>JAQPPZ010016965.1:1200000-2400000 GCA_028583015.1 Wollemia nobilis
ATAACTCTAAAACCACTCCACCACTTCACTTGCCACATGTCCAAATCAAAACTATCCTAACTTGACCACTCCACCACTTAACTTGTATCATCTCCCCTATCTAGAACACTTTAGATTCTCCATCCCACCTACCATTTTTACTTGGTTGTCTTGGCTTGCCAAGTCATCTCCTTCACAAACCATTCACTGATTCTATAAATAATTCCTCCTTTTACTCCATTGAAGGAACATATGCTCTCATAAGATAAAACTCTACCAAAATTGTGCAAGGTAAAACAAATTTGTTTGTAAGATTTTGTAGACTTTTTATATGCTTGTGTAAATTTTAATGTTCTAAAAAATCTATAACCCCATTCATACCACTTTCCACATGTGCACACATCACTCTAACACCACTCCACCACTTTATTGCCACATCTCCAAATCACAACTATCCTAACTTGACCATTCCACCACTTCATTTGCTACATTTCCAAATCACAACTATCCTAACTTGACCACTCCACCACTTAATTTGCCACATATCCCATAACTAGAACACTTTATACTCTCCATACGATCTACCATTGCCACTTGGTTATCTTGTATTTCCAAGTCACCTCCCTCACCAACCATTCACCAAATATATAATTAATTCCTCATTTTCCTCCATTGAAGGAACATACACTCTCATAAGCCAAAAATCTGCCAAAATTATGCTAGGGAAAGAAAGTTTGTTTGTAAGGTTTTGTAGCCTTTATTTATTCTTGTAAAAATTTTAATTAATTTTTATAAGTTTTGTGTTAGAATTTTCTTGGATTTAGGCCTTATCTAGAAAGGTCCAATAGATTATACTAATAATTTCTTGTGGGATTGTGTATAGGCATTTGGAGAAACTTCAAGTCTAGGGTGGTCATCAAGCAACAAAACTTCAAACCCACCCAAAAAATTGGAGTTTGAATAAATGAATATTTTTTTAGCACCATAGGTTTATTGTCAAAAGGAAAACCCTCCATTTTGGAGGTATCATTGTAAAAATCCCAAGAGGGATCATTGTAATCAAAAGGACATAGTTTTGTAATACCATATCTTGTTTATTTCATGTTATGGTGCATTTCTGACGGGGACGGGAAGATCAACACTTTGTCAAATTCTGATTTCTCATTAAAATCTGCAAAAAAATATTTACATGCATCTAAATGGAACAGCCCGCAGGCTTTACAATGGCCGAGCTCGGCTTCGGTCTCCCTACTGTGCTTCTTCTCCCCCTTTCTCCGGTCCACCACCCCGACTAAAACAAAAATTTGAGTTTTTATCGAGGCCTCGATCCTCTAGGCAATTAATGCCCCCACCTAACAAAATTCAATTCAAATTTTCCCCCTCTCCGGGTTTTTCAAAATTCCCATCATAAATGGCCATCTGCCCGATCTGCCATGGGGCTCGTATTAATGGCCTCTCTCTGACCTGCAACGGCCGCTTTGTTCTGACCGTCCTCTGCACTATTGTCCCCTCCATAAAGCCCTCACCTGTAATGGCTGTGTTGCCAGAAGTATTAAAAGAATGCGTGGCCGACACCTCCCTTATCAACCTCCATGACCTTCATCTTTGATTTCTTACACGTAGCCGACCGCGTGTAAATTTTGCCATGCCTTCTCCTTGTCGCAATATAGCTGTTACACGTGCCCTTCACAACTTCCATGATACACGTGGCTACCCATGTGTCAAATTTGGCCTTGCCTGGCCATCCACTCGTTTACTTTTTGCTGTGCTTTTACCCGGTTGCGATATCGTGACTGTCACGATATCACGACATGTCACGATATCACGACCAACAACGCCTCTACTATGTCGAAGTTCCTTGGGGTCACGATTTTGTGACATGTCATGAAATCATGACATGTCACGATTTTGTGAACCCCCCCACCTCTGTATTCACCTTGCCAAAGTCTTTTGCTATGATCTTTGCTTTGCTTTAGCCTTTGGTGCTGCCTTCGAAATATGCCACATGGCAGCTTCTGACTGGTCGCGATATCGCGACTGTCGCGATATCACAACAGGACTCTCCCATTTTGCCTTGCTCTACAAACTGTCATGATATCATGACGTCGCGATATCGTGACAAGACTCTCCCATTTTTCCTTGCTCTACAAACTATCATGATATTGTGACGTCGCGATATCACGACGTTGCGATATCACGATGACCATGTCCCCTTGCCTCAGCTTTTACAAAACTATCACGATATCGTGATGTCGCGATATCGCGACGAACTTGCCCAAGTTAAATTGTAGCCCACGGAGGTCGCGATTTCGTGACCCCACCCCCTTTGCTTTACAAAACCTTCTCCAAACCAAAAATTTCTTAACAAAGCCTTCCCCAAGCTGGAAATCAGTAAAATAAAATGCAAAGTACTTAGAAAATCTAAAAATATTTTGGAAGATGCACGATTGCTCGACTGCAGCCGGATGCTCCTGCATCAAACACCCGGGGTAACAAGAGAAGTGACCTTCACTTCTTTGCTGTGCGGTCCGTGTCCTTTGTAATATCTCCAAACACTCATCAACCTTTACAACATGCTCAAATATTGTTTCCTGGAAAAAATTTCTACCTTCTACCAGAAAAATTCTAGCATTGCTATACACCTTCTCATCCACTGTCTGTAATGGCTTCAAATTGTGTCGCACTCCATTTTTCATCAAGGAGTACGTATTTGCACAACCATCATGCACTGCACTCTAATCAAATTGCCATGGCCTTCCCAATAGCAAATGGCAAGCATCCATGGGGAATACATCACACAGGACCTCATCTTGGTATCTCCCAATATTGAAAGTGACTAAACACTATTCATGGACCCATGATCTATGGTCCTTCCGCAACCACGTAATCCAGTATGGATGTGGGTGCCTCCTCTCTAGCTGCAACTTAGTAACCATCTCCTCAAAAACTAAGTTATCTATACTCCCATTGTCTATAATAACATTACAGACTTTGCCTGCACTTTTGCACCGTGTGCGAAATAGGCTTCTCCTCTACTCTGACTTGTCTTCCTCAATCAACATGGTCCTCCTCACAATCATTGCTTCTCCTTTTTTAGCTTCTTCAGAATGTTCTGAGTCAGCATCTTCAACTGCCACAACAGCTCTGGCAGGACCCACTTGCTTCTTGTTTACTCTCTCGGGGTGCTGGGGGCACTCATATGCCCTATGTCCCTCTTCTCCATAGTGGAAACATGTTCCTCGGAACACTCCTCTTCCATACCCGCATCCAGATCTACCTCTTCCCCTTGGGTAGCCATTATTCTGAACTTGCGGTTTGGGTTCTTCATCTCCTTCTTTCTGACCTCGGCTGCCTGCTAGTCTCTTCTTTCTTCTCTTCCTTTCCTTCCTCTTTCTTTCCATCGATCTTTCCTCCAGGCCCTCTTCCTTTTTGCCTGTTCTCAAACCTTCTGTTTAGTTTTTCTTCAACCTTCAGAGCAAACTGGTAAGCATCTTCAATGGTGCTCACCCGCACTAGGCTTAGCTCTTCTTGGACACTGGGCCTCAACCCATTAATATAACGGGCCACATTTTCCTTGCTTGCTTCTAAATGACCGGTTCTGATGGAGATTTTGTAAAATTCCTCTGTATATTCTTGGACAGTTTTGTTCATCTGCCTCAAACTCTACATTTTTCTTAGTAGATCCAGTTCATAATCCATGAGAATAAATTGTCTCTTCAATCTCCACCATTCTGTCACATCTTGTTATCCATTCTTTTCCTCTATTCCGCTCTAGTTGTACCCCTTTCCACCATATACTGGCATGACCCTTTAATTTAGTTTTGGCAAATTTGACCCGCTTGAGATCTTCAATCTCTTCGTATTCAAAATGTTCCTCTAATTCATTTATCTAATCTATTAATTCCTCTGGATTCAAGTTCCCAGAATATGTAGAAACTTCTAACTTCGGCCTCTTCCCGATCTGAGATATGGCCTTGTATAGTCTGGCTTGTGCCGGATCCACAGCTTCTTCTTCTTCTTCTTCAAATTGATTTTCTTCTTCATCCGCTTCATCCTCACTGTCTGCATCTCTTCTCGGTTCATGTCCTCTGTGCAGTTCTTCTTGCAGGGCCTGAACTTGCCGCTGCAAAGCCCAGAAATCTTCTGCTGCCATGCCTCTGCCACCCATAGGGTTTCTTCTCGGAGGCATCTTCACCTGATCTCAAGCCCTCCCACAAGTCCTGGTACAACTGCCTCTCCTTCGATGGTCTGCTGTACGCTCAGGAACCACTGGCTCTGATACCACTGACGGGGACCGAAAGATCAACACTTTGTCAAATTTTGATTTCTCATTAAAATCTGTAGAAAAATATTTACATGCATCTAAATGGAACAGCCCGCAGGCTTTACAATGGCCGAGCTCAGCTTCGGTCTCCCTACTATGCTTCTTCTCCCCCTTTTTCTGGTCCTCCACCGTGACTAAAACAAAAATCTAAAATTTTATCGAGGCCTCGATCCTCTAGGTAATTAATGCCCCCACCTAGCAAAATTCAATTCAAATTTTCCCCCTCTCCAGGTTTTTCAAAATTCTTGTCATAAATGGCCATCTGCCCAATCTGCCATGGGGCTCGTATTAATGGCCTCTCTCTGACCTACAACGGCCGCTTTGTTCTGACTATCCTCTGCACTATTGTCCCCTCCATAAAGCCCTCACCTGTAACGACTGTGTTGCCAGAAGTATTAAAATAATGTGTGGTCGACACCTCCCTTATCAACCTCCATGACCTTCATCTTTGATTTCTTACACGTATCCGACCGCGTGTAAATTTTGCCATGCATTCTCCTTGTCGTAATATAGCTGTTACACGTGCCCTTCATAACTTCCATGATACACGTGGCTACCCACATGTCAAATTTTTCCTTGCCTGGACATCCACTCATTTTCTTTTTGCTGTGCTTTTACCCGGCCGTGATATCGCGTCCTGTCATGATATCGTGACATGTCGCGATATCTCAACCAACAACGCCTCTACTATGTCGAAGTTCCTTGGGGTCACAATTTTGTGACATGTCATGAAATCATGACATGTCACGATTTTACGACCCCCCCCCACCTCTGTCTTCACCTTGCCGAAGTCTTTTGCTATGATCTTTGCTTTGCTTTAGCCTTTGGTACTGCCTTCAAAATATGCCACATGGCAGCTTCTGACTGGTCACAATATCACGTTAGGACTCTCCCCTTTCACCTTGCTCTACAAACTATCGTGATATTGCGACATCGTGATATCGTGACAGGACTCTCCCCTTCCGCCTTGCTCTACAAACTGTTGCGATATCGCGACATCACGATATCGCAACAACCATGTCCCCTTGCCTCAGCTTTTACAAAACTGTCGCGATATCGCGACATCACGATATCACGATGAACTTGCCCAAGTTAAATTGTAGCCCATGGAGGTCGTGATTTCGTGACCCCACCCCCTTTGCTTTACAAAACCTTCTCCAAACTAAAAATTGCTTAACAAAGCCTTCCCCAAGCTGGAAATCAGTAAAATAAAATGCAAAGTACTTAGAAAATCTAAAAAGATTTAGAAGATGCACGATTGCTCGACTGCAGCCGGATGCTCCTGCATCAATTTCCTTGGTCATATAAATGGTTATCACGGTGGGATAATTTTACCTTAACACTCTTGACATTTGTTGTTTTGAATAGGTTGTAGGACTTGCTTCTAGCATAGTATATCTTGTATATTTTTCTTGGGTTTTTTCATGCTTATTTGCTTGTTTTTCTTATCTTACTAGAATTATGTTTTGTGTTTGTATCATAGGTACTTAAAAATGATAAAAATAGAATCAAACAATCCAAATAAAGGCTCACTTAATCAATATTTTTCCACTTACACTCAGACACAACCATCCTTGGTGGTCAACACACTCAAACATAACTACCCCTGGTGGTCAACAAACTTAGACACAACTATCCCTAGTGATAAACAGAATTAGACACAATCACTCCTAGTAACCAACCAACATAGACAACTACCCCTAGTGGTCAAGTAGACTCATAAAAACACACCATGCTCATTTTATTTTTTTACTAGCATAGACTCACATGTTAGTGGCTCATATTACTCAGGTTAGCATAGAGGCTCATGTCATCATCAATTTCCTTGTTATTGCTTGTTTGAACTTTAATTGCTTTTTAGTTTTAGCATAGTTTACAAGTTCCATATCTTAGTTAATATTGCCTTTTCATACTTTAGCTTTCCATAGGTTATCCCCTCCTCAGCTTGGTTATTTATTCTTCCTTATCACCCCCATAGGATTTTATTCCTTAGGTTATTCACTTATCAAGTTTTTCCAATCTAGAAGGTTTCCCTTATTTAAGATAGTTTGATTTTCCCTTCTTCATATTTCAAGCTCTTATCCTTTCTTTAGGTTAATTTTATTTCTTTTCCTAAGAATAGTTGTCTCATTGGTCACAGTTTGTTTGGTTTCAGGTTAAGTTTATTTCTTTTCCTAAGAATAGTTGTCTCATTGGTCACAGTTTGTTTGGTTTCCACTCCCCTAGAATAGTTATCTTTTCTTTTCTAGTGTAGTTTTTGCCTTCCATGGTTTAGTTGATTTTAGTTAACTTAGCATAGTTACTTTATAATTCTTGGCACAAAGACTCATGGCTCATTAGTATAATTTTTATTTTCATGACTCATTAGATTAAGTTTGCTTTTCTTGCTTTAGCATAGTTGTTGCTTTCATGACTCATTAGATTAAGTTTATTTTTCTCAATTTAGCATAGTTGTTGCTTTCATGACTCATTAGATTAAGTTTACTTTTCTCATTTTAGCATAGTTATTTTTACATTCTCTAGACTAGTTACCTTCTCTCTTAAGCATTTGATTTGTACCCATATGTTAGACTTATCATCATATTTATTTTGTTCCATTAGCATAGTTCTTTATGTTCCTATGCATTATATTCAGTTTAGAGTAGAATCAATCATTCAAAGCTATCTTCCCTATTTTGTCTTATAATCTACTTTTGAACCATAGTCTCAACCACCCCCTATGATCAAGAAACCACCCTATATTATTAGAAAACTACCCCATGCAATCATATAGCTGCTAGGTGTGGTTGGTTCTATGGATTAGAGACATTTTGTAGCCTTCTCATTTTTCTACATTCTATATTTAAGTTTAGTGTTCTTTTATTTTATCATCTGCATTATCTTCTATTCCTCTCTTCTAATTTTAGGCTTATCTTATTTTGCCTTCTTTAGCATAGGTTAGTGTTTTCCTCTTTAGGATTATTTGCTTCCTTTATCTAAACTAATTCTACTTTGTTAGCTAGTGTTTCTCTCTATTATTCTTCATTAGGCTAGTTGCATTCCATCCACAAAAATTTCTTAGGAATAGAGCTTGTTTTATTTTGCATCTTGCATATTTAGGGTTAGCCTTAGTTTTGGATAGTAAACCATAATTTGTAGCACAAAAACCAAAACCAAAATAAAAACAAAACAAAATAAATAAAATCAAACCAAAAACATTAAAAAAAAAAAAAGAATCAATCAAAATAATCACACACTTGCACATTACATTTTGTAAATATTTTGTGAGGACAACTTGTTGGAAATTTTGAGTATAGTGTGTTGTTATTGATATCAAAGGATTGATGTCATAGGTTGATGTCAAAAGAGAAGATGTCATTGGTTGTCATTGATAATATTATAGTATTTATTATTATAATATTGGTTGAAGAAAAGCATTATAATATCTACATTTTGAATATTATAATGAAGGACAAAAGGCTTAAAATCTCTTTGGAACAATGGTTTAAAATGAAGGTAAGGTTCAAAAGAATATGAAGGCAAGGTTCAAAAGAATATGAAGGCAAGGTTCAAAAGAATTAATATTATTGATGGCAATAATATTAATTGCTAAGGTAAGGTTAAAAATAATTAATATTATTAATATTATTGAAGGCAACAATATTAATTTTAAAGGCAAGGTTCAAAAGGAGTAATATTAAAATATTTTTATTATAATATAAAGTTTTTAAATTATATTTGAGCACCAAGAAATTGAAAACAATTCGAATTATTTTTTAATAAAGTAGTCAACGTCATATGGGTGAAATAAAAAAAAAGGTGGTATCGACATTCAATGAAGACCAAATGAAATATATTAATACTTGTGCCTAAGGTCATTTGAAAGGTGTTCAAAAATTGCACAAGTAATTAATTTGACATTCATTTCATGTGGTAGAGAAGAATAGGGAAGAGGAGAGTAGTCCTTACATAAAACATGGAGGTTTCACATTTTATATGGTGCACATAAGAACCTTTACAACCAGTTAGACCAGTTGGTGGTAGAGCTGATGCAAAGGCATTGTGAGGAAGTGATTCAGGTTTGAAACCCATTGCAGATCATTTTATTTTTGGTTTGGTTTAGTTCATGCAGCAGAAGATAAAGGGCAACTGGAACCTTAGTGCTCTCACAAGATGCATTGGTGTAGCCGATCGTGGCCCTTTGGTTGGGCACTTTGCTCTCACGAGGTGAGTGGTTCGAGTCACTTTGAGGGTAGAATAAAAGGAGATATTTATTTTTTTAAATTACAATTTGATTTTTGTGGAGTTATAAGGTTAAGTTGGCATTTAATTTTTGTTCATTTGATATAGGAGAAATAAGGTGTGAAAAGGATTTTTCTGGTGTTAAAATTTAAATATGTTTAGAAGGAGAAATAAAGTGTGAAAAGAGTCTTTTTGATATTGAAATTTAAAATTTGCTTAGAAGGAGAAATAAGGTGTGAAAAGGGTTTTTTTGGTGTTAAAATTTAAATTTGTTTAGAAGGAGAAATAAAGTGTGAAAAGAGTCTTTTTGATATTGAAATTTAAAATCTGCTTAGAAGGAGAAATAAGGTGTGATAAGGATTCTTTCATTGTATGAGTTGATTGTGTGTGTTTTAAAAGTAGGAGTTATAAGGTGTTTCATGGTTTAATTATTGTGTATTTTTTGCATGGTGAAGGAAAGTTAAAAGGTTTTTATTCTTTAATTAAAAGCCTTGTTTTGAGAAAGTGAAAAGAGGATAGAGAAATATTTCTATAGAAAGGTTATTGTGATTGATTTAAAAACAAGATTGGCTAAACTATTAAAGTAGAAAAAAGAAAATTATTTTGGAACAGGTTTTGAGGGAACTTTTTCATAAAAACAAGTTGAGATATTTGGAAATATTTAAGCAAGTTCAGTTAGCAACACTGAGGCAGATTTGAGCAAGTCTTGTGATAAGACTTGAAGTAGAATTGAGGCAGATTTGAGCAAGTCTTGTGAGAAGACTTGGGATAGAGTTGAACAAATTTGAGAAGCAGATTTGGGCAGTAACAAAGAGCAAGTTTTGGAGTAGACTTGTGCTAACCTTGTAACAAGTTTTGGTGTAAATTTAGGTAGAGATAGAGAGTACTTTTGAGGTATATTTGTGCATGTAATGTGTGCATATTTGTGATAGATTTGTGAGCAAAGTTGTAGTATATTCGTGTTAGCCTTGTAACGATATTTGGTGTAAATTTGGGAAAATATAGACAGTATGTTTGAGGCAGATTTATGCATGTAATGTATGCAAATTTGGGATAGATTTGTGAGTAGAGTTGTAGCACATTTGTGCTAGCCTTGTAATAAGGTTTGGTGCAGATTTGAAGCAGATTTGTGCTAGCCTTGTGACAATATTTGGTGAAGATTTGGGGTAAATATTTGTGAGTAGAGCTGGAGCATATTTGTGCTAGACTTATGATGAGGTTTGATGCATATTTGATATAGAGTTGAGAGTAGGATTTGGATCAAACTAGAGTAGTGGGGATAGAGTTCTCCTGTGGAGAGATATCCACAAACCAGAGTAGAGGGGATAAATTTATCCTATGGAGAGAGATCCACAAACTAGAACAAAAGGGTATATATTTCTCCTATGGAGAGAGAACCACAAACCAAAGCAAAGGGGATAGAGTTATTTTATGGCGATAGATCCACAAACTAGAACAAAGGGGATATATTTCTCCTATGGAGAGAGATCCATAAATATTGTAATAGGAAATTGAATCCCAAGAGATTAGTTGAGAAAAATTAGAAGAAATATTTTCTCTGTGGATGTAACCCACATTAGGTGAACCACATTAAATTTGTGTCTCTCATGTGTGTGATGATTTGTGCATTGTTTTGTTATTGCTAATGATATTGCAATTGATAATGCTGGATAAAATTATTTAGAAAAATAAAGTAAAATTTTACCTTATACTATTCACCCCCCTCTCAGTATAAGCTTGTGTTCTTCACAACCAACCGATGATGTTGGATTTCACCACTAACTATTGACTAATTCTTTAGCCAACATAGTGTTGGAAATTTTGAGTATATTATTGTCATTTATGTCAAAGAATTAATGGCATAGGTTAATGACATTAGTTGTCATTTATGTCAAGAAAAATAAAGGTTTAATGGTTTTACCATGGTGAAATTTGCAAAAGAAAAAGGAAGAGGTTCTCCAAAGAAAAGGTCCAAGAAGAATAAAAATATTAAAATAGTCAAATCTATGGAGATTTAAATAATTATAATAATTAAAAATTAAAGGACCTAAATATTAAAATAAAATTATAATATTTAAATTATTATAATATTTTAAAAAGGTTTAGAAGGCGCCAAAAATCAAATTTGCATGGAGGCATTTGTTTAACGTAAAGTTGACATCCAAAGTTAAAGGGAAAAATGTATAAAAAGGCTAATGTTTTGCAAGCCAAGGTGATCAATTAATCCACAAAAAAAATAATGTTTGATGATCCCCAAAAATTATTACTTGCACATTTCATTCGGCAAAGCGAAGAAGGCAAAGAGATATTTCTACAAATTTCAAGGTAGTGCAGAGATAAAGACAAAGGGTGCCCAAACACCATCCGATGATGGACGATATCCTAGCTATCAAGCTCAAAATTTAGAGTGTATAGCAGGTGGTAGGTTTGGCATTTGATTTACATAGAGATTTTTGCATGATCAAAGTATTTTGCATCGATGGTAGAGGATAAGAAGGAGCACATGCTCCTTGGGCTTATGTGAGTGACTATCCCACTTGGTGTTTGCCCTTGTGTTAGGGCATGGGGGCCAGTGAGGTCATAGGTTTGAGTAGTGGTAGTAGTGCTTGTGGGTAGAATTAAAACTTTTAAAAGGTATACATTTTATGCTTGGTTAAGGAGTTATAAGGGTTAGTTAATTTTTATCATGTTGATGTGAAATGGTTAGGGAGCTATAAGGATAGTAAAGTGATTTGAATTTTGTTTTAGAAAGGGTTGAAAGGTGAAATTTCATATTTCTAGTGCTTGGTGGATGCATGAGATGAAGTGATAATTTCTTTGGTCATATTGAAATTTGAATTGCATTATTTTGTTTTCATAAGAATGAGGTATAAGGTGTATTTGTGAAATTCATGTGTGCAATTTTTGGTTTATTTTGTTGAGTATTATCTTGCATGAAAGAATAGAAGTAATAAGGTGTTATAGTGGTTGATATTTTATGTAGTTATTTGTATGGTGAAATATCTTTTGAGGTGAAAATTCATTTGGATGTTTTGAGGAAGTATCCTTCAATCTAACGCTTGAAGTTGCATTAGAAAAATTAGTTATTTTTGAGACAAGTTTTGAAGACATATCTCCATAAGAGAAAATTAAGAGCTATGGGAACATCATCATTTGTTTTAAAGTGTTTTTTGAAGTGAATATTTTGGAACATAAGGTGGAGTGAAAAGGATTGTTTGATAAGCATTGTTGAAAATATTTGAGTGAGGATTTTGTGCTTGTAGGCCCAAAATGGCCACATACTTAGTAAAATTTTGTATAATTTTGACTAAGTGATAAAATAATCATTTCGTAAACCTTGCAGTATTCTTTGAAGTAGAACTGAGTTAGAAGATATGAATTTGCTTAGTAATTAGTGAAGTTTTCATGTTTGGAGTGATTTCGAGTGACTTCACTCCGGCTCTAGAATAAAAAGAGTTCTCAAATCTGCAAAAGTTCCCAAGAGATGATGACATCAGTGGTAGAAAATTATGGAATGGTGATTCTGGGAAGGTCCTTTTGTTTCTAGCTTCGAAATGAAAAGAGTTCTTAAATCTACAAAAGTTACTAAGAGATGATGATGTCACTGGCAGAAAAGTGCAGATTGGTGATTCGGGAAATGAATAAGTCTTCCCTTTCTAGAATGAAGATAATACGGGGTGGTGGAATAATGAAAGTGTGGATTCACGATGGAAGAAGCATGTGACTAGCTCCAAACCTAGATTGAAGAATATAATGTGGATTGAGGAATATAATGCTGAATATTAAGATCCCAAAGTGGATTCGAGGTTCAAATATCTGAATTGGAGATTCTACTATTTTTGATAAAAAATACGACATCATCAATTTTAAAGCAAAATGGCATTTAGCTTGTGCCGGATTGAATCTAAATCATGTGATGAAGAAAATCAATGGTGAAGGTTAAGTTGCCAAATCTTGGTTGTTTTAAAGATATTGCTATATCAGAATTGTAACAATCAACCGAAAGATGAAACATTGAGGGTTTCCAAGAATATCAAACCAGAGGTGGTTACATATCGACAGTGGACTATTACTCCCAAGAAATATTGATGGAAATGTGTGATCTTTAATGGCATAACCTTCAGTTCCACTAAGCATTCAGCAAGTTGTAGAGACCCTGAGCTATCATGGTAGACTTTCTTTCGATGGATTTCCTGAAGGACAGACCAATGAGCTGATGCCTATTAAAATATTTGTTGTACTATTGTAACAAGATTATGTGTATTGTTTCTTGATTATTGTAGTAATAAAACTATAAGTAGAGGTCAAACCCTCATTTTTAAGGGTCTGCCCTAGTGTGTTTTCCAGTACTATTGTAAATATTCTTGAAGAGCTAAATGAAAGGAGCAATACATTGATCTTTGCCTCAAGTTTGCATTCTAATGCTTGATGTTAGAGGTTTGGATTTCATATTTGCATTTCTATAAATACTTAGATGGTTATTTTGTGCCTATTTTGGATTACTAACTGTTATAAGTAATTAAAATCTTCTTTGAGTTTGTTCTATGTTATTGAAAAGTACATTTCTATGAAATCTAGGTGTTTGGTGAATTCTGTTATTTGGATTATCATTCCCTAGATATTGAAATTGCTTGCTACAACCTTTCTCTATTGTGCTTTAATATATGAAATGATCTATTTTGGAATAAATTTTGATCTAAATGTATGTCCTTAGTATGGTTTTTTGGGAGCTTTTTATGGTAGTGCAATGTTGTTAACCTATCTGTCCATTGTTATATACACATATCTAACCCTAACCTTCTCTTACCCTAAAATTCAAACCCTAAGTGAGCATAATTATGTCAACAACTTACTAAGTTGATAAGGAACCGACCTAATCTAGAGGTTGGATCAAAAACCCCTATTTTGGTCCATTCAATGTTAAGTGTTGAGCTACAGCTATCGGGTGCAAGCCTAGACAAGAAGTAGGAATATAGACAACCATAGTATTGAGTGAAAACTTGGTGCAATTTAGTGCCCAATAGTTTTTGGCATTCCAGGTGGGACCAGTTCACAAAGAACATGAAACCCATCTATAGAGTTATTGTTATCTCAACCCAAATGAATAAAGATTTGGTGAATTGTGTTGACATTATTAGTGGAGAAAAGAAAGTTCACCTAGAAACTCCTTGGTTAGAAGATCCTAAAAAAATATTGTAGACTAGTACCCTTTCATCTATACCAGATCTTTCAATAGGAACAACCTTGATTCTTTCTTTCATTGTGAGTTACCTCAGAGAGGGGCTACTATTATCAGAACTTTAGATCAAAATTTTATTCAAGAAGAAGATATTTTGGAAGAAAACCTAATAGTTCCCCAAAGAAGACCTAAAACCATAAATATGGTACATAATATGGCTCCTAATCAGCCACTTCAGAAGTACCCTAATTGGGATTCAACTAGGCCCCTTAGATTAGACTAAATGGATGTCATTCACCAGGTTGTATATAAAGCAACCCCCATGTATGATGGATTTGGGAAAATAGCATATGAGCACTACCAAGATATCTTGAATCTAGAAGCAATCCACAACATAAAAGAAGAAAATATAATTGTCAGAATTATAGCCCTATCCTATCGTGGAAAGATATTGCATTGGTTTAAAACTCTAGAAGATAATTCTATTACTTCATGGTAATCATTGGCTGAGCCATTCATAAAAGAATTTAATGAATCTGATGATCCCTTTTCCCTACTGAATTAGTTTATAACCATGCAAAAAATCTAGCAAGAAACTATCTCAGATTTTAATTTGAGATTTAGCAGAACATGGAAGAGAATTCCCCCCACTGCTAGAACAGTTGCATGTTTGGCTTATATGTATTATATTCATACCCTGTGATCAGAGCTAGGTTTGCAAACACAATAATCTAGAGTAGAAACCTTCCCCCAAGTTTATAATGTAGTCGTCCATGCTAAAAATATCCTCATCAATGTGGGTAGAATTCCCCCCAAAATTGTGTTGCCCTATAACTCAAAAACTAATAGTGTCCATGAGAAATCCACAAAGCCCTCCTACATGGAATCCATTTCTTTATCATCTCCATCTCCACAAATGAATCCAATTCCTTGGTCTAAAACTATATCCTCTACACCTTCTTTTCCTCTCCTTCCTTCTCAACATTCTCAAGAATTGTCTGCTATTCTAGTTATACAAAATACCATGAAAACTTTGAGTAATAGAATAAATTCGATGGAAAAGAGATATCAGGAAAGGTCACAACAAAGGAGATTCTCATATGTAAACAAATATCAAAGACCTATTCCTAGTAATAGTACCAGGGTTAGGGTGAATGT
This sequence comes from Wollemia nobilis, assembly GCA_028583015.1. NCBI lineage: Eukaryota > Viridiplantae > Streptophyta > Pinopsida > Araucariales > Araucariaceae > Wollemia > Wollemia nobilis. The sequence continues at coordinate 1,214,862 of JAQPPZ010016965.1, forward strand.
AGAATATGAGGAGTCGAAGTGTTCTGCGGATACCACTCTTGCAAATATTTAGTGTTTGGTATGCAATGACCCCCATGACTCAAAATCGTGTGTGATGTATCAAAACCATGTTCAATAGGCCATGGATCAATCTAAAAGAAATCAAAATGGGAGGTTCAATATGTTATGGCACCCTGATCATATCATGGCTAGAAAAGAGTTAGAGGAAGAAAGTCTAATTGTTGTTATGACAAGGTCTAAAAAGAAAGATTTACAAGTAGACCCCCAAAATATGGGATAATTCTAGGTCCCTTCTCAAAAGAAATCTGACTTTCCCCCTCAAAGTAGTGACACTTTTCCTATTCCTCAAGCTAGAGGGAAGGAGAAGACAAATAGTCTCCCTAAAAATTCCAAAAGAGAAACATAAGGAGAGAGAATGAGATCCAAGGGTGAGGATCAATAAAGGCTCAGGTTCACCTATATTACCAAATGAAAAATATTAGAGGCAACCCAACAACACAAAAAGAAATATGGTGAGCCAGACAGAGGACTGGAAAGACTATCCCTGACCAAGTCTGAGTACAATATTATTAAGAGATGAAAAAGATTCCATCAAAAGCTAGCCTATATGAAATTCTTTTCATTCCAGGTTATATTGAATTGCTTAAAGCTTCCCTTAGCAAAAATCCCCAGAACAAACCAGTCACTACCATCCTTAGTATACCACCAGAAAATAAATAAATGACACCTACTGCTCTAAAAAACAAACCTCCCCCTTTCTACATATCCTTAAGAATGGAAGGATGGGTAGTCCAAAATTGTATGATTGATTCAGGAGCATCAACCACAGTTATGCCTAATGTAGTATGTCAATAAATGGGTATGGAATATACCCATTATTTTCCTGGAGTGTTGCAATTAGATGAGAGACATGTCAATATAGTTGGGGTTATTAAAGATTTATTGATGAGGTTACATAGAGCTCCTGAGGTAACGGTGGTGCAATAAATAATGGTGGTGGATTTAGAACCCTATTTTAGGTTATGCCTCTCAAGAGAAATTACTGTAAAGATAGGGGGATGTATGTACATGGATTATTCTAGCATGGTAATCTCTTTCAAAGGAACAAGGATAAGGATAACACCTACGAAACTAGTTGCTTATCATATTGAAAATATTGAAGAGGATTTGTGCAATCTTAATCCTTTTGAGGAATTTGAGCTAGTGGAAAAAATTGAGGAGCTAGACATTGAATATGAGTTATCTTTTAGAGAAGACTATAGTTAATTTGGAATTGATATGGGTACATACAACATCACAATTGAATTGGAAAATAAACTCCCTACTATTTCTAATAAATCCCTAAGAAACAAAGAAACATGGGTTATGAATTTTGATGGTGCTAAATGTAGAAATGATGCAAGGGTTGGTATGGTTCTACAATCACAGTCATAAGGGATAAATAATTTTGCTTACAGAATGACATGGTCATGTTCTAAAAATTTTGCATAGTACGAGGCTTTGTGCCTCAAATTGATGCAAGCAAAAAGCATGGGCATCAAGATTTTTAACCTATATGGTGATTCTGAGTTGATAGTCTATCAGGTAAGGAATAAGTGTAGTAGTAAGAACCATTACTTAAAAGCTTATGGAAATAGGGTATGGGACATAATGGACTCATTTTATGCCCAGAATCTAAGTTTTGTGCCTATAGAAGAGAATAACCTGGCAGATTCATTGGTAATGAAGGGAGATAATTTCAATCCTCCTGTAGATTTTGGAACTAAGAAGACCAAAGGAATTAAAATGAATATTCATTGGCAACGAAGGGCCTTCTTGATAAATCTTGATTTCAATAAATATTTTGTTCTCTATGCTTATGGATATGAATAGAGTTATGCATTAGTGCTCACCAAGGGGATGAGCATCCTCTATTATTTTGGAGTCAAACTTTATGTGATTATCAGGTGAAATATAACTTTATTGAAAGACAAGTGTTTGTTGTGATGAATTCATTGAATAAGTTTAGACAATATCTGGTACAGAGAAAAACCTTTGTATATGTGGTTCATACAGATGTAAGAAGTTCTATCTTACAAGGTGAATTGGGAGATAAAAGAGTTGGATGGGTTAGTAAGATCTAGGAATATGATGTAGAAATACATCCCACCAAGCTGGTAAGAGGTAGAGCCTTGTGCCAAGGATTGATAGATGCTTTAGCATTGGCCAAAATAATAGGTTGTCAGATGACAAAATAGGATCAAATATAAATTGTACACACTCCACATTTTGATTGGATCGAGAAAATGACCAGGTATTTTCAAATTGGGATCTGCCCACTCGATCTGAATCCTTCTCAAATAAGGAGTTATAGACTTCATGCTCTAAAATATGTATTACTACCTGAAGGGTTGTTCAAAAGAAACTTGGATGGTATTCTCCTGAAATGTTTGAAGGAGGACCAACAAAAAAGAGTCATAGAAGAATCTTATGGAGGATCAGCAGGTGGTCATAGCTCAAACAGAGTTACAACTTTGAAGATAATAAGAGTAGGATATTATTGGCCTTCTGTGTTCAATGATTCTTTTAAAGTTACCCAGGCTTGTGAAAAATATCAGAGGTACATTAGAAAAACCATAAATGTTGCATCTCCCTTGAAGCCTATTCAAGTTGAGGAGCCTTTTCAACAATGGGGATTAGATTTCATAGGATTTATAAATCCTAATTCTTCAATAGAGCATAATTTTATATTGATAGCTACATACTATCTTTCTAGATGGGTGGAGGCCATTCCTACAAAGAAGGTAGACCAAGAAGTTGTGATCAACTTTATGGATAATTTGATTTCTAGATTTGGAGTCCTAAAATCTTTGGTGAGTGATAATGGCCCGAATTTCATAGAAGCCAAGTACATTGAGTTTTCCAGTAAGTATGGCATCACTCTTAAAAATACTTCAAATTATTACCCACAAGGTAATGGACTTGCAGAATCTACCATTAAAAACCTATTAAGGATTTTGAGAAAATCTCTGGAAGGCAACAAAAGGATTTGGCACATATTGCTCAACCATGCTCTATGGGCAGACAAGATTACTATTAAAAAATCCATCAAAACTTCTCCTTATGCACTAGTATATGGAAAAGAGGTGGTATTACCGATTCACTTAGAGATCCCAGTGCTTAAGCTTGTCAGTACAGAAGAAGAATTAGAGGATGATCCAGTTAAAACCAGGTTGACACACTTGCTACAATTGGAAGAGACAATAACTCAATCATATGATCATTTTTAAAAGCATTCATCAGACATCAAAGCATGGTTTTATAAAAAGGCTAGGTTCAGAAATCTCCAAGTTGGAGACTCAATTCTCAAATGGAATGTTGATAGGGCAAAACCAGGCAAACATGAAAATTTTGATTTATTTTGGGATGATCCTTTTGAAATAGTGGAAGCTAAAGAGTCTAATGTATTTCAATTTAAGTGTCCAGAGGGAAACATACAACCAATTTCGATGAATGGTTTCCACCTCAATATTTACTATATGTAAGAAGTGAACTCATTGTAACATATGTATATATACTATACAAATATTTTCCCTTCCTTTCTACACTTTGTATTTGATTTATTTTCTACACTTCGTAATTAGTTATTTTTAAAGAAATGCTAAAAAATAAAGAGAATAAAGTTTGCAAGAAATGACTAAGTGTTGGCCAAAATGCATGGTAATGTTCCATTCTGCACACGGTGCTATGTACTCTCCAGAATGGCATTCCATTCTCAAGTCTACATGGTTAAATCCAGATTTTTTTAGAGTGGTCTATTATTTTCTATCTCGCATAAATAAGGACAAAGAATGCTGCTAATCGATGAACCTTTCAAAGCTAGAGATAGCCAGAGTGAAATTGAGGTAGAGTATCGTACATGTAAGCTTCAAGTACCAAAGTAGAATTGAAAGGTTCTTAAGAAACTAGAGTGGAATAAGGCCAAATTTGAACAACAAGTTCCAATCTGACACATGGAGGCTAAAGAGTGCTCCTGCATTCAATTCTAATGAGAACCAAAGAGTAGCTAAAGGGATGTGATGAGCTGGTAGCAAAATTTCAAAATTTAACCAATAAGAAGATAGGGCATCACTTTTGAGTCATCAAAGAAATAATGGAAGGATGGTGAAGTGTGCCAATAAAGATATCATGTAGCAACTACATTTATGGTAGATGATACACACATTCCAGGAGATAAAAAGTGACAAAGTCATGCGCAGGGTTCATTTAGTGACCATGAGGCTAAAAGGGAGCATAACAATATTTTGAAGTTCTCCTCACTTATTATAGTGAATAAAATATTATTGCTACAAGATGGCTCCTAAGAAATCAACCATAGAGGCTATAGAAGATGTTCTAGAATTTAAAACTCTAGACGACAGGACGTCGGTGCCTTACCTTGATAAAGCTAAGGCTATAGTGGATACGATGATGACCATCACTGAAAGGACAAGACTAATAAAGAGTGTGAATTCTAGATACAAAAATAACACTACTCTATCAATAGAAGGCAGATGCTCCATCATTTCTTATCTATCCTTTTACATTTGTAATTTTGTTCACCCATGTCCTGAGTTGATAGCTGCAATAGTTAAATTCTATGACCCACTGGCCAAGGTAGTAAAAACCTACAAGGGCAAGACCCTTTTAGCATCACTATCTCCTTCTATAATGAGATTTTTTCCTTAGGGTCTGACTTGCCAGTACCACCGAAACCCTTTAAAATTGTTGCAAAAACTAGGTTTTATTCCACAAAAAAGTGGGCAAATGACGGTGAGTCATTTAGGAATTGGGTTTATAAGCAACTAAATACCAAACCCTAGGAATATTTTCCTGAAGTCCCAATTTCTATCAACAAGTTTTTAACCCCCATTATGTTCTCTATGTTGGCCTACATGGAGGGTTTGGACTCTGATGAAGAGGTTCATGGTTGGCAAATTGCCACTACATACTGTATCTCTAACGAAAGGATGTATGAAAAGGAGGTGGTAAAGAAAGGGATAAGGATGATTTATTTTGACTAGCCAAATTTCCTCACCCAAAGAATACATGAACAACTAGTAAGCTTGAAGAGAGGCACCGACGCTCCTAGCTTTAAGCATTTCTCAAACTTGGTATGGATGTTTATGTCATTGTTAAATATAGAATTTCATGGATTCCAGTCAAGGATAAGAATGATAAAGGAGAACCTATGCCAGTTTACTATTGGAAAAACCATTTAAGAAGTAGTGAGTTTCACTATAGGTTTAATTTAGAATTTCTTGGACCAGCCCTCAAAATAATGTACGATAATTTCCCCAGATTGCCACCCCTAGCCAAAGAGATTATGAGGACTAAAAATGTAGAGAAAGGGGACTGGTATTTGTTAACTAAAGGCACGATCATTAGATTATAGATATGCACACAAAGGAGGAGTCTAACTAAATTTTGGTAGAGTTTTGGTATGTTATATTGCAATATTATAAAAATAAAGAAATGAGGGGGGTATTTACAGAATTTTTTCAAGAGAGAGGAGGTAATGAGGTGGACATGATATGACATCCAATTTTCATGGGTGAGGGAGGTGGAAAATTTAGGAAATTCCACTTGCATGGTCAAAGAGGGTGTTTGAACCATGCCTTATTAATTTCCTTGGGTGGGGAGAGTCCTCATCCCACTCAAGTGGTATGTGCACACCATACCTCATTAATGACCTTGGGTGGGGAGAGTCCTCACCCTTTCCAAGTGGAATTAAGAGGTATGGGGGTGGTAAGTGTGCATGGGAATATGGAATATAGGTGTAGAATAGACTAGGGTAAGGTGAACCTAAGCTATGGTCAAAAGGGTAGACTAGGGGGAATGTTCACATAGGCTAGGGGATTTTGCACATATGATAAGGGAGATGGGAAATTCACATGGTGACTAAGGGCTTGGTGTAGGAGATGGCTTAGGGCACAAGGGGACTAGAATATATTAATTTGATTTTTGTAAGGTTTCCATGGTGTATTTTGTGTTATTTAGTACTATGTAAAATTATTGATTTTTGACCATAGGTAAATATTAATTTGACACCTTTTAGGTGTCTACATTTACTCATTTTTTTACTATGTTGTGTGACAAACATAATGTAGAGCAAAAAAACATGGTACTAGTTGGATTGGCGATGGGTGATAATGGATGATGATGATTGACCATAAATTTTGGCATGCTATAATGAAAATTGAGGGAGAAGGTACATGATTGTCTCAAATCAAGAACAATGTGGGATGCTCCAATTATGAAAGGGATGAATATCCTTGAAACTTAATTTTCAATAGACTATTAAGACCTTTTGATGTGGTAAGTTGACCAACCATTTGTAGTTATTCTCATGATACTTCAATCAATTTGTGAAGCATAATGGGTGAGTAACCATATAGGCATATTCATGGGATGTATCAAATTGATTAAATTGAAATTTGAGTGGAGAAGAGAAATTATGCTATTTTTCCCAGTAAAGGAGGTTTAATGATAGCCTTTGGCAAATATTATTATATACACATTATTCTATGATTAAGTGTTTGGTTATTGGACTTGTTTGTGATAAAATTTTATGGGTAATATCTACCTCCTAAAGCAATGAGTTGATGGATGAAGAAATAAAGACAACAACAAACCGCTTGACAAATAGTCATTGCATGACTAAAAAAAAAGAATGAAGTAGGTAGAGGGTAAACTTGTCCAGTTGAATGGAGTATAATTTGACATTTCCCAACTGATTTAAGGTGGTATATTGGGAACTACCTACCCTTGACCAATTTACAACCATCCTAGGTAGTTAGACACACTCAATTTTAAAAGGGGGATCGCACAACATGATGGCTCATTTGCATTGTGCACTGTAGGAGGAAGAGAGAGAGTGATGGGTGTAGGTAAGAAATTGATGTAGATCTATTGTAGATTGACTATTTGAGCAAATGATATGGTGAGCGATAGAGTTGGATCGAGCATTGGAGGGAGTGCAAGGTCGATTAGTGCACTTTTTACCCATTTTATTCTAATTTTGGAATTTTGAGATAAAATGAACCCTAGGGTTTATTTATAGTGAAATGAAATCATAGAAGAGTAGGCTAGCTTAAGTATATGAAAAATGTAGAGATGTATGTATTTTTATCTCTTTTTTTGTAGTTTTAGTGTGTTTGTGTACGTGTGGTTGGATTGTGCCATGTTTGTGGTTGGTTTTTTTGGGGGGACTATTTTGGGATAAAGGGTATCCTAACTTGTTGCTTTTTTGTTAAAGTTTTGTACAATATTTTTTTAGAAAATGGGTAATCACTCAAGGTTAGGCAGTTGGGCCAACCATTTGAGGTTGGGAAATTGAGGATTTTTTTTGGATTGTATGATTATATAGACTATACAGATTTGTACAATATTTTTTTGGATGAGGTTGATGGAATGTGGATTTTTATGGGGTGGTAGCTAAATATTTTGAGGCCACGACATAGGTTCATATAGATTTTTAGAATGTGATAGATTTGTTGTATGTGGAGGACTAGGCATGGTCGAGAAAGATAGTATTTGAGGAAGTGGCTCGTCTAGAGCTTGTGAATGTAGATAGATGTTATTTATCAATATTGGCTAAGAGGTGAGACCCAGATAGGGGGATATTCCACTTATTGACTAGGGATATGATAGTTACATTGGAGGATGTATGTCAGATACTTCGTGTACCAATTGAGGGATGCAACATCATTATTATGGTGGACCACAAAAGTAGTTAATTATAGAGGTTGTGTTTGGTAAGGGTTGGACTCATGTGAACACTAACAATGATAGTGTAATTTATGACTTGTATTATGATGCAAGCATACTAGTACAGAGACAATATTTAGTAATGTTTCTCATATCTAACATCATATTACCCAATTTCTTAGGTTCATAGTTCCTATAAAACCTGCTAGGTGTGGTGTAGGACTTGGTTGAGAGGTCAGTGGTGTTTACATGGGCTCCAACCTTATTAGCCCAAATATATAGAGTTATATGAGGTGCAATAGACATATAAGAGTGGCCTTAGATGTAGTTTATTACTATAGGTTTGGACATGGGAGCACATAACAATGAATAAACCTTAAGGGTTACTCTATGACGAGCACATGCAGATGGGGCCTAATATGAAATATGATATGAGATGATGTAGAGATAGGGAGGGTCAAGCTAGTAGGATTTATGTGGTAGATGAAGAGAATTATCATTCTATGTGGGTGAATTTTAGGCAGAAGGATATTTTTTGATGGCCATGGTAGGGTGGACTAGCATGGATAGGGAATGTAGTGTAAATAGCTCATTTTTGATGAGCAAGGTGGGTGATCGAATGGTAGAGCATACAATATGAGTAATTTTAGTATATGTGGGTATTATGATATTTTGGACTGATGTAGGGGATATCAGATCCACTTGCAATATATAGGAGGAGGTGGAGGGAACCCACAATGGCACCACATATAGAGCCACTAAATACAGAGGTAGATGAGGTTATAAGAATATAAAATGTGGATGATGATAACATGAATTCAAAGTATGATGGATGGTGGGCCATGTAATAATGATATACAAATGGAGGTGCATATGAGGGGATGGATAAAGAGGGAGGTGGAGAGGGAGTTGAGGAAGGGGTAATGATGGGTGAAGGAGGGGATGAAGAGGAGGAGGAGAAAAATTATTTAAGGAAATATGTACATCATTGATTATTGGCTGGAGTAGGTCCATTAGATCCAACAACTGAAGATATACCAACAATCAATGTTGAGGGTGGCAAGGGGTCAAATTTTGATAAAAACATGGATTTTTGTGGATTTGCTTCAGTGTTGGAGGAGGTTGAGGTGCTATAGGAGTGAGTGTGGCTAGTGGAGGGATGACTCACTAAGTGGGAGGAAAATTAGACACTAGAGAGGGTGGGACTATAGGCTATGAGAGACATACTACAAGAGGAGAGAGATGTGTTGTAGGCTTAGAGGTATAACCTACAATAGAATCTAGATAGGCTACAATCTAAGAGGACTATAATGTAGGGGTATCTACATGCTATAGCAGTGGAGAGGAATGGGCCATTTCATGGGTAAACCTTTTCTTTTACCCCACTTTCTCATGAAGAGACTCTTCACCTTGGAATATTTGAGGCAAGAAGAGTACATTGAATTGAAATATGGTTCGAGGAGAAAAAGGAAGTCTTTTCTTTCCCACCATACCTTGAGTGATATCACCATTACTAAGAAGGGGTAGAGTCAGCAAATTGATCAATACCTGGAGAGGTTAGGTTTTTTTATATTCCTCATAAGTGGAGTTATTATCTAGATGATATTTTCACTACAAGAAATAAAACCCTGAATAGAGATAAGGCCTACAAATTTGAGAAAATGCCTAGGGATAATTTTGAACAAGGAAAAAACAATTATGAGACTACTATTTTAGAGTGGAATGTCTCCAAGATGGATCAATTGCATCCATGGTGAAATTTTATGAGAAAATTGAAGATTTTGATCTGGAAAACAAGCTCGGTCATTAGATTACCAAGGATATGATTTGATAAGATTAAAGCAGAAACTACAAAGAAAAGCAGACCCTCCTCCAAGTCGAAGTCGGCAAAGAAAAAATAAATGTCATCTAAAAGAGAAGTTGTAGAAGAAGTAGAAGAGGAGGATTATAAGGGACCATGGGAGGACACCAAGATTATGGATTGGTGGTGTATGAGAGTCAAAATTGGAAAAGCAAAATCTAAATTTGGAATGAAAATTGATAAAGAGTTTTCAAAAAGATATAATGAGAATATTGATACTTGGAGGCTAAAGGATGTGAGGAATATTGTATTAATAGTTGAAAATCCCTAGGGTGATTCCAAATATCTCTAGCCTTCTACATATCAAAATGCTTCTTTAACAACCATCGAAGTATTGAAAACCTTCAATCCTACTTCTGAGCAGGTTGAGAAATTCCCTAAAGGGACCAAGATGATGAGAAAAATAAAGTATTCTAAATAAAAGGTTGTTAGTACCCCTATTATTGAAACAATATCTAGGCCTTCATGTTTAGCTCTAGGGGGTAGCCTCAGGACAAAGATATTATTTAGAAGAAGAATGACAAGATTTTCAAGTTCATTTTGCTTTCTTTTGCTTTTGTAGCATCAACTAAACCGCAATCCATTACTAAACAATCATTACTTCTTGGGGAAGTGTAAGGAGATTTATCAAAGGAATATTTTGAAGATGAGATGGATGCTTTACAATTAGTTCATAAAAGGACTATGAGAAGCCCAGAAGTAGAGGAGAGAGAGGTTTCCAAAAATTAGAAGATGAGTATGGAAGAAATTTCTAAAGAGGTGGCTATTTTTAATACAGAAGGGTTAGTTGAACAAGAACAATAGCTTGGGACAGAAGCTTAAAAAGAAAACCCTGCATATATAGGCTAATGTATGGTTTCTAATCCCTCTTCTCCTTCTCATATTAATTAATCCCAAAAAGTATTTCCCTCCATTTCTAGTCAAGAAAATATGGTAAATTTACCTCCTCCACCTCACAATTCTTCCCTCGTCTCATTAGTAGCTATTGAGGTACCATTAAGTTCTGTTGTGTCATAGCCTCCTCCAAAACCACCTTCCACTTCTAAGATATCCACTTCAATATCCACAATTGTTGCATCCTCATATCTTTCATTACCATCATCCATGGGACATTGCGTTCCAAGTTCATCCATCCCTTCTACTATCAGTTCTATTTTTATTTCTCTGAATTTACCTATATCAACAGCATCAATAGTCATATAATCTACCATTGTAATAGAGGTTGTTGTCAATGTACCTCCACCCCCACCAATAGCAAGTTAGTATGCCCTTATATTTTTGATGATGTTATCTCCTTTGGCTGATGATATTTCAAGGCCTGTTGTTGTATTAAAAGAACAGGTATCCACTTAGAGCATAAATAACTATTGGGCAAAGAAGCTTACCAAGATTTCCAGGAGGATGGTTGTGACAAGAAAAAGTATGTATGTTAACACTATCACTAGGAAAATGGTTTCAAGGTCATTGATTTCGCAGGTGAGCAAACCTAAAAATGAAATGACTACTCAAGATTATAGAGTGAAGGAAATCATAGAAGATATCAACAAGCTTCATGTTGAAGATGAGTTAGGGATGGCCAAGGCTCACTTAGAGACATTTTATGTGAATACTGATATAGCAAAATATAAGGTGGATAAGCTAGAGAAAAAAGTTGAAAAACTTAAGAAGAGCCTCAATGATCAAAAGTAAGTAGAGAAAGGTCTGAGGAAAGAGGCTAAGAGTTGGTAGGAAAGGTTTCAAAAGGCTAATGAGTTGAAAGATCAATTAGAAGAACAAAAGAAGCTGAATGAAGATCAAGCAAAATAAATTCAAAATTTGAAACATCAACTTCAGATTTAGAAAGCCAAGTCCTCAGGTTTTTTCAAAGATAGTTTGAAAAGGAAAAATCAGGAGTTGCTTTCTGAAGTTCAATAAAAATGTTCATGCCTTCAACTCATGATCGACTACCTGAAGGATGTCAACCAACTGTTATCTACCATTCAGAAGTATTTGGATCAAATCACTGGAGAGTTATAGCCTATGGTGACTCTGATAGAATAAATATACAGGTTGTTCGGTAGTAGGTTCAGTGATGCTACTAAACCAATTTATAATAAATAATGGAATCTACCCAGGGTAGCCTCAAAAATAGTGGTAAAAAAGCATAGGGTAGTTCAAAGAGCCTGGCTATTATTTGATAGGATGGAAAGAGGAATTAAAAACATTATTGAAATAAATGAGGAAATGGTTCATGTTGGTTTCAAAGGACTCTAGAAGGAGGATCACAACTTGTTATCTATGGAAGAAACCCAACAAAGCATCAAGGAGAACTTATAGGTTGAAGCTAAAATTGATTCATTGGAAGAGCCACTATCCCAAGAACAAGATGCCAAATTAATTATGGGTTACACCCGCTTAAGAAATCTCATGGAAGATCTGGTGACTAGAGGGAATGTTTCTAATTATGAGGATGTTGGGGAACTACAATATGTTTATAAGAATTTTAAAGAGACATCAAATCCCTTTGATAAAGCTTGGAAATAGGCTCTCCAGTATTTGGAATCAATGGTCCAAGTATTTGGGGACACCTCCGATGAAGATAATCAGATAATACAGGCTCTGGGAGAAGATGATGAGGAATAGGCTGTAGAATATGATGATGAAGAGGTTGTAGAAGAATGAGGATAGGATTGAGCAGCTATAGGCCTAAGAGGGGCCCACACTTAAATCATTTCATTTTTGTTTGTACATATACATAGTTTTTGTATTTCTGATACATTATTTTTATATTTCTATTTTTAATCTGATAATTGTTAGAAATAAGCAATAAAGGCATGAAGTCTACAACACAACATTTTTGTGAAGGTATTTTTTGAAGTGAAGCCTTATAAAGGAGGTAGAGTTATGTATAGTTTTTAAAGGTAGTAGTAATATTGATATTATGGATACAGTCTCTAGTTGAACAAGTGAGTTCTATGATGTTTTTTGCATGGTTTCGATATGAACCTTTACCCTTTATACATAATTTGAGCTTTCAAAGGGTAGTGTTTGTATGGAAATTATTCCTTAAAACATATCTTCAAAGATAAGTATTGTTTTGACTCCTAAGGCCCAATGGATAAGACTCTGGATTCGATTGGATTTGCAAGCAAATCCACCCAAGAGGTGCCAGAATGTAGGCCCAAAATAGCCACATACTTAGTAAAATTTTGTATAATTTTGATTAAGTGATAAAATAATCATTTCATAAACCTTGCAGTATGCTTTGAAGTAGAACCAGGTCAGAAGATATGAATCCTCTCAGTAGTTAGTGAAGTTTTCATGTTTGGAACGATTACAGGTGACTTCACTTCGACTCCAGAATGAAAAGAGTTCTAAAATTCATAAAAGTTCCTAAGAGATGATGACATCAGTGATGGAAAAAAATGTGGAATGGCAATTTTGGGAAGGTCTTTTTTTTCTCACTCTGGAATGAAAAGAGTTCTCAAATCCTCAAAATTTCCTAAGAGATGATGATGTCACTAGAAAAAAAGTGTGGATTGGTGATTTAGAGAATGAACAAGTCTTCCATTTCTAGAATTAAGATAATAACGGGGTGGTAGAATAATGAAAGTGTGGATTCATGATGGAAAAAGTATGTGACTAGCTCTAGACCCGAATTGAAGAATATAATATGGATTGAGGAATATAATATTGAAGATTACGATCTTGGAGCAGATTCGAGGTTCAAATATCTGGATTGGAGATTCTATTTTTTTATAAGAAAAATGATGTCATCAATTTTAAAGCAGAATGGCATTTAGCTTGTGTTGGATTGAATCTGAATCATGTGATGAAGAAGATCAATGATGGAGGTTAAGCTACCAAATCTTGGTTATTTTGAAGATAGTGTTGTATTAGAATTGTAACAGTTGGCTAGAATATGAAACATTGAGGGTTTCCAAGAAGATCATACTAGAGGTGGTTATAGATAGATGGTGGACTATTACTCCCAAGAAGGATATATAGAAACACATGATCTTTAACATCCTGAGCTTCAGTTACATTGAGCATTCAACAAGTTGCAGAGACCTCGAGTTGTCATGGTGGACTTTATTTCAATATATTTCTTGGAGGACGGACCAATGAGGTAATTCTAGCTAAAATCTTTGTTGTACTATTGTAACAAGATTATGTGTATTGTTTCTTGATTATTTTAATAATAAAAATATAAGTAGAGGTCGAACCCTCATTTTTAAGGGTCGGATCTAGCTTTTTTGCTTGTACTATTGTAAATATTCTTGAAGATCTAAATGAAAGGAGTAATACATTGATCTTCACCTCAAGTTCGCATTCTCATGCTTGATGTCAGAGGTTTGGATTTCATAGTTTCATTCTATAAATACTTATATGGTTAGTTAGTGTCTAGTTTGGATTACTAGTTGTTACAAGTAATTGAAATCTACTTTAAGTCTGTTGTATCTTATTGGAAAGTACATTTTTATGAAATATAGGTGTTTGGTGAATTTTTTTATTTGGATTATAATTCCCTGGATATTGAAATTGCTTGCTACAACATTTATCTATTGTGCTTTAATATATGAAATGATATATTTTGGGATAAATGTTGATCTAAATGTATGTCCTTAGTATGGTTTTTTGGGAGATTTTTATGGTAGTGCAATGATGTTAACCTATCTGTCCATTTTTATCTACACCTATCTAACCCTAACCTTCTCTTATGATAAAATTCAAACCCTAAGTGAGCATAATTGTGTCAACAACTTGCTAAGTTGAAAAGGAACTAGCCTACTCTGGAGGTTGGATCAGAAATCCCTATTTTGGTCCATCCAATGTTGAGTGCTAAGCTATAGCTATCAAGTGCATGCCTAGACAAAAATTAGGAAGATATACAGCTGCAGTACTAAGTGAAAACTTGGTGCAATTTAGTGCCTAATAGTTATTTATTGTTGAATGGTTTGGAAACATTTGGGATAGAGTTTGAAAATAATCTATGCTTCTATTTTTTGGTAGATAAGATACTATAGTATTAATACCAGGTTTTACATGTTGACCCAAAAACTTCTACAAAAATCAGCCCAGGGCTATTGATGAACATGTCATTACTAAGGATCCTATATATGTAAAATCTACATGTCACCAAAGCCATTACATCTAGTAAGGCACATAGCCCGTTATAAAAAAGAAACTTCCCATACAATATTTTGGGTATACCTCGAGAAAACACACCTGCATCATAATTACAAAAAAAAATAGACACAGATCCCTTCCTTGAAATAGTGGAGAAACAAAAAGCTACAGACACACATAACATAGTACTAAAAAAACTCCCACAAGCTATGTATTGACAATTACTCTTAATAATTCTATGGTAATTTCTTTCTTTTGTATATGACATGCTTTAGGACCACATCCCGTATTGGCCAATCAGCCTTGGAGAAGTGAACCTGCTGGCTAGATTTATGGCAATTGCTATCTGGTGGTCCATGTGGTTCTGGTTTGAAATCTTATATTGTCATTTATTTCCTACCCTATGATTATCAACCAACCTTAAATTACTAAGATGACTAGGAGACATGTTATCTGACATGTGACTATCTCCAATAGTCTTTGTGGTATTTACAAGCAACATCCACCAAGACTGATAGCTTAGATTATTTTTATTGTGAGTCCATTTCAAAAAAAGGATGGAAATACTCATAGCCTTTGAACTTACAGTGCCTTCCCTATTGGTAAATTTGACTATAATTCTTGGAATTCTTGTTGAATAAGCTCCTTTACTTCACTCGGGACACTTTGTTCCCATTTGAAAAGTTTGTCACCATCAACACCCAAATTGGCCAGCTTACCAACAACTTTATTAGCTTCCTGAAAGACATGTTGGGCTTTTATATCTTGTCTTCCCTGGAAAGGATCCTAGCTCCTTCAACAATTGTTTTAATCCTCTAAGGAGGTGTTTTCCAATTATTGAGGAGATTTATAACATGCATAGAGTCTCCTTATATGATAAAATTTCCTTCTAAGTCTTGAGTCATTTGAAGGCCTCTCCACATAGATCTAGCTTCAACTTCGTTGTTCATCCTTGTTCCCAAATATTCAAAAAATGCAAGCATCATATTCCCATTATGATCTCACACAATACCACCAGTGCCTAGTCTGCCAATATTATCCTTAGCTACTCGATCAAAATTAAGCTTAAACCAACCCCTAGGATGTGGGGACCACTTAACATTGGCTCTAGGGTTGACTACCCTAGGCATAGACTCATATAACAAGGTTAAGATTAAATATTGAGCAATCGTGGTCTCCTACAGATGAGGTTTACGACTATAAAAAGGGATAAGGTTCACATTCTCATTGGAAAAGGATAGGATCCTAGAAATGATAGTTTTATGATCATGGATAGACTCATTAAAGACTCTATGGTTCCTTTCTAACCACACCTACCAAAGATAGTGATTGAGACAAATTTTCCACATGTATCTAAGTATTTGACTTGAAAATGGGTAAGGCCAATGGATGAACAAATCAAGTACGGTGGCTGGTTTAACCCAAAAAATATTAAAGGCCTAAAAAATCCCACTTAGGACAGTCAAGGAAAAATGGAACTCAAGGAAAATGTGATAAATGGTCTCCCAATTAGCCCTACATAGATAATAATGATTAGTGATACCAATACCTTTACACATCATATTATTAATGGTTAGAATTCTTCCTTGGATAACACACCATGAAAAGACTACAATTTTTGGAATTAAATTTTTTATCCAAACTAAGTCCTTTTGGAGGACAAAATCCTCATCATCAAGCAAAATCTTGTAAGCTAATTTAATAGTGAACTACCCATTTTTCGTAGGAGCCCATGTCACTTGATCTTCCTTGGGTCTCATGGGGATAAAATGTTTCTTGAGAATGTTACAAAGATCATTTGATTTCACTTGAAATCCCTGAATCCTTATTTTTTTCCACTTCATTCTGCCTCTATCCTCAACCATATAATCAGATACTTTTCTACTAATGAGTTCTTCCATGATATCTCTGATTTGGGCTAAGTTAGGATATTACATCACTGGTTCATCCTTAGCCCACCTATCATTATAGCAATTTATCCTCTCACCATTGCCTAAAACCCATATTAAACCTTTTTTGATGATTTCCTTACAATGGAGAATTGCTTTCTAATAAGAAGAACCTTTTATTGGAACTGAGTCACTTAGAAATTCCATATTTTGAAGATACTTTCATTTTATGATAGTTGTCCATTCATTTTCTTCACCAAAAATGAGGCACCACTCCTACTTATCTAGTAAATCTAAATTCATATGAGCAATTCTCCTTAGACCTAAGCCCCCATTTTCCTTGGTTTTGGACACTTTGGTTCATCCTACAAGGTGTATCATTTTTTTCTCCTCTAAACCAGTCCATAAAAATTCTTTTTGGAGTTTCTCAATTTTTTGGAAAACATTCATAGGGGCTTTGAAAATAGAGAGGAAATAGACTAGAATGATCTAAAGAGAGGCCTTAGTGAGGTTCAACTTTCCTTCTTGAGATAGAATATGACCTTTCCATACAACAAGTTTTTTTTGAATTCTTTCAATAACCCTGTCCTACATTGACTCTCTCGGAGAACCAATGAAAAGAGGGAGACCAAGATACAAAGTGAGGAGGTTTGCTATATCACACCCTAAAATTTCTATAATCCTTCCTTGCCTCTGAATGGGGGTGTTCAAGAAATATAACTTACTTTTACTGAAATTAACTTTTTGACTAGCAGCGTCCTCATAGAGTTGCAGGATGTATTTAATTCTTTTGGCCTCAACCACCAATGCCTTAGTCAATAGAAGGGTATCATCTATGAATTTTTGGTGAGAAACAGCCCTAGTGAGATATTTTGACTTGATTCCTAATATTTGCCTTGAACTGCAAGTATTTTTTATGGTTCTGCTTAGCTTCGGCCACAATGATGAATAACATGGGGCTGATAGGGTCCCCCTATCGAATTCCTCTATGACTTTGAAAGTAACCAATAGTTTTTCCATTAACCAGAATTGAGAACCATGCTTTAGAAATGCATTCTTTGATCAAATTAACCCATTGGTGGTGTAAACCAAACTTAAGGAGGACAACAATCAAAAAGTCCCAATTTAGCCTGTCAAATGCTTTGTTCATATAAAGATTGAGGGCAAAAATAGATATGTTAGTCTTATGAGTAGAGTGCAGAGCTTCATAAACTATGATAAATCCATCCAAGATTGACCTGCCTTGGACAGATCTTCCCTGGCATGGATCTATGATGCGGGGTAGAACATCTCTCATTCTATTTATAATGGCTTTAGTTAGGATCTTGTAAGAAACATTGCACAAACTGATTGGCCTAAAGTCAAATATCAAACTCTTTTAATAATAGAAGCATAGAAGATAATCTATGCTTCTATTGTTGAAAGAGTTTGAGATATTTGTGCTAGAGATAATGAACTACTTGTGCTAGGTTTAAAGGCAATTTTTTGCATCTTTGTGAAACCTTTTTGAGCATGTGTTATAAGTAGTTATGAGCATGTATTAGAGTAGAATTGAGCAGATATTGTGAGTAGGTTAGAGGTAGATTTTGAGTAGGTTTGAGGTAGACTTTTGAGTAGGTTTGAGGGAGAATTGTGAGTAGGTTAGGGGTAAATTCTGAGTAGGTTAGAGGTAGACTTGTGAGTAGGTTAGATTTAGATTCTGAGCAGGTTTTGAGATAGACTTGTGAGTAGGTTTTGAGATAGAATTGTGAGTAGGTTAGAGGTAGACATGTGAGAAGGTTAGAGGTAGACTTGTGAGCAGGTTTAAAACCATGTTATGAGAAAATTTGTGAGCAGTTTTGATCAGATTTGAGCAGAGTAGAGAGGATAGATTTCTCTTGTGGAGAGAGATCTTCAAACTAGAGTAGAGGGGATAGATTTCTCTTATGGAGAGAGATCCACAAACTAGAGAAGTGGGGATAGAGATATCCTATGGAGAGAGTTCCACAAAATAGAGCATAAGGGGACTGGTATCTCCTTTGGATAGAGGTCCATAAACATTATAATATGTATTTGATTCCCAAAATATTCATTGAGAAAATTTATAAGGAATATTTTCTTCGTGGAGTAGCCCACATTGGGTGAACCATGTTAAATCATGTCTCTCATGTGTGTGATTATGTGTGTAATGTTTACTACTTTAGTAGTACTATTGTTATCATTTGGATTGAAAAGTAAAAAGTTTTATCTTATACTATTCACCCCCTCTCAGTATAAGCTTATGTTCTTCAATTGGTATTAGAGCAGGTTCCTTCATGAAAAGCCTAAAATATTGAAGGAAGATCCCACAAGAACATACATGACCTAAAAAAATGGAGAAGAGGCCATGATCAACATAAAAGAGGAATTTTTTGCTGCTCTTAGAAACTTGGAAAAGTTTAGAAGGAAGAATTCAAGTTTGAAGGATCAAATCCAAGAGGATGAGGAAGCAAATATGGAACTTCTACAAAACCTCACAGAGCTCAAGGTAAAATTTGAATACGGGAGGAAAATTGAATAGGATATGGCAAAATAGTTAAAGGTAAAAGAGTTAGAATGTGAAAGATTAGATTCAGAAATTGTCTCTCTAGGGAAGAAAGTTGAAAAGAAGGGTAAGTTACAACAAGATATAAAATTAGGGAAACAAAAAGAGGATTCAAGATCCCAAGTAACAAAGGCCAAATGGTGTAAAATGGTATTTCCTTAATTAAGCAAAAAGTAGTATTAAAAGGCTCAAAATAATGAAACCTCAACAATTAGGAGAGAGAGAAAAGAGCAAGAAAAAGTGAAGTCAATGTTGGTACAAACAACTCTTCATGTGCAATATAAGATAAAACAATGGTTTCTTGATAGTGGTTGTTCAAGTCATATGATAGGGAACAAGAGTAAATTTCTTGTATTTAAACAAATCAATGGAGGATCAGTAAAATTTGGTGACAATGGTTTAGAAAAAATCTATGGAAAAGGAACTTTGAGTTTAGATAATGGAAAACAAAGACAGATAATGTATTGTATGTCAAGATATTGAGGCACAATTTACTAAGTGTAAGCCAACTTTATGATTAGGGGCACACAATAAATTTTCATCCAAACAGATGTGAGATCAAAAAATCTAAAACTGGAAAGCTCATTGCAAATGCCAATAGAACTACAAACAATCTCTACATGCTAAGTGAGATTAAGGGAGAAAAGTGTTTCTTGTCATAAAAATATGAGAGTTGGTTATGGCATAGAAGAATGGGTCATCTAAAATTTGACAACATAGTTAGAATAAGCAACAAGCAGGAAGTCAGAGATTTACCCAAGATAAAAAGGCCACAAAGCACAATTTGTGCACAATATCAGCATGGAAAGCAAACAAGAATAAGTTTCAAGTCAAAATAATTCATGTCATATTAACCATTGAAACTAGTTCAAACTGATCTATGTGGTCCTACAATGACAAAGAGTCTACTAGGTAAAAGCTACTTCATGCTATTTATAGACGATTTCCCCAGAATGGCTTGTATAGCTTTATTAAAAGAAAAGTCAAAAGCCTTTGAGAAGTTCAAGGCATTCAAAGAATTAGTAGAAAATAAAACAGGTAGAAGGATTAAATATTTAATATCATATAAAGGAGGAGAATTTAATTCAAGTGAATTTATAGATTTTTGTGAACAACATGGGATCAAAAGAGAATATTTAGCAACAAGAAATCCTCAACAAAATGGAGTAGTTGAAAGGAAAAATAGGATTGTTGAAAATATGGATAGAGCTATGTTGAATGAGTTTAAGATTTCATATGGTTTTTGGAGAGATGCAGTTCATACAATAGTATATATCATCAATAGAGCTCAAATAAGAGTAAATCATCACAAAACCCCATATGATATCTAGAAAGGGAGACCAACTACTATAAAATATTTCAAAATTTTTAGAAGCAAATTCTACATAATATGGGAAGAGAAAATTTTGGGTAAGTTTGATTCAAGATGTGATGAGGTTATTTTCCTTGGCTATTCCACAAAGAGCAAATCCTATAGGTGCTATAATAATAGGACACATAAAATTATGGAAAGTATAAATGTGATAGTTGATGAACAGATAGGGTCAAAAGAACCAGCTCAAGAAATTGTGTATCAAGAAGAATAAAGTTACCAAGAATAATTAGGCGAAGAATCAGAAGAAGAAGAAACACAAAGAACACCACCTAAAACTCCATCCAGGTATGTGTAGAAAAATCATCCAAGATATCTAATTATTGGAAATCCAGATGAAATACAGACAAGGAGGACGATAATAGGAACAAGTGAGCATGTAAATCTTTCCTTGTCTAAAATTACAAGTATTTCAATGAGGCAAGAGAAGATACATTTTGTATCAAGGTAATGGATGAAGAATTGGATCAAATAGAAAAAAGTGAGACTTGGGAACTTGTCCCATGACCAAAATATAATAATATAATTAGTACTAAATGGGTTTTCAAAAAAGAGTTAAATGAAGATGATCAGGTAGTCAAAAATAAAGAAATATTGGTATGCAAAGGATATACATAGGTTGAAGGGATTGATTTTTATGAAACATTTGCTCATGTTGCACAACTTAAGGCCATAAGGATGTTTTTAGATTTCTCAAGTTTCAGAAACTTCAAATTATATCAAATGGATGTTAAATCAACTTTTCTCAATGGTGTCTTGGAAGAAGTCTACATTGAGTAACTTGAGAGGTTCATCCTAACTGATAATCCAAATTATGTATGCAGATTAAAGAAGTCTCTTTATGGACTAAAACAAGCTCCTAGAGTGTGGTATTCAAGGTTGGATAAGTATCTTTAGGAATAGGATTTTAGAAAAGGAGTCGTTGACAATAATTTATACATCAAAAATGAAGGAAATGACTTACTAATTATGGTTTTTTATGTGGATGATATCATTTTTTGAGGTAATAATGATAAGATATGTTAGAAATTTGCAAAGAGTATGCATAATGAATTTGAAATATCAATGCCTGGTGAGTTTTCTTTCTTCTTTGGACTACAGATTTCATAATCAGAAAAGGGTGTATTTTTCTCACAAACCAAGTATATAAAATAAATGCTAAATAAATTCAAATTAGAATACTACAAACTAGTAAGTACCCCCATGATTAAAGGATGCAAGTTGAGTAAAGATGATGAATCTCCTTAGGCAAATTAGATATTATATAGATCTATTATTGGCAACTTACTATATATTACAACTACAAGACCATATATAATGTAGACAGTGGGACTACTAGCAATATTTCAAGCATCTCCAAAGGAAATACATGTATTGGTAGTAAATATAATTCTTATGTATTTAAAAGGGACTATGGATTTTGGACTCTGGTATCTCAGAAGTGATAATTTCACTCTCATAGCATATACAGATGTATATTTGATAGGCAGTATTGATGATAGAAAAAACACAAGTGGAGGAGCATTATTTCTTGGATATTGTTTAGTCTCATGGCTAAGAAAGAAACAAGCATAAATATCCTTATCCATAGCATATGTAGAGTACATTGCAATAGTTGCTTTATGTACACAAGTGTTATGGATGAAGTAAACTTTAAATGACTTCAAGATAGAGCATGATCATCCCATATCCATACTATGTGATAATACAAGTGCTATAAACATTTCAAAGAATCCAGTGATGCACTCTAGGACCAAGCACATTCTAATAAAATACCATTTTTTGAGAGAACAGGTGATGGATAAGCAAGTCAAATTGCAATATGTTACTACAAAGGAACATATTGTGTACATTTTCATTAAGACACTTCCAAAAGAAACTTTTGAGTATCTTATAAGGAAATTGGGAGTAGTTTTACTCCCACCCCAAAATTAATTCACCTCAAGGAGAGGAGGTGGGAAGGGGGCTAAGCTAAGAATCTTATATTTAGCCCCAAAGGAGTCCCTTTGCTATTGATGTCAAAGGGGGAGATATTTGAGTAAGGGGGACAACATTTAGTTAGGGGGAGCAGATTTGGATTCAATTGGTTTGGAATATGGAAAAAAGAATTTTTAGAAAAGGGTTAAACCATTAATGAAAAATGGGGAAATTTTTAGAAATTTTGAGTATATTGTTGCCATTGATGTCAAAGAATTAATGGCATAGGTTAATGACATTAGTTGTCATTTATGTCAAGAAAAATATAGGTTTAATGGTTTTACCATGGTGGCATTTGCAAAAGAAAAAGGAAGATTTAAATATTATAAGAAAAGGTCCAAGAAGAAGAAAATAACTATAATATTTAATATTGTTTGTTACAAATGTGATAATATTGGGTATAGAGCTAAATTGTGTAGAACGGTGTTACCTAAACTTTTGAAGTCAAGTAATGAGGATGATCAAAATTTTCAAAAGGATATGCCCTCCAAAGTTTGGAGAAATAAAATGGATCAAGAAAAGGAGCACTATAATTTGGGAGCTTCAGTCCCATCTCATCATTGAAGTCTCAGTTAGAGCAATTAGAAAGGGGTAGTTTCAAGTGCCTTATCATTCAGCCCCAAGGAGCCTTTGACATTGATGTCAAAGGGGGATAATTTCAGTAAGAGGGAGAAACTTATCAGGGGGAGCAACTTGTGATCATGTTGCAATAAAGGATAGTTTCATTGCAGGGTTGCCATAAATGACAAAGGGGGATATTTTTAGAAATGTTTAGTTTTCATTGATGTCAAAGGCAGAATTGGAAGGATGATTTAAATATAAGTATGCTTATGATATTGGGAAATATCATAAGTTTTGGAAATATCAAAGGTTTGATATATTTAAATCAAAATATTTAAATATAGTTTGAATAAAAAGTTTAATTATTCAAATATTATATTATAGAAGTATTTTAAAATATAGAGCTGAGCAGGCCGACCTCAGGATAATTATTTTGGTTGCATATAAATACAAGGAATAGAGTTCATTTAAAATTAAGATTTTTATTGAAGATCCTTTATTTTAATGAGCGAATAAGTGGTGGCACGGTAGAACAAATCATGGAGCGATTTGATTATTTTTAGAGGTGTTGGCAGATGTTCGAAGGTGAATGAAAGTTTGGATGTGTTGGGAAACATTCGAGGGTAGATGCACATATAATGGTGAATAATTCATGAAGGACTACCTTGATGAAAGAGACATAGGAATCACCCTTGCACGTTCATGTTGACAAAAGAGAACCCAAACAATAAATTGCAATAATAATCTCTATGAATTTGCTTCCCTAGTAGAGTCGGTGATGATTTTTTAAAATATTAGTCTTTTTTCATATACATTGAGTTCTTGGATTCAAATCCTTTTTGATACCTTGGTTGGAGGTATACCAAACATGAAGATATTTGTACAAGAGTGCACTTAGGAATTCTTGTTACAACTTCCTGGGAAATGACCCTTCTGCAGAAGAGGAACTCTATGACTTTAGGGGTTTCAAACTCAGAGGAAGAAGTTGGTGGTTTTAAGGTCTTCTTCTCATATTTATGGTATATAGGAGGTAATATTCTAAAGTAGAAGCAGTGGACTTTGGTAATGGGAACAAGTGAACCAATTATTGTTCACCTTCGATGATGGTTAGCAACACTCAAGGAAAGTAGAGCACTCGAGGAAGTTTCCAAAAATACACAAGTTCATTGGAGTGTAGAAGATAGTGATAGTGCACGTAAAGACATCCTAAAGCTATTGCACATAGAAGAAACACTAAAGGATCACCACAAATAAATGAAGGCTGAAGGTGTAGTTTTTGGGGCAAATAGAATACATAGAAGTCATTAAAAGGAATGATCAGGTAGTTAGTGATGAAGGCTTCTATGAGGATATTGATCTGCATACATAGGTGTTCATAGAAAATGAAGGTACAAATATATTATTTTTACTTTTAGTATCAATCGTTGGGTTAGCCCAATCGGTTGCAAGCTAGCATTAGGATGCTATAATATTAAGGGTAGATGTTCAAATCCCTTTTGTGGCCTACTAAAGTTTTTCTCAAATGATTTTTGTACATGCAATATTAAGAGGTATGTGAGTCAACTTTAGTGAAGGTAAAGTTCTTTAATTAAAATTGATTAAATAATTAAGGGAGATATAAGGTGTAATTTTTATAAAGTTTTATTTTGTAATTTTTTTTGGATTAGTAAGGTATATTAAGTTTTTGATTTAAATTTTGGATAAAGAAGCAAAAGGGAAAATTATATATTAATTAGTAGCAACAAAGCTTGAGTATTATTCATGTATATTTTGGCAAGGACATGACAAGCATAGAAAGTTAAAATTCAAAACTTGAAGAGCTTGATAAGTGCTTAATGATGCAGAAGTATAAAAGAGTAGAAGCAATGTATTAGCTTCTCCAATTCAACACGCAAGTAATTTATCTAGTGCTATTCTTGGGCTAAAATGTAATAAATGTGAGGCATGTGTAAATGATAAAATTAATGATTATGAAGAACATATTGGCCAATTGAAGATTTCTACACTAGTGCATATCATCCTCTATATGTTCATGAAGTTAAAAGAATTCTGGGTAGAATATGTATGAATTACCTTTAGTTGAAGAAAGCAAACTCAAGAAAAGGTGAAGAATTTGATGCCATTATTGATCATATTTGGAAGTAAATTTGAGCAGTGTTTGTGAGCAGATTTAGGAATAGATTTGAGAAGTATTTGTTAGAAAATTTAGGAGCAAATTTGAGCAGTGGTTGTCATTATTTTTGGAGTAGAACTGAGTGATGTTGGTGCCTCAAGAGGATTGGCGTATCTTGTGGGTTTGTGCCCATGATATTGCACTAGGGGATTGGTGTCTCCTATGGGTTGGTTCCCACAAACATGTAGAAGGGGATTGGTGTCTCCAATGGGTTGGTGCCTATTAACTTGTATAAGGGGATTGGTGTCTCATGTGGATTGGTGCCCACAAACTTGTATAAGGGGATTGGTGTCTCCTAAGGATTGGTGTCCACAAACTTGTATAGGGGATGGGTGTCTCCTGTGGTTTGGTTCCCATGAACTTGTATAAGGGTATTGGTGTCTCCTATGGGTTACTGCCCATAAAATTTGTTGAAGAAAATATAAGCAATATTTTTTCATGGTTTTATCTCGAGAGGGTGTTTCCACATAAAAGCATCATCTCTTATGTGTATGGAAATTGTACATTGATTTCTTATTGTATTCATATTATTTTTTTTATCATGAGGTTTGATGCAAAGGTCTTTATGATTGAAGAAATGAAGGATCTTAAAACCTTAAGCATGGATGAGCTACATAGAATTCTCATAGCCTATGATATGAGGACTGAAAAATATCAAAAATCCAAATGGGAGGCCACATTTAAAGCTTCAAAGAAGACAAAGAATAAAGAACCAGAGTCAAGTGAATAATAAAGCAGTGGAGAAGAAGCTAACTTTGTGTGAAATAATAATAAGGGTCCAAGAAAACACAAAGGTATGCATTCTATGAAATGTTTTAACTATGGTAAAATTGGTCACTATGCATCTAATTTCCCATAAGTTGGAAGTAGTAGTAGTGAAGAAGAAAATGAATACAAGAAAAATAAAGAAAGAAAATTTTATTATGAAAGGAAAAATAGGCACGATCAAAGCAAGAATGAGAAGAATATCTTTCAAAGGCAAAAGAAGAGTCTTTATGTTGAGGAAGTAAACAATTCTCCCCGTAGTGATGAAAGTCTCTCTGATAGTGAAAGAGAAGAAATCCTATTTTTGGCTATAGAATATAAAGAAGATGTTCTTATTGATGAAAATAAAGAAAAAGAGAGATCCAAAAAATGAAGAAGAAGCCATAGTTAGCATAGAAGAGTAACTTGTTGTTGCTCTTTAAGAGTTTAAAAGTCTTAGAAAGAAGAACTCAAGATTGAAGACTCAAGTACAAAAGGATGAAATTACAAAAGAAAAGTTGTCGCAAGAACTCATTGACTTGAAAGTTAAAGTTGAAGAGGCAAAGAGAATTGAAGAAGGTATAGCTAGGCAGTTAAAGGCAAAAGAGTTGGAATGTGAAAAACTTGAACATGAGGTTGCCTCTCTAAGGAAGGAAGCAAAAAAATCAAATGAAAAGCTATAACGAAATATCAGGTTTGAGAAAAGCATAGAAATATTAGATGATATTATAAGAGCACAAAGATATTCGATTATAAAGATAGGATTTGGTTTTGAAGAAGGTCAAAAGAAATTAAAGGGGGACTCAAGTTCAAAATGAATAGAGGTATCAAAGGAAAATGAAGAAACACATGCTTATAATAAGTGGGGGGGTGAACTATATAAGATAAAATTTTCTCTTTTCTTTTCAAAGCAATAAATTTAAATAATATCATTGCAATAATAAAACAATGCAAAAATCACCATACACATAAAAGACAAATATTTTTATGTGGAAACACCCTCTCAAGAGAAAACCATGACAAAATATTACTTATATATTTATTTAATAAATTTTGTGGGCACCAACCCATAGGAGAAACCCATTACCTAGTACAAATTCATAGGCAAATTCATGGGCACCAACCCATAGGAGACACAAATGCCCTATACAAGTTCATGGATACAAATCCACAGGAGACATCAATCCCATTCTGTAAGTTTGTTGGCACCAACCCACAAGAGACAAAAATCCCATCACACAAGTTTGTGGACACCAACCCATAGGAGACACCAAATCCCTCTCATAAGTTCATGGGTACCAACCCACAAGAGACACCAATCCCCTATACTTAATTTTTGCTCCAAAAATTGATCACAACCACTTCTCAAATCTACTCCCAAATCTGCTCACAAACACTACTCAAATATGCTCCCAAATCTACTCACAAACACTGCTTAAATCTACTCCCAAATCTGCTCACAAGCACTGCTCAAATATTCTCACAAACATCGCTCAAATCTTCTCACAAACACTGCTCAAATAAACTCCCAAATCTGCTCAAATATGCTCATAAACATTGCTCAAATCTGCTTCCAAATCTGCTCACAAACATTTCTCAAGTTTGCTCAACAATCTGATCCAAAATCCTCCTCTTACTATTTAAATTCTTCCCTTTTCTTGAGTTTACTTTCTTCAAACCAAAATATATTCTACCCAGAATTTTTTTAACCTACTAAACATATAGATGATGTACTTATGTAGGAAGCTTCAAATGACCAAACTATTCTTTACATTCAATAATTTTGTCACTTCCACATGTCTCACATTTATTACATTTTAAAGGTAGCTCTAGTCTAGTACTTGATAACTGACCTTGTAAATGCTGATTTGTAACTATCTTGTGCACCTTTCCTTCTTGTAGATAGCTAAAATATCCTTCCTTTTCAATTGGATGCTTGGGTGAAGATGTGCATTAATCCTTTTACTATGTGACACCTTGACTTGTTCTTAGGTTCTAAAAAGAATTATTTGCTGCCCCCACATTCATTTGAAACTCCTCATGATAAGATAAGCATTAATTTTTTTTTGGATAATTCAATTCAACCTTTCATTGCAAATTCAAATTACTCCCAATAGCTTAGTGCAAATTCAAACTATTCCCAATGGCTAGTGCACTTTCAACTTTCTCCCAATGGCTAGTGCAAATTCAAATTTCTCTCAACCATTAGTGCAAACTCGAATTACTCCTAATGGCTAGTGCAAACTCAAATTACTCCCAGTGGCTAGTGCAAAATTTTCACTACACATTCATATTACTCCCTATGGCATGTTTTGAATAGGCTCAATGGATAGTAGTGAGGCAAGTAGACATACAATACAACTGTGAGGCAAGTAGACATGTGGCTTGAATTAGGTGGATATGTAGGCATGAAATAGGTGGACACACAAGCTCAGCTATGAGGTGAGTAGACAAGCAGACACAACTATGAGGCAAGTAGACATGCTAGTATGACACACATAGACACACGATTAAAGCACAAGTAGATATGTGGCATGACTGTGAGATTTACAACCACAATATGGATGGTATATTTGATAGTTAGAGATAGTGTGGACCTTTCACAAAAGGACACATGATAGATTCAATAGCTAGGGACAACATGGAAATTTTACACTTGCAACAAATACCAAAAGGGGTCCTAATGTGACCATAGTCACATTTAAAACATAGTGCTTGGAAGTATATAAACTACAACATGGAAGTATGACCACCAAAATGGCCTCACACCTATGCTTCCTACTATGTAAAATGAAATAAGAGAAACAAAGTAGATGCATGCAAAATTGACAACAAATGGGAAGAAGACTAACACTTTTATTCCATTGTAAAGAAGACATTTTCGGTTACAGTTACGTCCCTCTTAGAGATACCATTTTGATACTTTTATTACAGTAGCAAAAAATAAATGTTCCCTCTCAAGGATAAATGTGAGTTTTAGGCCCTTCGGGGTGACACGAACTTCTCTAGGGTGGAGTTGACCCTCTTCTCCATGTTGAGGAAGGAATTGGATGGTTGAATCTCCTTTGAATCTGCTTTCCTATGGTCAATAAACAACATAAAAAAATTAAAAGCATAGGCAACCTCTCATGATGAGGCCATTTAAGTAATATGAACATAAATATGCCATAACACTAATAAAATAAATAAAACTAATAAAGCATGTTAACCATATGCAATACTTGAAAATATTAATTGAATTGCACAGTTGAGCCTCCATTTACCCAAATTTACATTTCTTGGCATTCTAGCTCTTTAGGGAATCCATGGAACAAACTAACATGATGCTGTATCGCTCCAAATTTTTTGCATCCCTACCCTCAGGCTATAGGATCCACACCTGGAAGGAGGATGGGAAAATGATGTCGCGATACCTCGGACTGAGAGGACTTTGCGAAGGTCCCGCCTCTCAAGGGAGGTGTATTTTGGTGATTTTTTGACGGATGGTGGGTTCACCAGGAAACATTTAGCGACAGTTTCCACGCCTAGGTTTTGGAATGTGTTTGATGAGTTCGTTTTAACCTTAAGCATTCATATCCTAGGTTTGGCCGAATGAATCTAAATTAAAACTACATGAAAATGCAACTTTCATGAATACAGCAAACATATTTGAAAGCAAAAAATAGAGAATTTTATAGAATGACAATGAAAAATACCTGATCCGGATGTCTGTAGAAGATTCTGACATTTGAAGCAGTCTGGATCGCCTGTAATCTGATAGAATCGCCTGCAATATGACAGAATCGTCTGAGATCTGACGAATTTGTTAGACGAATTCGCTAGAGACCTACAAGACAGAAAACAGATGCAAAATACAAGAAATTATATTGTGCTAACAGAGGCAAATTACACCAAATAGCAATATGAATACTGAACAATATTTAAGAACAGAATTTAAAGCCAATTACTATAATTTAATAGCATATCATGAACTTAGCATGCAATCTAAGCTAAATGGGTGAACTCCAAATGCAAAATAACATAAAAACTGAATAAATAATCTAATTTACAAAATCAAATGACAGAAATAGAGTTGAGAAAAGCAAACTCCAGGCACTGATTGCCTCGATGTGGGCTGTAGTCGAGATCATCTCGCATTCGACAAGATCACCTCTGATATGAACAGGTTCGTTGGCGATGATGGATGCTGGCTCTAGCTGAAAAACAATGATGTACCTACAATAAAATTGATGTGGAACTAGTGCAAATGCAAAATTAGGATGTTCTAATGTAGAGGGAATCACTTTGCAAAAAATTTCAACTAGGGGTTGGGGAGGGAAAATCTTAGAGATTAAATAGGCTTAGGGGGAGTAGGTAGGAGGTTAGAGATCATCCCAATTTGGGAAATCTCCAACAGGGGAGAGTCCCAATGATGTAGACACGCTTCTGCCCAGATTGGAGACCCGTTGGAACAGATTCCAACTATGCAAATTCAGTTTTGCAACAAGATCGTCTGGACATCCTAGTCCAGACAAAATCATCAAATCTGTGGCGATATCGTCTGATCGGTGACGATATCGTCAAACGGTCAAAACAACCTCTAAAATTGGCGTGGAAAAGGGGGAAACGGAATACTCGATGGCTAACGGGTGATTTGGGAGGTTAAATTTGATTTTAAAATTATTTACTAAGGTGAATGTAAATTTTATAATTTTACTACGCCAATTTTAGGGTGCTACATTTTGCCCCCTCTTTAGCGAATTTTCCAAAGAAAATGCGTTAAAGATGAGTTCTTCTTGATCTACGAGAAAGCAAAAAATTATACCCATTTTTAGGCGACGATTCTTGGTCGAATCATACAACAGCTTACTATGGTGCCCCCTCCGTGTTTTTACTCAAATCGAACGTTTGAGGTAAAAACATGAAAAAGAAAAAAATTATTGTTGAATAAAATTAAGAAAAATAGGGTAAAACCGTAATTTATTTTTACTGTTCATTTTCTGGTTTTTAGAGCTCTGAAGCAAAAATGGTGGAGACGACACACAGATCTATAGAGGTCCGGTGCGGTCTACAGGTAAGAGCCTAGACTTAGCTAGAACCGATTTAATTTAATTTTTACATGCTTTTTAAGTGATTTTTAGGTGAATTTGGAGCATCGCGGACGTTTTTGGCCGTCGACATCGTCGGGACGAAATCTGATCTTTAAGTTGCATTATTAATTACTGGAATTGATATTTAATGATTGTTTGTTGTTTTGTTGTTTATGTTGCAAAGAGGATTACTAAAGAGCAAGGAGTGGAAATATGGAGGTTTGAGAGATGACTTGGCCGCTCTGACATAGGCAGAGCGAGATCTGCTAGCACAGGTCGGCTTACAGCATGTGGCGGAGATGCCACAAGTATCCACGAACATGGGGCTTCTAACAGCCCTAGCAGAGAGATGGTATCCGGGTTCTTCCTATTTCTGATTACCGACAGGGGAGATGGCTCCCACACTAGAGGATGTATGGAGGATTCTAAGAATCCCCATACAAGGACGGATGATCACTCCTACGGCCAATCAGGGCCATGCTATGGGATGGCTATGTGGTGACCCGAGCTTCACCCTGGAGAAGGGCGAAGTGAATATCGAGGCACTACGCCAGATGCCTGGGGCATCCAGACTCACATGAGTTCTAGCTAGAGTGGTTGGTGGACTTTTGCTGTGCCACCAGAGCGGATGCAGGGTATCATGGATGCTCGCAGATGTGATCTACGATATGAGAGACCATGGGTACATGTTTTTTTGGGGCAGTTTTGTTCTATGCTGGTTGTACAGGATCCTGTATGGGGTCATGTACAAGGGCGGACGATGTCTGGTGATGACATCACTCCTACAGGTTTGGTGCTGGGAGCACAATATAGTGCGGAGGCCGGTAGGGCTTCCACTGATAGGGGTGGACGGGGAGAGGCCCCGAGTCTTCTACTGGTGGCTCCGGAGAGGGTCACAGTGGCGAATCGACCTACCGATGTCCCGGAGGCTACTGGATGACTTGGTCCTGGATCAGATCACCTGGAGACCATGGAGAGGGCACCCAGGGTGGGCCGAGGACGGACAGGAGCTGGCTCGCATCAGGCGAGTCTACTGGCTATGGATGGAGAGAGGAGAGGTGGAGCTCCACCGCTATGACCGAGTTTTGAGATAGTTCGATCTGCAGTAGGGGATCCCATCTCTGAGGGACTACGAGTTTTACTGGACTATCTGGGATAACACCATGGTTAGTGGGGCTTCGAACATGCAGCGCTTCTGGATCCAGGACGCAGACGATGCCCCCATCCAGCCAGTGGATGGGGACGACGTAGGAGTAGCCGATGGCTACGATGCCTGGTACACAGGCATCCACCCTCATCAGATGATGAGGGCATAGGGTCCGATCCACGTAGTTGTGCGTCGGATAGGGAGGCGGCGCCAGGCAGTGATAGAGGTGGCCCAGGGTCACGGTGGGAGAGAGTAGAGGAGGCCACAGGCATAGGAGAGGCCATGGCAGTGGGAGAGGAGGGAGGAGAGACCCCCATCTCCATAGAGAGAGAGGCCACCATCGCTTGATAAGGGCAAGGGCATTGACACAGGAGAGAGCAGTGAGACAACGACTCTCCGGATGGAGAATATCCGTCTCCAGACACAGGTGCAGACTCTGCAGGACGAGGCTGCACGAAATCGAGCTGAGGTGACACAGCTCAGAGATGAGATTGCACGCCTCAGGGCATGGGGCGGAGGGGCAAGCACTCAAGAGCTGATGCGGTCGGTTGCTCAGACCACATTCTACTAGGGGATCTATTTTTAGATGGTGCCCGAGGGCCAGAGGGTACAGCTACCGGCTGCTATTGCAGATCCGATCAGGACAAGGTCGTCGAGGAGCTCATCCCGATCGACGATGAGGACTCATAGTACCACACATACTGCGATGGGGCCACCTCGTCCTCCGCAGGGTAGGGGAGGAGATGAGGCTGAGAGCTCTAGGGGCTCTCAAGACACTGCTCGGAGGACATTTGATTGAGTATGCCAAGATATGGATTGTGGCATACCAATCTAGCTGAGATGATGTACATATATTTTTGAGATATATATGATGATATATTTTTGATCATATAACTTGTGTCTTGAGTATGTTTATGATGATTTTATGTTTTGATTGATTGATTTGAAAATTCATGTAATTATGTCATTGGAAATATTATAATTTGAATGTCATGCTATAAAATTTTAAATGAAATAATCTGATGTAACAAAGTGATTGTATGTGATGCAATAATTTGATAAAAATAAAAGGAGACTTTTAACAATAATTTCAAAGGACATTGTCGCTATTATAGACCATTTCATGGAGTCGCCGCTCACTCGGTCGTCAAGCTAATCCCCGTATAGAAATATTGTGAAAAGTAAAAGAGTGCTTAAGAGACTGTCTTAAGACTTTGTTGTGATAGTGCAAATGATGATGATGATGGTTGGTTTGTTTTCAGACTTTCATGAAAAATATTATGCATGAAATATTTTTAAAATGATTTTTGCTAGGCATAAATTCCTAAGTGTGATAAAATTTGTGAATAATTCCTTAGGAATTATACCATCATTGCAAAGTTAAAGGTTGACATAATGACATAAAATAGTGAAAAAAATGGGTTTGCTTTTGAAAAGCATAATTTGTGTAAAATGAAGTCATATGGTTTTTATGATTTTTGATAAAATGGGGAATAAAAATTGTTACAATGGTTTGCGCTAGGCATAGAATATGTAGGTATAGACTTATACCATCATCGCGAAAATCCAAAAACAAAAATAGTTTTATTGCATGGTTGATTTTTTGATGAACAGAAAAGATGAAAATGAGGACTTGCGCTAGGCATAAAATTCCAATTTTGGTTTTGAAACTATACCATCGTCACGAAATTCAACCAGATATATATGATTTGATTTGTGTAATTTGGAAGAAATTTTTTATTTTTCTAATTCTATAGTTGTCTTTTTGAAAAATAATTGTACTTGATTATTCCAAACAAGTTGCAAAAATAATATTTCAAAGTATTTTGAAGACAAAAGTTAGATTTATAAGGAATCCCATGTGCATATGTGCATTCATTTCCGATCTTGATTTATCCTAATGATAAAAAAATCTCTCAAATACAAATGTGTGTGCAATTGCATTGTTCATTTACCAGTTTTGAGCAAGATACTATGATACAAGTGATTTGAGAAAACCAAATAAATGTTCATTAACCATGATGTAGATACATATAACCATATTAGACTACTATGTAGGTCGGATTATCAAGAGCTAGCTAATCCATAAGCAGACATAGGTCTATACAAAAGAAGGTCGCTAATGTGATAGACATATCTCCACGCTAGGAGTTACCCAAGGCCAAGCAAGTTGGGCACAAACCACCTGTTATGGGGCTTACCTCACAGTTTTTGAATAATTGAGAATTCTAGGGATTCAAGCTCATCAACCCTTCTTTTCTTTTCAAAGGGTAGGGAAAGGGATTTTATTGCTTTCTTGCTTTCTTTTGAACTTTGCTTATTTTTCTTTTTGTATTTCTTTTGCTTGATAATACTTGGAACATTGTTGAAATAACATTTTTCTTTTCTCTTCTTTCTTGAATTTTTCTTCTCTTTTTCTTTGCTAGGGATACTTGCTCGGATTAGCTGTAGAGCAAGGGATTTTTATTCTGGGTAGGGGTGAGCTTGTCCTTTTGCCAATTCTCAAAGATTCTAGACCATGTGCATGATAGGATAGCAGGGGAAACTTTTCACTCAAGAAATCAGTTCTACTATGTAGCAAAACATGGAAATTACAAATATAATCATTTTATTGTGAAAATATGTGCTTGGTTTAGGTAAATAACAAGATCAATTCTCTATGCTCAAACTTTATTTAATTGAAATTTGTGAACTTTGATATAAGAGAGATTAGTAATCATGCCAGATAAAAGCAAGATATTTATTTTTTTGTGAGTGTGCAAGTGAGGGATTCAAAATAAATGCTAATTTATCCAGAATAATTTGAAACATATAACTGCAATAATTGTAAGAAAATATATAAGAAATTTTTTGAGAAGTTTTGAGAATGTTGACTCTCTCTTTCTTCTTTATATTGTTTTGGTTTCGAAAGAGTCAAGCATATAGCTATTTTTAGAGTTTTATTTTGATTTTAGTTTTTGAGCAAAAGGAACTTAACTAGTGCTTTAAATAAATGCAATAGATAGTTTTTGAAGAGTTTTGGAGATTTATGAATGTTTTTGGTGTTTTTGGATTTTTATAAATTGAAAGAAATACAAGATAATGATTTTAAACAAACATGGATGAAATGACCAAATTTATGCATAGTAATGTTTAAGGTGCAAAATATTCATGGGTTCTTTAAGTTCTTTACCATCTAAGGTAGATAATTTATATGCTCCTGATTCAAATTTAGCAGTAATGATGTATGGTCCGAGCCAGTTGGGCTCAAATTTACCTTTAAGTTCTTTGGTTGCATTTGTATTTTTTTGAAGATTTTGAGGATTTTGATTTTTTTGTATTTTGATTTTAATTTATGAAGTGAAATTTGTGGTATATACAAGATGATCTATATACACTATATAAGGTTATTTGAGTATAGCATGTCTAAGGTTGCTTCAAAATCAAAGGTGGTTTTGAAGGATAATCTAGTTGAGGTGAAGGTAAGAATAGAAGGTGATGAATAAAAGGTAGTGATAACAAAAGGTTTGTTATAATGTAGAATAATGTAGCAAAAGATTTGACTTTTATATGTGTAAAATTGATCATGTTACAAAATAAAATATTAGAAATATAAGAAAGTTCTTCATTCTTATTATTATATTCCAAGTTTTGATAATATGGAGAAAGTATA
Source organism: Wollemia nobilis (assembly GCA_028583015.1). Lineage (NCBI taxonomy): Eukaryota > Viridiplantae > Streptophyta > Pinopsida > Araucariales > Araucariaceae > Wollemia > Wollemia nobilis. The sequence continues at coordinate 1,250,707 of JAQPPZ010016965.1, forward strand.
TGTGAAAGATATGCATGAGTGTTATTTGGTAAACAAGAATGATCATATATGGATGAAGAAAAGTGATGGATAGCAAATAATTGTGACAATAGAGAATGTATAGAACTTGATGTTTCAACCATTAAATATTCTTCAAATGGTGTTGGGTCACCATGTATGGTAACAATTTTATTTACAATTTCAAACTTCAAACATTGGTGAAGAGTGGAAGGGACAACTCTCATCGTATGAATCCAAGGACTCTGGAGAAATAGGTTGTAAGGTGAAGGACAATATCCTACATAGAATAAAATATCCAAGATCTTGGATCCAATATTAAAGGGAAGAATTATAGTACCTTGAACTTCTTGAATTTCATTGTTAAAAGATTTTATAATAACATTTGATTCATTAAGATCTTCTTCCTTTGATTTGGGTTTTTGGAATAATTGATAAGTGCATAAATTAAGAGAGGAGCCATTATCTACCATGATAGTTTTAACATGTGTTTCTTTACTAGATCTTGTAATGTAAAGATAGTAGTTTTCTTGTGGGATAGAGGAAGGAATCTCCTCATCATAGAATGAAATATGGTTAACCTCAAGAGGGCTTACACCATTAATTATGTTTTTAGAGAAAATATGATGAGGAACAAATTGTTGGCTAGGTATTTTGAACAAAATTTCTTTGTGATAAATTTGTAATACTTCTAAAAGGGATATCTTTGCTTGAGGATTAATCACTTGTTGTTGGCTATCAAAGGTGATTTCAGATTGAAATTGTGATTTTAAATATGAGCTTTCTATGCTTACATTCCATTTTGGATCATTCTTGAGAGTCAAAGATAGTTTTGAAGGTTGGTCAAATGAGGAATCCATATCTTGAATATCAGATTGAGTTGATTGAACTTGAGGTTGCTCATTTGTAGTTACAATATTAATAATATCATCATGATGGGACATATTAACATGCAATATTTGATTGGTTGTTTGTTGTTGATAATTAAATAGGGGTTCTTGGGAGGTCCCCATGTCTTGATTGATTATTGGTATTTGTTGTGTAGGAGTTTGATTGTTTACTGGAGATTTATCATCAATTGTAGATTGTAATTCCTTTATATTAAAAAGACCCTTATCAATCAAATCTTGAATTGCACATCTTAAATCTTTACATTTTTGTGTCATATGTCCATCTACTCTATGATATTCACAATGTAACTTAGGTTTAAACCAATCTGATGTGGTATCAGGTTGTCTTATGGAAGGAAGTTCAATAATATTTGTGTCAAGTAAATACTTGAGAATTATATCCATTGGTTGATTGAGCTTTGTAAATTTACGTGATGAAGGTTTTTGCGAGGTTTTTGATAAATGCCTTAGGAATTTCGTCATAAAAGGACCTAATGGTTTCTCACCTCTATTTTCTTTATGATGACAGGAAGATTGCGAAGTATGAGGTGAGTGCATGGTAGAATTGGAAGAATAAGTATTTTCTTGTTGAAATGGATGTGTTGTATTGAAAGAAGAGATTGAAAAGGTGGTGGAGGATTATATGTGGATTGATAGACATAATATGGATATATGGGAGAATAGATAATATCGTTATGAAGAGGATTGGCAAAGGGATTGTCTTGTTGGGTTATGGATGAAAAATAAGAAGAGTGTGATGGAGGTGGTGTTGAATAGGGATGAGGTTGGTCATAATCAACAAATGTATTTGGTTGAATTCTTCCAACATTACTGATGGGATCATATGGATTTGAGTAAAAACTCATGGTTTCTTTAGTACTTCTAAAAGCAATATTTAGCATCTACTATTTAGAATTGAATCTAAAATATATAAACATGAAATGATGATTTTGTTTTTGTTTTTCTTGTTATATATATATATATATATATATATATATATATATTTTGAATCTAAATGCATTTATGTTTTGGTTGTTCTATTGTTTTTTTTTTTTTTGCTTTGTTTTTGTTTTTGTTTTCAAAAGGTTATGATGCATTCACGTCGGGTTCACCAAAATGTATCGCTCCAAATTTTTTGCATCCCTACCTTCAGGCTATAGGATCCGCGCCCGAAAGGAGGATGGGAAAAGGATGTCATGATACCTCGGACTGAGAGGACTTTGCGAAGGTCCCGCCTCTCAAGGGAGGTGTATTTTGGTGATTTTTCGATGGATGGTGGGTTCACCAGGAAACATTTAGCGGTAGTTTCCATGCCTAGGTTTTGGAATGTGTTTGATGAGTTCATTTTAACCTTAAGCATTCATATCCTAGGTTTGGCCGAATGAATCTAAATTAAAACTACATGAAAATGCAACTTTCATGAATACAACAAACATATTTGAAAGCAAAAAACAGAGAATTTTATAGAATGACAATGAAAAATACCTGATCCGGATGTCTGCAGAAGATTTTGATGTTTGAAGCAGTCTGGATCGCTTGTAATCTGACAAAATCTCCTACAATCTGACAGAATCGTCTAAGATCTGACGAATTCGTCAGAAGAATTCACCAAAGACCTGCAAGACAAAAAATAGATGCAAAATACAAGAAATTCTATTGTGCTAATAGAGGCAAATTACACCAAATAGCAATATGAATACTGAACAATATTTAAGAACATAATTTAAAGCCAATTACTATACTTTAATAGTAGATCATGAACTTAGCATGCAATCTAAGCTAAATGGGTGAACTCCAAATGCAAAATAACATAAAAACTGAATAAATAATCTAATTTATAGAATAAAATGACAAAAATAGAGTTGAGAAAAGCAAACTCCAGGCACTAATTCCTCGATGTGGGCTGCAGTCGAGATCGTCTCGCATCAGTACGAAATCGTCTCGCATTCGACAAGATCACCTCCGATCTGAACAGGTTTGTCGATGATGATGGATGTTGGCTTCGGCTAAAAAAAAATGATGTACCTACAATAAAATCGATGTGGAACTAGTGCAAATGCAAGATTAGGATGTTCTAATGTAGAGGGAATCACTTTGCAGAAAATTTCAGCTAGGGGTTGGGGAGGGAAAATCTTAGAGATTAAATAGGCTTAGGGGGAGTAGGTAGGAGGTTGGAGATCATCCCAATTTGGGAGATCTCCAACGGGGGAGGGTCCCAACGGTGTAGACACGCTTCTGCCCAGATTGGAGACCCGTTGGAATAGATTCCAACTATGCAAATTCAGTTTTGCGACAAGATCATCTGGACGTCCTAGTCCAGACAAAATCGTCAAATATGGGGTGATATCGTCTGATCGGCGACAATATCGTCAAACGGTCAAAACAACCTCTAAAATTGGTGCGAAAAAGGGGGAAACGGAATACCCGACGGTTAACGGGCTATTTGGGAGGTTAAATTTTATTTTAAAATTATTTACTACGGTGAATGTAAATTTTATAATTTTACTGCGCCAATTTTAAGGTGCTATAGATGCTATATGAATTAGAAAATGAATGGCAACAAAAATCTCTCTTAGTACACTCAGGTTAGTCTACAATCTAATAGGGCTTCATTGCTTTAATCTCTAATGCACACTATATATTTTGCCCTAATTTTTAGGGGTTCTTATAGGATTATCCAAGGGCTAGAGGTGACTTCATGGAGAATCCAAGACCAAGAAGATGTGGTTGGGATAGTTGGATTGGAAGCCTCTGGAATATTCCATCATTAAACTAACTTCTTCTAGAACAAAGGGCCATTAAAATTGATTTGGCTCAGATGAAGGCCAACTGAACTTTATTTCTAAACTACAGGTGACAGTTGCAGCATAGACTATGAACTGTGGGTGTCGACAGTGGTTCAAATTGTAGACTGTAGGTCTCAACGGTGATTTGAGCTGATTAGGATAAGGAACCCAAATTGAATGGTTAAAAACATTGCTCTATCTTAGAGTATTTCCAATATCTTCCATATGGTCTTGTAGCATGTCCCATATGAGTAGTTGCCATTAACATGATGCATTTTAGGTATCTATAGTGCCCCTTTTGTGATACATTATGATAGCAAAAAATGCATGAGCAAAAATACACCACCTAAAATAATTTCAAAAGTTGCATTATGATCATTGATCTAATCAGTATTAGATTCCTGAAGTCCTACAAAAGTATGCGCATCCTCGAATCATTGCTTCCAATTGGGTGAAAAGCCTAAATTTGATAGAGCTTGCACTCATCATTAGACATTCGGGTAGCTTTGGTGCTAAAATAGGAGTTAGGCCTATATAACCAAAATGAGGAGAGCTACAAACAAACTATCATATATGCTATTTACCCTAAGCAAAGGGATAAGTTTATGATAGTTTTTGACAATGATTCGCAAGGACGAACGTAAATTTGACAATATCAAGGGATCTTCTACTGATTTTGATTATGATTATGAAAGTATGACTACCCCGTAAAGTGATGATTCGTGAGGTTAATGACAATTGAATGAAGTGATGAGGTCACTTGACCACTATGAATGATGTGAACAAACTTATAATTTAGCATATTAATTACTTGGCTAGGCATTGCAATTGTTAATAGTAATTGCAAATTTCTATCCCATGGAGAATTCGAGCTACAATAGCCTTCTTATGGAATACAAATAATATAATTCCATTTATATTTATGTTGAATAAATGTGTTGATGATCTACTAAAAATATGTCATAGGATAAATGACATGAAATGCCTCATTCTTGTGGAGCGGTCCAGCCTCGAAGGCCTTCTTCGGGATTGAAAAGAAGCATATCAAATCAATGATGACAATTTTACCCCAAATGTCCTTATGGTTATTTACTCATCTCATCGGATTGCATGGAGCATCAGTCGCTTCAATAACCAAGTATCTAGGGTAAATAACTGAGTACGAGGTGCATTTGGATTTTGACTTGTTTAATAATTTTTTTTCTTTTTTGGCTTTTTGAGTTTTTAATTGATCCTGGTTCTCAAAAATCACCAAATTTGCCAAATTGATTTCTCTTATTGAGATTATGATCCATTAGGAATCATTAATTTGTATTTAAAACTTTCCCATGATGGCATTTTGGTGCATTTAATGCCAGTTGTGAACCGTGCACACAAGCAACAGTTTAAAATATCAAATTTGGGAATCGTGGCTCAGAGTTGCGATCAAAAAACCCTAATTACGGGACCACGATTGTCAGTTATGGTCCGTAAAAATTAAAATAATTATATATAGTTTCCCCATTTAAAATTTTCATTATTATTCCTTGAAAGCAATTGCAACTGGAGAGCTCTGAGAGATGAGGAAGCAATATTTGATGCGAAGCACTGTTGAAACAACTACCTACAACCTCTCACACATCTCGATGGTAGACCCTATGCAACCTTCATCCAGTAGAGGCATTGGTACAAGAAAGGTAACTCGAAATTGAGTCCTCACACTCCTTACTAGCTTAAAAAATGAACCACATTAAGTAATGGGTCAAATTAACTTCACTAAACTGCTGGTAAAGAACCTCACATTAGTTTAGGCTAGATTAGGGCTTTTAATTTTTGGGTTCCAAGCTAGGAAGTGATCCTTAAAGGGTTACATTCCTAGACCATAGATAGAAATGCGTGGCTCCTAATTATCATATTGGGAACCATAGTTCTCAGCTATAGCAGGATTCAAATCCCAACGGTCAGATTTTGACCATCATGCGAACAACAAATTTGACCTATGGTTCTGAGACTTTTTGAAAAAAATTCAATTTTATTTGATTTTTTTAAATTTTCTAGCAATTTTTTTGATTTTTTTGACATTTTTTAGGTTAATTTTTAACTATTTTTAGTTATTTTTAGTCACCTTATACATTTCTTATTTTCAAAAATTGACTTCTAGAGCTAGGGAGCTAGATCTCCTTCACACCCTCCATAGACATCTCACTGACTAGGAGAGGGAGTGGTTTGGTTTGATTGGCTTTGGATATGTGCTTGATCTGCCCATGATCAGGGTAGACTAGGCATACATGACTACATTGGCCTGGTGCTGGGATGCATGGACCAACATATTTCACCTACCCATAGGTGAAATGATTATGACACAGGCAAAATTTTATCGGATCTTCAGGATCCTAATCGATGGGGAGCCCATCACCTCCACTTTGTTCAATAGTAAGGGATCTATATTTAATGCCATATTCGATGGGTGTAGTGAGGATGCTCAAACCAGGATCGATCATGAAGGCATCCATGTTGGATATTGGTAGGAGAAGGGTATTTTCATAGTTTGAGAGGCTATTTTCATGCCTTTAGTCATTCAGATCATGCTTCTAGACTCCTCAAGCATGCGGATCCCTTGGAACCTCCTAGCCATTGTTAAGAGAGTTACTCAGAGTTCTACATAGTAGCCTTTTCTCTTAGTCTAGGGAAGCACATTGCTAGATCAACTATATCATGAGTAGTATTAGGTTACCTGTAGGAGTTAGGTCAGTATTAGTTGTAGCATGTTGCTTCAGATTTGGGATTGGCAGCACATTCATATTGAGTGGCCCACAGACCTACCACTCAGGATTACTATTGTTCCTACCATACACTAGTGTTATACGGTATGCTATCCCCATAAGGAGGAGGGATTCTAGAGTAGGTCTCATGCTGGGGACCTAGACCACTACATTGCTATATTTGCACAGCTCCAAGCGGATGATATAGAGTGACATCCATACATGTATTTTCCTATGTGGTAGGAGGATAGATGGTTACTTGACCACACGACTGAGATTCATGAGTACTAGTACTACTCATGTGTCTTGTGCCATTTTGGTCTTGTTAAGGATATTTTGGTGCTTCCTATTATCTACAGGTGCCTATTACTGGAGAGAGATCTACCATGGGTCCAGCTAACATTTCTAGGGGACAAGGATGATGACTTCCAAGAGTCAAGTGTGGACAGGGCTAGCACCACCATAGCATATGACACTTGGTGGTCGCTTCTATAGTGGTAGGAAGAGGGATCCCTTGACCAGATAGATGATGGAGTAGAGGCTAATCTAGATGGGTGTAATGTGTGCTACCGTACCAAGTGTGGATGGGGTATAGTGGCACCATAGAGGAGGCTCCTCAAGTTGAGGTAGAGGAGGACATAGCTGAGGAGGGTGAGGCACCTCTTTATAGTAAGATTGGGCAATTGAGAGCCCAAATTACCCACCTCTAGAGCCAGGTTGGGAGACTACAGACTCAATTTTTGTAGCGGGATACATCTATCACCACTCTAGAGGTGAATCTAGCATGGGGTGAGAGGTAATTTTAGGGATACGAGTAGGATATGATAGCTTTCTAGTCTCAAGCTACCATTGTAGACACTCATATTACATAGCTCACTAGCCAAAAAAATGTGGCATAGGCACAATTGAGTGCCATGACTACTTAGAGGGACCCATTGAGGGTAGTAATGGGGGGCCCCTCTACTACACAAGTTGTGATGCCACCTCTAGCAACAACATATTTTTTACCGCCAATAGGTTTTGACCCCATGGCAGATAACAAGAGGCTTCGTTCCCTCATGGAATAGGGTAACGAGTGAGATATAGTACACACAACTTGCATCTCCTAGCTAGAGGGCCATATCATAATGATAGGTGGGGAGGTACCAGAGGACACCCACACTACAAGGTCCCAATGGACCAGGTCCAAGACCAAGGAGACAGGGTAGTCTTCTACCAGCTCTTGCCATAGGATGCACAGGATAGAGAGGACTCACAGATCCTTAAGTACTCATGGTTCTAGCTCATAGAGGACTCACAAGGATGGTGGAGGCAATAGAGGTGCCTCATAGACTAGGGGTGCATGCCCTATTTAGTACATATTTTTAGAGATACTTTGTTGTACTATTTTTGAATGTAAGGTCGAGGACCTACACAGTTGTAGCCTGCAGGCATTTTTATATACCCTCGATGTACTCTTTTTGGATACACATACACACACACATATAAATATATATATGATATTAATAATTTTGGCTCACTATGTGTACTTGTTTATTTTTTATTTTATTTTTATGTTATGCACATGGATGCAGATGTTCATATTGATGTCGTGATTATATGATGTGATGTATGATTGACATGCACTAGATAGCTATTTAATTTATTATGATTATGGTATGTAGTGATATAGATGCTTAGATGTGTTATTTATGATGGATGCATATGGATGCGATGTTTACTTTTAAACACATATTTAATTTTTCTTTATTGTATGAATTTAATTTATGATGATGTCACAATATCTTGGTGCAATATATGTAATGCATTATTTACATGATGGTAATCTAATGTAAATGACTTGTATGCTTTAATAACTTAATATATAATGAATGAATGTGATATGTGTTTAAAATCTAGTGGATGACACCACAAAATATGTAAAAATCATGAATGTAATTGAAAATTCTCATTACAAAAATTTAATCAATTAATCACCCATATATGAAATGCAATGATATGAAGCGGTATGATGTGAATGATATAATATGTCACTCTATATTCCTTTTTCAATTTTAAATATATGCACAATATAGTTATTGGCCATCTAAATATTGTTTCTGATATCCATCCGGTATCTATCCTATATCTTGATTGTGCTCAATGTAATGATGTATCACAGATTCGATACTTTGCAATTTGATGATTGAATGACTTTTATTTTTGATGGTTTGTGATCTTTGGTATTTTTTCTCTATTAGAGAAATATTTAAGGTTTTCCATGAGACTCAAACACCCTAGTAGACTTATCAAAAGTTGTATACTAACCAAACTAGACTTCTGAAATGTAAGGCTTTTGTTAGGATAGGCCCTAACTGTTCATTATCCCTATGTGTGCAAATGAGTATATTAGTGCAAATGAGTATATTAAGATAAAGTATAAGCATACCCCAATTTCAGGCAGGATTATTTCAGCCCATTTCTAAGATAGGGGATCCTCATATGTTTATCGAATCCTAGGTTTAGATTTTAGTTGGACTAGACCACTAGGCGATATAGGACACCTGAACCTAGCTCTTCCACATTCAAATATTGGTCTATAAATAAGAGAGGTGCTAATGCATCAGATATATTTTCATGCATAAGGTACATTAGTGCTAAAAATTACAGCAAGAGATCACACAACATAGATTTTTAACGAGGTTCACCAAAATGGCTACTCCTAAAAAAGAATGGCTACTTGGACTACCATCCAAATCCAGCCTCTTGCAAAGCACCAACTTTACAATTTGTTTACCAGCACCAACTAGAAGGAGCACCAACCCCTTATTTATTTACACCAACAGAAAGGAGCACCAACCCCTAATTTTCCAGCACCAACTGGACTTCAATTTTGAATGAAAATGTTTGACAAATACCTTTGTTATTGTAAGACTCTAACTGATCTACTTCACCTTTGCAATCTCTGCACACTTTGCTCTTTCTTGCGCAATCTCTTCACACAATCTATTGCACTGCTATAGCCAAACTTTGCAATCAACTTTGCCCTTTGCGCTCTCTACACATTTTGCTTTCTCTACTCACACGCTTCGCACACTCTGTGTCATTCCACACTCTACTCTCTATGTGCATTCACAATCGCACTTCGAACAACTCGACAAAACTAGCTCACATTATGCACTTCACTATCATCTCGTCGATTCTATGCTATCTACGCTTTTACGATCGCATCTCGCACTTCAACATTCACCCGATGGATTCCTAAATCTCCAAACAGCCCCGCTTATATACTTGAGATTTTGAGATGAAAACCCTAATAGTAGTCGGCTGATTATGCAAATGCAAACCCTAATCTTGGTCGACTGTAAACCCTAAACATGGTTGGCTACAAACCCTAAATGTGGTCAATTGTAAACCCTAAAATTTGTCAGCTTGCATTGAATGACTTCTGAACTGCCTGTCCACTGCATTATTAGATCTAACTGCCTGAGTTGACAACAATGACAAAACTCTTGCAACACCTTGCTCAACACATCTATGCTTACAACTCTTCCTATGTTGAAATTTAATATCTATGGAATGAAAATGTGCAAATTTAAATTAATGATATTTTTGGTTTTTTTTTTATTTTTATATTTTATAATTTTTATGTTTTTTTGTGTTTTATAAATTAGAAATATGCCTAATTTTTTTCACGCTAGGTTCACCAAAGAATGTAGCCCAAAAATTCTTGCACTCCTTTCCTCAAGGCTGATGGATCCATGCCTCAAAGGGGAATGGGAGAATGGATGGTCTACACCTCAAAAGAGAGGTACTTAATCATACCTTCTAAATGGTGATTTTTCAATTAATTGTTTAGGGTTCACCAGGAAAATCTTGCTATGGCGGTTTCCATGCCTAGGTGAGGTAGTCTTTTTATTTGATTGTTTTGTCTCACATATAACCTAGGTTTGGCCAGAATGTAGTTTTTACCTAACTAGATGTAATTTTTTATTCAATGGAGACAAGGGCAAACAGATTTTAATATAAGAAATATTTGCAAATAAAAGCAAGAATGCAATGATGCAAATATGAATAGCACCATATCAATTAGTTCTTCTTTCAACACAACACATTCAGTATTATAGACCATGAACATGATATGATAGCAAGGAAAACCTTTCACTTAAGGTATTAAGACTTACTACGTAGTATCACTTTTGAATTTGAAAAAAATAATTTTAAGATGTAAAAGTGTTTTCTTGGTTCAAGAAGTAGCAAGATCATTCACAAAACCTTAAATTATTTAATGAAGTAATAATGCTTTCGGTGCAAGAGAGATTTATAATAAAAGTAATAAAATCAAAATCATTTTAAAGTTGTGAAATTTAGTGCATGGTTCAAGATCAATTTTGGATTTATCTAAAATAAGATAAAATATAAATCAAATGTTTTGAAAGATAATGACAAATAACAATGCATAATGATGACTTAACAACAATTTTGAAATATTTTTGAAAATGTTTATGCTTTTTGATTTTTTTGGTTGTTTTTTATGTTTTAAGTATGGAATTGGTGATCTATATACACTATAAAAGGTGATTTTGATTATAGCATGTCTAAGGTGGCTTCAAAATCAAAGGAGGTTTTGAAGAACAATTTGGTTGTGGTGAAGGCTATTGAAGTTGATTGGTTAATAGTTGAGATTGTTGTGATGAAGAATGATAAGTAGAAGTAAATGAAGCAAAGTTATGGATAGAATATGACAATGATAATAAAGATGAAAATAATAGATAACTTGATATAATAACAATAATGAAATAGAGAATGAAGGATAAAATATGACAGACAAAAGGTGTCAATGATGATAAATAGGAAGAGAATAAAGAACCTATTGCAATGATGATAAAGAAAGAGATAATAGAGAATACAAATTCCCTATGAATAGGAGAGATTTGCAAAAGTTTAGAAAGGGATATTTTAGTTGGAATATTGACCCATTGTTGTTTATTATTGAAGGATACTTTAAGTTGAGACTTCAACACTAAATATGGGTTTGTTATGCTTGTATCCTCATTTGGATTGTTCTTCAAAAATAAGAGAGGTTTTGAAGGTTGGTTGGATGAAGAATTTATTTTTTGTTTATCAAATTGAGTTGATTGAACTTGAGGTTGCTCACTTGTAGTTTTTGTTACATTATTAGTGAGATTATTGTGATGGGACACATTAAGATGTAATATTTGATTAGTTTTTTTTTGTTGATGCTTGATTAGTTCTCTTGGAATTTTATCAATAATTAGTTCATTATCTCTTTCTTATTGATTGTGAATAGAATGATGATGAGGATATTGTGAAGTATGATGTGATTGTATGGTAGGATTAGAATAAGTATTTCCTTGTTGATATGAATGTGTTGTGTTGAAATAAGAAGGTTGGAATAGTTGTGATTGCAATGATGATAAAGAATAATTACATGGGGATTGAATAGCTTTCAATGAATGTGGAGTGGGAATAATGCTACTATTATGAAGAGGCTGAGGTGAATAAATATTTTGTAGAGAAGAATATGGTGGTGATTTTTTATTCATTATTTGAGTTTGAATTTAAGAATTTTTATTTTGAGTTTGTTGTTTAGTTATGGTTCCAATAATACCCACGATATTATTATTATGCAAATAACTAAAATGTGGCCTAGAATTTACTACTTGTTCATTTGAAAGAACTTGTTGAGATGATGGTCGAGTAGTCACTCTTCTAGGGAATGGTTCTTCATGCACCATTATTATTATTTTTTAAAGCGATAAACCCCTTGCAGAGCCGCATTGGTCTAAGAGACCACGAACATGGGGTTCTACACCGTCAAATTCACCCGAGGGTCGCACCTAGCCCTGCTTGCACCAACATTATCAATTGGATTTTGGGTACCCAATTCAGCTTTTTGGTAGGGTGGATATTCAAACCTGGGACCTCCCTTGGAGGATTACCCTATCCTCTCCAACTCACCTACAACACCTGGGTGTTCTTCATGCACCATTGAATCTATGATAGGAGTAATTGGATTTGATTCATCTTCAAAATTATTTCAATTATTTAAGGTAATGTCAACCTCACTCTTTGTTTTACTTTCTTCATCACTTTCTTAATATGTAATTTGATAACTTCTTAGAGGTCTAACAGTAACTTGAGATTTAGTAGTTACACATATTTTTTGCAAATCTTGATGAGGTAGAAATATGCTAATAGTTCCCACATATCGAGTTGGATGAGGAACATTGTGATGTTCTACTTGATTTACAACTTCTTTATCATGCTTTGATAAAGGGTGTTGAAAAATATCCAAATTTTGATTTACATTTTGATTTTAAGGTTTTTATGTATTATTCTGAGCATTTCTTGGAGGGAAATTTTCTACTTCCATTTTTCATTATCAATTAAATCTTGTATCATGTGTTTCAATATTTTACAAGAATTTGTAGAATGACCATGAGCTCTATGGAAGTTACAATGTAAATCAGCTCTAAATCTAGCTACGGTTGTATCAGGTTGTCTTATTTCAAGCAACCGTATCAAGCCTTGTTCCAATAATTAAGGTAAAACCATAGTTAAAGGCTGATTTAATCTTGTAAATTCTCTTGGTGGTTTATTAGGATTTTTTAATACAAACTTCTTCACAACTTTGTAAAGTTTAACATTTGGGTTGTTTCTGTTATCAGTAACTCCATCACCCACTACTTGCTCATTCTTATATTGGTTCTTAGGAGTTTCATCTTTCTTCTTAAATTGTCCTCTTCTAATGAGGGCATCTTCTACCCTCCTAGCTAAATAAATGGCTTGATAAAAGGATTTTATTGTATCTGTATAAAGTTCATAGGATATTTTTTCTTGCAAATTACCAATAAATATGTCCAACATTTCATGATGAAGTAATACAAAGTGTATGTTGCCTAAAATTTGTCTCCACTTAGTCAATAATTTAGCAAAAATTTCATATTTTCCTTGTTTCAAGTTGTATAAATCCTTAATAGTCACATGCCTCTCTATATAGACACTAAATTTGTGGAAAAAAAAATTGTTGTCTCCTCAAAATTCCTTAAAGAATTAGTGGGTGACTGATAATACCACTCTAGACCCATGCCTCCTAGACTTTTAGGGAACATCTTTAGCAACAATAAATCATCATGAGAAATATCATGACACACTATCCTAAACATGTGAAGATGCTCTATAGGATCTTTAGTTCCTTTATATATCAAGAGGATAGGCATAGGGAAATGCTTAGGATAAGGTTGAGCTACCATAATAGGATCTAAAGGTTGACTACACATCTCTCGATAACTATATGAGGGATGGTAGGGATCCATCTAGTCTAGACGAGAAGCTAATTGTTTAACCATGGCTTCAAGTCCCTATTTTTGTCCTTCAAACTGATTTTGTTGCACCATATTATTGTGTCTTTGATAATTTTATGTTGTCATGTAAGGATTTCCAACTCAAACACTATTGTGTAAAGTCTATGTGGGAACAATATTATGGAGTTGATATGAAATCTCGTTTTGCTTGATTTTCTATTGAGGATTGGTATTTTGAACTTGTTTAGCATTTTGTTGCTGATTAAGATCTTGAGAAAATATGGAAGAAAATGGTTGTTTCTATTTTTTAGAATTTACTTTAGTGTTATTAACATACATATTAGATGATTGTGCCATTTAAAGGTATAATGTTTTATCTAGATGATCTTGTTTAATCATTATCTTGATCTGTTGAGTTCATATATGATAATGGATTCGTATGTATTCAAAACATAGATGCTAAGGTTGATTCCATATCACCTTCTTCTTAATTATCAATTTGTACTGCTTGATTAAATTCTTCTATGTGGTTTTTTATAAATTGGGTAAATTTGCTAAGAGACTCAAAATTAAAATTTCCTTTTTCATCTAATGTAGGTCCATAAGGATATTCTATTTCATATTCTTTATTATTATCTTCACTTTGTTCTAAAATTCTATCATATTCTATTTGAACTCTATCATCATAATTTTCTTGATCTTGTTCTTCCATGTAATCAGATTCTAATTGCTTACCACTTCTCAAAATTCTAGGCATTTTGTTTTAACATCTATGCTTACAACTCTTCCTATGTTGAAATTTAATATCTATGGAATGAAAATGTGCAAATTTAAATTAATGATCTTTTTGGTTTTTGTTTTGTTTTTATATTTTGTAATTTTTATGTTTTTTTGTGTTTTATAAATTAGAAATATGCCTAATGTTTTTCACGTTAGGTTCACCAAAGAATGTAGCCCAAAAATTCTCGCACTCCTTTCCTCAAGGCTGATGGATCCGTGCCTCAGAGGAGAATGGGAGAATGGATGGTCTACACATCAAAATAGAGGTACTTAATCATACCTTCTAAATGGTGAATTTTCAATGAATTGTTTAGGGTTCACCAGGAAACTCTTGCTATGGCGGTTTCCACGCCTAGGTGAGGTAGTGTTTTGATTTGATTGTTTTATCTCACATATAACCTAGGTTTGGCCAGAATGTAGTTTTTACCTAACTAGATGCAATTTTTTATTCAATGGAGACAAGGGTAAATATATTTTAATCTAATAAAGCTTTACAAATAAAAACAAGAATGCAATGATGCAAAGATGAATAACACCATATCAATTAGTTCTTCTTTCAACACAACATATTCATATCTAAGAAAGCTTTGCAAATAAAAATAGGGCTTTAACTCCTTGTTGTTGTCCACCAAACTAATTATTTTGCACCATATTATTGTGTCTTCGATAAGTTGATGTTGTTGTGTAAGTATTTCCAACTGAATCACTATTGTGTAAAGTTTGTGTGGAAACAATATTATGGAGTTGATATGAAATCTTGTTTTGTTGGATTTTCTGTTGAGGATTGGTATTTTGCACTTGTTTAGCCTTTTTTTTTTTATTAAGATATTGAGAAAATATGGAAGCAAATGGTTGTTTTTATTGTTTATAATTTACTTTAGTGTTATTAACAACCATATTAGATTATTGTGCTATTGGTTTTTGAAAATTTTGATTTAAAGGTATAATGTTTCAACTAGATGGTCCTGCTTAATCATTATCTTGGTCTGTTGAGTTCATGTATGATAATGGATTTGAATGTATTTGAAAAGTAGATTATAAGGCTGATTCCATATCACCTTTCTTGAATTATCAATTTGTACTGTTTGATTAAATTCTTCTATGTGGTTTTTTATAAATTGGGTAAATTTTCTAAGAGAATTAACATTTCCTTTTTCATCTAATGTAGGTTCATCAAGATCTTCTATTTCATCTTCTTTATTATTCTCTTCACTTTGTTCTAAAATTCTATCATATTCTATTTGAACTCTATCATCATAATTTTATCGATCTTGTTCTTCCATGTAATCAGATTCTAGTTGCTTACCACTTCCCAAAATTCTAGGTATTTTTTTTAACATCTATGATTACAACTCTTCCTATGTTGAAATTTAATATCTATGGAATGAAAATATGCAAATTTAAATTAATGATATTTTTGGTTTTTATTTTGTAATTTTTATGTTTTTTTGTGTTTTATAAATTAGAAATATGCCTAATGTTTTTCACATCGGGTTCACCAAAGAATGTAGCCCAAAAATTCTTGCACTTTTTTCCTCAAGGCTGATGTATACCTGCCTCAAAGGGGAATGGGAGAATGTATGGTCTACACCTCAAAAGAGAGGTACTTAATTGTACCTTCTAAATGGTGATTTTTTGATGAATTGTTTAGGGTTCACCAGGAAACTCTTGCTATGGCATTTTCCATGTCTAGGTGAGGTAGTTTTTTGATTTGACTGCTTTGTCTCACATACAACCTAGGTTTGGCCAGAATGTAGTTTTTACCTAAGTAGATGCAATTTTATATTCAATGAAAATAAGGACAAACATATTTTAATCTAAGAAAGCTTTGAAAATACAAACAAGAATGCAATGATGCAAAGATGAATGTTTTTTATTTTTGTAAGTTTTCCTATGATTTTTAAATGCAAGTTATCCAATGCGATTAAAGCCTATGTTTTTGTGTTTCTTTTCTTTTTCAATGCAAAGAGCATGTAAAATAAATAAGATTGTATATTTCTAATGCGAAAATAGAGAATTTGGATTTATACCCTACTTGGATCTACAATTTGAAGTCTAAACAAATTTGGATCTAGACTACGAATTCACATCTTTGAATTAGTTTCAGTCATATGGATTTATCAAAACCTGCAACTTTCACAATGACACGCTAAAAATTGTAATTAGGGATGGGGGAACTGTATAGGTCATAGTGAATCATGATCTGCAATAGTCAGATCCCCTTGGCTCTTTAATAACCATTGGAAAAATATGAAATCTAATAATCTAATGCAAAGCATAACAATTAAATGCAGCAAAGAGTAATAAAATGAGTGTAAATGCTTATAAGATTATGCAACATTAATATGACAAGATTAAGAATCATATTTTGCCCCCATATTTATTATTATTGTCATTGTTGTTATTATTTATTATTATTATTATTATTATTATAAATTACACATAAATAAACAAAAAAGATTATAAAGGTGATTATTATAAATGAATTAAGTCTATATATGGGTGCTAACAATGGAATGATTGATGAAGAAAATAATAATAAATGGTTTAAAAATAATGCTTAATTTAAATTCAATTATTTGCCCCCATATTTAATTTTCTATAAATTTATAGATCTAGTTGAATTCGTGATAACTAGACCTGCATACAGTTTTTTAGCATTTTCGAGGTCTAAATGTTATCAAAATGAGACAAATCATATACCGTTGGAAAGCTCTTTTTGAGTCCTATCTGATGGTATAATATTTAAGAAAAAAAAAGTGATTTACTTAGAGAAAATTCAACCTGAAGGTGATATTACGTATTAAGAGAAATAAATAAAATATAAAATATGATTGTAAAATAAATAATACGATGATTTTTAGGATAATTAAAAGGAAAAATAAACTTTCTTACAAAGGGGGTATCATGGTTTTTTACTGTTGATGATTCAAAAGCAATTAAAACGATCGACAACAATCTTCAATCAACTTCAAGCATTCAACCTGCAAAAGAAAAGGGAAGAGAAAATTTGTTCTGGATATTCACCCACAACATAAAATTATTAATCCATAAGCATCTCTCAATTCAACACTGTCATTACCCTTAATTTCTCAATTCCTCTCCCTTCTTCATTCATGTGATCTCTCTCTACTTCTCTCCCTTCTCGATCTCTCTCTACTTCCTTTTCTTCCTCTCGATCTCTCTCTGATTCTTTTTCTTCCTCTCGATCTCTCTTTGCTTCTTTACTTCCTTTCACTTGGGAGACGGAGCCTGTATATTTATCTCTTTTGTGAGATAGCCAATCTAGGTATTTTTTTGAGTCAATCTCATTAGATTAACATTTTTTTGAGTTGTTATAATTATATTAGAAATTTTCTAATATAAATTATTTGCTAGCCCAAATTAGGGCTTAGCAATCCAACGAGAAAAACTCCTTCTATTGAAATAGTCTTTGAACAAAAATAATTAAATTTTATAAATTTACATGCATGATTTCTCGTGATTTCTATGATAGCTAGACATGTACATAATATTTTTGTAGTTTGAGGGGTCAAACAATATTAGAATTGGACATATAATATATTTTTGGAAAGTACTTTTCGATCCCTATCCAATGGTATTAAATTTGAGAAGAAATAGGATGATTTGATAGGGTAAAAATTCTCTTGAATATGACCTTATTTTTCTAGGAGGAAAACTAAGGAAAATGAGTCAATTTTTCATGTCTACATTTTTCCCCCTCTTTGGCATATTTATGAACAATAAATGCATCAAAGAAAAGGGTATATACTTGAGTATAAACGATTATGATTGACATGAGAAAAAAAAAAAGTAGATGGTTTAGGATGAATAGTTTATGTGAAATTGTTGTTTTTAGAAAAAATAATTACTAATTTACTTACCAGGATGCCCCCTCGTGTTTTTACACAAAATTCTATGTTTGGTGGAAAACCCAAAAATATATATATATATATATATATATATATATATATATATATATATATATATATATATATATATATATTGATCTTATTTGTTTTATGTGACTTTGTGTGATTTATTGGATGATTTATTACATTTGCTTATGATGGTTGTGTTACATAATTTATTGTAGTCATGCTTTGATTTTTGAACATTTTGATCATGCTTAACATAAAAGGAAAATGATTTTGTAAAGTGTGTTTTGAGAAAGATGTTTTTGTGTGATGATATATTTGAGGGATTAGAAATGAACCTCGAAGGATTTTGTGTTGTTATATGACCGTTGGTGGAGATCAATGCTTTCTAGATCATGAAGTAGATTCTGTTGTGAGGAAGTTTTGTATTTCTAATACCAAAAGATTGTGTGCTTAAGAATAATATTAAGTCTTTATGATGAGAAAGAAATGTTTGATGTTATTTTGGGACAAGATGTTTGATAGATGTTGTAAAAATGTATGAATTTAAGCATAAAAAATTTGAAAGATGATTTGCACTAAGCATATAATTCCTAAGTGTGAAATTATATGAAATAATTACTTAGGATTTATACCATCATCACGAAAATCAAAATGAAATGCATGATGATATGAAATTATTTGTTCTTTTTAAAATGCAAAATAATGTGAGATAAATCATTGTGTCACATGTTCCAAAAATATTATGTAATTTATATGAAAATATATGGACTAATTTTGGGCATGAAAAATTAGAAAGATGACTTGAGCTAGGCATAAAATTCTGAAGTGTCAAATTTGAAGAGAAATAGTTACTTAGAACTATACCATCATCGTGAAAATCAAAATGAAATGCATGATGATTATGTTTAATTTTGCAATATTATTTGAGATAAATTATTGTGCTATGATGATATGATTTGTAGGAACTAATGCAAAGGATTGAAATTAATTATCTAACAAAATTCCAAATAAATAGTTTAACTTATTTCAAAAACAAATTCAAATTTATGTAGAACCAATATGTGATGTGTGAGTTCATTATCTATTTTGATTACCATAATGATAGAAAATCTCTCAAGGATTAAATGTGTGTGCTTTGTGAAGTTAATTTACCGATTTTGAGTAAGGTAGTGATACAAGAAAACTTTAATGAACCAATGTGTGTGCAAGTAAAAGGTTCATTAACCATAATTTTGTGCATGCATTGGTACTAAACTACTATGTAAATCAAATTACTAAAAGCTATCTAATACATAAGCAGACATTGGTCTATACAAAAGAAGGTCACTAATGTGATAGACATATCACCACATGAAAGGAATTATCTAAGGCCAATCAAGTTGGGCACAAATCACCTGTTATGGGGCTTACCTCATGGCTTTCAAATAACAGAGAAATTCTAGGGATTCAAGTTCAATACTCTCTTAATTTATTAAATTTTTTGGAATAGGGGTTTCTTGTCCATTTCTGAACAAGGGGATTTTATTGCTTTGTAATGGAATACTTTTCTTGATTTTTTCCTTTTTCTTTTTCTTTTTCTTTATTTTTCTCTTTTTCTTTATTTTCTTTATTTTTCTCTTTCGAGATACTTGCTCTGATTAGACATAGATCAAGGGATTTTATTCGGGTAGGGATGAGCTTGTCCTTTTGCCAATTTCTCAGTATTCTAGACCATGCACATGATAGGATAGCAAGGAAAAAATTTCACTTAAGGTATTAAGACTTACTATGTAGTATCACTTTTGAATTTGCAACAAATCATTTTAAGATGTAAAAGTGTGTTCTTGGTTCAAGAAGTAGCAAGATCATTCACAAAACTTAAAATTATTTAATGAAGTAATAGTGTTTTCGGTGCAAGAGAGATTTATAATCAAAGTAATAAAATCAAATCATTTTAAAGTTGTGAAATTTAGTGCATGGTTCAAGATAAATTTTGAATTTATCTAAAATAAGATAAAATATAACTCAAAATTTTTGAAATATAACGACAAATAACAATGCATAATGATGACTTAACAACAATTTTGAAATATTTTTGAAAATTTTTATGCTTTTTGATTTTTTTGGTTGTTTTTTATGTTTTAAGTATGGAATTGGTGATCTATATACACTATAAAAGGTGATTTTTATTATAGCATGTCTAAGGTGGCTTCAAAATCAAAGGAGGTTTTGAAGAACAATTTGGTTGTGGTGAAGGTTATTGAAGTTGATTGGTTAATAGTTGAGATTGTTGTGATGAAGAATGATAAGTAGATGTAAATGAAGCAAAGTTATGGATAGAATATGACAATGATAATAAAGAGGAAAATAATAGAGAACTTGATATAATAACAATAATGAAAGAGAGAATGAAGGATAAAATATGACAGACAAAAGGTGTCAATGATGATAAAGAGGAAGAGAATAAAGAACCTAATGCAACAATGATAAAGAAAGAGATAATAGAGAATACAAATTCCCTATGAATAGGAGAGATTTGCAAAAGTTTAGAAAGGGATATTTTAGTTGGAAGATTGACCCACTGTTGTTGATTATTGAAGGAGACTTTAGGTTGAGACTTCAACACTAAATATGGGTTTTCTATGCTTGTATCCTCATTTGGATTGTTCTTCAAAAATAAGAGAGGTTTTGAAGGTTAGTTGGATGAAGAATTTATTTTTTGTTTATCAAATTGAGTTGATTGAACTTTATGTTGCTCACTTGTAGTTTTTGTTACATTATTAGTGAGATTATTGTGATGGGACACATTAAGATGTAATATTTGATTAGTTTCTTGTTGTTTATGCTTGATTAGTTCTCTTGGAATTTTATCAATAATTAGTTCATTATCTCTTTCTTCTTGGTTGTGAATAGAATGATGATGAGGATATTGTGAAGTATGATGCGATTTTATGGTAGGATAGAAGAAGTATTTCCTTGTTGAGATGAATGTGTTGTGTTGAAAGAAGAAGTTTAGAATAGTTGTAATTGCAATGATGATAAATAAGAATTACATGGGAATTGAATAAATTTCAATGAATGTGGAGCGAGAATAATGCCACTATTATGAAGAGGTTGAGGTGAATAAATATTTTATAGAGAAGAATATGGTGGTGATTTTTTATTCATTATTTGAGTTTGAATTTGAGAATTTTGATTTTGAGTTTACTGTTTAGTGATGTTTCCAATAGTATCCACAATATTATTACTATGCAAATAACTAAAATGTGGTCTAGCATCTTAGTTGTCAAGTTTGAGTTCGTATTTGAGTTCGATGTTTTTAAAGTTTGAAAAAAAATCGACATGTTTAAAAATTCGTAATAAAATTTGATATATAATAAATGTATATATATTTTCATATAATTTTAATTTTAAATTTTATATAAAATAAAAAAATCAAATATACAAAATTATAATATTTATTTTTAATAATATTTTTAATATTTTTTTTAAATATATACTTTAAAATATAAACATTTTTATATTTTTATGTAAAGATCATGCATAAAAGAAAACACTTAAAATAAGTTTAAAAATGAGAAGTAAGGTTAAAGAGAATTTTTTTTTTTTTTTAGGTTTAAAGAGCAATGTTTTTTTCTTTTATTTTAGGGTTAAAGAACAATGTTTTTAACTTTTATTTTAGGGTTAAAGAGCAATGTTTTATTTTTCTTTTATTTTGAAGAACTCAAAAATTATTTGAGACGAGGAGCATTTCAAATACCAGTTCCAAAAATAATGAAGCCTCCAAATGGAAGATTTGTTTGTTAGTTGCACCTTTCAGAGCTATGTATTCTCTTAAATGATGATAAAGAAATAAAGAAAACAATATCCTGAATAGATTGAAAATGGTTGCTTCCAATAGTATCTGCAAAAAATTTCAAGCTTCTAAATTGCATATTGCAGGAGGGAGATTGCAGGAGGGTTTGTTCATAGCTATCGTGTTTATAGCACTTCCTCTGTATTTTTTTTCAACATTTAAAATTTTATTTTAGGGTTTTTGATGCTTTTTTTCACCTAATTTTTTTGACTGAATTTAAGGTTTATTCGGTGAATTTATTCGATAGGGTTTTAAATTCAATGATTTTCAAATTTCATATAGAAAATTCGATGAATTTGATAACTAAGCCTAACATTTACTACTTTTTCATTTGAAATAACTTGTTGAGATGATGGTCGAGTAGTCACTCTTCTAGGGAATGGTTCTTCATGCACCATTTAATCTATGATGGGAGTAATTGGATTTGATTCATCTTCAAAATATTTGAATTATTTGAGGTAATGTTAACCTCACTTTCTGTTTCACTTTATTCAGAACTTTCTAAATATGTAATTTGATAACTTCTTAGAGGTCTAACAATAACTTGCGATTCAGTAGTTACACATGGTTTTTGCAAATCTTGATGAGGTAGAAAGTTGCTAATAGTTCCCACATATTGATTTGGATGAGGAACATTGTGATGTTCTACTTTATTTACAACTTCTTTACCATGTTTTGATAAAGGGTGTTGAAAAATATCCAAATTTTTATTTGCATTTTGATTTTGAGGTTTTTGTGTATTGTTCTGAGCATTTCTTGGAGGGAAATTTTCTACTTCTATTTTTCATTATCAATTAAATATTGTTTCATGTGTTTCAATATTTTACAAGAATTTGTAGAATGACCATTAGCTCTATGGAAGTTACAATGTAAATTAGCTCTAAATCCATCTATGGTTGTATCAGGTTATCTTATTGCAGGCAACCATATCAAGCCTTGTTCCAATAATTGAGGTAAAACCATAGTTAAAGGTTGATTTAATCTTGTAAATTATCTTGGTGGTTTATCAGGAATTTTTAATACAAACTTTGTCACAACTTCAGTAAGGTTAACATTTGGGTTTTTTCTTCTATCAGTAACTCCATCACCCACTACTTGCTCATTCTTATATTGGTTCTTAGGAGTTTCATATTTCTTCTTAAATTGTCCTCTTCTAATGAGGGCATATTCTACCCTCCTAGCTAAATCAATGGCTTGATCAAAAGAGGTTACTGTAGTTGTAGAAATTTCATAGGATAGTTGTTCTTGCAACCATCATGGACATCAATAATAAGCATCATCATCATGGACATGATCAAATAATTCATTTATGAGTTACTATTCATAGAGGTCAATTAGTTTTAGACCTCCATCAATACCTAGTAGTTGGGATACAAGATCTACTTATTAGAGCTAGGATTCTAGGAGTGAGTGCATCCATTTTTATCCTATGGTATATCCTCTTATTTTTGTATAATATGGCAGCTAAGTGTATTAATTTTGTTATTGTGATACACCTATCTAATGGGAACACATAATTTCAAGAAATTGCATGCAATTATGATATCATGTTGTATATTTTTGTTTTTTGATGTTAGCCCTTTTTTATGATGATTGTTTTGATGATGGGATATTGTTTATTTTGGTTTAGCTTTATTTGATATGTAAAATAAAAGATGAGATAATTTGATGTGATGATTATTTATTAGATAGTAGGAATTTGGAGAATCATTACATCATTTTAGTGATGGTCTAAAGGATTGGATAATGGATAGA
The DNA here is from genome assembly GCA_028583015.1 of Wollemia nobilis. Classification (NCBI taxonomy): domain Eukaryota; kingdom Viridiplantae; phylum Streptophyta; class Pinopsida; order Araucariales; family Araucariaceae; genus Wollemia; species Wollemia nobilis. The sequence goes on from JAQPPZ010016965.1 coordinate 1,274,679, forward strand.
TATTAAATGACAAGAATTATTTTGCTAAGTGGTAACCTAAGAGTCTGATAATAGATAAACACTCTAATGTGTTTATTTTGTATGAGTAGTAGTTTTTAGACTTGATAAATGATAAGTGCTCATTGTAATTTACATTCAAGTATCATCCTTTGAACCCAAAGGACACTTATGGATTAAATACTTATCTTTAAGCAATGTCCTTAGTGTTGTCCTTTGATTCCAAAAACATTTAGGGATAAATGCTTAGAGATGTTGAACTTCCATTCTCAAGTGGTGGTCTAAGAGCCATGATAATTGATAAGCATTGGGAAAAGTTAATTTAGAATACCATCATGCATAAATGGTGGCCTAGGATGTTCCATAAAAGACAAGTGCTTAAGACATGATGAGGTACCTATAATATATATAAGATTTATGTATTGTTGCTAGTAAAGTTAGTTTTTATTGATTGCTAGTAATTTACTCTTTGAGTGGCATACCCAAAGGATTTTATGTATGATTTGAGTTACATACCCAAAGTATTTTATGTATACTTTGAATGGATAGCCTAAAGAATTTTATGCATGATTTGAGTGGCATACCCAAATTATTCTATGTATATTTTGAGTGGCATACTTGAAGAATCCTATGCATGCTTTGGATGGTATACTTGAAGGATCTTAAGCATGCTTTGAATGGAATACCTAAAGGATTAAATGCATGCTTTGAGTGGCATACACAAAGGATTTTATGTATGCTTTGAGTGGCATACCCAAAGTATTTTTATGCATACTTTGAGTGGCATACCCAGAGGATATTATGCATGCTTTAAGTGGAATACCCAAAGGATTTTATGCATTATTTGAGTGGCATACTTGAAGGATTTTATGCATGATTTTATTGGTGTACCCAAAGGATTTAATGCATACTTTGAGTGGCATACCATATTTTATGCATGCTTTGAGAGGCATACCCAAAGGGTTTTATGCATTCTTTAAGAGGCATACCCAAATTAATTTATGCATATTTTGAGTGGCATACCCAAAGGATTTTATGCATGCTTTGAGAGGCATACCCAAAGGATTTTATGCATGTTTTTATAGGCATACCCAAAGTATTTTAAGCACACTTTGAGTGGCATACCAAAAGGATTTTATGCATGCTTTGAGTGAAATATCTAAAGGGTTTTCATGCATGAGAAAGAAATGATCATGTGTGCTTACATTTAAAGGTTCCCCAAAATGTATAAGTATAGTAGTAGAGGTAAATTGTCCCCTAAATTTATATTTGAGAGAGAGTGTCTCAATTTTAGGAGTAGGTTGCACCTAGCTAAAATATGATCATTGATGATGAAGATAAGTATGTTGATAATTATGATATAATGATGGTGTTAGGTCTTTTGACATATGAGAGAGGGTAACAAGGGTCTATAAGTATTACCTAATTCATATGCAAAAATTTCCATGTATGTGAGGAACTAGACTTAAGACTCGTCACCGTCTTTGATATGTGAAGAAAATTAATACTTGTGCGAGGAGACCACTATCGAAGGTGGTAATGGTAGAAAATTAGAAAATCATATTCTCTAGACTGTTGTACCCATAGTATAATCATGAGTATGCATCATGAGTGAATATGATAGACAAGTTCTCTTCAAGGGCACATTGGGTTGTACTTCTAGTCATATAGAAAATATTTATGAATATTTGATAACAATTTTTTGGATATTTTGTCACATTAGAGAGGGCATTCAGGTCCACAAGTCACTTGCCTAATGCACATGTACATATTTCAAATATGTGAGGAATGGACCTAGGACCTAAAGCAATATTTGATATGTAAATGGAGGTAAGACTTTTGTGAGAAGGTTTTTTTACTTGAAAAATGATGATTGTATCCTAGATCCCTTGATATATCAATAGGAAGTTTGAAGCTTGGGGATTATGTCTGACACATATGAAAATATTTACAGGAATTAATCCTAAGGATTATATTCCCTTATTGATATAAGAGATATTAGGATGTTTTTGCAAGAAATATGTAACAATAAATTTTTAGAATGGGCACAACACTATCCCATGGGCATCCAAGGAAATATGAGACCCTCCATATTTTCCAAGTGTATGTACAAAGAATTGTATATGCATAGAACATGGGTAAAATAAATTATCTTTTCTTTAAGCCCCATATGTTAGCATTGTTCATAATCTAAAAACTTATTGTAAATACAAGGAAAATATTCCCACACTAGTTTGCATACCTTTAGGAAGTAGAGATATTTAATGATTTACTACTTTGTGCACTCATAAGTCATTTTGGGTATGCAAATTATTGATCATTAAGTCTCAATGTTTCCTTAGGGCCTACAAATAAATGAGGATATTTTATGATGAAGCTTCATTGTTTGATTTATATTCCCATCAATTCATAAATTGATAGGGAATACTGATACAACATAATTTGTTGCCTGGTATGCTTATAGATTATACTAAAATTTATATTTTGGTACATGAATGGGCTAGGTTATGGTGGAAGAAATAAATTATAAATATTTATTTTTTGGACTACATAGTATATCGACAAGTGGAATCATCATCCTTGTTTCATTGCCTAGTGTATATAAAATTTGTATATACATAAAGTATGAAAACAAGGGACCCAACTTCACCTGATGTTATATAATATGGTTCAAAAATACTGTAGGCCAAAGATAATATGAGGATGATATGATGATATCCTAAGTCACTTAGTTTATCAATGGTCATTGTTAGCCATTCTTGCCCCTTGTCTAACATGCATTCAAAAATTGTATATGCGTGAGATAGAGGATATGAATAGCCAAGGACATCATTGATATATGAGAAAAATCAAGTCTATTGTGATGGGAATATCACTTATCATGATAATTATGAAGGAGGAAGTTCTCTATCCATTAGTTGGCATATGAGAAAATTGTGCAAATGGATAGAGAATATCTTCTTGTCTTCACGGGTACTTGAAGGCATATTTTCACTACCACGTGGATGATAGAATTTGTATTTTATTGCATGCTTATTTGATAAAATAAGTGGGGAACATAGTGTTTTGGCCATTCCAAAATGTACCCAAAAATTCGGGATCCACCTTTAATTGTTGCTTTTGTGGGGATTGTGGTTGTATTGGAGTGATAGCATTGAGGAGTTTCTGCCCATGAGCTTGCAAGAATTTGTTCAAGATTCATTTTGGTAGTGTCCCCTTTCATTCATATTTTTACATTTAGTATTTTGGAGTTAGGCTTGGTGTTGGAGTTTCAAAAGTTTGTCTTTTGTTTTAAATCCAATCCAAGTATCTAAAGTTTTATAAATTAAAATAAAAGGTTATTTATCTATCTATATATATATATATATATATATATATATATATATATATATATATTTATATTTATATAGATATAATATATATAGATAAAATAAAATTAAATAAAAAATAATAATGAATAAATATATATATATATAGCAGCGTGGACGAGTGTGTGAGAGGGTGTGTGTGTGGTGGCTTTATGTTAAATTCCCTATTGATAAGTATAGCTCTCAACTTTAGGAGGGGTCATGGTTGGGAGGATACTGCTCAACCTTGTACGTCGATCATAGGGGGTTTCTCACAATAACCAAATCCAAATATATATATTTTAAAATAAATAAAAATAATATATATATATATATATATATATATATATATATATATATATATATATATATATATATATATATATTTATATATATGTGTTAAGCCCTTAATAAAATCCCATTTAAATAAGTTAAATTATATTAAGGGCCTCTACGTTAGCATAGATTATGATTTGGACTCTTATTCTTTTTTTGTTAGTGTGCTTTTAAGATTCTAATCTACCCTACGTTGTATTATGATAGGTTATGAAGGAGTGGTATGTGAGCAAGATATTTTGATGTGATCCCCTTCGAAGCTCGGTCAACACACAGTAGCAAGGCCTTCAAGGACAAGAAAAAATCCTAGCATAGGTTCAAGAGTGGATTGCACCATGACATGGGAGACATTTATCAATTCACACATATAGTATTTGCACCTAGACATGCAATGACAATAGAGAAGATACGACCACGATATTAAAATATGGATGGGGGCATATTTGATTGTCAAAACTAAAGGGTAGACTCCCCCATTATGTACAACAGGGACTATGGTAGTGATGTAGATAGTTTTGGACCGATGTCCACATCACCAAACATGCTCGACGAAGAGCTGCTGCAAGTGACATTGAATATTTTGATGACATTTTACACAGTGCTAGCTCTACTATATTTTACAAAGTGGATCTATGGAGCGATGTTGGATGTAGGTGTGGATGATTACATAGATGACCATGTTTTGAATGCAGAGATAGGAAGAAGAGCCATGGTGGTGGTACTGATCATGTTGTAGGTCCATCTAATGAGCACCTAATTATAGAGGAGGTGAAATTCAATTTTCTATCAGTGGGAATTCATACTTTAATTTGGTATGGCTTGCAAAAATTGATGGATAGCACAATGCAAGGAAGTAGCTCAAAATTTTAGAAAAATCAACATAATCACCTTGCAAGAGTTCAAAATCTTACAAAAATAAACCAAGTTATTCGATCGTTGTTGCCTAAAATAGTCAAAAATTTAGCCGTTGTGGACAACAGCAGCCAAAACCCAATGATCAAAGTTTTAATTGTTGGATTTCAAATCTAGCCGCTCTAAGAAATAACAACCAAACCACAGGCCAAGATGGCCACTCTGAGCAGTAGCAGTCAACAGGTGACACAGAAAACCCATAAGAACTAGGTCAAAAATACCAAAAAAATTGAAAAATAAAAAAATGGGGACCAACCCATCTCAACAAATCCTAAACTAGACCTAACTACGGGTTTGGTTTGTTACCAACAAATTTAATGAGGTTCTTGTATCGATTACTTAATGCGGTTCATTTTACCCAAAAATGAAATAGATAGGGTCAAGGTTTGGGAGAATACCCAATAAGCTCCAGCTCCTCCACTTGCAGACATCTCTCCCTACGTATCCATGACCTCCAAATCATAGCAGCACTCCAAAACATAGAAGCCACTTTCACTACAAAGCTATGAAACGCAAACTAACAACTGGTGAAAGTGAAAATTCAAAACCCTAGGGTACTTTTTGTATTCTTGAATTATGCCTTGGTTGTTTCTATCTCCAGTGGCCCACATTTCTTGGCCACTCAGGATGAGAGTGACCACAGGCAAGCATTTAGGGGTCACTAGACTTGATAGTAGCCTACAACCTAGACAAAAATAGCAAGAATTCTCTCCATGGGAAGTAGCAAAAACATTAAATAAACACATTTTGATGACTCATGGTTATCATAATGTTAAAAATAAAAATAAAAATACATAAAAACAAATATCAAGTAAGGTTCATATTAAGTTATTTACTCTATCAACTCAGTGGTTGTAGTGATCTGCATTCCATGCAACTTGATGAGATGAGTAAGTCACCATAGAGCTACTCAGGGCAAAATCTTCATTTTGGAATTACGATGCATCACCTCAACCTTGAAGAAGACCAATATGGTCGAACTACTCCATGGGTATGATGGAATCATCCTAATTCTCCTATGACACCAAAAACACTAATCCAAGTGATTCAATACAAGCATAAATAGGATCGCTCACCCTAATTCCCTAAGAAGGCTATTTGTGGCTGGACCACTCCTCAGGATAATGATGAGTGATCATCATAAACAAGTGAAATCACACTTGGATGGGGGTTGCCCATTAAATAACAAACACTATAAAGAAACCAAACTTAGTCAAAATGGTCAAGCGACTTGTTGCTTCTTTCATTCTATTTACCTCACCAATTTATTTGTGTGAGGGGGGTAGTTCAAGTCTTCAAAATAATCATAATCAAAATCAACAAAATATCACTCAATCATGTCAAGATTACGTTCATCCTATGAATCATTACATCCAAAAAATTACATAAATTCCTTATTTTTTGGGAATATAAGCAAACATGGTATCTTCAATTTGTATCTCTCCTACCGGTTGGATATGATTGTAGCAATAGAAGCTACCCGATTGAGTTTGAGGAATGAGTGTGATTGATTATGTGCAAGCCCTATGCTAAGTAAAGTCTTCCAAACATTGAATCAATGATTAAAGGATGAGTGCCATATTGCATGATTGGGCCATCCAACATTTATTAGATCAATGATCATCATACACCTTGTGAACATAGCATTTTACATTTTTGCTTTGTGTTGTCTTTCACTTAGCTCATCATAAAAAGGGGCATCTATAGACACCTAAAACATGTCATTTTTAGGGATACTACTCACATAGGCACACTCATAGGTCATGTGACTAAACCTTGGGATCTTCCAAGTGTCAAAAGTGGTTCTAGCCACTAAAATGGGGTATTTTCAGTCCATCCAATCCTGGCCACTGTAGACCAGAGTGGCCAAAATCCAACTGCTATAGCTTAGAGCGGCCAAACCTTAGCCACTATAGATGATACCAGCTAAGATTTAAATACATTTTTCCACCCATCCAGCCTAATATTGGGTGGAAGTGGCAGTCTACATGCAATAAGGATGAGTGGAGACAACTTTGCATTCCTCCTCATAGTCAGTCAACATGGAAGACTTTAGTTAAACATAGAAAAATAAAGATATTCTCATGCTAACACCTAGTATGCATGAGGTATTCAGTCCTAGGGTTCAACCATTGACTTAGGGCTTCAAATACTTTATAAGGATCAAATATAAAAGCACTAGGGGACCTTATTTTATCAATTAGGGGACCTTATTAGACCTCCTTTTATCAATTAGAGAGAGATAATATCATACATCAGTACTTTTAATAGGTTGGATCATTGAGGAGAGATTCTAGAGACTTGGAGAGCTTCCCTTGGCAATTGATTCTTATAGCAGAGCCCTGTCATATTGGAGAGCAAATCTGAACACATAAGGTAATCATTTTAACATTAGTAGCATACTTGAGCTTATAGCCATTGGATCGATAGGAGGATATTTCACTTTAGTAGCCACTATCCTAGATAGTGGCATGCAACTTAGTCTAAGGTTTTAGGTGTTATTTTATTTCATTCAACTTTCTCATTCATTTTATTAGCATAGGCTTTATTTTAGTTATTCACATTCATAGTACTTGTTCATTGCATTTGTTTCTATTGATCTTATTTGATGCTAACAACATCATTTGGGGAGGCAATATCAGACATCTAAGCATGTGTTGTTTTTTCATTGATTTTAGGGCTACAAGTTCATCGAGAAAATCCACAACATACAAAAGCAAGAGCATACCTCTAGCAATCAAATCTAGAGAAGGACACATCTATAAGCCCTCATACATTTTTGTATGTATCACTGGGAATCCTAATAAAAGCGCACCCCTTATGCAAGGGGATATTTTATACACCTGTTGCCCTCTTTGTGTGTAAAATGATGTATCAAATGAAGGGTATCCCTTAGGGATTCATATGTAACTAGATCTTGGGAATATCAATATAAAAAGCATTCATTCATTTATTTCTTTGCATTTTGGTTATATTTGCTTTGTGCCTTTCATTTATTACATGTTTAACATTAAAGGATTCAATAAAATTTAAAGTAGAGTAGTTGGTGGATGGAATGCCTCTTCCTTGAGGTCACTACACCAGCAACACCTATCTATATCTCGACTGCACCTCGATAGAGATAGATGCAAAAAAAATCTCTAGGTCCACTAGCACAACATGTGGTAACTTTTTAGAGTAGACTGGAACAATATAAATGACTCTAGCCAAGTTGTCAATTTACGAGCTCATACAACAATCCCCTAGGCACAGGGAAATTTTTATGGAGATTTTGAGATCAATTGAGCTTCAACCCTAGAACTCAAATGCATTCACACACTTTTTGGGGTAAATGCAATAGTTCGAAGAGCCAATGATCCATTTCTATGATAATGAAATCAAGGTAGTTCCTACTACCCTAGAAGACCCACCACTGCATATTATTACACCAATCAATGACATACCCTTCAAGTGGGTTCTAATTGATACAAGCTCATAAATCAAAATCATCACCACAAAGGCCATAGGGCATCTGATATCCCTAAGTCCAACATTGTCCTAACCTCATACACGCTCAAGGATTTCAATGATGTGTTGTGCTCCACAGTGGGTACAATTATTTTACCTATAAAAGTAGGATATAATACCATCCTCGTGATGTGTCATGTGTTGGAATGGGCAATGCAATACAACATATTTATAGGGAATCCCTAGATAATGGACATACGTTGCATGCCCTCAATCCTATACCAATGCATCAAGTATGTGCATGAGGGACAAGTTCATGTGGTTCCATCCAATGAAGAGCCATTCAAGTATGTGCATCAGGTCGACTTGCCAGGGGAATTTTTCCTACCACAAATGCACATGTACATAAGGCCTTCATCCCTAACCATGTATCTAGAGAAAAAAATTAGATCAATATGAAGTGATCCATCCACATCGACACCACCTCCTACACCTAAGACTACTAGCACTTCTAAAAATCTTTTGACATCTGAGGCAAAATACAATAGGAAGCTAAAAGCACCCCTAGTGAAGGAAGGACCTAAGGACCATATAACTATAGTAGCTACAAAAATTATGAATCCCATAGAGGAGGAATATTCCCAAGACATACCCAAGGAGGTACCTCAATCTACCTTTCCTACATCATCAACAACATCATCTACACTGCAGGTGATAGTCCACTTAGCCAACATAGGGTTAGGTGAATATCTTGTGCAAAACATGACTTTTACACCCATTTTTGAGTCTTTTAAATACATGGGATGATAAAGAGTCCCAAATTTGCTAGTGCGCACAATAGTTTCATTAGGGGTTCTCCCTAACCAAACCAACTTCATCTATGTTGGTTTGGACTATGCCCATACTACTTCTGACATTGAAGAGATTGCGGATGAACCATTCACCACCAATGTTTATTACTTATCAAATATTGATTTTTCTCTAAGGTACTTTGAGTAGTGTCATTGGCATGGATATTGTCTAGGTATACATGAGCAAGGGTGACAACTACCATTATAGCCATAGTACCAGTTGCCTACTGATAGGTGTTGTCTAGGGTACGAAATACAGATCCATGATGATTCTTTGGAAGTAGCCCTAGACAATCTAATCATAGTTTTTAGGAAGGATGTTGATTGGAATCTATATTAACCCCCTAGATCAAACTACTTGGGTGATAAATGGATGTCTATGATAAATATCACACCACCTGATGAGTATCACCCTGAATCATCTCTTGAAGTACCCCCATCAGAAGCCATCTTATGGGAGGAAGATCCAATGCATGGATATGAGTGAGAGAAGTATGATTATGTACCAAGTGAGGGTGAAGGAGAAGATGACCTGGGCTACCACGGGCCTTGATATGTGCAAAAACTTACATGTATAGGCTACACAAAGAGTGGATACATCTTTTATGAGAGTGAGGACATCTTGAATGAAGGTGGATACATGTCAAATGAGAGTGCTTATGAGTCAGAGGACTCAATAGAGCTAGCCTACCTAGGTCCTAGACATGTAAGCCACATAATTGTGCTAGAAGTAAATACCAATAGATTCTTCATAAGTGATGATGACTATGAAGATGAGATTGATATGGCCTATCGTGGGCTTCATCAATAAAGTCAACACCACATCCTAGGGATAGAAATGAATTCCAATGGTTTCTTCTTCATAAGTGATGATGAATTTGAGGATGAGATCAAGATGGCTTATCTTGGGCCTCACCACTTACGTTCACTCAATATGCTTGTTGAGAGAAGTGGTATTTCATGCCATAGATCCTAACCTTAGCTTCCTAGGAAGACCACCAAATTTGGATGTCATATATCGTATGGTTTTTCCAAACCCATCAATATTTAGAGAGCAACTATTACCTAATGATCCCATCATATCGTCTGTCCATAGAATAGATCCTAATATACTTGTACCCCTAGAGCCTCATCATGAGTATGAAGGGCACACCCTTTATGTAGAGCTTTCCCCACATGTTCTTTGAGATTTCATTCCATCCATCAACATGATATCCATTGATCTGACCACTCCACTCCATAACCTAGCAGATCATGCAAAACCATTGTGTATTAACTTAGATGCTATTGATTGGGATCACATTGAATCACCCCTAGAGCCTAAATATTTCTTCCCTAATGAAGAGATACTACAACCATACCATTTTGCACCAGGCTATGCATGTGATGTCTATCACATTAGTCTCAATCCTGATTTAGTGGTAACTATACATCTATTAGATGACATCCATTTAATCCCCACTCCTCACTAGCTTGAGGAGGGGTCACATATGACAATAGAGGATAATTTTGAGGTGGACATAAATGATGATCCTAAAATAGCTAAAATATGACATTTGATCTAACAACACATTAAAGACATGCTATTTAGAAAAATGTATTTTATTCATGATAATATTTACATAGGTCACAAATGGGGAGAATTCCCCTTTTTCCTTTCTTTTCACAAATGTTACAATAGGCCTGATGCCTTCTCTTCATGTTCCTTAGTGTAGATGTTCTTGTGTACCACCATGGTGTTGTATTTTTTTGTTTTTTCCCTCCTTGATTCTAGGATAAACCTACAAAAATGGGTTAGTGATTTGGGAAGCTTGCCTCAGTTAGGCCCCATAGTAGGAGAGACAAATTGACTCATAAAACGTAATAAAAACTGAACTAAATGATGCATAACCTCATGAAAACACCAAATGAAGCTTACCTCCAATATTTGGGTTTATTTGGGTCCTAAAGACCCAATTTGCCACTTGGGGGATGAACTAGTGCCAAATTCATGGGGCAAGGGGTGAATCTAACTGTAACTGTTGTTCTTCAAAAATCCTTTTGTGGAGAGGTTCCTTTGCTACTGTACTACTACTATTCAGGTTTAGTTCTACTTTTCTATACTTCTATACATATTTTGATAGATTTTTGTACTTTGGATATAAGTGGAGAGAGAGATAAATGAGGGTTTGGGCCCACTATTTATAAGAAAAACCAAGGTGTACGGGGGGTAGTTAGGAGAACTAAGCCCTAGGGTGAGATCCCATGAAGGTTAATTTAGGGTTTTTGAGATGGATTCCTCACATTACCTTGAGGAAATATATCATCCTCACACATGTATGAGTAGAGATTAGGGTTAACTAGGGTTATTCAACTCTAGGTTAGGTCTAGGGTTAGGTTAGGGTTTCCTAAAAAATATCCTAACTATCCTAACTAATTAACCTTTTTAGCCCTAAAAGTGAACTTAAGTGAAGTCACTTTAAAATTAGATTTAACAATTGATTCAATTAATACTTTTTCCAATTAATAGCCCTGTGGGGGCCTCAATTGAGTATAAAGGAGTCTTGTATCACCTTAGGAGACTGGTGGATAGTTTTCCAATGCATGGAAGGTGTTTATGATGTGATTCAGGTAGTTTATTAGGTTTTTGGACCTAAAAACTAGTGAAGTGGTGTGTGAAAGTCTATGCAATGCTAAGATAATCTATGGTGATCTACACTATTCTACACATGTCTACAATAATATATGTATGTATACGCATATCTACAATAGTCTATGTAGGTCTATGAGGATATATAATATTATACATTGGTCTACGATAGCCTAGGGGTATCTAGGATTACCTATGTAAACCTACAAGTGTTCAAAAGGATATACAAGTATGACTTTTAGGTGTCTACATTTTTCCCCTTTATGTCCTATACTATGTGGAATGCAATTTAATTCAAAAATGTGAAGGGTTTGTGTAGAGAATAAGGGATAGAAGGAGAATGGAATCCAATCAAAAGTATGTAGTTGCTCTAAGCGTGACCATACCACATTGATTGATAGTCAAGGAGGAAGGAGAAGAAGAGAAGAGGAAAGAGATAAAATAAAATGAAAACAATACTATAAAATGGAAATGGATGATTGCAGATGCAATGCAATGGTTTTGATAAGTTTGTATGACATTTTTGATGTCATACTAGCTACTTGGAAGAGGTAACATTTGACTTCTTTGATTATGCAACCAGTTAAGCGTGGTCCAAAAGTATGAATAGAACAAATGCCTATTAAAATCTTTGTTATTGATTTATTTATGAGCATATGGTGACAAGTATTAAACCATTTGAGTTAGTTAACATTTGGATTATTTAAACATGTCATTCATTGTTTACCATGAATGCCAAATTGAAGTCCTCCAAATGTTGTGCTGAATTAGTCAACCATGTCATTCATTGTGTATCATGAATGCCAAAGTGACCTATCTATAGATACTAAAATTGCATAAATCAGATAATATTGCTAATGCATCACATGTGCCACTCTTATCGACATCATATGGCCCCATTGGGCAGCCCTCTAGGGTAATATAGAGCTCCATAGCACTTTTGGGAAGGTTCCTAGTAGTTTTGGGAGGTTTAGGGTCATATTATTATGACCATCCCACCCTGGGATGGTTACAGATAGTGATCGTCCCACCAAGGGATGATCACTCCTAATCCTCTCTAGGTGGGACAGTCCCTAAATAGGCACCCCAAAATTCAAAGGGGCAGAGAAATGGAAATCAATTACTACCATATTCTCTACCCAATCATCAAAAATTGATTGGGAACCTATCATGGAGACCAAAAACTCCCAATTAGAGGCCCCAAATGGGCAACCTCTTCTACCCAATTAGAGTAAGGGTTTTTACAAGTGGTGGCACTTGCCTTGCATGCCAAGACTTGGACATTTTCCCTAGATTCCATATTTGGTCTATAAAAATAGGTGTATTCACCCATTTTTAAAGGGGAGAGTTGAAGCATTTTAACAATGAAGTGCTACCCAATTCTACCCTCACCTTTTGCAACCTCAATTTATCCTCACTTTGGCCTTGAAACCCTCTTCATCTGAAGGTGTTTTTAGGGGCATTAGAAACTGATTCAAGCCATTCCAAACCGGCCAAATTGAAGAGAAATTTGGCCCCATCTATCGACACAACCTTTAGACCAGTTTTGAACCATATCCCATTAGGATTGGTGGAAAATTCTAAGCAAATTTGTAACCATCCCACCTGGGGATGGTTAATAGTCCTAATAATCCCACCTAGGGAATTTTGAGGAATTTCCACCATAGATCACCTTAGAATGGTCTTATTAACCCTCTATCAAAATTTGGTGCAATTTGGAGTTGTTTTGATAGGGTAATTAGAAGTTTTGTGATTGCAGGTCTATTTGGCTCACCCAGGGATGGTCACAATTTTTGCTAATAATTTCCCTTTCATTCATGATCAGATATTTACAAAATCATGCTATTAATTCAATACTATAGTTAGGAATAATTTTTGAAGCATTTTGGTTTATTAGAAATAAGTTTTGGTGTTTCTATATGCATGCTTTCTATGTTTTCCCTCCACAAACACATATGCTATTAACCCCTTTTCAATCCCTTGTGTGTAGGTGCAGGTATACTAGATAGGATGGAGGAGCTAAAGAGGCACAAGAAGATAAGCCCAAGACTAGCTCTCGAGTGTGGGAATGCGATATGAACATTAGTGCACACCTTAAGAGCCCTTTCAAGGGATTAGATCCTTGCATATTGTAATGTTGAGATGTATCAAATAGTAAAGCCCTCAAAGGGGTATATATTGTAATCCTATTTGGATCCATGAGTTAAATAATACAAGGAGAAATTCACCTCTTTTATTGCATATTACTCTTCATTTCAGAAGATTATATATTTATGCATATTTTCCATTTTAATACTTTAATCCTCTTAACATTGCAATAAAGAGCCCTTAAGGCGATGTCGTAAATTTTGCTTCTTCAGTGGTGATCATGGTATTTGATATTTGTATCTCTCCCCTTTCAATTTGTCTATTTTTGACCTCCATTTTTTGTTTTGCATGTTGCAGGTTTTGACCATTCTGAGCAGAAATGACCCTTTTTTTGCTAGGTGACATTGGGTGGGACGTCTAGGTAGGTGTCACTACCAAGGATGGCCCCAAAACTGCTAACCGTACCTACCAGGTAAAATTACAAAATGAGAGGTTTTCTACAAAAATTTGCAAAAACAGCAAGTTCCAGGTCAAAAATTACACCTCTCTGAAACTTCAATTTGCATTAATACTATTTCAAATAGCTAAAATTTCAAATTTTCTTGTCTTATTTGTGCATATGAAGGATATATTTCATATTTTCCAATTTTGCATTAATAAAATCAAAGAAAACAGGAAAAATAACAATATTCTATCTATTTTTTGTTTGATTTGCATGTTTGAAACTGACAAAAAAGGGTTAAGTTCATATAGGATGTCAATTTTGTAGTTTCCTTTTATTAATACTAACAATTTTGAATATAAAATGTACTTTCATGCATATTAGTGAATCATCATTGTATGTTGTATTGTTTTATTTCAAAGTTTTTAAAAGGAACACACACACACACACCATGATCTTCTTAAATGTTGGTGAGTTGGACTTTCATTCCCAACCACTGATTCCTACGAACCTTGTTATATTTGCCAATAATGACTCCAAGATCTATTCTAACTATGTAAAATAGCATGCACCCCTCTTTGGAGGGGTGTATCACTAGACATGAGGTGTTGGGTGAGAATCAACAGGACCTATGCTCCCTGATAGGGTATGGAATTCATCACCATACTTTAGATTGGATTACATGACTGGAAGACTATGGAATTAATCACCATACTGGTTGTCGAGCTATGAGTGTATAGGTGAAAACCTTTAAACATTTGAGTATTACATCAACAAATAAAACACACCAAGTATTTTCTTTACAAAGCAACACATCTTGAAACAACAACAAACAGTTTAGGGATTCACATCTAAAATATTTAAAAGAGAATCACTTCTATGCTTGTGTGTTTTTATTATTATTTTTTATTTTAAATTCATAAAAATTGTAAAGGAGATAATCATATAGTAGTCTAGAGTACATAGCTATGGTACATACCCATAGCCAAGCCCATTTAAGGGTGGAAGTTGTGGGGAGTAGGGAAGAGGACGTACAACATATTCACCTAGATCCCAAGGACATGGTCATACCTCCTTGGAGACCACCTACTCTTCCTGGCCCTAGAGGGGCTAATAGGAGACCTAGCCAACAAGGGACCCCTACACGGGGCACCCCCATAGGTGATGGTCTCAACTTAGGAAGTCATATCCCTAATCGCCGAGTGGTAGATGAATGGATGGTTACTCCTAGAGTAGCAATAAAGGGACCTAGCCAACAAGGGACTCCTACATGGGGTACCCCCATAGGCAACAACCCCCTTTTAGGGAATTATTTCCCTAATATAGATATTTCTAATGCCTTCTTTTGAGAAGAGTCCCCATGCAATGAGGTGCTTCCCAATAGAGCAATCCCATGCATTCGTGTGCCTGCTAGGTCTACTCCTCACACTATTTTATAGGAGTATGACTTGTCACCTAAGGTAGGGTTGAATGATCATATTATGATTTCAAACTGCCCTTCCCCATGGTGCCATGATCATGATGAGGGTAATACTCATCACCATAGGTTACCTTATTCCATATTACCTTTCCTTTTTTATGAGGAAAGACTTGAGGAGCATCTAGATTATCCTCATTCAAATGTGTCAATGCAAGCACGTTATGCCTCTGCACCAGTATATTCTAAAGAATATCTATTTAGGGGTGAGCCTCAAGTCAATGCAGCCTCCCTCAATCGAGGGAAAGTTGTAATATATCTCACAAACCCCCTTGAACAAGATAGATATCAGAGTAATAGTGCTAAGGCACTTAGACCTAATATAGTTGATCAGATCAATTAGTTGGTAAAGAAGTATGTTGACCACCAGGCCAAGTTTAATCAACTTAGGTCTGATAAACATCACCTAGATATTTTATATTAGTGGCAGCAATTAGAGAAAGAAATAATTTAACATAAAATTCAAGAAACTTTGCATAATGGAGCTGCTACTCCAAATACGGATAGACAAGAGGCTCGACCGAGGCAACCAAACCTCCAAAAACATTGGTCTCCTAGACCTAATCCAATGTTACCTCCTAGACCTCATAGGCCTGAATAGAATATATATGATAGGCCAAACATAGATCACCTTCAAGAGGCTTTCATTCCTCCTTGTAGGCCCATACCTGAAACACCCTATGGGGCTTACGATGACTTGGAAAAAAATGAGGATTATGTAGAAGCACATTATGGAGGTATGGATTATGTCAATAAATCACCCCAACCTATGCTTAATATTCCTCATCCACCTCTATGAGTTCAAAACAAGGAAGAGGAAATCAAATCCTCAGATGCATATCAAGTTTTGCTTGCACGCTTATAAACTGTAGAAGGTAGGACAACTGGAAATGGGCCTCAAAAACCCACTTTGCATCAGCTAAAGAATCAACCACTACATCCATCCATCCCTTCCCTGATATAGCCTAAGCATTTAAAAATGCAAAAATTGGATAGATTCAAGGGGGAAGAAGATGCTCAAGAGCATGTTACTAGATTTCTAAATCTGTGCTTTAACATACAAGACAATGACACATTGCTCCTCAAAAATTTTCTAAGTACCCTCTCTGGTCCTGCCATTGAGTGGTTCAACCAACTTTCAAAACATAGCATCTATACATTTGAACAATTTTTTGATGCATTTTTGGAAAGTTTCACATTTAACACCAAAATGAAGGCGACATTAATAGACCTTACGGGGTTAAAACAAATCGATGATGATTAAATTACTAACTATGGAAATAGGTGGTGAATGCTTTTGGTTAAGCGACCTTATCTATTGCCAATTATTGAGTTAACTCATTTGTTTTCAAATATTTTCTTAAAACCCATCTCTTTAATATTTCAATTACAATAATACCCTACCTTGTAAGAAGCTCTAGCACAGGCTAGAAATATAGAAGAAATAAAAATCCAAGATGGAGAAATAGTCAATCCTTGTAAGGAGTGGACAAAGAACCCTAAAAATAGCTTAGCACTTTCCAATATAGCATTGATCAATCAAGTGGCCATAAATGTCCCTGGGCCTACAAAAGTGATGCCTCCTCAAAAGGTGAACTATTAGGCCCAACTTTCTCCTATGAGCTATAATAGTAATGTTCAATCAAATAAGGGACATAATCAATAGCGTCACCCTAAGCGACAATTTACTCCCTTCATTGAATTCATGGATTCTCTATTAGATCGATTGTGTGTTGAAAAAATGATTAATATACCATATATCAAACCCATCGATCCAAAAACATGTAAACCAAAGCCCATGTGATGCTGAGAGGATCAATATTGTAAATTTCATTGGCAAGGTGGCCATGATTTACCAATGTGCTATGGTTTTAAACACCTAGTATAAAATATAATTGAGAGAAATGAGATTCAATTCAATGCTCCACTAGCCCCTACCAATCAATATATGGATATATATATAAACCCACTAGAAAATCATGAGGTATAGGAAATGCCTTCTAAACCAATGAATGAGGTGAAAACAACACCCCCTATCCAAGGGTATGTTGGGATGGTGAGTATTGTGACCAAGAACAAAAGATATCCAAGCCAAGTTGCACTAGCTACAACTTTAAGTGATGTTCCAGCTACATCGCAAACTACACCACCTATAGTATAGGGCCTTCCATCTAGGCCAACATTAACAATAAATAACAAGCTTGCACAAATATTAAGGACCACATCAGCATGATTGTCCATCTATGAGTTGATCCAACAATCACCTCCACATTGAGATGCTTTTATGGACATTCTAAAGTCAATAGATTTGCAACCATAGGAGTATAAATCCTTCATTTATTTTGTGGGTCATGTACAATAGTGCAAGGAATCAGTAATAACATTTCATGAGCATGAGCTTAAGGAAATAGAAAATTATGTGGTAGATCCTCCTTTGCACATCATTGCATGTGTAAATGATGTACCATACAAGAGATTTCTCATAGACACTGGTTCCTTGAGTAATATCATCACAACCACAACATTAAAACATTTAAAATTTTTAGCATCTCATGTTGTTGCATCAACTTACACTCTTTGCATGTACAATGACACAATATGCTCTACCATCGGTACCATAGTCTTACACATCCAAGTGGGGCATAACACTATTTTGACATTGTGTCATGTGCTGGAAGGTAATATGGCCTATAATATTTTTCTAGATAGACCTTGGATACAAGATATGAAGTGTGTCCCATCCATTGCATATTAATGTCTCAAATACACTCATGAAGGGCAAGTGCACGTAGTCTATGTAGATCTAGAGCCCTTCAAATATAGCAATATGGTGCAGAAGATGCTAGAGTCAATATTACCTTCAAATCATGTAGACTTCCAATTGAATACACCTATTTAGGGTCTACCTATTCCACCATAACCTTCCATTTCATCATCTACATCTTCATCCATCCCATCCTCATCATCGACAACTATAGAGATGCCTTTGACATCGTCATATCCTCCATCGAGAAACATGTCAAAAAGGCCCATTGATGAGAGCCCACCTCTAGTTTCCACCATATCCATGAAGGATATTCCTTGTGTAGTAGATGAGGAATCACTTCTAGAGGTTCACATTGAGTCACCTCAAACCTCACTTCCATATCATTCACCTTCACCATCCCAGACCACAGTGCATATATCTAGTACAGGGATAGGAGAATATCTAGTGAGAAATGTCACAATGGTTCCATATATAGAGACAATATAATATATGGGGCAATATCATCTTCCCATAGGTATCATAGTGCCTCTTAGTCTACCTCCCAATCAATATAATTTTATATATGGGGATTTATAGTATGGATATCTACCAATTCCTTCAAAAGAAGAAAATGATGAACAATTTTTAGAGGATGTAAATTATTTGTCAAATCCAGATTATACATTGTGGTACTTAGATCACTACAATTGGTATGGTTTTGGTTTAGGACTATATGAGTAGGGTACTCATGTTCCATGTTAGCCCTAATATCAACTTTCTTATGATAAATCTAGGTTGGGACACAATAAGCCAGTGCCATTGGATGTCCTTATAGATAGTCTAGAATACCTATGTCTAGGTTACTAGGTTATTAGGATAAGCTTACACGTGACCCATATGCCAATCTGAATCACATTCATTCCTTGGAAGATTATTTCCCCATATAAATGACAGATCAAGGACTATCTAGTGATTTTTCCCAACCCCATGAAGTGGGGGAAAGCTCACATACCTTGAAATATGACAGTGAGGAAGAGGATCAAGGTCCTCCTCATGAATGGATGAGTGATGATGAAGATGACTATGGCATCACACCCATAAATTATCCTAGCTCATATGATGAATACAAATGAGTGTTTCCCTTGGATTACAAGTATGAATATTATATTTACATGTTATTTCCCGTTAAAGGCCCCATCTGACGCCAACTCTTGCCATATGAAGAGCAAGATCATCCCCTTATGTATATGCCACTACCAATTATTCCACTTCCACTAGAACCACCCTCATGAGTTATGAGACAACATAAAGTCTGTAGACCCACTCACCCTAGAATGGGAGATCATGTATCCATGAACATGATTTCCATAGATTTAACCACACCATTAATAGATTCGAATAACCCATAAAAGTCATTGCATCTCAACATTGAGGTAATTGAATTTGATCCAAGAGATTCTACCCCATTGCCATTAGAGTATTGGCCTTGCAAGAAAATGTTACAACCATTTCAATTTTCTCCAAGAACTACTCAGAATTTTTTTCAAGTCGAGGTTGATCCTGAATTTCCTATGGATTAAGCAAACCTAGCTAATGACATTCACTTGATTCCCACTCCACATCAGTTGGAGGATGGATATCATATGTCAATTGAGCCAAAAATTGACAAGGATATCGGTACAGATCCTAATAATCCCCATATTATCAAACTAGGGGAAGGTTTATCTCCAATTGAAAAATATTATTTTACAAGAGCATTGAAAGAAAGGATGAATGCTTTTGCTTGGTCTTCTAAATACATGTTGGGACTGGACCCAAATCTAGTCATACATAATCTTACATTAGACCCAAAGATATAACCAATGAAGCAAACGTTGTGTAATATGCACGAAATAGTAGCCTTAATGGTGAAAGATGAATTGCAAAAGTTGTTGGATGATGATTTCATCATCTCAGTAGACTATCCACCATGGGTTTCAAACATGGTTCCCATCAAAAATCCTGATGGGAGGATTCACATTTGCACTAAATTTAGAGATCTCAACAAAGTGAGTCCTAAGGATGAATTTCCCTTACCAAACATTGATGCATTGGTAGATGCTATAGTAGGACATGAAATGCTATCCCTTATGGATGGTTTCTCTGGATATAATAAAATTTATATTAATCCAGAAGATCAAATCAAAATGGCATTCACAATGCCCTGGGGGTCATTTTGTTATAAGGTCATACCTTGTGGCCTCAAGAATGCTGGTGCCACATATCAATGAGCCATGACATACATCTTCCATGACTACATGCATAATATTTTCGAAGATTACATGGATGAATTTTTGGAAAAATATCTATTACACCATGAGCATATTGATGTATTATGTAAGGTTCTAGATCACCTCATTGAGCACAATGTTAGGCTTAATACCAAGAAATGTGTCTTTGATGTCACATCTAGTAAACTTTTGGGATTCATAGTCTCCAAGTGAGGCATAGAGGTAGATCCAAAAAAGGTCAAGGAAATATTATAAATGCCTCCCCCCATAACCATTAAGTAGCTATGTAGCTTGCAAGGAAAGGTCTCATCCATAAAATTCTTCTTAGTGCAATTATCGGATAAGTGTCGACCCATGAATAGGTTGCTACACAAGGGGGTTTTATTTCATTGGGATAAAGAATGTCAAAATGCCTTTGAAAAAATTAAGAAATACATGGCTTCACCACCCGTATTGGCTCCTTCATGACTAGGAGTGTCATTATATTTATACATCTCAACTACTGAGTTGACATTGGGAACCATGTTGTCCCAAAAGAATGAATTTCATAAAGAACATGTTACATATTATATCAGTCACACACTGGTCAGCTATAAAATAAATTATGCATACATTGAAAACCTATGCTTAGTACTGGTATTTGCCACTAAAAATATATACCATTACATGATCAATCATACCACGTATGTTATATCTAAGGAAAATCCATTACAATATATGATGAGTTGAACATATCAAAATAGTCGCATGGCAAAATGGATAATATTGTTGACAAAATTTGACCTAGAGTTCATTGGACAAAAATAAATCAAATGAAGGGTCATATCCAATCAATTAATAGAGGCTCCGCTCTAGGATAACTAGCCTCTAAATGTAGATCTTCTAAATGGAGTGTTTCATATCTCAGAATCGCCTGATTCTGTAGATCCTAATTCACAGGAAGACATAACTCTATTCTTTGATGGTTCTAAATGTGAGCAAAGGGGTGGTGCAGGTATCATATTTTTCACATCGAAAGGGGCTCTAATACCTCTTTCATTTAAAATTGATTTCTTGTGTACCAAAAATAATGTTGAGTATGAAGCCTTCATCATAGGCCATGAAAATAACCAAGCTAAATATTTTTGGTGATTCCTTGCTCGTAGTTAATTAGGTTAAAGGGATATTATAGTGTAGGTATCCCATATTGCAAGCATACAAAGCCCTAGTGGAAAAAATTCTGTTACAATTTGAATGGTACGATATTGAGGCACTCCCTCAATCATCTAATCATTTTACGGATACAATGGCTTCCTTAGGATCACTAATGCTACAAAATCCTTTAGATGACATTACTACTATTCAAGTAAAAACACTAGCACAATCTTTGACTGAGTGTGATGAGTATAATTCCATACTAGTTGTTCACATGATTCATATTGAGCCTTCACATGAATGGTTCTCCCAACTACATAATTATTTGGATAATGCTCAATGGGGGACTTTGTTCCCTCATAATTATTTTGATACTAGCACAACACTATATCTTTATGTTCATTCTCAATCAGCATTTGTACAAGAAGAACACATAAAATATTGTGAGATCCACAATATTAAGGCTTCTTCAAAGCAAGATTCAGCCATACAGATTAAATATTAATTAAAACTGGATAATATTCTGCCTGGATTATCGCATGCCACAAAGCAAGCATTTAAGAAAAAAGTGGTAAAGTATGCCTTATTAGGAGACATAATGTATCTTCAAAGCTATGAAGGTATCCTCCTTCATTTCTTAGATTCATAGGAGTTAGTGTGGACCATTTTCCAAACCCATGATGGTACATGTGGTGGTCATTTTAGCGACATGGCCATCACTAAGTGCACTCTTTGCATGGGCTATTATTGGCCGAAATTATAGCAATATTGTTGTGCTTATGTAAAGAGGTGCATGAAGTTTCAACATCATGCAAATTTGACACACATACCTTCACATGCCTTACAACCGATTCAATCGGTCTAGCCATTTGCACAATGGGAGTTTGATTTAATTGGGAAAATCTCACTTGCCTCTTTGGGCCATCACATGTTTATCATAACAACGACTGAATACTTCACCAAATGGGTGGAATCAATTCCCATTACCACTACGACTGGACCTCACATCATGGAGTTCATGCTATATAACATCATATGTCATTTTGGTATTCCATCCAAAATAATATCGGATAATGGAACACCCTTTAAAAAAAGTATGTGTGTGCATTAACAACAAAGTATAACATAAAGCACAACTTTTCCATGCCCTATTATCTATAGGCCAATGGGCAAGTAGAG
This sequence comes from Wollemia nobilis, assembly GCA_028583015.1. NCBI lineage: Eukaryota > Viridiplantae > Streptophyta > Pinopsida > Araucariales > Araucariaceae > Wollemia > Wollemia nobilis. Next base: position 1,297,534 of record JAQPPZ010016965.1, read on the forward strand.
GCATCAAATAAGACAAAAGTAGCCATCCTAAAGAAACCCATCAAGGAAAATCATAAATATTGGCATAATCAATTACCTCTTTCCCTTTGGGCCTATCGCACTAGCATTTGTACACCCACTGGGGCAACTCCATTTTCACTAGTGTATGGTGTTGAAGCCATCATGCCTCTAGAGTTAGAGATTCTATCATTGCACATTTCCATGCAATAATTTATCGATGATGATACCATTAGGCAAGCTCATTTAGATCAATTAACATTGCTTGATGAATTATGTGTCAATGCCCTCAAGCATATAAATGTTTATTAGGAACACCTTAATAGATCTTATAACTTGAAATTACATCAGTGAGACTTTTAGGTTGGTGATTTAGTTCTAAAAGAGAACCAACAAAACTCAAATTTGCCATTCAATTTGTAGGATAAATTTGTAGCAAATTGGTTGGGTCCATTCATCATTATAAGTCATATTGGACCTAGAAATTATCACTTAGCATCCATAAAAGGAAGTGAAGAGCCTGAACCAATGAATGCTAGTAATTTGTGGTCATTTCATGCTTATAGCACCATAAAATACCCCTAGGAAGTCTATGACATTTCCTTAATGTCTATGACCATCTAGGTCAACCCAAAACACCCCTAGGTGGTCTATGACCATCTAGGTCAAAAGAAAATATTCCTAGACTATCTACAATCATCTAGGTCAATCCAAAAATCCCCAAAGGTGTCTATAATCTCTTTGGTCACCATAAAATACCCCTAGGTAGTCTATGATATTTCCTTAATGTCTATGACCGTCTAGGTCAACCTAAAACATCCCTAGGTGGTCTATGATCATATAGGTCAAAATAAAATGTTTCTAGACTATCTATGATCATCTAGGTCAATCCAAAAATATCCAAAGGCATCTATAAACCCTTTGGTAACTTTAAAATACCCCTAGAAAATCTATGATATTTCCTTAATGTCTATGATCGTCTAGGTCAACCCAAAATACCCCTAGGCGGTCTATGACCATCTAGGTCAAAATAAAATGTTCCTAGACTATCTATGATCATCTAGGTCAATCCAAAAATCCCCAAAGGCATATATAAGCCATTTGGTCACCATAAAATACCCCTAGGTAGTCTATGGAATTTACTTAATATATATGACCATCTAGGTCAACCTAAAACACCCCTAGGTGGTTTATGATCATCTAGGTAAAAATAAAATGTTCGTAGACTATCTATGATCATCTAGGTCAATCCAAAAATCTCCAAAGGCATCTATAAGCCCTTTGGTCACTTTAAAATACCCCTAGAAAATCTATGATATTTGCTTAATGTCTATGACCTTTTAGTTCAACCCAAAATACCCCTAGGCGGTCTATGATTATCTAGGTCAAAATAAAATATTCCTAGACTATCTACGATTATCTAGTTCAATACAAAAAGCCCCAAAGGCATATATAAGCCCTTTGGTCACCATAAAATACTCCTAGGTAGTCTATGACATTTCCTTAATATCTATGATCATCTAGGTCAACCTAAAACACCCCTAGGTGGTCTATGACCATATAGGTCAAAATAAAATATTCCTAGACTATCTATGATCATCTAGGTCAATCCAAAAAGCCCCAAAGGTGTCTATAAGCTTATTTGTCCCCATAAAATATCCCTAGGGTGGTCTATGACCATCTAGGTCAAACTAAAATATTCCTAGTTAGTCTACGATTGTTTAGGTCATCCCAAAATGTCCCAAAGGTATCCATAAGCCCTTTGGTCACCCAAAACGCTCCATAGGCATTCATTAAGCCCATTGGTCAACTTGTATATACATATATAAAAAATACAAAAATATAATTAAAATAATAAAAATACAAAAATATTGCTTCATTTCACTTCATAGAAATTGCATTAGGCAGGGTTATGCATAAGGAGTCGACCTAGAAATCTATTTATAAAGTCAAGGCAAATTGTCTTGGAATCCCAGCGAAATTTGTAGAAGTATACATGGCAAATTACATTTATTTGTCTCCAAAAATTTTCAAACTGTGGAGAATTTCATTAATTTGTCTCAAAACAATTTCAAACCATGGAAATTTTTTTTGTGTTAGGGGCTATGAATATCGTTTGCAAAATCTAAAAATGTATGACATACTTAAAAGCTTTAGACTAATATGAAATACTTTAGGCTGACATGATGACCAATGGCATACCGATTGGTTGTAATTATGATGATTGGTTACAGTTATGACGATAGGTTGTAGCCATGATAATCGATTGTAGCCATGACAATCAGGTGTATCCATGATGATCAGTTGCATCCATGATGATCAATTGTAGCTATGATGATCAGTTGCAACCATGGAAATCGATTGTAGCCATGAAAATCAGTTGCAACCATGATGATCAATAGCAACCATGACTATCTGTTGGGGCCATGTTGATCGATTGTAGCCATGATGATCAATTACAGCTATGACAATTTGTTGCATCCATGATGATAGATTACAGCTATGATGATTGATTGTAGCCATGATGATCGATTGCAACCATGATGATCGGTTGTAACCATGCTAATTTGTTACAACCATGACTATATATTGGGGCCATACCGATTGGTTATAGCCATGATGATTGGTTGTAGCTATGATTATATATTGCATCCATGACAATCGGTTGTAGCCATGATGATAGGTTGCAGCCATGGTGATCAGTTTCATCCATAGACACAACTCTAAAATCAATTAGCTTACATCGACAAACACAACTTTGTAATAGATTAGCTTATACCGATAAATATGGCTCTACAACCGATCGGCTTATACCAAAATATATAGCTCTACAACTGATCGGCTTACACTAACCGACATAGCTATGCAACCAATCATCTTATACCAAAAGACACGGCTATGCAACTGATCGACTTATACCAATAGATACGAATCTACAACCGATCGTCTTATACCAATAGACACATATCTACAACCGATCATCTTGTGTCGATTGACACTCTTCTACAACCAATCGATTTATTTTGATAGTCACTCTTCTGCAACCTTCTCAAGTTTTTTGTTGTTTTAGAGCTATTTTTGAGTTAGAGTATTTTTGATGTATGTTTATTGATACCCAGTATAGTATATATACGAGTAGTATATGAGGTGATTTGGGTAGGAAAAATAAAATAATTTATAATTTGAAGGAAATTTTGGTGGGAAATATAAAATCATTTATAATTTGAAGGCGAATTGGGTGAGAAAATCAAAATCATATGTAATTTGAGGTCGGTGAATTAAAATAAAGTTAGGTTCATGATTATCAACGATGAGCGAATTTACCCCAAAAAAACTTCCACCCCATAAATTTCGGGTGAATGGGCCCCAATGAAAGGATCCAAAATTAGCCTTTTCAAAATTTTAAAAATCCTAAATAGATCCAATTTATGATATTTCACGCTTGTGCATAACCCTGGCATTATGCATACTCATCATTGCAGTATGCATTGTTCAAAATTGATCATACATGTCTAGCACTAGGTTTGTACACTAGGCATATGTTAATATCATTGTTATTATATGTCAATATTACCACCTATTTACATTATATATACCATTTACATTTACACTCCATATTATATGTTTTTTTCCCATCACTTAGCCATTTTTAGTAAAACATATTTAAAGTTTTCGGTCACTCAACCATATGTAGTTCTCTTTTCAGATTTTGTAGAAATATATCATGATTTTCTATAAGGTAGAATCCTGCTTAGATTATGCCTTGTATATATCAAAATCCCAAAATATTTTCACATTAATAAATCCAAGTCTAGCACAAGGAAAGATGAAATTACAAAGTGGTCTAGGTTGTTTTAAGTGAAAAAATTTATCTTTCTCATCCCCCTAGGTGAATGGTTCAAATATGATGAGAATTAGTAAAAGGACAAGTTCCTCTTTACACAAAAATCCCTTGCCCTACACTAGGTCAATTATCCAAAAGAGAAAAATCAAACAGTTATTATTATCACTTCAAAATATGCAAAAAGAAACAGTGATTATTATCACTAGAAAAAACAAAAAAAATAGTGGTTCTCACCACTACTAAAATCCCTTGATCAACAAAAAAAATGAGCAACTTCCTTGAATACTTAAAAATTAAAAGAAAATATGGGAGTCTTGAACTTGAATCTCTAGAATTCTCAGCATTATAGAACCATAAGGTGATCCTCATTATAGGTTTGGTGGATATTCTACTTGTTAATGGCGGTATCCTCCCGCATGGCGATATGTCTATCACACAAGCAACTTGCTTAGGTACAAACCAATATTTGAATGTGGATGAGCTAGCTTGTTGTAGCCTATATTACCTAGTAGTCTAATATAACTAAGTATAAAACTCAGGATAATGAGACTCACAAAATGATATCTAGTACAGATGGGCTGAGTGAATCTCGTTTGCACTAGGGCAACCTTATGTGTTATCATGGTAATGAACTCACATGCACACACATGGATGTGGATTATCTTGGTTATCTTAGTTGGTTTATACTTTGTCCAAAAATATTGCATAGTAATTATACAAATTTTTGACTAGGTAACTAGAGTGTTTGAGTCTTTTAAAAATTAACAAATATATCATATTACATTACATATCCATTCCATTTTACATCATGTTGTCACATGTTTATAAAAATTACAAAGTTCATTACATAAGTGCTATAATAACATGAAAATAAAAAATAGACATTTTGTACAATATATGACTCTAGCATATAATGTGTCAAATAGTCATCATAAATCCATCATACAAAATTAAATCACATCATCCATTTTCATTATGCATTCACATTTGCATTCTACATATCATCAAATCACATCATAGGATAAATACATGCATCCATGTTAGACATCCATCATAGCATTGTAGCATAGGGGTGGAGCATTCCTAATGGGAAGGTATTTTACAGAGCTAAGAATTATCAATATATTTTAACCCAACTCACTTACCAAATCATACGGTTGTATGCTTACTCGAACAACCCTTGTATGAACTATACTCACCTTGTACGGTCATCAATGCCTACACTGTACGATCTCAAATTGTATAGTGTTAAATATGGTATGATATTACACATAGAAAAACTGATATATATAGTTTTTGAGGATGTCGTACATAGTTTTGTAATCGATCAAGTCGATTCCCCAAAGCTGCCAAATCGGGTAAGTTTCTCTCGATTGCCTATTTTACCAAATTGGGTAAAAATGCTTTTTATGATTTGTATGGAAAATGATGTATGATTTATATGAACTAACGGCATAGCCTGATGCTAGTCTAGGCTTTCCATTACTCCAATCTCTCACTAGTATGTTTTGTAAGGGTTTTATAGACCAATCAATGCAACCTTCACAATAGGCAAAACAACTTAACCGACTTGTTGAGAGATCCTAGGTGTTTGATTATGTCCAAAAATCATACGTCATTAAATACGTATTTCTTTCTACTGCCATGCTTCTATATCATTCTCAAAAGTTCATCACTACCAGATTCTACCATAGGGTTGCAATAATGCATAAAACTAATCTATAACAATTAATAAAAAACATAAACTGTGAGACAAGAAAAGTCTCCCTGAGATCGAAGAATGCTCCACAAGATCAATCACACACAAAAGAGGAAAACCCACAACACCAATATTAAGTGGTAATAATTCAAATGAAGAAGGAAAAAATCCACTATGAATATCACTATATTACTTAATTATTCAACGATACAAGAATGCTTCAATGTTATGCAACAATATGTATCAACATGATGTGACAAGATGTAGTAGACAACACCCCTATTTAAAGAGAATATTTTTCTACTACAACCCTAAAATTACCCTAATATTATCACAACATTATATTGAGATGTGTGACAAGTGGCATCTATAAAATATTAAAAAGTGTTTGGTTACTTTTTAATATTTGCTAGAAATGGGGAAAAAACTTTTTCCCACAAATTAAATATTCCTAGCACCCTTATTTTAATTATTAATTAGGTGGGAATATTTTTACATAAAATAGAATTATTTTCTAATTCAAATATATTCTTTAGACTTTATATTTTAGTCTAAGAATAATTTACACAATGTTGCATTACATATTCCAACACATCATATTCATCCACAAATCACTATTCATTATTACCAAGATTGTACATAGTCATCCACAACCGTAATTATGCTCATTGTTGTCTATGAATCCTATTACAGTGTGGAAAAATATATCAATGTAATTGTAATAACTCAGAGAATCAACAACTACAAATACTATATCTTAACTCTAGAAACTAGACCTATATTTTTGAAAATGGGGCCTCATATAACGTTGCCTAGGTTGTTCCAAAGTGGTTCCTAAGACAATCCATTATTTACAACTGCCCATATACAACTGAATACATTAAATTGGACTTTTACTAAGTTTAACACCTTAGTTAGCAAATCTATGTGCCATTTCACTTTGAAATTATATTTCCCCTACATTTGGGTGAATTTTGGTGTGCCCTGTATGATTTTCCACTGCCCTGTAAAATTTGCCATTCTTGTTGTATCGTTTTACCCCTTACTATATGGTTTTGCCTCTTCTTATACTGTATATAGGGTGATAAGTGTCTATTTGATCTAATCATGAAGCTAATTGTTTGACTATATCTTCTATATGGTATGGCTATCCATTTTACCTATTTTATGTCACTATGTTTACATAGAGAGGGTGACATGTAGCTTGTGTTGATGCATAATAAGTTGGAATGGTAATACTATTGTGCATAAGATTTGAAGTAGGAGGATTAATGAGATTATAAGGAACTATGTTTTTGAGAGGTTGGTTGAGAAGTAGGAATTTGTACATTTTTATTTTTTTGAGATGTAGAATCTTGAGAAAAACAGTTGTTAAAAATATTGAGAAAAAAAAATATTGTTGGTAGACGAAGAATATTGTTTTTGGGTGGAAGTAGTTGTAGTGGCCACAAAAATAGGTTTGTGTTGTGGTGCTAATGTTTGAATTTGAGAGTGAGGATCTTGGGAAGGTATAATTTGGGTGGTACCTAAAGAATTATCATTATGAGTGACATGTTGTAATGGAGGAATATTATCACTCGCATATGTCTCTGGTTGAGGGTGAAGTTGAACAACTTCTTCTAAAGCTGCTTCAATTGAAAAATCACCCCTCTTAATTTGATCTTCTATTTCAAAGACATTAGAGAGAGTAGACCGATTATGAGTTAGAAATTAATAGAAATGTTGCACAAATTCAAAATGAATGTCCCCTTTAGGTCCCATTTTAGGTTCAAAAGGGTCAACTATTTCATATTCTTCATTTTATTCTATTTGTGCTACTTGTTCCTTTTGAATTTATTTTATCTCTATTTTGGTATTAGGATTTTCAATATTCGACTCCCCTTTGGATCTAGTTGCCACTTTTTTACCATTCCTTAAGGTTTTAGGCATCCTTTTTTTTTATGCTACTCCTAAGTTTTTTTTGTTTTTTGTTTTTTTTAGATTAAATTAAAAAGGTTTGTTTACTAAGTATTTACAAAAAATTTAAATAACAGATCTAAGGTGATTTTACTCTTCTCAAAATATCCTATAGATGTCATTGATAGGATCTAAGTCTTCTAGGTTCATAAAATGCTCTTATTCAAAAACAAAGTCTTTTTTCAAAAGGTGAATGAAGTGAAAAAGAATAATATTCTTAGTCCCAAAAGTAGGGGGTTGGAATTGAAGTTCATGGTAAAAGTCTCAGAAGAGAACTACTCTAATTTCTTTATGGTATAGTATTTTTTATTCAAAGGTTACTTCCTTATCTTCTATGTGTGCTAGGAATTTGTGAACGGTTAATGATTCTTCAAAATAGCTTTCCCAAGGGTAAACTATGAAATGGATGCTAGCCCTCTTGTTTGCTAACCAATGTTCACAAATCCTTTTAATTTTGAAGTAAGGGGAGTAATAATCTATGCCTAAAGTTTTTGTTATGTTAATCCTCTTAATTTGTTTTAATTCATCAACCCTTCTCTTAATGAGATCAAAATATTGCCATAAATATCCCCAATGTTCCATTTTTCTCCTAAAGAGGATGTTGACTTCCTTTTCTATAATTTCCTTCATAATGTCTATAAGTGCGGAGTCCCTAACACTATTGTCCACCATTTATTTATTTTTATTTTTATAATTTTTTATTTTTTTTATAGAAAACATAAAGTAAAAGTGAAAAAAGATAAAAAGAAAGCTTAAAACAAAATAAAAAATTATATTCTAACTAAAGGTTTCTTTTCAAACCGTTTTGAAAGTAGTAGTTCAAGTTGTTTTGTTTTTAAATTAGGATTTCACCTGGATGCCCATCCGTGATGAAGCCCAAGTTCTACCAGTTCTCACCCAGTTCACCATGGGTAGAGATACACCTCAAAGAGATGTGTGTTATTTTCCATGGCTATGATAATTGTTGGATCATATGAATTTTAAAATATTTATTAAAGTTTAAATCTCTTTTGGTACAGGTGAAAGGATAATCCCTTTATGAAGGTGCATAAGCCTTCATTGTATGTCCTATTATGTCCAGATCAATTGAAGCTATGAAATAGCACGTTGTATGTGGTTATTTTTTAGGACAATGATGTAATGAAAATGAAAAATGTGAATCGTATTGAATTAAAAATAATTATCTTTTTATGTTCTTATAACATAAGCAAACAAATTTTAATGACTTTGTACTTTTTTTTTTAAAACCAAATAAAAAGCAATAAATTCAAAGTGATGGTGTTTTCACATTGGGTTCACCAAAGAATGTAGACCCAATTTTTTTGCACCCCTTTCCTTCAAGTTAATGTATCCATGCCTAAAATGGGAAGGAAAATGAAGTGCCTACACATCATATGAGAAGCACTTGAGTTGTGCTCTCCTTGGTTTTTGTTGATAAACTAGGTGGTGTTCACCAAGAAACACTTTATGATGGTTTCCACACCTTGGTAGGGTGAGTGTTTGATGGATTCTTTTATGCACACACACCTAGGGTTTAGCCAAATGCAGCTATACCTAACTATATACACTTAAGCTTTTCCATGAAATCAACAGTAATAATTTAACTAAAAAGCTTGTAAATTTAACTATGTTGTAATGATTCTTATGGATACTAAAAGCAAAAGGTAAATTCTATGATATCATGTATATGTATATTTTTTTCTCTTTTTGTGTTTTCCAACTAATATAATTGATGCAAAAAGCAATGCAACTACCTTTATGTTTTTGTCTTTTCTTTCTTTTTCTTTTATGAAAATGCTTTAAAAATAGAATAGTACAAAATTAAAATATGAAAAGCCTAAAATGAATCAAGAAATAGAACCTTATATAATCTGGATGGTTAATATCAAATGAATTTGGATCTATCAGAGTGAATTCAAAAATCTAGAGCTGATTCAGATCTCAATAAGTGAATTCAGAAATATCCTGTAGTTGTTCGAATTTGTTCAAAACTTGTAGTTTCACACATGGGACACTAAAATAATTATTATTGGTGAAGGATCTACTTAATCCACTGTAAGTTTAATCCTTAGTGATTTGGTATTTTGATCCCCTTAGTTATTTTAGTAAACTGTAAACATAATGATCAATTTTCTAGATCTAATGCAAGCATATGTATTCAATCAAGAAAATAGAAAAACAATATAAAATGTAGTAAATAATAATTGCTACAATAACCCAAAGTCGAGTATGAAATATCGTAATGAACCTGAGAGTAATATTTTACCCCTAAAAATTGCCTACACAAATTTAAACACATTTAGTGAATTCGGAACTGTCTTAGTATTTTTAAATTTGTTCAAATTTGCAATAATCAAATTTGAAAAGTTGTAGAGCAATTTCAGAAATCCTTTAGCGAATTTGGATGACTGTAATAGTCTTCTTAATTTTTCTAAAACCTACAATTGGATAGATCTATGCTAAATATCTACACTCAAAGAATGTCAAGATAAAAAGTACCCATTATCAAGACTCAAAAAATAGAAAATTAATTTCTTAGGTTTATTCATGCAATTTTAGAACTTATAGAGCAAATTCAAAAATACTTTTAAATTTCCAAATTCATTAGTATACCTTCAAGGAAATAATATCATATTCCTAAATATTTTCTCATAGTGGTAAGGGAGGTAACCCTGTGTTGGCACAATTTGGGTGTCTATAATCATCTCCCATAACCATGAATGGAGGCTCAAGATATATTTGTTCCTAGTCTTCCATCCCTACCCATTCCTCATTGAATTTTTTTTTTTGATGTCTAGGTGTTTTTAATGTTGTGAAGTGTGGTGAGCACATTCATTTCCTTACCTAGTACTTATCTCATACTAAGAATCAACATGTCTCTCATGTCAGTATCTCTCATCACCTATATGTGCATATGTTTGAGCAAGCCTCTTTGCTAGCTCCTCGCACTCAACTCTTTCCTCTCTTGAGAATTCTTTTAGGTGTAGGCACCTCTTCCTTCACTCTTCTTGCTCAAGAGATTCTACACACTCTCACTATATGCACAATGCTTCCTCTAACCTATGCATTCAGTTAGATTGACCTACTACTAAAGGTTCATGCCTTTCTATCTCTATCCAAGGAGTTCTAATGCTTAGGCCCTTCGAGGAGGCTCCTACTGTGCACTTGCTCTTGTCCACTAGGGTGATTTGCTCTATATAATGTGTTATGGATTGAGTAACCCTATGATATAAAATAGTGTATGCACTACAGGGACTCTTTGAAGCTTCCCCTAGTTCATTAATGCATCTAGTGGCTACACTACATGAACTTCCTAAAGTGGAATGTTTGGTAGCAATACTTCTAGGAGCTGGCCTTGAGGGAACTCGATCTAGCTTATCAAGTTATTAGGTTCTCCATGACTAATCCCATAGAGTCCTATTAGTACTAATTATCTCATAGTCCAAGGGTACCCTCCCATCTATAGGGAGGTTGTAGGATATCCTGGGTCTATTACTGGGTATATCCCTAGGGTCTTGCTCCTCAATGGGATGATATTTAACATTTGTATCATGTGAAACTTGGTGTCTTGCAACACCTGTATGCCTATGTGATGATGGAGACCTTGATGCCTCCTCATACTAGCATGATTACGGAGGCCTTGAAGCCTCTGTATGTTTGTACGATGAGGGAGGTCATGATGCCTTTGCATATCAGTGTAAAGAGGGAGGTAGTGATGCCTCCACTTGCCTATGTGATGAGGAAGGCCTTGAGGCTTCCTCATACATGTGTGATGAAGGAGGTCATGATACCTCTATGTGCCTCAATGATGAGAGAGGCCATGAGGCCTCCTCATGTCTATGTTATGATAAACCAGGATGTGGCTCTCTTGCTAGGGTTTCTCAAGGAGTCCTCCTAAGGGTTGAGTTGTCACCCCTAAGACTTGTTGAATTTTTTCTGGAAACACTATGGGTGGATGGCTCAATGCTAATGTGGCTATGATTTTTTGGAGCATTAGCTTCTCCATCGATGTTGTACTAAGGGTGGTTGCTCTGTGTGTACACAATGGTCACTTATGAGTTATCTTATTAGGTAGATTAAAAAGCACACAAATAAAATAAGCATATATTTATCTCTTTTAAGGATTTATGTGTTTCCTAAACTATTTTGTGTATTTTTATTCATTAGAAATATAAGATAACTCTCATAATGTTTCATTCTTATTGAATGGTGTACTTATATGTTTAAATGTTTTCACCTATATACTTGCACAAGCTGAATATGGTGATGAAATATATAATCGACGAGGTAGCATAGGTACTACCAACCCTCACCCAGTAACCTATGTACAATGATACACCCCTCAAGGAGGAGTTCATGCTATTTTGCATGGTTAGGACAGTTCTTGGGTTGGCATTAGCCATGGATGAGTCTCGATGATACTTTTTCTCACAAGCCAAATAAGTGGTAATTACCTCCACTATTGGTCTCGATAAACATGTTTGATGTGAGATCCCAACACCATTGATGTTAAAGATAAAACATGATGTGTGTGGGGTTCTTTTTAACCTTTCATGTAAGCAAAATGCATCACAAAGAAAGCATGATCTTTCCTATATGCCTAAGATAAAATATGTTTTATTTCAAAAATATGCATGTATTCAGCTTATATGATCTTCAAATAATGCATTCTATTTTATGAACTGAGGGCCACTCGTTGGGCAACATGCAAGCAATCTAAACACATAGAATCCTATCATGCTAGAGACTAGGGTAGACCTTACAAGTAGAGGCTCATTGTTCCTAATAGCACCTAGAGAAACTAAAAAAAGTCCTAGGAAACATCAAGTGCAATCTCTTTTTTCATTTTTATTTATATTTCCTTGATGAAACTATGATTTCGCTTGCTGTTTCTAGAAATAAAAAGTTGCATATAGAAACATAAAAAAAATAGAGGATGAAACCAATCCCAAATATCACTATGATGATGGAAATTATGACTTCTATTGCACTTTGCTGGCCCCTATTAACCAAAGTGGTTGATTATGATTGCTAACTATAGGAGCGACTACGATAAGATAGTTACTATTGACTAGAGTGGTTGAGATCTATGGGTTGCTATTGACCAGAGCAGCCATACCTACACATAGAAAAACCCATGAATGTTAATAAAATAACTAAAAAACAAAACCTTGTGGGTAACCCATCGTGATCGCCATCTGTGTGATCCTAGGGAGAATGCACCACAAACGACTCGACTTGTAATGTATTTATTATATCAAATTGAAATGAATGAGCATGCAAAAGACACAAAAATAAGAAAAACAAATAAATATACTTTTATTGATATTTCTAATCCATAGCTACATATTCATCCCTCTAAGGGATACCTAGTTTATGATATAATTAGTTATAAATGGAGAAGTAGATGGTGGAATAAATCCCCTCATAAATGGGAGGTGCACTTTTGCAGGCTTCCTGATCCCATACACAAACTTGTCTGAAGGCTCACAGATGCCTCCTTATTATCTCATCTAGGAGAGATCCCATGCTCTGGATGTCTTGATATGGTCCTGTAACCTATAAATATATGTACATGGAAACAAAAAAAAACATGCTTAGTAGTCAAGGCTGCCTCCCAAGATGAGGTTGTTAGTATCAAAATTGATAAGCAAAATAAATGAACATACTACAATTAAATGCAATAAAGCTATTCAAATATGTTGGCATGTTTTAAAGAACAATAATGTAAATGAATACTAAAATTTAGATCTACGCTAGGAATAAATGTTGTAATAGAAAATTATCTAATCTAATACTAACACAAAGAAAACTAATGTCAAACCCTAGGTTTTTCCTATGGGCCATTTCCCAATACAAAGGTTATTAAATAGACCTTTCTCCTCACACTCCAAGGTTTGTAGCACTAGGTTATCTACTCAAATTGATGTTCAAGGGTTGTTGGATGTTTCAGGTACACATAATGGTGGTGAATAATAATTGATGTGAATATTGAGTGTGTAGACTCTCCTCATCCGGATAGCACTTTGTTGCTTCTTAAGGGATCATAGATGCACTCTCCAATATGATAGGGCTTCATTTAATTAACTCTAAAAATCCTTTGCTCTTTGTGGGAGAGTCCATATGTAGAATTCTCTCTCTTCCAGATCTGAACCTTGGCTTCTTGGAAAAGCTTCAATCCAAATTGTATGTGACTGACCATCCTAGGTAGAAAGCATCAATCACAACTAGCATTGAAGTGGTAGTTAGGAGGAACTTAGGTAGTTCCTCACCAAAATACACCTACAAATAATGCAAAGGTGTAGTTAGACGGTGTGATCTGGGCCCATTTTCATGGCTAGACCATGGTGCTAGACGTTATCAGGTATAGCAACTAGATGTGATCATTGTGGTCTTCAGCAGCCAAGTGTGGTGGCTGCTCTACTTGAGAGCGACCAAGCTTGGATGGGCTAGAACTATCCTATTTGAGTGGTTAGGACCACTGCTTGCTCTTGGAGAGATCCAAGAGGATTCATATGGTCTGTGAATGTGTCCATATGGGTAGTCTCCTAAAAATAATGTGTTTTAGGTGTCTACAATAGCATAATTTTAGATGAAAATAAATACAATTATTAATTCAATAAAATATTTTATAATCTTATTATAAAGGATAATTAGGTTTAATAATACAAATTTATCTCATTATATTTATAAACCAAGGAAGAATGTAGGTGAATTTTTGACCAATTCTTGGGGTATATATAAGATGTTATATATCCACCAAGGATAGATAAAAAAAAATCACACTCTTTATAGGCCTATAATATTACACAGATATATGAGTGGCAAAGGAATTATGATTCACATAGAAAAATTAAGAGAAACCATTAGCTCAGATTCCTAGTGTGCATGTAGTGTGTGAATGAGCTAACCTACCTAAGATCATCCCTATATCCTAATGGTTAATCTAAAGGAGATATCATGAGAAAGAGGAAATGATATGAGAATTGTAAAATGCTTATGGACCATCCTTAATGTGTTTTATAATCTAGAAGGATAAGTTAAGGCTTTGTCCTTCCAATTTTTGGCAAGTGTATAAAACCCCTATAATCTAGAAAAATATTTAAAACTTATTCAATACCACATAAGAAGTAAAATCATAATAGTATATTATTGAGAGTAAGCCTACCTGTGGACAATGAATGTTTGTAGTGAATCCATTCTCTTGATCAACGTCACCACCCAACTCTTCCTGCTAAGTATCTCCAACTTTTCTATGTTTTCCCACACCAAAAAATAGTGTACTCTAACCCTTTCACCTCCTCTCCAACATTTTTCTCGGACATCACGAATGGAACAGTTGAGCCTTCACTTTCCCACTACTCTGTTACCTTATCCTTCGGATGTCTCATCATGGGCTCTCTATTTTGGAAAACAACATATTTCCCTTCCCTTTATCTCACATCACCACAAGGTTCATATCCTCAAACCTATTAGCAATTTATCCTTTAATTTAAATATTAATCTAAATAAAAAGAAAAATCAACTTACATAAATAATGCCTTAATATTTAAAATAATGAAATCAATCTCATTATTTATACTATACCAAAACTTCTCTGCATTCTATTTCTTGAAGGATATTGTGTTAGGATATAATACAACTTAATCATAACCACTAAAGTTTTGTAATAAACAATCAAGCAAGCAACAATTTGATCCATTCCTTATTTAAAAATTATGCTAAATCACTTATGCGAAAGGAGAGGGCATCTATCTGACTATCCTTCTACCAAGGACACACCCCTTGTAAGATAACTTGATCCTGCATCAATGCAAATATTATTAGCAACATCATTTTATATCATTTATCTATGTTTTTAGCATAATTAAATATAAT
This sequence comes from Wollemia nobilis, assembly GCA_028583015.1. Classification (NCBI taxonomy): domain Eukaryota; kingdom Viridiplantae; phylum Streptophyta; class Pinopsida; order Araucariales; family Araucariaceae; genus Wollemia; species Wollemia nobilis. The sequence continues at coordinate 1,312,908 of JAQPPZ010016965.1, forward strand.
CTATCATTCATTCCTTTGGTTAGAAAATGTCTAGCTGCAATAAAAAGAATATCCATCATGCATATCCTAACATATATTCAATCAAAAAGTCTACCAGGATAGGTTTGTGACATCCTCCCCTCCATAGGTTTGGTATCATCATAGTTCATAGACAGTGTAATCATTCAAATTATATTTTCAAACAAAAATGGAAAATGGTTTCGCATTTCTGCTAATTTCTCCCAAGTAGAATTTCTTTTTGAGTAGCAGTTCCATTGGACCTTGCATTGCTCCAAAGTTCCTTTCCTCAATTATTTGGATTAGTACTCAATTATCCTTACTAGTCAAACATCTATGGCCTCAAGATCCACCATCTACAAGTTGGAAATGTCTCACACATGTTCAGGATTAACAATGTACTTTCTAAGAAAATAATTGTAAAAAGTGTCCTAAATCTTGGAAAAAATAGGGGGTAAGGTAAGTTGATATGCCATAGGACTGATATTCTCTGTAATTTCAAAGTATTCCACAAAATTTGGATAAATCTTTGTATATTTAATAGAAATTTTCATTGGTATTGTAGCACCCTAAAATTGGCGCAGTAAAAATGCAATAATTACATTCACCTTAGTAAATAATTTAAAATTCAAATTTAACCTCCCAAACCGCCCGTTAACCGTCGAGAAATCCGTTTCCCCCTTTTTCGTGCCATTTTTAGAGGTTGTTTTGACCGTTTGACGATATCATCGCCGATCAGACGATATCGCCCCAGATTTGACGATTTCGTCTGGACTAGGACGTCCAGACAATCTTGTCGCAAAACTAATTTTGCAAAGTTGGAATTTGTTCCAACGAGTCTCCAATATGGGCAGAAGCGTGTCTACGCCATTGGGACCCTTCCCCCGTTGGAGATCTCCCAAATTGGGATGATCTCCAACCTCCTAACTACTCCCCTAAGCCTATTTAGTCTCTAGTATTTTCCCTTCCCAACCCCTTGCCAAAATTCTCTGCAATTCAATTCCATATACGTTAAATCATCTCTATCTTGCATTTGCACTAGTTCCACATCAATTTTGTTGCAGGTACAACACTATTTTTCAGTCGGAGCCAGCACCTATCATCGCTGACGAACCTGTTTAGATCGAAGGCGAACCTGTCGAATTCGAGGCGATTGTGTACTGATGCGAGATGATCTCGACTACAGTTTGTATTAAGGCAATCAGTGCCTGAAGTTTGCGTTCCTCAAACCTTTTTCTATCATTTTATTCTGCAAATTAGATAATCTATTCAGTGTTTTATATTATCTTGCATTTGGAGTTCACCCATTTAGATTAAGTGCATAATTAAATCTTAATTATCATCAAATTAGCACAATTCATTTTTGTTTCCGTGTTTAAGTTGCGCTTTGATAACATTGCTACCATTTTATATCATTTCCCTCTGTTAGCACTGTAGTATTTTTTGTATTTTGCATCTGTTTTCGGTTTTGCAGGTCTGACAAATTCGTTAGACGAATTCGTCAGATCTCAGATGATCTTGTCTGATTGTAGATGATTTTGTTGAATCTCAGATGATCCAGACTACTTCAACATCAGAATCTTCTTCAGACATCCGGATCAGGTATTCATCATTTGCATTCTGTAATCTCTCTGTTTCTGTCTTTAAATCTGTTTTCTGTATTCATTGAACTTGCATTTTCATATAGAGTAATCTAGATGCATTCGGCCAAACCTAGGATATGAATGCTTAAGGTTAAAATGAACACATCAAAACACATTCCAAAACCTAGGTGTGGAAACTGTCATCAAATATTTCCTGGTGAACCCACCATCCGTCAAAAAATCATCAAAATACACCTCCCTTGAGAGGCGGTATCTTCGTAAAGTCCTCTCAATCCGAGGTACCACACCATCCTTTTCCCATCCTCCTTTCGGGTGCGGATCCAATAGCCTAAAGGTAGGGATGCAAAAAATTTGGAGCGATACATTTTGGTGAACCCGACGTGAATGCATCATAACCTTTTGAAAAACAAAAACAAAAACAAAAAAATATATATAAAAACTGAAACATAGATGCATTTTAAACATTTAAGTTTGAAAACATGTTTAGATGGTAGCTCCTAAGAAAAGGTTAGCAGTTACTATAAACGTAGAAAATCAATTGGCAGCCATAGAAGTTAATTTTGTCCTTAGTGTGCCTGAAACAAGCAAAAATCAATTCCTGTGGAACGAACTTGATAGGATACTTAGTCTCATTTCATCTAGGTCCACACAACTTAAGCAAATCAAGAGGCTAGTCCTAGATAGAATCCTAGATCCTCATCAATTAATTTTTTATCATGAACTTCAGAGAGCCTGCCATAGATGGTTAGCCTATAGGAGAGCTTTAGTATCTTCAAAATTGTTCACCTTCGAGGAATACCTCAAGAACGCAGCCATTGTGCACCAGTTCCTAGGTTGTGTAGAAGACCAAGAGGTTGTTCTTATAGATAGGGAAATATGGAATAGAGTTCCGCGAGCTGTGTTATATCGAGAGTATTGCCATGAGCTTTACTTTTATCAACCAGCATCTAAAACAGACAACATCACTATAGCTATTTTCATCAAATTTTTAAAAGAAAACTTTCAATTTGAAGAAGAACATTTCATGACTCCTGAACAACTCAAACCTATCAATGATATTCATAAGTTGTTTATAGAAAATTAAATTATTGCTTCAGTAATTATTTCTAGCATTTATTGTGTTATTTGTTGTCTTTATTGTATTGTTTCAAAAAATTAAAGAAAAACTAAAAATAAAAAAACTTAGCAAAAACTTAAACATTTCATTTTCAAATATTATAGTAGGTATATAGTAAATATATACCTCTTAGTTTGTTGCATATATATACATATATATAAATATATATATATTTGTTGAAATCAAAACTTAGCACCATGCCTAAACATAGGAATGGTAAAGAAACTTTAGGGGAAGGAGAAGATTGGTTACAAGATACAACTAAAGACCCAAATGTCCTTCTTGGAGATACAAATCCGGAAGGAGAAACTCTAGGTCAATTAGACGAAGACTTAGGTGAAGATAAGGAACAAGAAGGAAGTGTTAAAGAGGATGGATCCTCATCCCCTAGAGTAGCTCCTAATGGAACTATTGCCTTTGATAATGCAGAGAATTTCAAGAAATTTCTCATAGATAACATTGATGACCTTAATGTGGCAATTCGCCTTGATAAAGGGAAAATCAGTGACGATCAAGCAGCTATAAAATAGGTGTTTAATATGCGCATTAATCCCTTGTCTTTCATTGATCAAGAAAGTGACAAGGCTGGGCCATCCAATACGGATATGGTCACTATGGCTCAAAACATGTTAAAACAACAAGTTACCCAACCTCCTAAGGAATCTGTTATTCAACCTAAAATCACTCCCACACAAAAGAAACCTTCCTTCACTACTTTTTTCCGCCAAACTATTGAGCAATATGCTTCAAATAAACAAAAACCTAAAACAAATCCAAATACAAACTTTCAACAATCCGGAATACGACATAATCCAACTTCAAAATTCCTCCATAATACTTTTCCTACCAATACTTTACACAACAGTAACATGGCATCTAATCTGTATGTTCCTCCATCCTACGCCCATAAAACCCATGTCAATGCCCTACTAAACCAATATGGGGGGAAAACTAGTAATTTGGAAGCCATTATGAAACAATTGGCTTCACGTATGGACCAGATAGATCCCTACCATCCCTCGTATAATTATCGAGAGATCTGTAGTCAACCTTTGGATCCCATAGTTGTAGCTCAACCATACCCTAAGAATTTTCCCATGCCTGTTCTGCCTATATATAAAGGAACCAAAGATCCCATAGAGCATATTTGCATGTTTAGGATAGCATGTCACGACATATCGCATGACGACTTGCTATTACTAAAAATGTTCCCCAAAAGTTTAGGTGGGATGGCATTAGAGTGGTACTATCAGTTGCCCACTCATTCTTTGAGAAACTTCGAAGAAACAGCTAAATCATTTGTCCATCAATTTAGTGCCTACATCGAGAGGCATGTAACTATTAAAGACCTATACAATTTAAAACAATACAAGGATGAATGTTTTGCCAATTTCTTAGCTAGATGGAAGCAATTGATAGGAAAACTACACTTTGTGCTACCGTATAGGGAAATGTTGGACATTTTCATCAACAATTTACAAGAACAGATATCTTATGAGCTATCAACTGCTACTTTAACTACCTTCGATCAAGCTATAGATTTAGCTCGAAGAGTAGAAGATGCCCTCATTAGGAGAGGCCAACTTAGGAAGAAGGATGATGAGAAAAAATCTAGAAATCAATATAAAAACAAACAAGTTGTCGATGACGGAGTCACTGACAGCAGAAACGTTGCTAATATCAATGCAATGAAGACAACAAAAAAATTCATATTAAAACCTCCTGACAAGCCTCCTCGAGAATTCACTATATTAAACCAAACTTTATCAACTATTTTACCTCAATTACTTGAAAGAGGTTTGATCCAATTACCAGCTATCTGGGAACCTGACCCAACTATACTCGGATACAGAGCTGACTTGCACTATGATTTCCATAGAGGACCTGGACATTCTACCAATGCTTGTAAATGATTGAAACTTAAAATACAAGATTTGATTGACAATAATGAAATGGAAGTACAAGCCTTCCAACCTAAAAAAAACCCTCCTAATAATACTCAAAAGACCATTCCCCAAAATCAAAATCAAAATGCCAATCAAACTCTAGACATATTTCAACACCCTTTACCAAGACATGGTAAAGAGGTAGCCAATCAAATCGAACATCATAATGTTCCCCCTCCTACCCAATATGTAGGAACCATTAGCGGATAATTACCTGTTCAGGATCCTTAAATATTTGACACGACCTTATCCATGGTTACGACCAGGCCCTTACATAATTTTCAAACTTCTGATTATAGTGATATAGAATCAGATAGTGAAAGTGAACTAGACATTACTTCAAACCAATCGAATAGTTCTAAAAATGAATCAGATCCTATTCAACCCGTCACAGATGCTAATGTTCTAGAAGAACCATTCCCTAGAAGAGTCACTACTCGACCTTCTTCCAATATATTTCTTTCTAATGAACAAGCCATTAATGCTCAACCAAGACCAGTTCAACGTCTTCACTATAACATCGTAGGTACCATCGAAGTCGTTACTCGACAACAAGCTCAAAAATTCCAACAAGAACCAAACCAGAATGATGGATCGGCTCCATTCATTCTGAAAAACCCTAATAAAGGGAATCATGCTCCTAATATCCAATCTAAACCCCCTTACAACATTAATGAGCAATTGGCAAATACTACGGCCAGAATTTCTCTCTTAGATTTATTAAGATCCTCTCCCACCCATAGGGATGAGTTGATGCTTACATTGAGCCAAATGATGGTACCTCAAAACATTCAACCAGAAGCTATGGCCAATACTATCATCACTCGAGAGATTTATTGTATTGACTTTCGGGATAAAGATATCCCACAACACAGTTTACATAAGGACAATCCCTTATACATTACTGCTTTAATTGGAGATGTAGCTATCAAACGAGTTTTGATTGATAATGGCTCATCTCTAAACATTTGCACCTTTGACTTCTACCAACGATTTTGCTTTAGAAGTGATGAAATGAAGAAAACTGATATGATTATCAAAGCTTTTAATGACGAAACACAAGAAACATGTGGATTTATTACCCTCCCATTGCAAGTTGGTCCTAGAACCCTAGAAACAATCATGTTTATTGTACATTGCCTAGCATCGTACAATATACTTTTGGGTCGCCCTTGGATCAACGCCATGCGAGCGGTCCCATCAACTTTACACCAATGTGTTAAATTTGAATTCAAAAATTAGTTGGTCACTATTCATGGTGACCCTAGACCTTTTGATATGTGTGCTTTGGCAGAACCCGTTGGAGTGCAATTTTGCCCAGCTCTGTCATCCACACAACCTAGTTCGTATTTTTCATCTAAAACTGTGAAACATACACCCATAACTTCACCTATTTCCCCTCAATTAACTTCATTCTCCTATATAGATCAACAAACCTCTAAACAAATTATTTTAGAACCTCAAACAGATCTTAAGTCTACAACCAATCCTTCAAGTTCTATCCTTATAAATTCAAGACCTATAGACACATCTATCATACCTTCCACAACTAAAGACATAGGTAATGAGCCTTCTACATCTTATGCCCTTTTTGATGACCTTTTACCAGATTTATCTACAACCTTAATATCAAAAAAAATGAATGCTTTCATGCAAGATTCAAACCTTTTAAATAATTTGCCGCCATCTCCTCGTACTTTGGGCCTCCCACAACCTATGGGAAGTACTTACCAAGTCGGGAGTTGTGCCTTTATTTATAAAGGATATGACCTGGGAAGAATCCCTCGAAATATCAGAACTCACCATGAAGGATACGCTCGGTGTTATTTTACCAATGATTATATTAAAGCTAAACCCATGATGCTTAAAATGGGATATGAAGGGAAAGGCTTGGGACCTTTCCAAAATGGCATGAAATAACCTTTCGAGGTAGAACCGTGGCCTGCCCGCTGTGGTGTGGGCCTATTTCCTAGTAAGGGTCAACCCTTTCCTTTTGAGGATGATGATCATATCATATGCTATCAAGATTATTTGGATAGGCATGTTGATTTGCCTCTTAAAAATCAGTCGTTTTCATGCAACATGTTGTCCATAGCATACCCTGAAATGATTGCTGACCCCGATAAATAATTGGAAGGAGATATCTTCCATGATGTCTCTGTTGAAGAGATGTTGCACAATGGGTTTTATTTTGATGGTTCTATACCAACTATAGCTCAACTTGAGGCCACTAATCCTCAAGATGAATTATCTAAATTAACCTTACAAGAATTACAAGAATTGGGTGTTTCACCTACCCCACCTAATTTTGAAAGAGATCTACACATGGAGGTAGAAAATGTCATTAAAATTAACATTGGAACTGAGGACAATCCTCACATAATCAATATTGGATCAGAATTAAGTCAAGAAAAACAAGAACAATACATCGCATTCCTTAAATAGTATGAAGATGTCTTCGCTTGGACATACGAATATATGCCACGTCTAGACCCTTCCGTAGTCATGCATCATCTAGTGGTCCATTCGGATGCTAAACCCGTCAAAAAAAAACTTAGAAAAATGCATCCCAAAGTGGTTCTGCTAGTCAAAGGGGAGTTAGAAAAACTCCTGAATGTTATCTTTATACAAGCTATTGATTATGCTAAATGGATCTCAAATGTAGTTCCAGTCACCAAGAAAGAAGCTACCAAAGTTAGGTTTTGCACGGACTTTAGAGATATTAACGTTGCATGCCCTAAAGATGACTTTCCTCTTCCAAACATGGACCAAATCATTGACTTCACTGCCAGAAGTGGGATGATGTCCTTAATGGATAGATTCTCCGATTATAATCAGATCAGGATAGCTCCTGAAGACCAGGCTAAAACAACCTTTATCACCCCCTGGGGTACCTTTTGTTGGAAAGTGATGCCATTTGGTTTAAAGAACGTCGGTGCAACTTATCAACGAGCTATGACCTACATTTTTCATGATATGATGCATGATATCCTACATGATTATGTGGATGATATTATAGCTCGCTCTATTATTGAAAATAATCATTTAGATGATTTAAGGAAAGTCTTTAATCGATTACGAGAATATCTCATTTGATTAAATCCAAGAAAATGCATATTCGGAGTTAAATCCAACAAACTATTAGGGGTTTTAGTTTCTTTACGTGGTATTGAAATCAACCCTCTCAAGATTGCAGCCATCACCGATATGCCCGCACCGACTAATATATCTGAGTTACGAAGTTTACAAGGTAAGATTCAAGCCATCCGTCGCTTCATCGATAAGCTGGCGGATAAAACCGGTCCCCTTCTTAAACTCCTTAAGAAGGATGTCCCCTTTAATTGGGATATCGAATGTAGAGAAGCTTTTGAACTTCTCAAACAATACCTCCTTAATCCACCTGTGCTTTCACCACCTAAATCCGATCGCCCATTTCTCCTATATATTTCAGCTTCAGATTCTGCCTTAGGGGCTATGTTAGCCCAACTTGATGATGAAAAGCGAGAATGTGCTAATTATTATATTAGCCAAACCTTCATCAGTTATGAAACCCGCTACACAGCATTGGAAAAACTATGTCTAGCAGTCATGTTTTCTACGCAAAAATTACGACATTATATGCTTAGCCAAAAAACTTATGTCATTGCTAAATATGATCCCTTAAGGTATCTCATGAGTCGACCTTATTTATCGGGCCGCACAGCCAAGTGGGTTCTTGCTCTAAGGGAGTTTGATCTCACATTCATAGGACAAAAGTCTGTTAAGGGTCAAATCATAGTAGATCAATTAGCTGTTGCACCCTTAGAGTCTACCCATCCCCTCATCATCGAGTTTCTAGATGAATGCCTTCAATTAGAGGCAGACCATCCTAAACAATGGTCCTTATACTTTGATGGAGCCCGATGCATGAGTGGGGTCAAAGTGGGTATTATTTTAATATCTCCACAAAAACATCTTATTCCTCTGTCCTTCAAACTGACCTTTGCTTGCACCAACAATACTACTGAGTATGAAGCTCTAATCCTTGGATTACGAGCTGCTCTAGCACTAAAAATTAAACATATTTTAGTTTTTGGTGATTCCCAACTGGTTATAAACCAAATTAATGAATTTTATCAAACCAGAGATGATAAATTGTGCCCATATAAGGCTTATTTTTTATAATTAATGTCCCTATTTGATCAAGTCACCTTGGAAGCTATTCCTCAAACTAGCAATCGTGCAGCTCATGCTATGGCCGCAGCTGCATCTCTCTTGCCCTTGGAGTTAGATGACGAATATGCCACTATCATTATTCGTCGACTCCAAGAACCCACCTCAAATAAGTCATTCTTAGAGCCTTTGGATGTGTTTCTAATCAATGAAACTACTCCTGAGCCTTGGTATACAAACATATTTGATTTTCTTCAAAATGGGACTTTCCCTGCCAATTCTAATAGAAACCACCGTCGGTTATTACGTCGACGAGCAAGTCAATTCGTCATAATTGGAAATACTTTATATAGGAGATCTTTTGAAGGTATCCTATTAAGATGCTTAAACTTAGAAGAGTCTAAATCATCCTTGAGTGAAGCCCACAATGGATCTTGTGGAGGACACTTTAGTGGTAATGTTATTGCTAAAAAACTCCTTCAGATAGGATACTTTTGGCCTACCATGGAAACAGATGCACATGAATATGTGCACCATTATGACAAGTGTCAAAAACATGCTGACCTTGTCCATGTTCCTGCACAAGAGTTGTAGGCTATTTCATCTCCATGGCCCTTTTCTAAATGGGGCTTGGATATTATTGGCAAAATCAATCTTGTGTCATCTGATGGACACAAGTTCATCATAACTGCCACTGAGTATTTCATGAAGTGGGTTGAAGCTATGCATTTAGCTTCCTGCACTGGCACACAAGTTTCTAAATTTATTTTTAATCAAATCATTTGTAGGTTCGGAATTCCTGCCAATCTCATCTCTGACAATGGAACTTGTTTTAAAAATAATGTTAAAAAATTATGTCAAAAATATAAGATTCAACATCACTGGTCCACTCCCTATTATCCTCAAGGTAATGGTCAAGCAGAAGCATCTAACAAAACCCTAATCAAAATTCTCAAAATATTGGTCAATAAAACTGGCCGTGACTAGCACATTCAATTATATCCAGCCTTGTGGGCCTATCGAACTAGTGTTCGAACCCCCACTAGAACGTCACCATTTGTTTTGGTGTATGGTGTTGAAGCAGTTTTTCCATTTGAATTGGAAGTTCCTTCTTTGGCTCTGCTACTTCAAGATACCAAAGTAGGAGATGAATATCGTGCTGGCAAACTCAGTCAGCTAGAACTCCTAGATGAAAAATACATCAATGCTTTGGAGCATCTCCGTGCTTACCAAAACAAGCTTAAAAGATCATATGCTAAGAAAGTTCGTCATCGCTCCTTTGAGATTGGTGACCTTGTTTTAAAATAAAATCAAAAAAATACAAATGCCACTAAGGAACTTAAAGGTAAATTCGAGCCCAATTGGATTGGACCATACATTATTACTGCTAAATTTGAATCAGGAGCATATAAATTATCTACCTTAGATGGTAAAGAACTTAAAGAACCCATGAATATTTTGCATCTTAAATGTTACTATGCATAAATCTGGTCATTTCATCCATGTATATATTTGTTCAAAATTACTATCTTGTATTTCTTTCAATTTATTCAAAAAAACACCAAAAACATTCATAAATCTCCCAGAAAAATCTTCAAAAACTATCTATTGCATTTATTTAAAGCACTTGTTAAATTGTTTACTCAAAAACAAAAATCAAAATAATGATAAAAACAGCTATATGCTTGACTCTTTCGAAACCAAAACAATATACAGAAGAAAGAGAGAGTCAACATTCTCCAAACTTCTCAAAAAATCATTTATATATATTTTATTACAATTATTGCAGTTATATGTTTCAACTTATTTTGGGATAAATTAGCTTTTATTTCGAATCCCTCACTTGCACACTCACAACAAATAAATATCTTGATTTTATCTGGCATGATTACTAATCTCTCTTATATCAAATTTCACAAAATTCAATTAAATAAAGTTTGAGCATAGAGAATTGATCTTGTTATTTACTTAAATCAAGCACATCTTTTCACAATAAAATGATTATATTTGTAATTTCCATGTTTTGCTACATAGTAGAACTGATTTCTTGAGCGAAAATTTTCCCCTGCTATCCTATCATGCACATGGTCTATAATATTTGAGAATTGGAAAAAGGACAAGCTCACCCCTACCCAGAATAAAAATCCCTTGCTCTACAGCTAATCCGAGCAAGTATCCCTAGCAAAGAAAAAGAAAAAGAAAAGAAAAATTCAAGAAAAAAAGAAAAGAAAAATGTTCTTTTATATCATTACAACAATGTTACAAGCATTATCAAGCAAAAGAAATACAAAAAGAAAAATAACCAAAGTTCAAAAGAAATCAAGAAAGCAATAAAATCCCTTTCCCTACCCTTTGAAAAGAAAAGAAGGGTTGATGATCTTGAATCCCTAGAATTCTCAATTATTCGAAAACTGTGAGGTAAGCCCCATAACAGGTGGTTTGTGCCCAACCCGCTTGGCCTTGGGTAATTCCTAGCGTGGCGATATGTCTATCACATTAGCGACCTTCTTTTGTACAGACCTATGTCTGCTTATGGATTAGCTAGCTTTTGATAATACGATCTACATAGTAGCCTAGTATGGTTATATGCATCTACATCATGGTTAATGAACACTTATTTGGTTTCTTCAAATCACTTGTATCATAGTATCTTGCTCAAAACTGGTAAATGAACAATGCAATTGCACACACATTTGTATTTGAGAGATTTCATGTATCATTATGATAAATCAAGATCAAAAATGAATTCACATATGCACATGGGATTCCTTATAAATATAACTTTTGTCTTCAAAATAATTTGAAATATTATTTTTGCAACTTGTTTGGAATAAATCAAGTACAGTTGTTTACCATAAAGACAACTATATAATAGAAAAATCAAAAATTTCTTTCAAATCAACACATATACATATATATCTGATTGACTTTCACGACGATGGTATAGTTTCAAAACCCAAATTGAAATATTATGCCTAGCGCAAGTCCTCATTTTCATATTTTCTGTTCATCAAAAATCAACCATGTAATAAAACTATTTTTTTTGGATTTTCGCGATGATGGTATAAGTCTATACCTACATATTCTATGCCTAGCGCAAACCATTGTAACAATTTTTATTCTCCATTTATTCAAAAATCATGAAAACCATATGGCTTAATTCATTATGTTACACAAATTATGCTTTTCCAAAGCAAACACATTTTCATTATTTCATGTCATTATGTCAACCTTTAATTTTGCAATGATGGTATAATTCCTAAGGAATTATCCAAAAAAATTTATCACCCTTAGGAATTTATGCCTAGCAAAAATCATTTTAAAACATCATTTCATGCACAAACATTTTTATGAAAATCTGAAAACAAACCATCATCATCATTATCATTTGCACTATCACAACAAAGTCTTAAGACAGTCTCTTAAGCACTCTTTTACTTTTAACAATATTTCTATCCTGGGATTAGCTTGATGACCGAGTGAGCAGCGACTCCGTGAAATGGTCTATAATAGCGACAATGTCCTTTGAAATTATTGTTAGAAGTCTCTTTTTATTTTTTATTTTTATCACATTTCATCATAAACAATCAATTTGTTACATCAGATTATTTCATTTAAAAATATCACCATGACATTCAAATTATAATATCTCCAACGACATAATTACATCCAATTATCAAATCAATCAATCAAAACATAAAAGCATCATAAACATACACAAAGACACAAGTCATATGATCAAAAATATCTCATATATATATATATATATATATATATATATATATATATATATCAACATATGTACATCATCAAAACTAGATTGGTATGCCACAATTTGTACCTCAGCATATTCAATCCTCTATCAAAAATAATCATATCATACAAATTTCAATCCCGCCCTCTAGCCTCGAGAGCCTCTCAAGCTCTCTGCCTCATCTCCTCCCCCACCCTGAGGTGGAGGAGGTGGCCCCATCACCGTCTGTGTAGTCCTCATCCTCGATCGAGATGTAGTCCTCGAGGACCCAATCTTGATAGGGTCAGCAATGCCACTGGAAGTTGTACCCTCTGACCCTCTGGCACCATCTGGAAGTAGATGCCCTGGTAAAACATGGTCTGAGCAATCGACCGTGCCAGCTCTTGTGTGCTCGCCCCTCCGCCTTGTGCCCTGAGGCATGCAATCTCATCTCGTAGCTGTGACACCTCAGCCCGATGTCATGCAGTCGCATCCTATAGCGTCTGCACCTGAGCTTGTAGACGATCTCTCTCTGCCCGAAGAGTAGCCATCTCGCTACTCTCTCCTGTGTCCACACCCTTGCCCTTATCGGGTGATGGTGGCCTCTGTGGATATGGGGGTCTCACCTCCCTCCTCTCCCTCTCTCTTTGTCATGGCCGCTCCTGTGCCTGTGGCCACCTCACCTCTCTCCAATCGTGACCCTGGGCTGCCTCCATCATTGCCTAGCATCACCTCCCTATTCGATGAACAACTATGTGGACCAAACCCTATGCCCTTGTCATCCAAGGAGGGTGGATTCCTGCATACCAGACATTATATCCATCGGCTACCCTTGTGTCGTCCCCATCCACTGGCTGGATGGGGGCATCATTTGTGTCCTGGCTCCAGAACCGCTGCATGTTCGGAGCCCCGCTAACTATAGTGTTATCCCAGACAGTTCGAGAAAACTCGTAGTCTCTGAGGGATGGGATCCCTTGCTGTAGATCGAAATACCTCAAAACTCGGTCGTACCTATGGAGCTCCACCTCTCCCATATCCATCCTCAGCCAGCAAACTTTCCTAATGCAAGCAAGCTCCTGTCCGTCCTCTAGCCACCCTGGATGCTCTCTCCACGGCCTCCAAGTGATCTGGTCCGAGACTAGGTCATCCAATAGCCTCTGGGACATCGATAGGTCGATCTGTCACTGTGACCCTCTCCAGAGCCACTAGTAGAACACTCGGGGCCTCTCCCCATCAACCCTTGTCAGAGGAAGCCCTATCGGCCTCCGCATCGCAATGTGCTCCCAGCACCAAACCTGTAGTAGCGATGTCATAACTAGACATCGGCCGCCCTTGTACATGACTCCATACAGGATCCTGTACAACTGGCATAGAACAAAACTGCCCCAAGAAAACCTATAGTCGTGGTCTCTCATATTGTAGATCACATCTACAAGCATCCATGGCACCCTGCACCCGCTCTGGTGGCACATCAAAAGTCCACCAACTACTCTAGCTAGCACCCGTGTGAGTGTAGATGCCCTAGGCATCTGGCGTAGTGCCTCGATGTTAACTTTGCCCTTCTCTAGGGCGAAGCTCAGGTCACCGCATAGCTGTCCCATAGTGCGGCCCTGATTGGCCGTAAGAGTAATGAGCCGTCCTTGTATGGGGATTCTCAGAATCCTCCATACGTCCTCTAGTGTGGGAGTCATCTCCCTTGTTGATAGCCAGAAACATGAAGACCCTGGATACCACCTCTTTGCTAGGGCCGTCAGTAGCCCCATGTCTGTAGATACTTGTGGCATTTCTGCCACATGCAGTAAGCCGGCCTATGCCAGCTGATCTCGCTCTGTCTATGTTAGAGTGGCCAAGTCGTCTCTCAAACCTCCATATTTCCATTCTCTGCTCTTTAGTAATCCTCTCTGCAAACATAAACAACAAAACAATAAACAATCATTAATCAACAATTCAAATAATCAATAATGCAAATTAAAAATTCAACTTTGTGCAATTGATGATATCACCCACTATTGGACGATATCGTCTCAAATTTGAGCATAATCGTTTCTGATTTCGTAGTTCGAAATCGTCTCTAATTTGACTAAATCTTCCCCCTTTCGATGATTTCGCCCTCGGGCGAAATTGTCGAAATTGAGACGATTTCATCAAAATCGAGACGATTTCATCTCGATGATGTCGACGGCCCAAAAATGGCTACAATGCTCAAAATCCATCTAAAATTCATCTAAAAAACATGTAAAGTTAAAATTAAAGCATTCTAGATCAGTCTGGACTCTTACCCATAGACTGCGCCAGACCTCTATTGATCTGTGCGTCGTCTCCACCATTTTTGCTTCCAGAGCTCTAAAACCATAAAAAGAACAAGAAAATGAATTAGGGTTTTACCCTATTTTTCTTAATTTTATTCAAAAATAATTTTTTGCTTTTTCGTGTTTTTACCTCAAATGTTCGATTTGGGTAAAAACACGGAGGGGGCACCATAGTAAGCTGTCATACGATTCGACCAAGAATTGTCGCCTAAAAATGGGAATAATTTTTGCTTTCTCGTAGATCGAGAAGAACTCATCTTTAACGCATTTTCTTCGGAAAATTTTCTAAAGAGGGGGCAAAATGTAGCACCCTAAAATTGGCGCAATAAAATGCAATAATTACATTCACCTTAGTAAATAATGTAAAATTCAAATTTAACCTCCCAAACCGCCCGTTAACCGTCGGGAAATCTGTTTCCCCCTTTTCCATGCCATTTTTAGAGGTTGTTTTGACCGTTTGACGATATCGTCGCCGATCAGACGATATCGCCCCAGATTTGATGATTTCGTCTAGACTAGGACGTCCAGACGATCTTGTCGCAAAACTAATTTTGCAAAGTTGGAATTTGTTCCAACGGGTCTCCAATATGGGCAGAAGCATGTCTGCACTATTGGGACCCTCCCCCCATTGGAGATCTCCCAAATTGGGATGATCTCCAACCTCCTAACTACTCCCCTAAGCCTATTTAGTCTCTAGGATTTTCCCTTCCCAACCCCTGGCTGAAATTCTTTGCAATTCAATTCCATATACGTTAAATCATCTCTATCTTGCATTTGCACTAGTTCCACATCAATTTTGTTGTAGGTACAACACTATTTTTCAGCCGGAGCCAGCACCTATCGTTGCCGACGAACCTGTTCAGATCAGAGGTGAACCTGTTGAATTCGAGGTGATTGCGTACTGATGCGAGACGATCTCGACTGTAGTCCGTATTAAGGCAATCAGTGCCTGAAGTTTGCATTCCTCAACCCTTTTTCTATCATTTTATTCTGCAAATTAGATAATCTATTCAATGTTTTATATTATCTTGCATTTGGAGTTCACCCATTTAGATTAAGTGCATAATTAAATCTTAATTATCATCAAATTAGCACAATTCATTTTTGTTTCTATGTTTAAGTTGCAGTTTGATAACATTGCTGCCATTTTATATCATTTCCCTCTCGTTAGCACTGTAGTATTTTTTGTATTTTGCATCTGTTTTCGGTTTTGCAGGTCTCTGGCGAATTCGTCTGATGAATTCATCAGATCTCAGATGATCTTGTCTAATTGTAGATGATTCTGTCGAATCTCAGATGATCTAGACTGCTTCAACATCAGAATCTTCTTCAGACATCCGGATCAGGTATTCATCATTTGCATTCTGTAATCTCTCTATTTCTATCTTTAAATCTGTTTTCTGTATTCATTGAACTTGTATTTTCATATAGAGTAATCTAGATGCATTCGGCCAAACCTAGGATATGAATGCTTAAGGTTAAAATGAACACATCAAAACACATTCCAAAACCTAGGCGTGGAAACTACCGTCAAATGTTTCCTGGTGAACCCACCATCCATCAAAAAATCATCAAAATACACCTCCATTGAGAGGCGAGATCTTCGCAAAGTCCTCTCAGTTCGAGGTACCGCACCATCCTTTTCCCATCCTCCTTCCAGGCACGGATCCAATAGCCTAAAGGTAGGGATGCAAAAAATTTGGAGCGATACAGGTATCACCCTTAAAAATACCTTATCCCCTAAAGAGAACTCTCGTGGAGATATCTTCAGATCGGTATAACTCTTTTGTCAATCTATGGATTATTTTAGTTGCTTCCTAATTATACTTAATTTATGCTCCATCTCTTTGACCATGTTTGTACCAAGTACAATCTAGTCTTCTGGATTATCCCATGAAAAGGATGTCCTACACCTCCTACCATAAAGTTCTTCAAAAGGAGCGATAGGTAATATTCAATGGTAACCGTTATTGTAGTTAAACTCTACCAGATGCAAGTAATCATACCAACAAGTCTTCTAATCCATGCAGTACATGTGAGGCATGTCCTCTAACACCCAGTTCACTATTTTTTTCTGACCATCAGTTTTTTGGGTGATAAGAAAACTTATGTTCAATCTGGTACCAATGGCATGATGCAAGGCTTGCCAAAACTCGGATGTAAATCTTGAGTTCCTATTCGATATAATTACTTTCAAAAATACATGAAGCTAAAATATCCCTTTTATAAATCTATTAGCCATAATTACGATATCATATTTAGTATTTTTGGGTATAAAATATGGAACCTTGGTCAACCTATTGACCACCACTAGGATTACGTCATGCTAGAAATTATTTTTAGGCAAACCTACAATAAATTCCATCATAATTACCTACCATTTTTGCATAGGTACATCATGTAGATACACCAGCTCTGTTGGATGCTTACGTTCTACTTTAACTTTTTGGTATTTGAGGCAACAAGCAATAAATTCAGTTGTGTCCCTCTTCATCCCAAGCCAAAAGAACATTTTCTTCATATTCTCTCTCATATTTGCACCTCCTGGGTGAGAAAAATATGGCGACCTATGAGCTTCATTCAAGACCATGTTTCTCCTATCACTAGTTTAAGGTATAACTACCCTATCCTTGTAGCATAGGAAACCATATTTGAAGTTAAAATATTTGTTATCATCCAAATTCCTTCCCATATTTTCAATAATTTGGTTGCAATATGCATCCTAATTTTACATATTTCTGACTTGTTCATCAAGTCTACATGGATGCATGAAAAGGTAGCTATGTGCCTCCTACTCAGTGCATCAACAACTTTATTCTTCTTTCCTTTAATATATTCAATGCCAAAATTGTACTCTACAAGAAATTCCATATGCCTTATTTTTCTAGCATTGAGTAGAGGTTGGGTAAAAATGTACTACAAACTCTGATGGTCTATCCTTAGCTCAAATGGTCTGCCTACCAAATAGTCTCACCAAATCTTGAGAGAAAACACCACAACAACTAACTCCAAATCATGGGTCATTTAGTTGACCTCATGTCACTTTAGTTTCCTTGATCCATAAGCTATCACCACTTCTTGTTGAGTGAGCACCCCACCCAAACCTTCTAGAGATGCATCCGTACAAAGAAAAAAACTCCCTTGTGGATCGGGTAATTTTAAAACATGAGGTGTAGTAAGCTTTTACTTAAGCACATTAAAAGCTGACTCACATTTATCAGACCACATGAATTCTTTCCCTTTCCTTTGTAAGTTAGTCATCATAGAGGTAATCTTGATGTAATATTTTACATAATGCCTATAGTATCTGGTCAATCCTAATAAACTTCGATCCTTCATCACATTTGTGGATGGTGGCCAATTTAAAATAGCTTCTATTTTCATAGGATCTATCATGATCCCCTCTACAAAAGCAATGTGTCCTAGATATTTCACTTATGACACATAGAAATCACACTTGGCTAAGTTCCCATAGAGTTGATTTTTCCTCAGTAGTTCTAGCACAACCCTAAGGTGATTATCATGCTCTAACTTATTCCAAGAATAAATCAAGATATCATCCAAGAACACCAACACAAATTTGTCCAAATGCTTCCTAAATATACTATTCATAAAATTCATAAATGCAGTTGGAGTATTTGTTAGGCTTAAATGTAAGATAGTAAACTTGTAGTGTCCATAGCGAGTTTTAAAAGTTATCTTGTGTGAATCCTCCTCTCGGATTCTCAGTTGGTGGTATCTAGATTTCAAATTAATATTTGAAAACATTGTGGCATATTTTAACTGATCAAAGAGATCTTCAATCCTAGGTAAGGGATATTTGTTCTTAATTGTTGCCTTGTTTAACATCATATAATAAATACATAATCTCAAAGAACCATACTTTTTATTCACAAAAAGCACTGGTGCACCCAAAGGTGACACACTTGGTCTGATTAGTCCCTTTTCCAATAACTCTTATAGCTTCACTTTAAACTCTTGAATTTCTATGGGATTCATTCTATAAGGAGCTCTATGTATGGGTTCCACTCTAGGTTGGAGTTTAATTGTGAAGTAAAATTCGTGTTTAGGTGGTAATCCAGATAAATATTCTGGAAATACATCCCTAAAATCCTATAGAAGTGGGTACCTTTCAAACACCTTTTCCTTATTTTCATCATCTAGCTCATTTATTTTAACATAAACCATTCCCCCTTTCTTCATGGATTTCTTGAGTTGCATTGCTAAAAGAATTTGATTTTGGAAAGCCCCTTATAGGTTGTACACCCTTTGCACTTTCCCACTACCTTCCATGTACTCTATCCATATATCTTGAAAGTTTACTATAGCCCTATGTACCTATAGCCAATCCATACCTAAGATTATATCAAAGTTATGTAGGGGTTCCACATATAGACACCCCACAATCATCTCGCTAGGTAAGGTAATTTCTGCCATTGTGTAGCACTAACTCACTGAGTAGGTTTATCTAGAACCATACTCAACCTTCCACCCATGTACCAAGATTTTGGGTCTTTCAAATATATATTTAATTAAATTAGTGGAAACAAAACTATCTATAGCACCACTATTAATCAAAATTTTAACATTCCTAACAAAGACCTTACCCCTTATTAGAAACAGAGTGGCTTACCCATCTAGATCCTACTTCACTGTCACTACATAAATCTTGTGTGTCAGTTCCTTATTGGTAGGTTTCTTAAACATTGGTTCCTTTCCCTTCAAAATCATTCCTACTCTACATGAATAGTGGTTTATGTAATGTAGTCCACCATAATCATAACACCCAATTTTAGGTCCTATATGTGGTTTATATTTTTTCCCTTCAAGTACTTTCTATATTGTGATGGGAGGACTAGCTTGTCCTTGATATTATCTATTGTTTCCATTGATGTGATTGTTGGAGTTATGGTTCTTCCCTTGATATCACTTTTTGAAATTTCTTTGATTTCTATCATTCCTTCAATCTTGCTTAGAAGAGTCTTTATTTTCTTATTCTCCTTCCTACTTTACAAAACCTGCACTATTCCTTTTTCTTAGTGTCTTTTTGCCCTATTCATAAAACCTTTCATAATTGAAATAGGGTTTGAGATAGGTTTTATCTTTCTTAGCCAAAACATAGGCCTTTTGTAGTGTAATAAGTTATCGCATATCCACCTCCTACCCTATTATCGAGTCTGATCCTAATATAAACTGATGGATCTTTATTTTCTCATTATACACAAGAACATACTTAAGGAGGTTGACAAATATTTGATGGTACACCTCCATAAACTTAATTCCCTATCACAGTCTAGTTAATTCCTCAAATTTCTAGGAATAAAAGTGTCTTCACAAATGCCTTAGTACTAAAGGATATAATCAAATTGTTTGCTTGTGTGCTTCTTTGATCATTTGATTGTGTGCTCTTAAGATTTAAAAGAGATAATCATACGCATATAATCCTTAAAGGATATAATCATATTTTATACTTTGTGTGTTTCTTTATTGTTTGGGTAATAAACGTAAGATCCCACCATCTAGGACTAAACCCTAATTTTTTTAAAAATAAAATCATACTTCAAAATAGTGGAGATCATAAGTTAAATATAAATTTAGAAAAATGGTGCCCAAGGAAGTGCATTGAAGAAGGATAAAATCATGTTCACATAAAAAAATGGGAGAAGAGCCCTTTCGCCTTACTCTAGGGATAACATGAAAATTTAAATGGAAAAATGCTTTCGCTTCAAGTGAGGGGTGAAATTCTTTACTTAAATTTAGGTTCATCGAGAATGTTAGGTACTAGTTGTCTCATTTCCACCATTACTAAGTAGTTGGGTATCTTTAAATACCTTCAAAAATGCTTCCCAACTCAAATCAACTACATTCATAAGTCCTAGTCCATTACTATATCTTTTCCACCAACTCGCACCATCACCTTGAAGGTGTAGAGTGACTTAGGACATTTGGGTTCCAGAGAAGTAGTTCTTCAACATGTAGTAGGTTTCTATTTCCTTTAGCCAAGATTTGGCTTTGTCACCATCCTCTTCTCTATTAAACTTGGAATATTTTAAATACTTAATATATTTTCCCAATTTGACTTTCAGACGAATCCTAGCTTGTTGTGCTTCTAAAATATGTTCTTTTTCCTACTCTATTCTAGAGCTTCTAGTTGGTGTTTTTTGGTTCAACATGGTATCTAACATATATCTCTATGTTTCTATCTATTCCCAAAGTCGGGCCACCATTGCTATGAGATCCTCTCTATTCACTATGATTTTCTAAACCCACATTTGGGGTTCCATCCTCTACATTAGTTTGGTATATTTCCCTCACCATTTGGGTAGCACTACCTCTTCTTCTCTTCAGTGGCATTGTCCCCACCCACGTATAGAAGGGTTATTAGGAGTTAAACCACTAAAGCAACTATTTCCTAGTCAATCTATCGAGCAGAGTTTAAAATACCACCTAGGCATATTTCCTATTACACACCATATATAGCCTTGCGTAGTGAGTCCATACCACTACGAACCTAGGATTTAATACCAAATGTCATAACCTGATTTTTCTCTAATAATGTTTTTTTTAGAAGGGTAGCATTAACTACAAGTAACTCTTCCCTAATATTTTATTTATTTGAGGTACACCCATACCTACAACATACGTAAATCTGGATACACAAATGTATTAGGTGTAAGTTATAATTTATAAGTTATCCCTCTTGCTGACCAGTTGAGCTAACTTGTCCTTCCTTTCATTCCTTTGAAAGAAGCACTCTAAAGAATACCATTTATTTCTCATGTCTATCTAAGCATGGTTAGAGCGTGCAATACTTGACTATCCCTCTCATCTATAAGATGAGCTAATCAATTCTTTATTAACCTCATCAAACCCTCATTATATATCACCTTAGATTTTTTAGAACCTAACAAAGCTAACCACTAAGGATCAAGGTGGTTAATCGACCCCCTATCTGAATTCACTCATCAAAATCCTTTATGATGTGTGTGAATAATTCTTTGGTTCCTAATAAGAAAATTCTCATTCTTCTATCCAAAGCATACCCCTCATCATATCTTATGATGTGATAATAATTACCTATTTATTTTTTTACCTACCTCTATCTATTACTTGATACTGCATGGGTAATACTTCCAATACTTAATAGCTAACAACCACAACTTTACATTTTTAAGAAGGCATATACTTAAATTGATCATATCCCTTTGAGTAACTTAAATTTTACTCCAACTATTTATGCAAATTTTTAGTTTTAAAAACACAAAGTAAACTTAATTATAACTTTATATATAAAATTAAATCCTTAAGTTTCCATGGTTCATCTTTTCCCAAGCATTATAGCAAATCTATTTTTCTTTTTATTACTATATACATAGATCAAACCTTAAGGAAAATACATCTAATTCAATATAACAAGTTAACAATTGAAAAAACTAAACCATACAAAGATCCATTTCAACACATGATTTATCCTAGGAGAAATCTCGTGGGGAAACCCAAACTCAAAAATATTTCACCATAAATTTCATTAATCAAGCTATCTCAATACATTTCAATTGGAAAACACTTATTGTTCGAAGTCCTATTTTAATAAAATCCTAAAATTTCCTTCCAGCTTCCCTTATGATAATGTCCATCATCACATAAGTTCACCACTCTATCCATGTCTTGGAGTTCCTAGTTTCCATATCCAACTCTTATTGGCATAACAAAGCTGGTTACGTAGATCTCCTTCGGCAAGCACCCAAGGTAGCTCAATAGAACTCATACCTTTTTCTAGTAATAGATGGTCAACCTGTTATTCACTTAAGATTTCAACATCTATTATGAATAGAGTGGAATCTATCCTCCAAGAAAGATAAATCTAATGCTATCCATTTTTTGGATTTATTTAATTTTTTTTCAAGGCATAGTCGATCTTCTTAGGTCGTGACAGCCATTGCATAAACCCTTTTAAACTAATCAAGCAAAAATAGAAAAATAATGAATTATTTGATTCACAAAACCATTTAAGCAATTTATTATAAAGAATTCTAGAATACATATATCCATCTCACAGAGTTATTTGTGCTATCCATCATGTGAAAAATGAGACCCAAATATCCATTTTCACCAAAATCATTTATGATTCCTATCATATAAAAATTGGAACATAAATACACATTTTCATCATAATAGTTTATGCTTCCTATCATATAAAAACTGGGAACATAAATATTCATTTCCACAAAAACTATTTATGCTTCCTATCATATAAAACTGGGAACATAAATATATGTTTTGACCAAATTCATTTATGCTTCCCATAATATAAAAAATAGGAACATAAATATTCATTTCCACAAAAACCATTTATGCTTCCTATCATATAACAATTGGGAACATAAGTATATGTTTTTGCCAAATTAATTTATGCTTCCTATTATATAAAAACTGGGACATAAATATTCATTTCCACCAAAACCATTTATGCTTCCTATCATATAAAACTTGGGAATATATATATTCATTTTCACCAAATTCCTAGCATTCTAAGCCTCCCAAAGAGATATTATTACAACCTCAAATTTTCCTCTCTAGTTCAACAATGGATTTCATAGTTTAGTGATGATAGAATCAGTCGTTGAGAATGGTAGCAACAATACTCTACAACGTTATTAGGAGTCTGTAAAGTCTTCTTAGAAAATAAGGAGACTACTCACCACCTCAACAACTAGAATGTTTAGGCAAAAGGATGTAACATTGCCCTACTCAATAAGATCAACCTTAAGAATACATGCAACCAGTTGTTTTCAAGAGTCTCTAAACTTAGACTTACCTCCAAACAATGGAGTATTCTACAAGCACCCAGAGGTAGTTTCTTCCTCTACAACCAAGTACAACACCCAAAGCTCGGGTGTTAACTTTAGAGGGAAATATTTTAATATCTTTGGCTATGATAAAAATAAATCCTAGTCTTCTTAAAATGATGCTCACAAAAAACCACAATGGTAAAACAAATAAAGTTATAGGGTGGATAGTTGTACAGGCATCTATTCTCTAATGTCCAATATAATGACCAGACAGACTACTATACCAATGAAGAGTCTTGCCAGTGTAAAACAAACTATCAACTAGTTTGCTCGATCTAGACAACCCTAAGATTATTTAAAAATAATGACTCACAAATCAAGTGCACACACAAGGCCAGAAATAGTGAGTGCAACAAGGAATTCCTATCATAGTTAAGATACTAAAACCTCGACTAGGAGCATTAAAACTTCTTTTGTACCACATAATAAATAAAATCATAATAGTAGCTTATTCAGTGTAAGCCTACGTATGGATAATGGATGTTTGAAAAAAATAGGATCTCTTGCTCAACGCCACCACCCAACTCTTCCCATGAATCATCTCTGGCTTTTCTATTTTTTCCCACACCAAAAACCAACGTACTCTAACCCTTTCACCTCCTCTTCAAAAAATTTCTTGGATGTCATGGATGGATCCATTGAGCCTTCACTTCCCCACTACTTCGTTGCCTTATCCTTTGGATGTCTCATCATGGGCTCTCTATTGGGAAAAAAACATATTTCCCTCCCCTTTCTCTCACGTCACCATAAGGTTCACATCTTCAAAATTAGTAGCAATTTATAATTTAATTTAAATATTAATCTGAATAAAAAGAAAAATCAACTTACATAAATAATGCCTTAATATTGAAAATAATGAAATCAATCTCATTAGTTATAGTAAACCAAAACTTCTTTTCATTCTCTTTCTTGAAGGAGATTGTGTTAGGAATATAATACAACTTAATCATAACCACTAAATTTTGTAAACAATAATCAAGCAAGCAACAATTTGATCCATTCCTTATGTGTAAATTATGCTAAATCACTTATGTGAAAGGAGAGGGCATTTATCTGGCTATCCTTCTACCAAGGACATGCCCCTTATAATATAACTTGATCCTACATCAATGCAAATCTTGTTAGAAACATCATTTTATATCATTTATCCATATTTTTAGTAGAATTTAACATAATCTATCAATCATTCCTTTTGTTAGAAAATGTGTCTAGCCGTAATAAAAATAATATCCATCATAAATATCCTAACATATTCTCAATCAATAATTCTTCTAGGAGAGGGTAATGACAAATGATGTAGGATTTAGGGTTGTGCTAGTTTCTCCCTCGGAAGGAATAAAAATTTCCTCTTACAATTTATCATGGAATTACACCAATAACGTTGCAAAATATGAGGCTTTGTGCCTTGGTTTGATGTAAGAAGAGAAAATAAGCATTAAATTGCTTACAATCTATGGTGACTCTGAGATTATTGTTATTCAAGTGATAGAGAGATATAACAATAGACATAATTATTTAAAAGTATACCAAAACAAGGTATGGGATTTGATGGAAATCTTCAAAGCTTTGAACATAAAATTCATTCCATGAGAGCAGAATGAATTAGCTGATAAGCTTACTACTCAAGGAGCCAATTATGTACCTACCACAAGATATTGTCCAATACCAAAAAAAATAGGGTAAATTTGGTATTTAGACCATCGATCCCAGATAAATAAATATTCTGGAAAGTTTTCAAAAATGACCATCAAATAATCAATTTCTTGACTAGAGAAGTAATTTGCTCATCTCACCAAGAGGAAGTATCTCACAAAATTGATCTAAAAGATATTATTCAGCTAAAAAATAACCACATATCCAAAGGGCTAATTACTCTATAAATATTTTTTGATAATAATGATAGAAATCTAGATCAAAGAATTAAGATAGAAGAATAATCCTATAAATAAATTGAGTTTGAATTAGGCAAAAGTTTGAAGGTCAAATTTCACTACACTATTGAAGAGGTAGAGTAATTCAGATCACTTTGCACATAGTATCAAGATATCATATCCTATAATTATGATGATCTTTGAGTCTTTGACAAGGATGTCATTCAACATACAATTGAGCTAGCCCCTGATGCTAATTAGTTTAGGTAGAAATAGAGGCCAATAAATCCAAAAATAGAAACAACCATGAAGTAAGAACTTTTGAAGTTGTTGAATGCCAAAATTATATATCCAATCAAGCATTCCACATGGGTTGAAAATTTAGTGTCTATGAGATAGAAGAATGGAGACATTCATCTCTACATTGATTTTAAAAATTTGAATAAGGTGTCACTAAAATATCACTACCCTCTTTCTTAGATTGATGATATTCTACAAGTAGTTGCAGGGGTAGGGAGGTTCTCTTTGTTAGATGTTTTTTTAGGGTACAATTAGATATAAGTGAAATATGAAGATCAACATAAAAAACATTTACTACCAAATGGAGAACTTTTGCATATCAAAGGATGCCATTTGGGCTATCAAATATTGGTGCTACATTCCAACACACCATGGATTTTACCTTTGGATAATTGATCAATAAAATAATTGTTATATATTTATATGACATGATAGTATTTTCTCATGAAAAGTGAATGCACTTAGAGCATCTTGAATTTTTTTTCAAAAGTGCAGAGTTTAGAATGTTGTTAAATCCAAATAAATCCATCTTTGTTGTCCATGAAGGAAAAATTCTAGGCCATGTAGTTTCAAAGCAAGGTACAGCCATTGATCCAAAAATATTCTAGGTCATTCTATCTCTCCCACTCCCCTTAAGCATAAAGGCTCTATAGTCATTTTTTGGGAAGATTAATTTCATCAAAAAATTGGTGTCATATTTTGCATAATTTTTTAAGCCTATGAAAAATATTTTAAATAAGGATATGCTACATTCGAATGGACCTTAAAGAGGAGAAAATGTTTTAAGCAAATTAAATAGACTATTTGAAAATCTCCAGTGTTGATCAATCCATATTTTAGTAGGGATTTAATTATCTATGCTTATGGATCTAAAGATAGTTATGTTGTAGTGTTAACTCAAAAAATATCGAAGGAGATGAACATCCAATATTTTTCCTAAGCCAAACATTTCATGACTATCAAAAGAACTACAACTTTAGAGTAAAGCAAGTGTTTTTTGTCATGAAGTCATTGAAGAAGTTTATACACTATTTTCCACAAAGTAAAACTGTAGTCTATGTGGTTCATCTTGATGTTAGAAACTTTATTATACAAGGATAATTGGGTGATAATAGATTTGTATGAGTCACTATGATTCAAGAATACGATGTTGAAATACACCCAACTAAACTAGTAAGAGGTAGAGCATTATGCCGATAGTTAGCCACTTTGGTAGAATAGGGGTATATCATGTACATTAAAGAGAACACCAAAAATAATCCTTAGATCGTGATACATGAAGAAAATATTGATTGGGTGGAAGAATTAATTAAATACTTCCATATAGGAATATTTCCTAAAGGATTAAATGCATTATAAAGAAGAAGATATAGGCTACAAACCTTAAAGTACATTTTATTTCTAGAAGGCCTATACAAAAAAAAAATGATGGAGTCCTTTTGCATTACATAAAGTCAAAAGAAAAATAAAATGTACTAGCTAAATTTCACTCAAGACTATCTGGTGGAAATTATATTGGGCAGACCACTGCAGCTAAAATCCTTAGGGTAGGATATTATTGGCCCACAATTTTTGTAGACTCTTTCAAAGTGGCCCAGGCCTATGAAAAGTGTCAAAGGTACATTGGAGGAAATAAAATTCTTCACTTCCCCTTTGTCCAATTATAACCGAATAGCTATTTCAACAATGGAGGTTGGACTTCATTAGAATCATCAACCTAAATTTATTAGTGGGTCACAAATACATTCTAACAACAATTGATTATTTTACCCAATGGACTAAAGTAGTTGCTACAAAGACAACCAATCAAGATACAGTGATTGAGTTTGTCGAGAAATTGATAACAATATTTGGCATCCCTAACTCATTGGTGAGTGATAATGGGACTCCTTTCTTAGGAGCAAGGTTCATCAAATTTTATAAAAAATATGGCATTCACCTAAATACATCTTTCAAATATTACCTATAGTGGAATGGGTTAGCTAAATCAATCAATAAAAATATTTTGAAGATTATTTTAAGAATTATTGGAGAGAACAAAAGGATTTAGCACTTTTTTGTAGATCAAACAATATGAGTAGATCGAATCACCATGAATAAGTCATTAAAAACTTATCCTTAATCATTGGTCTATGGTAAAGAAAGCATCCTCTCATTACATATTAAGGTACCAATTATAAAATTAACCACTCAAGAAGATATTTTTGACATGAACGTGGTAGAAGCATGGATGGCACAATTACTTATATTGGAAGAGCAGAGAGAAAAAGCATACTGCAATTTCCAAAGACACTCAACCACAACTAAGAGGTGGTTCAATAATACCTCAATATTAAAAAATCATCGATCTCATATTCAAATATGAGGAAGACAAATCAAAACTAGACCACCATCAAAATTTATATTCATTCTAGCTAGGGCCATATTGAATCACCCCCAAATAGTAATTCAATGATATAAGATGATAGATGAGAACGACCACCACCAATTTCAATAAATGGCCACCACCTGAAGCACTTCATGTAAAGTGTCATCAAATCCATGTATCATATGTACATAGAAAAATGTGACAATAAATTGGACCATGATAATTTTGAATTCGATTAAGTTGTTTGGCTGAAACAGGAGCTAAGTGACTCCAATTTTGACATGTTACTTAATCATTGACCGATAGCTACACTAGTAGTAAAAATTAATTGACATGCAAAGATACATGTATGATCCCAAGGTGATAAAAATGTGCATTTTAATAAAATCAAAGTCAAACTTTAACTACCACAATTACTGTGTAACAAAAAAAACAACACAAGCAAAAAATTAACTTCATGAAGAATATTTACTAAGTAAAGCAAAATTACACTCAACCTAATTCAAGTGGAAGATTGTAATAATTACAAAAAAAAATAGCACAAAATATCAAACATTTTTAGAGATACAACATAATGGATAAAATCACGATATCATCCAACAACATGGTATAGAAGGCCCTCCAAGACCAAACATGTCAAATTGTGGATGTGAAGATAATGTTAAAAAGTCTAAACAACTATGAGAAGATGTTGAACAATGAATATCCCAAGGAATATCTCATAGAAGCCCAGTTTTTTTTGCATACCACTCTTTCTTATCTTTTTACATTTATAAATCCACACACCCTTGCCTAGAAATTGTGCTTGTTGTCTCAAAATATTACAATGTTTGGTTAAGGACAATTCAATATTCTCAAAAAAATCATCTTTCATCTTACCCCAGATATATTTAGGGATGCATTTTCCATAGGAGCTAATCCTAGAGCTTCACCTAATCCCTTCAATACTCAAACTCGATTCAATTACTATGAGTCTAAGAAAGATACTAAAAAAGAAAAAAAAATATGAAGTGGCTTCACTCAGAATTTCATAATCCCCCAATCAAGGATAAGCTCCCTAAAACCCCTCTAAAAAATATGGACTTCAAAAACCTAAGTCTATATTCTAGATTGGCTATTATTTTTGGATTTCTCTCTAACAAAGAGGTATATGACTATAAATTAGCTATGGTGTACACCATTTCCAATCCTTGTCATTATTACCAGTCACGCTCTAACATATCAAATACCCCTTATTTTTTTACTAGTCTAAGTACATGTGTGAAAGAATGCATGAGGATCTTACCCAACTACAATCATCACCATCTGGTATATTTTACTATTGCTTACATCTCGCATGGCTATTTTTATATTACATATTAAATAGTATATTGCCTAGAATGAGTTGACAACAAGGGAAAGAATTTAGCAGTAATAGATTAGACCAATTTACTAAGGAATTTTGAATCCTATTACCATTTCAACAAGGAATTCCTGGGGTTGGCTCTAAAATTGATTTATGTAGAATTGCCTCATCTATCCACTCAAGCAAGAACCTTGCTATAAACTCATCATGCAAAATTAGACTGGTTCTTCCTTATAGAGGAGATGGTCGTAAGGCTTTATGGTTTCATAGGTAAACCTTTTCTATTGCCATATTATACTTCAAAAAGGATATTTGTAATGGAATACTATAGACAAACTCATGTTACCAATATCATGTATGGCATGGGAATAAATAAGAAGGGTACCTATGAGTATTCAATCACTTATGGTCTAATTATAGTCGATGTTAAAAAGAAAGAGGAAGGATTATGTCATAGATTTGAAATATTAGGACTGTAAGCCATAATCCAAATATGGAGGTACAATACCATGGATAAGTTTAACTAAAGACTAAACATCATAAACATTGGTAATTTTCCTACACTCAAGAAAACAAGTAGACCCAAAATAGAGCGGCTAAGAAGCAATCATGAGAATAATGAGCTCAACTGGAATGTCAATAAGATGGCATATTTTCCCCTATGGAGGGACTCTTATGAACAAGAAGATGACTATGATCTAGAATAAAATATAGACCAAGCATTGACTACTAAAACGTTAGCTTCTCTCATAAAGAAGATCAAATGGAATGCACATAAATTCATATAATGGTGGATGTTCTAAGTTGAGAAAATGCTATTATATCTAAATTTTATATATCAATGGACCATGAATTTTCACATAGATATCACGAGAATGTAGAGACATGGAATACCAAAAATAATAACACAAAATTAATTACCTTTAATGAGAAAAACAAAAGAACATATATTAACATAGAAAAATAGAGTAAGTAGCTAAAACAAAGCAAGTTGCTCCCAAAGAGAACCCAGTTGAAGTAAAAGTACAATTTTTTAAAGAAATGCAAGCCATTGATGATGCTACAATCATCCCAAAATAGCAAAAGGTTGCCAAATGCTAGAATATATAACATTATATGGTAAATGTCGATGTACCATCTTGAGTACATTATTAAATTAGGAGAATATATTAGATTAAGGTCTGAGTAGTTACTCCATGCAATGTAATAAATGCACAAGTGTTAGAATGTGCAATGATGTAAATGTGCATGTAGTCCACATGTACATGAGTCATAGGATAGGTAGTTGAAGAGTCATGGGCCAAGGGACATATCTCCCTATATATATGCCTTTGACATAGAGATAAAGAGAGAGAGAGAGAGGAAGTATAGTGAGTTTAGTAGGTACAATGTAGCTCATGCATTTTTTATGGAGTGTTCAAGTCCTCCATTATATTACATTGTACTATTTTTGTGAGCTTTCATTAATGGCTATTTTTTGAATTACTACATAAATATCTTATATAATTTTCCTGCATATTATATTGTCATTATCATGTAGTTAATTGTTGGTTCAAAAACTAGCATGGGATGAGTGGGAGATGTGCCCGAAGATCTTTGGCCAACATCGAATGGTCACCTAGCCTAGGAAGGGTGGTTCGGTTGATCTTCGGAGGAGACCAGTTCCTCAAGTCCTAGCTACCATCACCGTAAAGAGAAAAAAATGGGGGAAAAGAAATAGGGAAAGGAAATAAATAGAGGTTGTAGCTAGAACTCACAAGGATGGGTTATGGCTGCATTAATGCATACACTTGCCCAACCCCATTAGTGGAAATATAGGTGTACCACCTAATATATTAGCCAACTAGGCCCTTACATAACATTTCAGTGTAGTTGAACAAGAGGCGAATTCCAGAACCAGTGGATAGTTGCATGAAATTCAATATTTAGAATTAGAGTGCTCCTACCCAACTAGGCTTAATAGAAATAAACTCCCTAACCCTAAAGGTGAATGTGAATTCCAAAATAACTAAGAAAAACCCATGAAATATAGTTTCTAGAATTAAATGAGATCTACTTAGACAGTCAAAGCAAAAAGAAGCACATTGCATCAAATGAAAGATATGAAGACCAAATCAGAGACCAAATAGTATTATACTTATATTTACAATTGTAATAAGTATTATATATGAATTGTAATGTCCAAAGAGACACCCTTTAGAATGGTTGGAATTCCACTATTTATAAAAAAAATTATAATAATTTTAAATTAAAAGCATTAATCTAGGTGGGAATATGTTGCCGAAGTGAACTGCTTCTTGACTGGTACTCTGCTTCTTGGGATGATGGTAGTTGTCTAGAGATATTTAGGTGCTTATGCATTGATCTAGGCCCTTGATCACTTCAACATTGTTGTTAGTCCATTAATATTCTTCTACTTTACCCCTTCAACTAGTTAGTGGGTCACCTATGGAATTGTGTGATTTGAATTAACACCTTTGTATCCATTGTCCCCTCATACTATGGTCATTAGAGTTCTAGGAGGGAAATCCTAAAACTTCTTTTGATATGCTACTGATTTTACCTAAGATTATTGTGTTTGGTGACTCATATGTGGTTGGTTGGAATTTTGAATGAGATCCACCCCACTAGTATCTAAAATTCCTACCCTATCGATAGGTGGGGCACTATAATTATTTCACCCTAAAGGCATTGTAAAGTTTTGCCCCTGTATGGGTAGAATTTTCCACCCATATCATGCCTCAAAGTATCACATAACAAAGGGTGGGGATTTTTCATATTCTCTAGGGGTAGGGACTTCGGATATTTCTGTCCTTGCTAGCATATCGAATATTCTACACAACAATGGTCATGATTTTTCATCTTTCTCTATGTAGGGATTTCTAATAGTTTCAACCTCATAACTAGTTGAAGTTTTTGCCTAGCCATCGGGTGGTTTTTTAGGAAAGTTCCACACTCATGTAGACCCTTAAAATTCACCCCGTATATTTTTTTCTCACCTACCACTTATTATTGCCCAACATTATTGGTGCACCCATATTTCGCCTAACTGTCTATGCTTCAAAATTTGGTAAAATCTTAGAACATTATGTTGCAAGTAGGAGTATGTGAGGTGAGAAAAATTTCATCCACACTCTTGGTTACTCATAGGGACTTTCCCATTATGGGAAAGGAGAACCCAAAAAGCTATGCATTAAAACACACAAAATAGGGAAGAGAAAGGGGGACAATGAGGGCATTAAAGAAGCCAACCAGGGCTACAAGACAAAGGAGGAAGGTGAATGGAAAACAAGGTGGGAGAAGGTGAAAGAGAAGAAAAGAAGGGAGACCACAAGTGGAAACAACAAGAAAAACCAAGAAAATAGAACAAGAGGGGAAGAGGGGAGGGAGGGAAACATAGGAAACAATAGAAGTAAGAATATGACTACCACTAACCTCATCAATTAGCAGTAGCAATAAATTGACGAAAGAGAAGAAAGGGAAGAACGCAAAAAAATAAAAGAAAAAAAAGAGAAGGCGATCCATGGGACAGCCTCATAGAATATACTTCCATCAAAATACCCCACCCAGTACCAAGACCAATTCAAGAATAGACATAATTCTAGAAGCATTTGTCAGTCTAGATATAACACCTCTTTTTAATGCAATTATGCAAGAACTTCATTTGTGCATCTCCACATCTCCAAGGAACCTTTAGTCATAGCCTTATTTTTAGCTTCATCATTTTTAGCATATGTTGCTTTCACCCTTTGAGGTACTACTTATAGATTATTTTTTCCATTTTTATCGAGGAGTGGGCACTACTCTCAAAATACAGTGGATATCTTTCTAGAGATCGCAAAAAGTGATGCCTGAATCTTAAGCCTTTATCCATTGGGCATGACCTCAAAAAAAAATATAAAGGAAAACACAGATTATGATGGAGTGTTTCAAAACCAATATGATTTCTAAAAGTACATTATGGGTCACCCCGATACAAGATGATATCGTTTGGCTAGGTGCATACTGAATCTTTATTTAACTACTGGTCTAGTTACATAAAATTGTGATGTGATTGGTACATTGCAACCACTGATTATTTCGAGAAAGCATCCAATAAATCTAAAATTCTCTGACCATATTTACTAAACTTGAGATGCTTCTTGTAGTCTATATGGTCTTGAAAAAAAAAATTCCAATATGCAAGGAATTCATAACTTGGTATATCAGCATGCATACCAATACCCATGTAATTGGTGGTCAATGTGGCAATAAATCATACCACACAAGAGCCTTCCTTTGATACTGGCTTTTCTAGAAATAGGCTCTAATGTCACCAGTCCTTAGGATCCTCCTACTATATAATCCCTACCACAGGTGCCTTTCATGTCCTCGCATACATATGCTAGCAGGGTGCATTCATTAGCCCTTCTACGGTTGGTATCTCCTCAAGACCTACCTTTTGATTGGCTAAGCCTTCCTAAATATGGATTTTCCCTTGCTTAGTGTGCTCTTGGATACAAAAAAGGTGTAAATTTATTCCCTTTCTATAACTAGAATTTCCCATTTGGTCCAAGACCCCTATTTTCTAGAAGAATGTGCAAGCAATAAAAATTTTTATTGCAGGACTCGTGCTTGCATATCCTTTATGTGATCTCAATAAGAGATCCACCATTTATATTCTACATGACTACAACCCTGGTTCATGCACAACTTTATATGGTATCCATGGTGGATACTGTGCAATAGAAATGGGAGCAAAAATAATTGGAAAAGGGGATGGGAGGGCAGAAACTCTTGAAGATATATTTTCTACTTGGAGTAATATTCACTTAGCCTGCAAAGCCTCCTAAAATATTTGAGGTAATATCATTTCTCTATATTGGTGTAGGATGAGGCTTATATCTAAACTAAAAGATTACGTATAGTATAGGTGAGCTTGGGCGGGGGATAGCTAGTATTCAAAGGGGATCATCTCCCAACTCCTTTTGAATATTATATTGAAGTCTATGATAGATTCAAAATGGGTACTCTTGATGAATGAGAGATGCATAAATATTTGGAAGGGATCCATGGAGCCATAAAATATTTCAATAAGATCTCCCACCAAATATGCCCATGAGCAAATGGTTTTTTACTCAAGGGATCGGTACCATAATAGCACCCTCCCTTCTAGAGATAAGATCAAAAATCTGATAATAATATACTTATGGGTAACACCATGGATGGTTACCAAAGCAACAATATCTTAAAGGTTCTCATGAGCATTTCCTTCAGTGCCATTATATTTTGTAATGCTCTTTAGGGTACTATTTGGAATCTCTTGCCAGCATTGGAGGTTGAGTGGACCAGGTTCATCCCACCTTAGATAGCACAATTGAGTCATTTTGGAACCAATATTTAGGAATCTTAGTTCTTTAGCTAGGTTTAAACTTGGAGTTTCCAGATGAACATACTATCTCTACTAGTGAGGTCAAGTCTGCTCATCAAACCTTAAGTCCTTTAGGATATCAGGATTGAACAGGGCAACTGGTCATATGATCTAGATCCACAACATGACCAAAATAAAATGACCACCTATCCTTGGAGAGGTGGGGCAGTCAATCTTTGAAGGATATCAGTTCCTCAAGTTCTAGCTACCATCATCACAAAGAGAAAAAAATGGGGAGAAATGGAATAGGGAAAGGAAAGAAGGAAGTTGTAGCAAAAACTCACAAGGATGGGTTATGGATAAATCAAGACATACACTCACCTAACCTTGCTAGTGGACACATAGGTGTACCACCTAATATATCAGCTAACCTAGCCCTTGCATAACACTTCAGCACAACTGGTCGAGAGGTGAATTCTAAAACTGACAAATAGATGCATAAAATCTAGGATTTAGAATTAGAGTGCTCCTACCCAACCAGGCTTACCAAAAATAAATCTCCCAACCCCAAATGTGAATGTGAATTCTAGAACAACTACGAAATTCCCATGAAATATAAATTATAAAATTAAATAAGATCTACTTAGACAATCAAAGTAGAAATAAACATATCACATCAAACGAAATATATGAAGACCAAATCAGAGACCAAATAGTAGTATCCTTATATTTACAATGGTGAGAAGTATTACATATGAATTATAATGGCTAAATAGTCTCCCTTTGGAATGGTTGGTATTTCACTATTTATAGAAAATTTTACAAAATTTTCAAATTAAAAGCATTAATGGCATTAGGAGGGAAGACATTTTTGAAATGGACTTGTTCTTGACTAGTACTCTACTCCTTGGAATTATGGTAGTTGTCTAGAGATATTTAGGTGATTTTGCATTGATATAGGTTCTTGATCACTCTGACATTTATATCAAGTCATTAATCTTCATCTACTTTACCCCTTCAACCAGTTGGTGTATCACCTCTAGAACTGTATGATTTGAATTACCACCTTTACACCCATTATACCCTTGTACTATAGTCATTAAAGTTCTAGGAGGTAAATATCATTGCTCCTTTTGACATGTTGCTGATTTGACCCAAGAGTATTATGTTTGGTGGGTCATTTATGATTGGATAGGATTTTGAATGAGATCTACCCCACTAGTATCCAAAAGTCCCACCCTATTTATGAGCGTGACACTATAATTATTTTTCCCTAAATGCATCATAAAGTTCCACCCTATATGGTCATAATTTTCCACCCATACAATGCCCCAAAGTCCTACCTTACAAAGGGCAGTGATTTTTTATCTTCTCTAGGGATAGGGACTTAGGATATTTATGCCCTTGCTATCCTACCAAATCTTTCACCCAATCATGCAAGTGGTTTTTCATCCTTCTCTAGGTAGGGATTTTCAATAGTTCCAGCCTCATAACTAGCTGAAGTTTATGCTCAACCATTGGGCGATGTTTTATGAAAGTTTCACCTCAAGAAGACCTTGAACATCTACCCAACTTTTTTTCCACCCACTTTCCACTTACTATCATACAACATTATTGTTGCACCCATCTTCTGCTCGACCACCTATGCTTTAAAATTTGGCAAACTCTTAGAACATCATCTTGCAAGTAGGAGTGGGTGATGGGAGTAAAATCTCACCCACATTAACATTGATTACTTATTTTATATATTATGGCTGCATTTCCTTTAATATATATCATCAAAATATAACATTGGTATCAGAGCACAAGGTAGATTTATAGGAAATAGAAAGAGACACAAGAGATATTGAGAAGAGATAGGAAATCTCATTTTCAAAAAATTTGGAAATTACATTTGGCTAGAGTCTTTCCACAAAGTTGTAGAAAAATTTGTGAAGACTAGGACTCAACATTTATTCCACTAGATTGAAAAATCAACTGGTGAAGATTCATTATCTCTAGATTTAAAGATTTACCATTTTCAATTTTTAACACTTTGTTGCAGGAAATAGGACATTCAAAAAAATTTGGGAAGCTTCCTTCAAGAGAGCTAGGAATAATATCTTATTTAGAATCAATCCAGCACCTGAAGAAACAATTTGAATACTAAATATTAGGATTTAAAGAAAATGTCCCATTGCAAGAGTTGCAGACCTATAAATTACATAAGAGATAAATAGGTTGGAGAAGCCTTACTACAGATTGAAGGAAATAGAGACACCAAAAAAGAGTCCTAGAGAATATTGGAGATTGGATATCTACATTGAATATTAAGGAGGCCCAAGAAATAGGTTTTCATAGAGATTGAAGACTATAGATTTCATATTGAAGGAGGAGAAAATAGCTCAAGAAGTTGAAGACACCCACAGGAGAACCCATTGAAGAACTTGTATATTTGGAATATTAGAGATAGAGAAGGACTATCAAAGGTCCTATTATAAAAGTAACAAATTTTAGAGATCAAGGAAGGTCTCATTACAGTCTTGTTAAAAAGACTTAATAAGTTGTAGAATTCAAAGACCCTAGAGAAGAGATCTCTAGGAAGGAATGAAAGGAGAAAGGAGAAGGATAGGAAAGTCTCATTAAAGGAGAAATCAAAGTAGATGATTTTTAGCAAGGAGGAGTTCCTGATAGAAAAGTATTTGGTAAAATTATCACCATCTGAAAACAAGCCCAAAAGGATAAATATTTGACAAGAAGTTTGCCAAACTCTAGAAAGAAATTCTACAGACCTCAAGACATTCTGATTCTTGAGAAGAAGGCCTACAAAAAGGCCAAGGTTGAAGTTATAATTAGACAAGCAGATTGAAGGAGAAAGGATATAGAAGAAGCCACCAAATCCAAGATATTTGAATATTACCATTGAAGGTTTGAAGTATAAGTTGTAGAGAAAGGAGTCTATTGATTTTTATAGTAGAACATTGAAGCTTCCTAGAAGGAAAGCTATAGCTGCAAATTGGAGGATTTTCCTTCCAATTTTAGGATATTGAAGGACAACATCTCGAAGGATAAATTGAATATGTTACAATTTGAAAATTCAGATTTAAGGACAACAAGAAGGCAGAAATTTGGGAAGCATTAATAGCTACTAAGTTTTAGAGTTCAAGGGAGCATCATGAAGGATATTTAAAGCCACTAAACCACATTTTTGGGGAGCAAGTTAGAGGACTATTAAAGCTGCAAATTCATCAATTTTTAGGGCAACAATTAGATGATCCAAATCACCAAGAAATCCATCATCTACGGAGGTCATAAAGGTATGCAACTTTGGTGCAAAAGTTTCATTATTTGAACACTTATATTCATCTTATTATTAAGTTTCATTAAGCACCACATTAGATTTTAAAGTTGCAAAGGATAAAGTTTCAAGTTTAAAGTCTTCAAGAGAGTGTAGAAGATATTTTCTACAAGGGTTAAAACCTACACATTAGAAAGAGGAGTTAGATATATTTTGAAAGAAATAAAATATCAACATCCTACCTTCTATTGATCAAGAATCAGAAATTAATGCATTAATTATTAATCAAGAATCATAAATTAGTACACAAAATCAAGTTTGAGTTGAAGTGTCAAAGGGCACCATTGAGCACAGGAAAAACTATAGCAAATTTTGGTGAAGATAAGTCACCAAAATGGCATATTATTTGCATGATTGAAAATATTAGATTCATTATTGCAATTTAACCAAGCAAAGGAGATAGAGGAGAGTGTTGTCTAGTAAGGAAGGCAACATTAAATTACTATTTACTATCAAGGAGTAGAGAAAGAAGCCACCATATCAAGGAAGGAAGAAAGCTTCAAAAGGAGACTATAAGATCTCAAAAATTATGGTGCAAATTAAGGTATTTTATCTTAATTATTATAGAATTATTTACATTCCATAATAGCACCATACTTGTCTTGTCCAATGTAGAAAAATAAGGATAGAAGCTAGAGTGTCTTAAGACACAAAAAAAATTATACTACAGTCTCCAAGTGGTAGTTTCATCAAGTTTGAAAAGCAAACTATGAAGTGGAGGAAGAGAGCCAACTAAGGGCTCAATAGCATAGTTTTCAAGGTGTTTAAAAACACCAAATTCAGTTCCACAAGTCTCATGAAAGTAGCATCCAAGTTGCAAGAAAAAACTACAATTGAAAAGTGACCAATTTGGGTAGCATAACAACATTAGTAAGGTAGTATAACGCTAGTGCAAGTTGCAAGGAGAACAACGTAAAGGAATAATGTAAGAAGCAAAGATTAAGGTGCAAGTAGCAAGGCATATTACCCAAGTAGACAATGATAATAGCTTGGATGAACTACCACCTAGAAGATAATGTTGAAGCACCTTAGAGCCACCGTCATTGAAGTAGAACCACCTCCATTGGAGAGGAGCCACCTTCATTGGAGAGAAGCACCACCATTCACTAGAGAAAGCACACTACTTTTGCAAGCAAAAACAACTTGCAAAATTTGGAAAGAGCATTAAGGAAATAAAAACTTTAAAAGAATTGGTACATGCAAGGGAGAGAGCTTCCACTTGCCACCGTAAGTGAAGGAATCTTGTACTAATTTGTGTGCGACCCTAGGAAGCATGCACCACAACTGACCCTACTTGCAATGTTATTATTAAAAAATAAAGAAAGCATGCAAGAACATATAACGTGAAAGTAAAAAGCAAAGAAATATTATTTTATTAATGCTTCCAAATCTTAGTTACATGTACGTCCCTATGAGGGATACTCATTTTTTATACAATATATTACAAGTGGGCCAATGATGAATGTATACCCTGTAAGGGGATAGTGCACCTTCACAGGCCTCCCTATCTCACACACCAAACTATTTGAGGGCTTACTGATGCCTCCTCTCGATTTCATCCTGGAGGGATCTCGTGCTCTAGATACTTTGAACTGACCCTGTGAACCTGTATCTATAGGAATGGAAACTACAGAGCACAATTAGTAGTCTAAGATGCCTCCCTATATGAGGTTATTAGTATCAAATATGATAAGCAAGATAAACAAGCTTAATATGATTAAATGCAATGAAACTAATGAAAAACATGTGTATACATTAGGGAATAATAATGTAAATGCATAAATAAATAAAATATATACTAGAAATAAATACTGAAGTAGAAAGCAATTAGATCTAATGCTATAACAAAGGAAACTAATGTCTAAACCCTAGGTTACACCTATAGGCCACTATCCAGGATAGCGGTCGTGAAATAAACCTCTCTCTCGATCTGAGGGCTATAGTACTAAGTTCCTCACTCCAATTTATGTTAAAGGGTCATCAATTGTATCTTGGTACACTGGTTGATGGTGAATAATAACATATTTGAATAGCATATGCATAGTCTCTTCTCAACCAAATAGCACTTTTTTGCTCCTCAATGGTGCATAGATTCGCTCTCCAATATGATAGGCTTCCCTATAGAAAAACTCTGAAAATCATAGATCCTTTACTCTTTGTGGGAGAGTCCATATGTAGACCATCTCCCTTTTAGATTTTAATCTTGTCTTCCTGGAGAAGCCTCAATCAAAATTACATGTGACTGATCATCCTAGGTAGAAAGCATCAGTCACAAACTAGCATTGAAGGGGCAATAAGGAGGAACTCAGGGAGTTCCTCACCAAAATCCACCTACAAACAATGTAAGGTGTAGTTATAATGTATGATCTAGGCCCGCATTCATGGCCAGACTATGTATGGTGCTAGCCGCTATCAATTGCAGTGGCTAGGTGTGGCAACTATAAGCTTTAGTGGTCATATGAGGTGACTACTCTACTTTAGAGCATTCGGGCCTAAATGGGCTAGAACTACCCTTTTTGAGTGGTTAGGAACACTAATAACTCTTGGAGAGGTCCAAGAGGATTCATATGGTCTACAAATGTATCCATATGGGTAGTCTCCTAAACATGACACATTTTAGGTGTCTACAGATGTCCCTTTTTGGGATGCACTATGGGAAAACACAGTGTGAAGCAAAAATAGACCACCTAGGTTCACATTGTAGGTTGTATGAGTATAATTGATCTTATCAACATTGGATACCCTAGTTATACAGAATGCGTGCATCCTAGAATAATTTCTTCCAATGGAATAGAAGGCTTAAATTTTGTAAAATCTTGCACTTGTTCATCAGACAATTGGGTAGCTTGATTGCTACTATAGGCTTTAGTGCAACTATAGATCCGAAAGGAGGAGAGCTACAAACTTAACTATCATGTTTGCTTTTTTCCCCAACAAAGGGTAAGCTTAAGAATGTTGTTGGCAATTATTCGTAAGATGAACGTAATTTGAAATGATCGAGTGATTTTTTTGTTTATTTTGATTATGATTGTTTGAAAATTTTTTGACTACCCCCTTAAGCGACGAGCCGATGAGAAAAGGACAATTAATAAAGCAATGAGTCACTTTCCCAAGATGAATGATTTGGACCTCTTTAGAGGGTTTCTTTATTTTTATAGGGTAGTTCTCATCCAGGTGTGATTTCAACCATTTTTTGTAATTGTACACTTCTATCCCATGGGGCGATCTGGATAGAATGGCCTTCTAAGGGAATCAAGGTGATAGCAATTCTATTGTGGCTTTTGTTGAATCACTACTTGTTATAGGAGAAATAAAATGAATCCTCGCTCTCATGGGGTAGTTTGGTTGTCTTGGCCTTCTTTGGGTTTGAAATGAAGCATCTCAATTTGACCATAACTATTTTTCCACAAGTGCCCTTATGATAATTTACTCAATCTAACGAATTGCATGGAGTGCTAGTCACTATATTCACCAAGTGTATAGACAAAATAACTGATTACGAGGCTCATTTGAGATTTTGTTTATTTAATTTTTTTTGTGTTAATTTGAATTTTATGTTTGTTTTTGGATTTTGATGTATGTAATTTTTTTGGTATTTTTGCACATTTCGGTTGTTTGGGATTGATATATGTGCTTATTGACTCATTTTGAGGTGCTTTATGGTGAGAAATTGAGTTAATTTCTCCTTGTTTCTTAGTTGTTGTTAAGTCTAACAACCCCCAATTACTGCTTTATGGTTTCTATTAGGTCCAATGGTCAAAAATTGTGGGCTATTGATGCCAGTAGCAACCGAGGTGTGATTTGAAAATACAAAAGTAAATTCTATGGTTTTACCTTTCATTATATTTAGCTATCAATTGTACTTTTGAGCTTTGAGGTGAGAAAGTACAATTGTGAAATTGAGTGCTATCGAATTTGCTGCTGACTGTATGTGATGTCTGAGCAAGGGGAAGCATCTACAATCAAAGGAGTCAGAGCTTCACGGGTACTCTGCCAACCCTAACTTACATATTTAATTTAGTAAAATGAACCTAATTAATTAATTTGGTAAATGAACCTCACTAAACCTTTTGGAAACAAACTGAAATCGTCAATAGGTCTAGACTAGGGTTAGTTTTAATGGGTCCGAGCTAGTTTTAGGGATTTTTCATTTTTTGTGATTTTTTGCCAAAGGAGAAACATCATTGGTGTGTCACCCACTAGTCACTACTACTTAGAGCGACTTACCTGGGCCGAGGCTGGTCACTGTTTCCACTAGGCCTTAGATTTATTTCTCAAAATTTTGAAATATTAAAGCAATTTAATTGATTTTTTTGTAATTTTGAAGTGTAGTTTTTTATTTTTAGTTGCATTTAGTTACTATTCTAATAGCCTTAAGCTCATCTTAGATTATCTTGCATCATTTTTTTTATGCATTTATTAGTTTGTTAGTGCATTTGATTTAGGCATTTATTTTGCACTTCTAGATTTTGTTTGCACGGGCTCAGGACCCAAAATTACTTGTGGACCTCATATCCCACATGGATGACACTAAGTAGCATTGGATAAATGCTCATGGCCTATATTATTTCACTAGGATTCCAATGATTATGTTATATCAAGCTTATCTTATGGTCCTAGCCCATAGGTGGGACTCTAGGACTAACACATTCCACCTCCCTACCAGCAGGATGACCATTACACCGAAGGATGTGTACAGATATTCTAGATACCCTTTGATGGAGTCCTCATTATTTCTTCCCCCACTAATGCTAGAGAGGGAGTCTTCACAAGAGTCTTTTGGAGATATGTCACTGTTGCATTTCAGGATACCTGGTTTGATGGGATTTCTATTGTTTGGTGGTACCAAGAGTGTGTCTTTTCTCAGAGATATGTTGTCCTACTGATGGTAATTTGTAACATACTTCTACGTGACTACTCTAGAGTGAGGTTCCCATGGAACCTATTGGCGATGGCTTAGGATCTAATTTATACTGAGGAATCTATCCTCTATGCTTGGGGGAATGCTTTCTTGGTGTAGTGCTATGATAAGCTATATTGTATCCATTTGTGGGGATGATCTAACATCACTTGTATCCTATTCCTATAGATCTGAGGATGGGAGAATATCATGGTGGACTATCTAGGAGATCTACCTATTGATTTTACTAACATATCAGAGTTTTCTCAGTGCTATGCATCTAGATGGACCCAAGAGTGCTATAAGTGCAAGAGTCAACACTTTTTAGGGGAGCTTTCCCACTACATGGCTACTTTTACTGGCTTGTAAGCCCATGAAACCATTTGGAGGTCCTATCATGCTTGCCCTACTTAGGATTAGGTAGATAGGTTCATAGCTTAGACTTAATGTAGCCGATGGGTTATCAGTCGCAAGGATGGAATCAGAGAGTTCTACTATACCAAGGTACTTCAATAGTTTGTCATACAGTAGGATGTTCCTCTTAAGC
Organism: Wollemia nobilis; assembly: GCA_028583015.1. NCBI lineage: Eukaryota > Viridiplantae > Streptophyta > Pinopsida > Araucariales > Araucariaceae > Wollemia > Wollemia nobilis. The sequence continues at coordinate 1,356,636 of JAQPPZ010016965.1, forward strand.
CAGTTGTATATTTATGGATTGCTATTGAGAAGAACATTCCACAACCTTGAGTTATAGAATTTTTAGAGGAGGATGACCCTCCAATAGTTAATGTGAGCATTTTTGATGTTGGGGTGACTAAGGCGTATACCCGATGGTGGTTTACATGATTATGGTAGGGTGGCAGTCGCCTGGGGTTGTCTATGGATGAGGTAGAGGCTAAGGATCCTAATGGGCATTGAGTGCAATTTTGGATAGTAGACAAGGGTTAGGTAGAGCATCAGGTGGTAGAGGAGTAGGTCACCACTGAGAAGGAGGAGGAGGATTTAGCTCTCAAGAAGCAGGAGTCCCCTCTTCGAGCTTAGCTATACCATGTAGAGGTTGAGCTTTAGTTAGTTCAGATTTAGGTAAAACAACAGGATTCTATTATTACCATGCTTTAGATATAGGTTGCACAGGTCACTATCAAGCAAGATTCTTCCTAGAGCCAGCTTGCGGTAGCCACTCCTACTATGTAGGGGCCTATAGGTTTAGATGTAGGGGTTTAGGTGAGGTAGCTACAGGGGATCGTAGAGGATAATGAGGACCATATGGTATTAGATGTTGCCTACATTGTTACTCTAAGGTCTCAGATTTGGTTACTAGGTACCACTCCTAGGGAGAGACCCACAGTATGGGTATCATAGCACAACATGCAAATTACATCAAGGTATTCTTTGGTCCAGCCTAGCCAAAGGACTAGGACTTATACAAAAAGGACTATTGGGACTAGCTCCCACCATTCACATAGGGACAGAGTCAAGGGTGGAGGCGAGGTAGGGGGCATAGGCCCAGGTTGATGTTTATTGTACTGGCTTCATTTTTAAGTGTAAGGTCACGTTACCTACATATTTGCAGCCTTATGGTGATTTTTTACCTCCATGTACTCATTTGACACACATATATATGATATCTAGACTTTCAAACTCATTATGTGTATCTTTATGATTATGTTTTTATTTTTATGTGATGCAATATCATTATATTATGTGATATGATGTGATGTGATGCTTTAGATGTTATTATGTAGATGTGTAGGTGGAATACTTTATGATTTCATGCTACATGGTTTGGATGCTTAGATGGCATGATATAGATATGTATATGCATTGTGATGATGGATGCTTATATGGATGCAATGCTTATTGGTAAATGCATGTTTAATTTTGGTCTATTATATGCATCTAACTTATGTTGTTATGATATGGTAAATGAAAATGTGTGTAATGCATTATGTTGATGATCTAATGTGAATAAAACTGTATGATTTAATCACACAAAACATATGGTATGATGTGACATGGGTTTTGAAAATCTAATGGACGACACCATAGAATGTATAAAAATCATGAATAAATAATAATTCTTGTCATAAGAATTAATCATTTAAACATCCAAATGTGAGATGAGATGATGTGATATGTATGTACTTTCTTTATAAGCTTCTGTAAGTTAAAATATATCCCCAAAATAGTCAGTGGTCGTTTGAATGTCATTGCTAACATTAATTTGGTATCTATCCTATTTCATGCACACCCTCTAATGAACAAATCCTCCTAAAGAAATTTGATGATGTGAGTGATGATATGGATTTTTTCTATGAGGGGATTTTTGTGGTTTTCCATGAGACTCAAACATCCTGGTTGCTTCATCAAAATTTATATATTGATCATATATGGCTTCTGAAGGATAAATATATCTATAGCAATCTAGGATGCATACACCTAACCTAATAATAATTGAAAATCACATAAAGCATAAAATAATGTATGAATTTACAAATAACCACAAATAGAGGGCTTCTTTTATTAAATTTCTATTAAAATTTGATTACAAATCCATTCCTCTTTGGGATACCCAATGCCATACAATTATTACAATCTTATAAAATCCCCATGAAAGGGTAGGTGTAATGCACATGCTTCTTAGGTTGACACGAACTACTCCAAGGCAAATTTGGCCTTCTCCATGATTAGAGGTATTTGTTGCTTTGAATGACAAGACCCTATTAACCTTGCATCCAAAAAACAACAAGAAACATATTAACAACAAGGGAGACCTCTCTTAATGAGTATTTTAGAGGAAATTATGCAAAAGGATGCTATAAAATCTTGAAATCAAGAAAATGCAGAAAGCATGGTAATCTACACCAAACATGATAATTGGCCATTAAGAAATATAAAAGAAACATAGATCAATCCATCTAATGTCCTAATTAATAAATTGGAAGCATGAAAATATAAGGAATAGCCACAACGAATCTAGCTACAAAATGACAAGAAATGGAGGAAACAAGTCTTAAATTCCTACTTCTACCGCACAATTTTCTCTAAAAAAATAAATCTAGATTAAATGCATATAATCTATTGCAAATAAAAAGTAAACTACTACTAAAACAAAGGGAAAAGGAAAATTAAACTTGACCATAGGTCTATGGCATATCTAGCACTGTTAGCCATGGTCGACAGCCATGGTTGAGCTAAAAATGTAGCTGTCTAATGTCAGTTTTAGATCTCCAATTTCCCTTGATGAATTGATGATCAAGGCTCACCTTGATGTTGTCTGACAGATTTTGTAGTTGAATTACTCAGATTGGTTATGGAATGGGATCAATTGAGTTTCTTGATTTCTCCTAGCCCTCCATAGCCTTCTTGGTTCTAAGTGTCATTTGATATCCAAATAGGCAGCAAAAGTGTTCCTCTCAATGGATGCAAGTGAGTGTGCAATTTGGCAGGGCTTCGCTGCACTTCAACTTGATATTCTTCTAGACTTATCCCTAATTTGGATGGGGGTTATATAGAACATGGGAAGGCTTTATATTAGCTTCATGGAGATTCAATATCAAGAACCTTCAGTTAGGGCAGTTGGAGGTAAATTTCTAAAGGCTTCCATGCCCAAAACCATTTGAAACTCAAACAACTTGGTCATTGTAACTGATTTTGGGTTGGTTGAGATTAAACTTAATTTGAAGGCTAATCATGGCTCTGAGGCGTGGTTAGACCTATTAATCACAAGTGTCAGCAATGGCTAACATTGACTAGGCCAAAATGCCTAAATTGAGTAGTTAGAACCACTGCTTCACCTTGGAATCTATCCAAGATATTTCGTATGGTCTTCTACCATGTCCCATATGAGTAGTCGCTTGACATGATGTATTTTAGGTATCTATAGATGTCCCTTTTGAGATGCATTGTGATATCGAACAACGCTGAGTAAAAATAGACCTCCTAAAATGATGACGTAGGTTTCATTATGATCACTAGTTAGATCAACATTAGATGCCCAAGTCCTATGAAAGGATGTGCATCCTAGAATCATTGCTTCTAACTGGATGGAAGGCTTAAATTTGTAAAGCTTTGGCAAGCTCCAGTGTTGATCGGGTAGATTTAACACTACTATAGGTTTCTACACCATATATATCCAAAAGGAGGAGAGCTACTAGATTAACTATCATAGTTGCTTTTTGCTCCAACAAAGGGTAAGCTTATGATAGTCTTTGGTAATGATTCATAAGACGAATGCAATTTTGACAAGATCAAGAGATCTATGATCAAGGTAACTTTTGTTGACTTTGATTATGATTATGATAGTATGACTACCCCCTCAAGAGACGAGTCGATGAGAGTAATTACAATTAAATGAAGTGACGAGTTGCTTGACCACTATGAATGACTTGAACAATTTAAGGTTTAGCACTTGATACTTGGATAGGCCTAATAAGCTATGATTACAACTATTAATAGTTATTGTATATTTTTATCCCACAAAGCAGTCCAGCCATGAAGGTATTCTTAGGGAATAGAAATGATAACAATTCCAATTAGGCATGTCTTGAATCATATTTATCGATGATTTACAAAAAATAACATAGAATAATTGACATTATTGCTTTGTTCCCGTGGAGCAGTCTAGCCTCAAAGGCTTTCTTTAGGATTGAAATGAAGTAAATCAATTCAAAAATGATGAATTTACCCCAAATATCCTTATGGTAATTTACTCATCTTGTCGGATTGCATGGAGTGCCAGTCGTTGCAACCGCCAAGTGTATAGGGTAAATTACTAGCTAAAAGACACATTTAACTTTTGATATATTTGAATTTTTTTGTTATTTTTAATATTTTTGAAAATTTTGGTCAAATAGATATTTTTGATTTGGTATTTTGAAACTCCTCGCGGTGGTATTTGGAGCATTTATTGTAGTTTTCTAGCCGTTCTTGTCAAACATAGCTAATTTTTCAAATTTTCCTTGTCACGACTCCGACCCTGGTGGGAAAACCCTAATCCTATGCCCACAGGTGTCAACCACGGTCATGGGTAAAATGGAAAATATTTAAGAAAAATCTATCATTTTTAACGTCATTATTCCCAATTGTCATCTTTGCAAACTTGAGTGCTCTAAGAGGTGAGTTATAAAATTTGATACAGAACACTACTGCAAACTCGACCTCACTATCACCCACACTAATGGCAAACCAACCTAGAGGTACTGGTGCTACTAAGGTAGAAGTACACAAATCCTCATCTTGCAATTATCAGATAAAATTGAACCTCATTAAGTAATGGGTTAAATGAACAAACTAAACTACCGATAACAAACCACACCCTAGCTTAGGATTAGTCTAGGTTAAATTAAAAGGGGTGGGTTTAATTTTTTGGTGCCTTAGGATGGTAAATGACCCCAAAAAGGGAGTTTCCCTTAGCCATGGGTGGCAGATACAGTACCCAATTGGAAAATTGGGGACCTTGGCTATCAGCCATGGTGAGATTCAAATATCATCGATAATAAAATTTGACCACCTCTGCAACCATGGGTCTGAAGCGCAGTCACCCGACTTTAGAAAAAAATAATAATTTTTTAAATTTTTTTATATTTTTATAGATTTTCAACTGATTTAATTGAAATATTGAATTGCAACTCTGATTATCTTTGAATTTTTTGCATGTATTCATGTATTTTTTATCTTTTTAAAGATTTTTTTACTTTGTTTGACTTTTAGGGTTGTTTTTTTATGTTTTTGGTTGATTTTTAATTATTTATTATGTCACTAATCAAAATTTGACCATGAGGGTGAGATAATTAGAGATCCTTTGCAACCTATGTGGTAATGTTAATGACACTGAGTGGGAGTGGTTTGTAGCTATAGGCTTTGGCTATGTACTACACCTACCTACTATCTAGACCAATTAGGCCTACATGACTGCATTAGCTCGACGCTGAGATGCGCAGACCAATACCTTTCACCTATCGATAGAAGAAATGACCGTGAATATCAAGGATGTCTATGACATTTTTAGACTTCCTCTAGATGGCAAGGCCATCACATATTCCTCGACAGAGGTGAAGGATGTAGTATTCACCATGATATTTGGTGATCGTAGTGATGAGGTGCAGCGACACTCAGACTACAAAGGGATACACATAGAGCATTGGAATACTGAGCAGGTCTTATCTCAGTGGGTAGCCATGCTTATGCACCTAATCATCTAGATCATTCTCCCTAACACTTTGAGAGATAGGCTCCCAAAGAACCTCTTAGCTAGGATGTTTGATGTCCTCTCTAGTACTACTCGTCAACCACTGATCTTATCCTATGGTAGTGCCCTAATTGCATAGCTCTATAATGAGTTGTATCAGATTACACGGTGGATCAAAGTTGGCATTTTTTGCAACCTTCTACTATAAATTTGGGGTTTTCAGCACATCATCATAGAGCACCCCATAGGACTACCTCTAGATATTATAGATATTGCAGTGAAGCGACAATGCTATATAGTGTCTTGGCCTCGAGATTAGGAGGACTTTAGGAGCAAGTATCACACAGGAGACCTGAGCTACTACATTAAGTATTTTTCATGATTGTAGCTAGGCCAAGTTGAGTGGCAGCCATACCTAGGCTACCCAGCATGACCAGACGCTAATTAATACCTACGATGGTCACATAGAGATATATGGCTCCTTGGATGCAATTTTGAGGTACTATTTTACCATTGTACCATTTTTGAGTAAGTTCAAGGACCTACACAGTTGTAGCCTACAGGCATTTTTGACATATGCTGATATACTCTTCTTGGACACACACACACACATACACACACACACACACACACACACACACACATATATATATATATGATCTCACATTTATGATACTCATTACATATGTAGTTTTTTGCTTTATGTTTATGAGATTCACATGGATGCAATTTTTATATGTTATGTTTATATTATGCTTATATGATGTGATGTATATATGACATGCACTAGATAGCTATGTTATGAATGATTAGATGCAATGATATATATGTGTAGATGGACTACTTATGATGGATATATATGAATGCAATATTTGATGTTAAATGCATGTCTAATTTATAGTACTTGTATGTATTTAATTTATGATGTTATGACATGATTCATGCCATGTATGTATTGCATAATTTTCATGATGATGATTTTCTATAAATGGATGTGTATGCTTTAATCACTTAAAACATAATGTATGAATGCAATATGAGTTTAAAAATATAATGGATGACACCATAGAATGTATAACAATCATGAACTGTAATTGATATATTATCATAAGAATTAATCAATTAATCATCCCTGTGCACTATGACATGATATATTGTTTCTATTCATAGTCTCTTGCAAGTTAAAATAATGTGTAACATAGTCAGTGTTCGTTTAAATATCATTGTTGATATCCATTTGGTATCTAACCTATATTATGAACAATTCTTTAATAAACAAAATCTTATAAAGATAAATTTGATCCTTGATGATTGTGACTTAATTGTTGCTATTGGGGATTATTTTTTAGGTTTTCAATGAAACTCAAACACCCTAGTTGACTTATCAAAAGTTGTATAATGACTATACCAAACTTATGAAAAATAAAGTTTTCATTCTCTATTCATTATCCCTATGTGTGTAAATAATTGTATTAGATAAGCCATAAGTATACCCCAGTGCCAAGTGGGATTCATTCAGCCCATTGTTGTATTGGGGATCCTCAAATGTCTATCTAATCCTAGGTCTGGAATTAGTTAGACTAAACTACTAGGTAATATAGGCCACCTAAAGCTAGCTCACTTGATACTTGTTAGACCTACCCCAATGTTAGGCAGGATTCATTTAGCCCATTTTTTTATTGGGGATCACTCCATGGCTTTGAGTATTGACCATTCTAGGGATTCAAATTCACCATCTTTTTTTCTTCAATTTATTGGGATACTTTATCATATATAGTGATAAAAATCACTCTTTATTTTGTATATACTCTTTTTGTTTTGCAAGGGATAGGATTTGACTCTAGGATTTTGCTCGTTTTTATTTAAGCAAGGGATCTCTTTGGGTAGTGGGTGAACTTGTCCTTTTCCCAATGACCTCTACTCTATACCACTACTCCTCACAAAATAAGCAAGTAAAAAAACCTTTCGCCTAAGGTGACCCAAACCACTTTTGAAGTTTTCATCCTTCCTTACCCTAATTAGGATTGTTTAAATGTATTTGATTAGTGATAGGATTCTAATGTGCTAAAAGCTATCAAAACTAGACCTCATCTACAAAAGTAAAGCAATATTTCTAATAAACCCTTGAGAAGACCACTAGGTATGGTTGAATGATCGAAAAACTCTAGTATATTCTTCATAGCAAAAAGAGGGGTTGTGTTGAGAAATACAATTACTCACAAGGGTGATGTGTGATTATGATAATGCATATATGCATTATTGAAAGACAAACATGGTGTCATTTGTAATATTGCAAACACAACCTATTCTAATGCAAGTGCAATGGATGGAAATCCCTAATGCAATGCAATTAAATGAATGCAAGTGAAAAATGAAATGCATGATGCAAATGAAATGCAATAATGTAAAATGCAATGCAATGTTTTTAAATTTTATTGCTTTTTAATTTTTATGGATTTTTGAAATTTTGATTTGACCAAAGGGTTTAGATTCCTTTGGAGCCTTTTATGGGATGACCAAAGGGCTTAAAGATGCCTTTGGAGTATTTTAATGGTTTTATGCATAGAACACTTTAAGATGAAGGATTTTGAGAGGTTTAGGATCTTAAACACCTTCGAGCAATGTTAAGCGATATGTCCCAGGTCCAATATTCTTAGATATTATATAAGGACCTAACCAATTAGCCACAAATTTGTCTTGTAGTTTTGGCAGTAAATTTGAGTTCGTTTGGTTCTCTTTCAGTATAATATCACCAACCTCGAAGTCTCTCCTATGGAATTTGTTAGTTTAATTTCATTTTAAGCGCTCTTGGTAAACATGAAGATGCTTAAGGGCATTCATGCGATGTTCATCAAGAAGCATCAATTGATATAGGTGAGCTTGCCACACAATTTTATCATCGATGAACTCTTTCAATATGATATGCAACGTTGGAATTTCTAACTCTAAGGGCATAATGGTCTCAGCACCATATACTAGTGAAAATAGAGTTACCCCAGTGGGTGTCCGAATGCTAGTCTTATAAGCCTATAATGCAATGGATAGCTGGATGTGCAAATATTTATTGTGCTTTGGTACCATATTTTTCAAGATGGATACCACTATCTTATTTGAAGCCTCAAATTTCCCATTTACCTATGGATAAAATGGAATCGTAAAATTATGTTTGATATTGTACTTTGACATCAAAGCCCTCACATTTTTATTCTTGAATGACGTTCCATTATCTAAGATTATTTTGGATGGTATCCCAAAATGACTTATGATATTGTGACGTATAAAATCTGCAATACGTGCTTCAATTGTCATTATTAACAGGATTACTTCCACCCACTTAGTAAAGTACTTAGTAGCCATATTAATGAATTTACACTGGCCCAATGATGGAAGAGAGATCTTACCAATTAGATCCAAACCCCACTGAGGAAATGGCCAAGCCGCTTGAATGGGTTGTAAGGACTATGATGGCAAGTGTGCAAGATTAGCATGATGTTGATTTTTAATGCATTTTTTGACATACACATTGTAATCCTTCTCCATATTAGGCCAATAATAGCCCATGCAAAGGATGCACTTGATGATAGCCATGGTTCTGAAATGGCCACCGCACGTACCATCGTGAGCTTACAAAATTACCCAATCTAATTCTTGGGGCTCGAGACAATGAAAGAGAACTCCATTGTAACTTTGATGATACAAAATATCTCCTAACAAGACATACTTTGTTTATTTAAGCTTAAATTTGTGTTTCATGCCATGTGATGATCCCTGAGGAATTACACCAAGTTATAGTAATTCATGTATCTATGACATCCAATTCTGATAGACCTCAACCTCAACTGATAAGACAACATGTTCCCCCTATGGTTTAATATTCACAAATGCTGATTGGGAAATAACCTTATGGTGAATGGTAGTACCATTCCCTATAGGACCCTATGAGATCAATGACCCTCAATGCACCCTCTTGAGAAAGTCTTTGGATTTGTAGAACCATTCATGGTTTGGTTCTATATGAATCATGTTGACTGATTCTTTGTTATCCAAAGCTTTGCACTACACGATAGAGTGTGACAATTTTTTTATGTGGGTGGTAGTAAAATCGGTAGATGGATTCTAAGAAATTAAAGATCCTAAATATACCATAGTGTCTACAAATATTTTTGATGAATGAGAGATTACCTCGATGTCATACCACTCCAACTGAGCTAGGTAAGTGTCAACAAGATCTTTGTATTTCTTCAAGACTGGCCACCTACATTGAAAAAGTTCCTTCGCTTGGTTGATAATGAGAAGGGAATCACCAAAGATATTCAACCTTTTGATCTTCATGGTGATAGTTTTTTAGAAGCCCAATATTGGGGCTTTGCATTTAGAATTATTGTTGGTGCAAGAAAAGTCTAACTTAAATGACAAGATCATGGGAGCACCTTGCAGTGTGAACAACACTATTCTTGCACCACCCCCTTGTTCACACTTCGAACCATCGAAGAACAAGGTTATATAAGCTTTCTTATCCATCTCTTCAGGTTCAAAATATTTTGATAATGTGAATACTGCATCATCAAGAAGCTCAATGGTGAGAGGCCTACTATTTTCTAGTGGTACCTATGCAATTTGATCAGCTATGACCTATCCCTTGATGGACTTTTGGCTAATGAATTGCATGTTGAATTCTATCAATAGCATGATCCACTTTGTAGTATGTATATTTTGAGATGTCTTTCTCATCATATACTACAAAGGATTTTGTTTTGATATGGCATACATCGTATGACTTTACATATAATGTTGTAATTTCTTTGTATCAAACACCACTTCTAAACATAGATTTTCCACGTAGGTATATCCTAGCTCATAACTCACCAAAGTTCAGCTAATGTAATATATGGCTTACTCTTTGTCTTGCACATTATTTTGTGCTATCATGGTTCCCAATGCAAAATCAATTACCAATATATATAGCAAGAATGGTATATCTAGTCTTGGTGAAGCTAGTACTAGTGGTGTCAACAGGTAGTGCTTAATCTTAGCAAAGGATGCTTTATAGTCCTTATCCCAATTGAATGGGATCCCCTTGTGTAACAGTCGATTCATGGATCGATATTTATCTAATAATTATGTGATAAATCTCTTTATGGATGCTACTTTGCCCTGTAGGATCCTTAATTCCCTAATGTTCATGGGAGGATGCATTTCTAGAATGGCCTTAACCTTTTTTGGATCAACTTTTATCCCTTGTTTTGAAATAATGAATCCCAAGAGCTTTCCTAATTCAACCTTCATTATGCTCTATCAGGTGATCGAAGACCTTTGTCAAGACCTCTACATGCTCTGAATGTAGCAATGACTTCACCAATAAGTCATCGATGTAATCTTACAAGACCTTGTGCATGTAGTCATGAAATATGTATGTCATAGCCCACTAGTATGTAGTACCAACATTCTTAAGGCCTAATGTCATAACCTTATAATAAAATATCCCCCATGGTGTTATGAATGTGTTTTTATGCTGGTCTTCATGCTTAATATGAATTCGATTGTAACCATAAAAATCATCCATTAAAGAGAGCATCTCATGGCCCACAGTTGCATCTATAAGAGCACCTATGTTTGGCAACAGAAATGAATCCTTTGGTGCTGCCCTATTGAGGTCTCTAAAATCCATTCAGATATGGATCCTTCCTTAAGGTTTTCCTATATATACCATGTTTGATACCCATTCTTGATAGTCAATGGAAATGACAAACTCTACATCCATCAGCTTCTAAAATTTGTCCTTAACCATTAAGGCTACTTTGGATGCATCTTCCTAAGTTTTTGCTTGACTGGATTTTTCAAAATATCTATCAAAAGGTTATGAGTAACCAATTTTATAGCTAGACCTAGCATGTCTTTATAAGTCCAAGCAAAGAGATTAGGTCTCTCTTTCAGTAGATAATTGAGGTTGGCACACTCATCAGGAGATTATTTTTTTCTAAATTTAACCTTCTTAGGAATTGTGGGATCAAAGCTGATATCCACTTCAAATTTTTCCTCTAATGACATGTGGGATCCCTCCTCGATCTGGTGAGGCATAGGGATTAAGTGGATGTCATTTGCTGGGTTTATGGGTTCCATGTTCAAAGCATCCTTAGCATGATAAAAATCATGTGCATAGCTTGGTGCAAAATGTAAAGGTTGCAGCATCTCTTCATTTGGGAAGAAATATTTAGGCTCCAGTGGTGATTCAGCATGATCCCAATAAATAGCATCTACATTAAGATACAATTATTTGGAGGGATCAAATGGATTGTGAAGTGGAGTGGTCAAATTAATGGATATCATATTGATGGAATGGATCATATCTCCAAGACCACATGCATGTGACTCTATATTTATATAACTTCCATCTTCAAGATGCAGTTCTAGGGGTATGGGGATCTCTAGATCTAGTATATGGCTAGACTCAAACACAGGATCGCTAGTCTTAAGGAGCTCCCTACATGTTAGTGGATCAGGAAACACCATATGATAAATTATATTGAGATTCTATGGTCTTCCCCTAAGGTGAGTGTGGATATTTATATATCTGTACATATCCTCTGTAGGGTATGGTTCATTATGATAACGCAAATAGGGAGGCCCCAAATAGGCTCTCTCAATTTTATCTTCGTCATAACTATCAAAAATAAAAACCCTCACTACTACCTATTAGAACTAGGATATTATAAATATGGAGTCCCATGTAATCTCACTCTTGATAGCTTCTATCACCATTTGAGGATTTCTCATCCTCTACGACTATATACAAGGGTAATAGATAACGTAAATTTAGAAGGCTCGGGTAAGCCAATTCAGTCTCATCCTAAGATTGCTCATTGGTTGAGGGCTTGTCATCATCATCATCACTCTCATACATACAACTCAATCCCTCTCTTTTAGATATGGACTCTGCTTTGTCCTCATCATAATGATTCTTTGACTCAACATCTCCTGCTATGCTATAATTTTAATCCTATAGGCTTGTGTCATCATCTACCCCATAGATTTGTTCATCCAAGTTTTCTCTTGGTATGTGCTCTAGACCAGTCTCCACCAAGATGTTCTTATGATATATCTAATGTGGTTCTATAGTGATGTAAGACACTAATCGATTATCCCTTTCAAAGGCAGAGGGATTGGGGTGATAAGGATTGAAGTTGACTTCACCTCCCAAACTAAGGTATAGGTGGTTTAAATATGTCACAAGGAGTTCATCCTGCCCTCCAATATAATACCTAACCCGAACCTATTAGTTGGCAACTAATACTATGGTTCATAAGACCTCCTACACACCTACTCAAATAATCTAAGACCATAACCATGCCAATGGTAATGCTCAAACTATCATAATACGTATTCTAGGTTATAGAGATAATTAACATTCACAGTGAATAGTTCATCGTCATCCTCATCCATGGGAGTGCGATATGTGAGTTGGTCGAGCCCTCCATAGATAAAATTGGTTTGGTTAGGAGGTAACATCATTCCTATGAGAAGGTGATGGGCTTGTGGTTGGCCCATATCTTACATAGTCTCTATTATTGGCGTAAATATCACATTCTACACAATATACTCTCCTAATCTGGGATTAACCAAATGAATGGTTACCTGTGATGCAGATGACCCTATTTAAGATAGACAAAATAGGATGAGGTACCTCTTCAACTTCTCCTTGAGCATCCTCTACTTCCATAGGAGTATGTACCTTGATGACAACTATATTGGGTGGTTGTTTTATCTATTTTCATCCATATTTGCATTTATCTTCCTGTCATCCTGATACATTATGAGTGCAGATGGTTTGGTAGAAGCAGAAGTCATGTGCTTCAATCATTGAGATGTGCATATTTTAGGTTTGGCACACACTTACTTCATTTTTCCTCCTAGCTCTTTGATCAGTGACACTGGTTGTATGTCTAGGTGCATTTAGGGGAGTACGAAGTCCCCCAAAAAATATACTCAACTCACATATTTGAATGGTTCTTCATCTAAAGGTACCACGTGAACCTATCCCTCATGAATGTATTTAATACATTGATGGAGAATGGAAGGGACACAACATATTTCTCTTATCCAAGGCCTCCCTAGAAGGATGTTGTATTGCATAACACCTTCAATCATGTGACACATCACTCGGATGATCTTTAGTCCCACCTAAATTGGTAATACTATCATGTCGACAATTGAGCATAATGTGTTGTTAAAAGCTCTCAATGTGAAGGCAGAAGGTATGATATGCGTCTTTGGCAACTTCATGTATGTCAATGCCTTGGTCATAATTATATTGATTTATAATCCTGTATCAATCAAAAACCACTTGAAAGGTATGTGATTTACACATGCAATAATTTGGAGAGACGGGTCTGATGTGACATTAGAAACCATCTTGATTTCATGATCATAGAATTATATGATTGATTCTTGACACTGTTGTACGTGTCCCATGAAGTGTGTGAATGCTTTGGGATCCTGGGATTGCACTTCTATGGACCTTATAATATCCATAAGCATATCCATGTGCTTGGGAGACCGCTAAATTATTTCATAAATTGATGACTTTTCTAGAGTCGTCTATAAATTTTGAACTAACCTACTCCTGATTGTTACCACTGGTCTAGTTGGTGGGCTTGACACATTTTGGGTTGGCCTTGGAGGAGGTGTATATTGGACCCTAATAGGTGTTATAGGTTGATTTTTTCTTTTATATCTTGCATGTCTTATGATGATGTTGACCATTCTAATGAACCTATGGGTTGGTGGCTTGATGCGTACTTGATTGACTTGGCCAACATTATTCCTTGGTACCTCATGGATGGGTAGAGTATTTTTGTAAATCCCCATATTCTGATTATCTGGTGCTTTTAGATTATCCATAAGAAGCGTACCTCTTTCAATCATATTTTACACTAAATGTTTGAAATACCAACATACCTCTATGTCATGACCTTTCATTCGATGAAATATGCAATATGGTCTAAGGACAAACCAATATCCACCATTTTACCTATTGCATATTCTATCATATTATTTATTTTAGTTACAACACTCATCCACCTTTCTTGGTTTACCCCAAACATGGCTTCTTTCAAGAACTCAATATTGAATTGGATTTTACTGTCATCATTGATTATTATCTCTTAACCCTACAATTCTTCAAAACTATCTCCTATTAAATCAAGAGTAGGTCAAATGACTTTGAAGTCTTCTTCCTTCTCCTGTATCAAGGTCTTTATTTCTCGAGTAGTAATTTGAGACACCGTAATCTGCCTAAACATCTCAGTGAGCCCTTTGTCATGAGCTCACATTTTCATTAACATGTCCCTCTTCATTACATCTAGATATTAGGCATGATTATGAATTCCTACTATTGAAGGGGGTTGTGCCTTTGGAATACCCTTTTGTGCCAATTCTTCCTGTTGTTTATTTATTAATGCTTTCATTTCAGATTTTTCCTTCTCTTCTCTTTTCAATTGATTCCTTAACTCTACAATTTTATCAACTAGTTGGTCCATGGTTTTATTTTGCATTGCCTTGACAACTTTTACCTTCTCACCTTCTTTTCCTAGTAATGATGCACCCCTGGTCTCCTCATTGACTATGAATACAAGTGGGTCTTACAAGGTGGGAAGATTTACCTCTGCTATATCTGATACATATATTTCTATTCATGGTTCATTTGTAAGTTGTTCTTCTATATTTCCCATCCCTGCAACTACCTATAATTCTTGTTCATATATAGCAGTAAAGGTATTTTGCTCATCTGACCTCTCTAACAAAATATTTTTAGAATGCAAAGTCAATTTAGGCTTCTTATTTTCTACAATGGTTATTTTTGTTTGATTCTTCACTTGGTGACTTCAGAACAGTCCCCTAAATCCACTAGTTCTTATCATATTCATCATTACCACCAATGGAACTTTACTTTCCTATCCTTTTATTTTTAAAGAGGTAGGGATGACCATGGGTTCCAATTTTTTCACACTTATTATAGCTAATAATCTATCAAAAATGGGAATTATGGCCTATTCTGAGAGAGAATATTTTTGAACAAGTGTGGTCACAATTTCTTTCCCTTTAGATGCACTTGAGTTTTTGGAAACCTCTTGGGAAGTGCTTGGTGCTATCTCTATTATGATATGATCATCTACGGGAGGCCTGACCTATTGTTCTATTATATATGTATTATTTACAGTGACCTCCATTTGATAAATCCCCTATTTTTATATCAAATCCAATAAGGGGTCTTCCTTGATTGCTTGAGCTACTCTTGGTAAAATGGGTGCTACATATTCCATTAAAATTTCTTGAATTCTTCTCAATTATGTATGATAATCATAGGCTTCATGAATCTATGTGTTGCCCCTATCTTTAGGATAGAAATCATCCCATACAACCTTTAAATCAATCCCTTTTTCTATAGCTTCCAATAATATTTCTTCATAAGCATCCTTTCGGTGTTGTATTCAAGCATACTCCTATTTTTCCATCATTTTATTGTATATCCCTTTTGGATCATAAAACCTCCAAGTTATCTCATCGAAGTCCATAGTATGTAAATAAAATATTCCCTTGAGCAATTCAGGGTAGCCCACAAATATATAGTCCCCAAAGCTATAGGGGACATTAATCCAGGGGACTTTACCATGTTTCTTCACTAGTCTCATCTTGGCTTCCTCTACCACATGCCTACATAAGAGCTGATAGGGATAATGGGCAATACATTGGCAATAGTTTAGGGGGAATTTTGGCCCCATAGATCCTGATATAAGTGAATCCTTATAAGAAAAAGAAATCCCCAATCTCATTTTATTTGATAAAAGCCCTTACTCCTGGCCCTAGCCTCTCAGGGAGCACATTGGTTAAATTCCAATGGATTTCTACCATAAAATGGTCGTAGAACCAACCCAATTGGGTTTGTCCTTCATGCATTCTCCAAAAACTGGTCTAGACGTAGGGGTTGTTAACGACTTCTACTCTTTTCTAGGCTTCCTCTCCTAATTGCCTCACTATCAAGTGGATAAAAATTAAGTATTGTTAAAAATAGGGTAGCTCTTGTCTTTGTTCAAAAATAGCCTTTTTCAATTCTACCATTTGCTCATGTATCTGGTTACTCAGTTCTAGCTCCCATGCATAGATTGGGGTGTTATGTGCCCAATTGCTCTATGCTATTAAATACAAAATGCTTTTACTCACTACACTAAGATCCTATACCCCTAATATTATGTTTATCATATCATAGAAATCTTGGACCCATGGTTTAAAAATATTCTTCCTAATTGGAAATTTATCAACTATTTTCTCATTTGTATCAAAACAATATTTAAAAACTTATAATCCTATGAACATTCAATATTGGTGTTCAAATACCAATTGCACCAAAAATGTGGTAGACTCTATCAAATTGAAGACTTTCTTTATGTGTTCGACTTTGATGCTAAATACTGGTCAGTTCCTATTATTTCAAAATGTTCTAGTCCTTTCATCATATCCCACTGCTAACCATACCATTAAATCTAAGGATAAGTAAACCTTCGAACATATCAAATTCCTGAGGTTACTATTCCATCTGTTACTCCTGGGTAAACCCTTGTATTGTAATCTCTGGGCCTTATGAAATAGGTCAACCATTATCCATGGGGTCCTGCAATCATTTTCCATTACATGAGCATATCTCTTGATGCATGCGGTGTTGATCTTGTATTTTTGTGTTGGAGTAGGTTTCTTATTAGCTCCACACTTTTGAGAGAATTCATACATTGTGTTGTTAGGTATAGGTGGTCCAAAAATCTTAGATTATGGTGACCGGTTTGTAATGAATTTCATTGTTTCTTTGGTGTCTTTGGGTGTAAAAATGTCTCCCCAAAATACCATTGTGCTCATGGTAGCGAGTCTGGTTTCCCTAGAAAATCTCAAAAAATCTTCCTCTTTGTACCTCTTGCGTATCAATTTCTGCTCTTAGATTACTAGGGTGGTAAATTGGCTGATTTGGTGAGCTCAAATACTAGGTGGCAAAATGAGTTTGATATTATCGCATGTTTTGTCATTAATATGACATTACCAACTATTTTTTAAAATGTTCCAAAGGAAATTTTCCAACACATTTCTTTCGATGTTGGGCTTTGATTACGGGTAAAGCCCATCATCCTATGTGTTTTTGTATTCATTATTTTATGTATCAACAATCATTTAAAGCCTCACTATTGGTCTTTGAAACTTCTCATTATCTGACATGGAGTTGTGACGTGTGATAGGGGTGGCCTCCATTTTGAACCTCATGCCACCTTGGCCTAAAATGATAATTAAATCTTAGGGATCGATTACATTTTAATTGGGGTAGCAATCATCCTAGGGATCCCCATAATATTTGGTTCTTGATGTGAGTGCCTGTCATTGTCTTGGGTATCCTAGGTTTCCCTGAATAATCGTGATCGAGCGCAGTCGTTGGATCAACCTTGGTTCCATTGTTGCCTTGGATTTTTTATAACCTATGGGTTAGATAACCTAAATAACATGCTTCAAAACCTCATTTCTATTAATATTGATAAATCAATAAAAAGAGGTGTGATTAGTAATGTGTTAGGACCATTTCTAATGTGATTGAAATTTAATTAATTTAAAGCTAATTTAGGCTTACCATTAGATTTACCTTTGAAGTGTGAGCTACCGTTGGATTATTTTGAGAGGGAGTGCATCCATTGGATTCATCAGAATATGTTCTTTGGATTAGCTTTGCTTATATTTTATCATTTTGACTTTGACTCAATCGCTACCGTCGGATTATTTTAATCTCAATGAAGCACTACCATCGGATTCACTTTTTTTTGGTCAACTTATCTTCTAATTGGATTTTTTAAGCACCACCATATAATTAAGTAATAACGAAGTGCTACCCTTAGATTTAGATTGATGTGCTCATTGGATAAAGTGCATCGGTCAATTCCCTTTAATTTGGCACGTGATTAATCATGTCATTCATTAGTTTATCCTTGGTAACTAGTGATGAATGCACATCGTCAGATCAAAAGTTTGATCAAGCACTATCATCTGATTTCTTTGAGCTTATGTTAGGGTGCTTTATTGCGTTGGGTGCATCTATCTAATTTTTCTTTGATGAGACGTTGTCGTTAGATCTCCTGCAAGTTGCACACTTGATAGACAAAAAGGGATACATTATTATATTTGATTAATCTTAGTTTAAGCTGAATGGGTGTAATTATTAATTTAGTATACCTTCACTAATTCATGATTAATCTTAGCTTTACCTTCATGTTTACCCGATATCCTTACCATTTCATCATTTAGGTTTTGACTCCGACGAGATCATTGGATTTTGATCAATTTCGACGCGGTCATTGATTTTCTTCAACCTGTAGGGTTAGTTACCAAAGGGCATATGATTTTAAGATTTTATTAAGCCAAAAGGGGGATAATTATCCAATGCATTAGACCCTCACTAATCTCATTTAATATATTTAATTAATTCTTGCTATCTTTTACCTCTTTGATGTGCATTTATGATAGTACCACCATCTGATCAGATCTTGATCAACCACTTTCATCGGGTTTGGATTGATGTGCTCGACATTGATGGGGGTGCATGTTCCTTGGATTTATTAATAATTCTTTTGAAATATTATATTTTAATTTCTTTGGCCACATTATTTTAAAAGGTTGATTAATCGAGGTGAGCGCATCCATCAGATTTTACTCTGATGAAGCGCTACCCTTAGATTCGTTTTAAGGTGTTCAATTTTTAACACAATGGGTGCATACCCTTAAGCCTTAATTAAATTCTTCAACATTACTTATGCTTTTCAGGTTTTAGACCAAGGTACTTTATTAAATTTCCCCCTTACTTTTGAATACTTTAGGACTTAATATTTAACCTTTGACTTAGGTCAGAACATGTTAATTAATCCGGGGGACTAACTTTGTCTTCTTTAAGGGTCGGGTTTTATTAAGAGGGATTGACCTTTGTAAAAAATAACCATGATTTTTATTAAAGGGTGCACACATAGTAATATCTAAGGTTAGACTTCATCAAACAAACCCATAAGAAATTAATTTCTCTTAATTAGATGCAATAAGGACCAACAAGGTTGGCTAACTTGATGCAACCAAAAATTTAAATTTGGGGGTTTCAAAGTTTGAGTCAAATTTGGCTCCAACACTTCCTTAAAAAAACCTTCTAAAATATAGGCTCCTGCATCAAAGTCTCTCATATAATTATCTTGCATATTATATTGCCATTATCATATAGTTAATATTGCTTGCTCATTTTAGATCTTATGGTTGCATTTCCTTTAATATAGATCATCAAAAGTTAACACCAAAGAAATTCCTCAGCCAAATCTAGAGCCATAGACCATAGCATTTGTCTCAACTAAATTGCAGCAACAATTTTATCCCAAAGGGTCACAAATCATAAGGAAAATGGGATACACAGGAGTATCTTTAGGAAAGATGTCTATTAGCCTTCAATAAATAATATAGATACAAGAAAGACCTAAAATACTAGCTTTGAGTGCTTCTTTTCCAATTTTTGTTGCTCTAGAGACAAAAATTCAAAGGACTTAAAGGGTCACCTTATAGATTCCTACTAGATCACCACTCAAGTTTGTGGTGAGCCAAACAAAGCATCAAAATCCTTTAGAGCAAGTAACACCAACTAAAAGTGCATAGACATCAACTCAACCCATTAATAATGATGAGGTGCTTGACATCAATAAATAATCAAATGTGTAGTAGTTGCCTAAGACCAGAGCCATTTCTTCTACTCCTCAAAAAATAACACTAAAAATAAAATTTAACTCATATAAGGAATTACAAGAAGGAAACAACAAGAAATAAGCAATCCTAGAACTGCTCATAGCAACCAAGGTAACAATTGAAGTAGCAACTTAAGAAGTGACAACTGAACCAATAATGGAGTAACCCTTAGTATCATAAAAACATGTTAATTCCTCTAACTCTGCAACTACTCTTTATCTTTATACTACTCCCAATGTTATTTCTTCCCTTTTGTATCATTGCTAATACTAGAGGCAAATGTTCAAAGTATTATCACATCATAATATGCTCCTACCATCACCTCCACACCTTTGATCCAAGCCCCTCCAATCATTACCACCCATACCATTCAAAAATATCCTTCATCTCCCTCTCAAATTTTATAATATTTCCTTACCATGCCACCCCCACCTAATCATCCAATCATGGACACTATTAAAAAACTTACAAATATGAGCCACAATGCTCTTGTTTTGTGGAGAATGAAGACACCCAGACAAGCTAGAGGATTTTCCCTTCCTAAATAAATTATCACAGTAGATCCCACCACATATCAACAAATTATAGTCACAACCACTCCAAAAGTGAAGAATCTAGAGGTTGAAGTGATACTCAATGACTACCATGTAGAAACTCAGATGATGGACATTTTTTAGCTATCACTAGAAGATTCTCTAATGAACACTTAAACTCATGTGAGTACTATCTACCTAAAAGGAGATAGGCTAAGGGATAGATGCTGGCAATTGGAAGAAAATATTAATGAGCTAGAAGAAATGACCAATGAAGATAAACATATAAATAAAACTCTACATAATTAGATCCAAAAGTGGAAAAATAAGTTCACAGACCTTGCAAATATCAAATAACAAGCTCAGAAAACTCAAGAACTAAATAAAACATTGATAGAGAAAAATAGGGTAATAACCGAGTAGGTTTAGGATTTATAGAAATAGTTGTAGGCTAAAAAGGAGAAAACCAAGGTCTCTAACTTCTCTAAAGAAACTCTTAAATAACTAAGAAATAATTTCTGAAAAGATATTTTTTAAGATGTTATCAAATATTATGTTGTTATGGATTACATTGACTTCTATGGGCAAGGAATAAATGAAGAAAATATTTTCAACAAGCATAGGCTAAAACCAAAGGCATGCTTTTACAAGCTAAGGTTTTAATGAATATATCATAAATAAGATTTGAGCCTATGGCTAGTTCCATCCCCAGTGAAAATTGGAACACAAATAGAGATATCTCGAAGACTATGATTGAGAAGCACAAACGGATCCAAGAAGAGATTGAGATAATAGGAAGGCTATGTAAAAAGCTTAATAAAATTATGAAACCCATGAGGGAAGCAAAAGAATTAATATTCCCAATATTTTGGGAAGAAAATATGTAGCTCAAGACCTCAAAAGACTTCTATAATTGAATAGACCCGATCACCAAGGATGATTTTGAGATAGATCAGTGGAAATAACCCATTGGAGAAGCCCAAGTACTTGAGTTTCTGATAAAAATGGACCTATTACAAGCAAAAATCTAAGAAATAACTAGGAGATACTAGTATCCATCCTATCAAAAAGTATATTAGCTAAAGAAGCAACATGAATGAGTCTATGAAATAAATATTGCCCCACAAGATATATGGGTAGGATTTTGCATGGTATTTGAGAAATTAGAGAAAGTATTTTATGAAGAAGAAGACTATGAAGAAGAAGAAGGGACTCATGAGATGTAAATTTCCATTGAAGACACACCTACAAGACCCTAATAATATCAAGTAACACTTGGTAAGAAGTCAAATATGCAATAAAAAGTAGCAACTAACAAAATGACACCTATAGCACAACAGGGGTAAAAATATGTTCGATAAGCATTAGAACAATAATAAGCCATCTAGAATTTCTGAAAAAGGTAAAAATATTCTCACTTCTATTCCCCTCATGTCATATTACACCCCATTATCACATCATTCACATTTTTGTACTTTATGTAAATTACTATATCACCATATTTCACTTTTCATAAACAGATCATTTTTATTTTATTTTATAATTCTACTCACATTCCATTTTCATTATCACACCAACTCTATTCCTAATGGAAGCAGGCCTTCTAAGTTCTCAATTCTTGCAAGAAAAAATTCCTTGGGAGGTACCAAACATGTGGGTCAAAGTTTTTACTGTATTTGCATAGTAAAGAAAAAGGTCTTTTGGAAACCCCAAAATTCACTCTTTATTGAAGATAAAGGTCTCTTGCGAGATTGAGATGCTCAAAACCATGATTTCATTAGTAGTGATGTCAATACAAAGTCTTGCCTCCATGAGAATGAGATAAGTAGGCATGCAATACCAAAAGTGTGGGATCATGAGAGAAGGACAAAGAAATGAAAATAAACCCAAGGCCATGATGTTTTGAATGTTAGCTTTGGAAGCTTTAATTCTAATGTAAAACTCATAGGAAAATAATCGCAGGATCTAATATAATGAAGTTGCAATATAATGAATCAAATATAATGACTCAAATAACAATACTTGCAGAATAATCATATAAATAATGCTCATAATATTACACATAAAAAAAATACTAAGAAATGCTATTGAATAAAGGTCTGTTAGAACTAGCATAAAGCTATGCTCTTTTTATTATAATTACAATCCTTTGTCACAAATATATAATTGTATGTGACTCTTCATATGTTGCACTCTTGACCTTCACTCTTCTTTACAACTCTTCACTTTACTATTCTAAGGATACATGTGCACACTTACATATTAGACACTTGTGCACATTTACACTCATAACACTTGCACACATATTTACATGACACTTGTGTATTTCCTGCACATTATTACATTACATAAAATATTTACTCACTCACTAATCTAAGATACAACCCTATTCTAATATTTACAATAATGTACCAAGGTGGTACATTGGCATGTACCAAATAATGTAATATTCTCCAACACTAAAGCTGGGCCATTCAAGATTATGACATTAGCCAAAGAGATGAAGTACCCTCGATAGCACAAGTCAAATTCCTAAGCCTACCTAAGATCGTGATGCTTGAAGCTTAATGATTCTTAATGATGATGTAAGCAATGTTAAAATATAGCCCACATCCATGCAAAGATATCAAATGTACCTAAAAATATAATGTGAGCATGCAAAGCTAAAAAATTCTTGGAACCATGTTGCACAAGCTAATGATATCATCATCTCCTAGCTAAAACTTGAGACTACATGAAATAAATAAAATAGTAGAGAAATATCTGAGGTTGGGATAAACCAAAACCATAACTTTACCTCAAAAGAACTTTCCAAGCAAATGAAGGACCTGATCTCAAATAACGTTTAGTTAAATGTCATTTTCAGACCAAGACCTACAACTACCATGGTGCTTTCCAATTGGTTTTAGTTCATAACCCCCAAGCATGAAAGCAACAACTCCAATAATGCAACAATTTGTAGAATATGATTGTAGATCAACAACTAAATTCAAATTTATGCCCAATATGAAGTTCAAGGCTATCGTATCAACATTTTTTTTCTTTCCAAACTATCCTTCAAATGGCCATACAACTATATTCCCACAAAATATTTGAAATTTTAAATTAAAAATATGAAGAGAGACCTCATACTAAGGGTCAGCTCTATAGTCCTTTCCTAGTATTACTTTGTAATTTTATTGCTGATCAATGAAGTGGTAGTTGTTTGGCCTCCATTACTATGCAATTCATAGGTTTTTATGTGAATTTTACTTTGATTCATTTATGTTACACTTAATTGTTAGTGTATTTTGTTAAAGTAATTCTACTATTTGGATTACCTATTATTTTCTAGAAATTGAAGTCCTTGGAATGATTAGAGCATGGACATTTATTTTAAGTCATTTTTATTACATTCAGCACTTAGTTTATTCTGTTAAAGTGATAAATTACCTATTGGATTGCTAATTGTTTGAATCCATGGAATGATTAGAGTATATATCATGGGCTAAAATAATCTACAATGGTGATAATGGTTGGTCTATTAAGTGCCATGTAATTGATTTGATAGTATATTACTTGGCGAGATTCAATATTATTGCACTATATCCCATCGACTTTTCCCTACATATTTCCAACCCTTACTCCTTTATAACCCTCAATATTTCCTATCCCTTTTTCCAAATTTAATCAAAAGGAACCAACCTTCACTAAAGGTTAAATCAAAGAGCAATATTTTATTTTATCCAATTCTATACTTTATCTATAATCATCAGGTGCAACACCTTTCCATGATAATGGCAAATTTTAGTCTAATAGGAGGACAAAGAGATGAGTGGAAAGGATGACATGGAAGAGGAATATGAGGATAGAGGTGGGGAAGATGTAGTAGTCTATCCATTAGGTGACAAAGAAATGGTTTGAGGAGGATCTACTAATTGAGAAGCCAACCTAGCAATTCATTACTCCCAAGGGTGACGCTCTAGAGGAGTAGGAAAGGGAATAATAGAAATAGAAGGGGGACTCAATCTAGGAGTTAAAATTGAATACAAGGTGAGGGGAGAAGGATTGGGTAAGTGATGCATAAGAGGTGGGTAAGGTACAAAATGAGGAGGTGTAGGAATAAGGGAAGGAATAGTTATAGAAGCATGAATGTGCACCATAGGAGGAGGAAACCTAGGTGGAATAGAAGAAAAATATGGGAAGGAGATCAAAGAGAAGGAATAAGGGGAGGATGAATGGATGGAGGAGTAGAATAGCCATGTAGAGGTAGATAGAATATAGGCCATGGATTATGGGATGGAAGTGGTGAAGGATTGGTTGAATGAACAAGAGGAGGATGGTTAACCACCATAGGGATTGGTGGGATTGGAGGTGTGAACATTGGTTAGATAGGGGAGAGGATTGCACACTAGGAGGGGAAATATGGGTGGATGGTACAGTGGGACCTTCTAGAAGAGAGACCATGTTGAAATACTTGAATGGCTCATCATCAATGGGAATGAAGTGCATGAGTCCCTCATGTACATATTTCAAGTAGTGGTGCAAGGTAGAGGGGACACATTGCATTTCTTAAATCCATGGTCATCCTAGGAGCAAATTATATTGCATTTCACCTTCAACGACATGGCAAAGGGTAGGGATGGCCTTACGCCTACTTGGATAGGAATGACAATCATACCAATCATTGAGCATAGAGTGTTATTGAAACATTGCAAGGTGATGATAGGGGTTGCTAGATGGTTGGATGGAAGGTTGAGATGCTAGAGGGTGAAGATTGAGATGATATTGATGGAAGAACTAGTGTTTATGAGAATTTTCTTAAACATCTTTCCATCGATGCATGCCATTATATGCATAGGGGGAACAAGTCCTACTTCCTCAAGAGTATTTATCTCATGATCATATAATACTATTGAGGATTATGTGCAGGTCCTAACATTACCCATAAATTTAGTGAAGGCATTTGGATCATGTGTTTCTAGATATATAGACTGTAATATATCATTCAAAGCCTCCTGATGGTGGGGATATTGTAGAATTAGGTCGTAGATCAATATCTTATTTGGTATTATCCTAAGACTATGGGTAAGTCGAATCTATAATGTGATAATAGGTCACATTAGAGGAGGTATACCCTACATGGGAGGAGTAGTTTATGGTGAAGGAACATTTGAGAGGTCACATTGTTTGGGTTGTTGGCCATGGTACCATTTATTTTTGGTGATAATATTGATCATTCCAATGAAACCTTGGTAGGATGGGATTCCATTGATGTAGTTTATTTGATTAGACATAGTTGTAGAGGTTGAGATGCATGTTTATTACTGGGGTATCCAATGTTGATGTAGAAGATTCTAATAAATTTCTAATTTTTTGGTTAGAGGGGGCTAATGGGTTATCAACTATTACCTCCCCCTGATCATTCATGTATTGTACCAAATGCTTGATATGTTAATAGTCTATAATGTTATGATCTCTTTGATGATGGTAGATAAAATATTTTTGTTCCTTATACCACTTGGGCTTCCCCCTATTGGGGTCTTCTAGTCAAATTTTAGTTAAGGAAATCACTTTTGTGTCATATAGCTTTTGAAAAATATTTGACAATGGATCTGTATTGCCCAGATTTTTTGCACCCTTACCTTCAGGCTAAAGGATCTGTACCCGAAAGGGGGGTGAGAAAAGGATGGAACAATACCTCGGATGGAGAGGCCATTTGAAGGTCACGCCTCTCGGGGGAGGGGTATAAAGGTGAATTTTTGACGGATGGTGGGGTTCACTAGGAAACTTTGAGTGGCAGTTTCCATGCCTAGGTTGAGAATGGGTTTGATTTGTTCATTTTATGTTCAATCATTTAGATTCCTAGGTTGGAAAAAATTAAGCTAAGCTATTCTATATGAATATTCTAATTTATATGAAGACAACAGACATAAATGAATCCTAATGTGATTGAATACAGAGAATATATAAAATGGAGAAGAGTACACCTAATTTCTGATGTCTGATGAAGATTCTAAAGCTCGTAGGAGTCTAGATCATCCTGGATATGATAGGATCATCTGTAATTTTATAGAATCATCCCAAATCATAGGATATCATTCGATATCACCCAAGATCATCAATGACCTGACGAATTCATCAGGCAAATTCGTCAAAAACCTGCAATCAAGAAAATAGACACCAAAAATCAAAAATACAATTGCAAGAATGATGCAAAATGATAGAAATAAGAGTATAGATGTTTGAATGATAAATCTAGATATCAAATTAATTGAGATGCACTGTTTTGGAAACTTACTTTAAATTTTATCATGCAATTATGCTAAATGAGGTGAACTCCAAGATGCAAAACAAAAGTAAATTAATCTAATGCACCAATAAATAAGGAAAATGAGATAGAGAATGCAAACTCAGGGCTCTGATTGCCCCCAAGCTGAATTGCAAAAAATATCATCTGTAATCATACAAGATCATCTTCGATATTGACAAGATCGTCTAAAATTATAGTTGAATCACCTGCGATGATCCAAGCTACCTCCAACTGAAACACAGTGAAATCCTACAAAAAAACTTGAAAACACAAGTGAAAATGATGGGAGATCATAGCAAAAACTAAAATTATAGAGAAATAATAAGCTAGGCATACAGGTAGGGAGTCAGGGGATAAACTAGGAAAATCCCAATTTATATAGGATTAGCAAGAGGTTAGGAGGTTTGGGATCATCCCAATCTGGGAGATCCCCAACGTGGGAATCTCCAACCACATAGACATGCTTCTGCCAAAGTTGGAGAGGTCGTTGGAATAGAAGCTAATTACAAAAATTTGGTTTTGGGACAAAATCATCTGGACGTTCTATTCCAGACGAATAAATCCAATTTGGGACGATATTGTCAGATCGACGACAATATCATCAAATTGACGATGATATCGTCCAACGGTCACAACAACCTCTAAAAATAGCACAAAAAATGAGGTGAGCGGTTAATGGGCAATTTCAGGGTTAAAATTCAAATTTCTACTTTTTACTAATGGTTTAACTATGCCAATTTTAGGGTGCTACATTTTGCCCCCTCTTTAGCAAATTTTTTGAAAAAAATCTGTTAAAGACGAGTTCTTCACGCTTTATGAGAAAGCAAAAATTTAATCCATTTTTTAGACGATGATTCTAGGTCGAATCGTACGACTTTTTGCTATGGAGCCCCTCCGAGTTTTTACCCAAATCAAACGTTTGAGGTAAAAGCACGGAAAAGCAAAAATTAAAAAAATGTCATTTTGAATAAAAATAAGAAAAATAGGGTAAAACCCTAATTCATTTTTACTGTTCACTTTCGTTGTTTCAGAGCTCTGTAGGTGAAATGGTGGAAACGGTGCACAAATCAACAAAGATTTGACGCAGATTACGGGTAAGGATCTAAACCTAGTTTATTGTGTTTTTAACTTGATTTACTTGATTTTTGACTTGAATTTTAAGTGTTTTTGGGTGTCGCAGCCATTTTTAGGCCGTCGACGAAATCGTCTCTATATTGTCAATTTTGTCTAGGGACGAAATCAAAGAAATAGGGGCGATCCCATCCAATAAGGGGTGATCCCCAAATTGAAGAACAGAGACGATTTCATCCTATTAAGGATGATTTTATCTAAATTTGGTATGATATTGTCCAATAATGGGCGATATCAACTTTTATGGGATGATTTGATTTTAATTGATTTTTTTTTAATGATTATGTACTAATGATTTTTGTTTTTTTATTGCTTATTTTACAGAGGGGGTTGCTAAAGAGTCGAGAGTGGAAATATGGAGGTCTAAGAGACGATTTGGCCATGCTCGATCAGGCCGAGTGAGATAGATTGGCAGGGGTAGGACTGTAGCATGTGGCAGAGATGCCACAAATTCCTATAGATATGGGGCTAATGATAGCCCTAGCAGAGATATGGTATTTAGAGTCATCCTACTTCCGGGTACCAATAGGGGAGATGACTCCCACTCTAGAGGATGTATGGAGGATCTTGAGAATCCCCATACACGGTCGATTCATGACCCCTTAGGCCAATCAAGGCCACACTATGATGAGATTGTGCGAGGACCCAAGCTTTGTTCTGGAGAAGGGCAGAGTGAACATCGAGGCTTTGAGTTGAATGCCTAGGGCATCTCGGTTGACCCAATTTTTGGTAGGGGTGGTGGGTGGCCTTCTTCTATGCCACCAGAGCGGATGTAGATTACCATGGCTACTTTTAGATGTGGTCTATGACATGAGAGACCATGAATATAGGTTTTCTTGGGGCAGCTTTGTACTGTGTCGCTTGTATAGGATCCTTTACAAGGTCATATACAAGGGGGGTCAATATCTGGTGTTGAAATTGCTTCTACAATTTTGGTTCTGGGAGCACATTACGGTGCAAAGGCTGGTAGGGCTTCCACTAATAGGAGTTGACTAGGAGAGACCCCAAGTTTTCTATTGGTGGCCCTAGAGAGGGTCACAGTGGTGGATAGATCTACCAATGTCCCAAAGGTTGCTGGATGACCTCACCCTAGATCGAATCGCCTAGAGACCATGGATAGAGTATCTAGGGTGGGTAGAGGATAGACAGGAGTTGGCTCACATCAGGCAAGTCATATGGTTAAGGACAAAGTGGGGAGAGGTAGAGCTCCACCGCTACAACCAAGTTTTGAGGTAGTTCGGTCTATAGCAAGGGATCCCTACTCTTAGGGATTATGAGTACTCCTGGACTATGCAGGATAGTACCACACTAAGTGGGGCTCCAGACTTGTAGTGGTTCTAAAGTTAGGATGTTGATGATGCCCCCATTCAGCCAGTGGATGAGGATGATGTAGGGATAGCAGATGGATATGATGCCTGGTATGCAGGCATCCACCCTCATCGAATGATGAAGGCACAGGGTCTGATGCACACTATAGTGCAACGAATGGAGAGGCAATGCCAAGCTACCATCGATGCAGTGAGGGGTCATGAATGGAGGGATCAATGATGGCCTCCTAAAGATAGACACCAGATAGTACCATAGGCTCTAGAGAGATAGCAACAGCTAAAGAGGAGGGAGGAGACAATAGAGGAGAGGAGAGAAAGACTCCCTCCTCAGTAGAGGGATAGGCCACTATCGCCCAATAGGGACAAGGGTTTTGAGATGGGGGAGAGCGTCGAGATGGTAGCTCTCCAGGCAAATAATGCTCACCTATGAGCTCAGGTGCAAACTCTATAGGATGAGGCTACACGGCTCAGGGATCGAAGTGAAGGGACAAGTATTCTAGAGCTAGCACGGTCGGTTTCTCATATCACGTTCTATCAGGGAGCGTACTACCAAGTAGTTCTAGAGGGCCAGAGGATACAGTTGCCAGTCAGTATTGCAGAGCTGATCAATATGGAGTCATCGAGGACATCATCATGATAGACATCGAGGACCGACGATATAGTATGAGCTTCGATGGGACCACCTCCTCCACCTTAGGGCAGGAGAGGAGATGATACTGAGAGCTCGAGGTCTTCTCGATACTAGATGCACATTGTACATAGACTATTTTTGAGATGATTGAGTATGCCAGGGTATAGATTGTGACATACTAATCCATTTTGATATGATGTATATACTTCTTGATATATATATGATGTTCCTTTTGAGATATGACTTGTGCATATGTTTTATGATGCTTTAATATTTTAATTGTTGATTTACTATTTATGTAATTATGTCGTTGAAAATATTATAATTTTATGTTATTCTATAAAATTAAATGAAATAATCTGATGTAAACAAACTGGTTGTTGTGTTGTGTTTTGATGAAAATAAAGTGACTTCTAACAATAATTTCAAAGGACATTGTCGTTGTTACATGACCATTTCATGGAGTCGTCGCTCGCTAGGGCATCAAGCTAATCCCGATATGAGAGAAATATTGCTAAAAGTAAAAGGGTGCTTAAGATACTTTCTTAAGACTTTGTGTTGTGATGATGAAAAATGATGATAGTGATGATTTTTTTTTAGATTCCATAAAAATATTATGCATGAAATATTAAAAATATGATTTTTGCTAGGCATAAAATTCCTAAGTATGATAGAAACTTGAACAATTCCCTAGGAAAGTTTTCATTATTTTTAAAGCATAATTGTGTAACATAATGATTTAAGCCATATGCTTTTGTGGATTAAATAAATGGGAAATAAAATTAGAACGATGGTTTGCGCTAGGCATAGAATTTTAGGTATAGACTTATACCATCATCGCGAAATCCAAAGAAGAAATTGATATAATAGTTTTATTGCATAGTTGATTTTTTTATTTTGAGATAAATAGAAAATATAAAAATGAGGACTTGCACTAGGCATAAAATTCCAATTTAGGTTTAGGAACTATACCATCATCGTGAAAGTCATAAATATATAAATGTGATTTATTGCTAGATTTTTTAACATGTTTTGCAAGAAAATTTTGGATTTTTGAAAAAAATGTATTTAATTGATTTTATGCAAAGCAGATATTCTCAAGTAAGAAAGGTAAATTATTCCAGAAGATTTGAATAAATATTTTAAATTATCTCAAAGACAAAATTTAGATTTATAAGGAACCCCGTGTGCATACGTGAGTTCATTGCCGATCTTGATCTATCATAATGATACAAAATCTCTCAAACACAAATGTGTGTGCAATTGTAATATTCATTTACCGATTTTGAGCAAGATAATTTGATGCAAGTAATTTGATACAAGTAATTTGAATTAACCAAATGAGTGTTCGTTGACCATGATTTATATGCATGTAACCATACCAGACTACTATGTAAGTTGGGTCATCAAGAGCTAGCTGATCCATAAGCGGACATAGGTCTGTACAAAATAAGGTCGCTATGTTGGCAATTTTGGGTACCTTGGGTACATTGCTTTGGCTCAAATGAATAATTTGTCATTGATGTCAAGAAGCTTTGGAAGGAATTTGATTTAATGGAAAATAATCTATTTTGATGAAGGTTCGGCATGACAGGTTCGAAAGAAAGTAAGTTCAAAAATGTCGTGATATCACGACATGTCACATTTTAGCAACTTAAGTAGGAGAGAGAAAGCTTTCTAGAAAAGTGTCATGATATCACAACATGTCGCATTTTCGTGACTTATGCAGGCAAGAGAAAGCTTTTTAGAAAAGTGTCACGATATCACGACATGTCGCAGTTTCACGACTCATAGAGGAGAGAGAATGTTCGAATCAGAAATGTCGTGATTTCGTGACATATTGCAAGGAAGATTGTATGGATGAAAAAGTGTCACGATTTCATGACATGTTTCAGGAGAAGGAGCCCAAAAGAAAAAGTGTCGTGATTTCATGACATAATGTAGTAAAAAGAGTCCGTAGTGAGAATTGTCGTGATTTCACGACAATGCAGTAGAAAGAGTCCGTAGTGAGAATTGTCGTGATTTCACAACAAGTTTGAAGAGAGAGAAAGTAACTCAAAGAGTTGCACAATTTCACGACATGCTACAGAATTTGAAGTGAGAAGCATCATGATTTCGCTACATGCTACAAATTTCAAAGTGAGAATCGTCGTGATTTTGCGACATGCTACAGATGAAATTGTTCCAAGTAAGAACTGTCATGATTTCATGACATGCAGCAAAGGAAAGGTTTTAGAGTAAGAAATGTCACAATTTCGCAACATGTTGAAGAGAAAACGTACAAAAGCTAGAAGTGTCATGATTTTGTGATAGAGACAATAAACAAGTCTTCATCAGAAGAAGCATCGTGATTTCATGATGATTTCAAGAAGGAAGAGCTCGAAGGCGAAAGCATCATGATTTCATGACATGTTCCAATTTCGTGAGCATAAGACAGAGAAAAGCTCAAGGCAGCGAAAGCGTTGCGATTTCGTGGCATGTTCCATTTTCGCTAGTGCAAGCAGTTAAGAGTGCAATGAAGAGAAAGTGTCACGATTTTACGATAGATTGAGATAGGAGCGTTTGATTGGAGAAAGTGTCACAATTTCATGACAAAAATAGAATGCAGGCCTTCTATAGGAGAAGTGTCACAGTTTTGTGACAAAAGTAGAGAGGAAGGTTATGAAGACAGAAGTGTCACGATTTCATGACAAAAGTCGAGAAGAGGTTGAGAAAGCGAGAAATGTCATGATTTCACAACAAAAGTGAAGATGACGTCAACAGAGGCAAAAGTGTTGTGATTTCATGACAAAATCCAAATGAAATTGTTCGGTTGAAAAGGTGTCACGATATCACGACATGTAGTTTCATGACAAAAGCTACAGAAGATTTGTAGAGGGAGTGAGGCCGACAAAGTTAAATTTGGGCCAACGAAGATTAGGGTTTGTAGCTGACATAGTTTAGGCTTGTGCAGCTGACTAAGATCAAGGTTTTGATCTTGAAAGTTTAGTATAAAAGGAGGGTTGTTTGGAGAGTTGTGAGGGTATCGAATGCATTGTTGAAGGTGCACAATTTAAGTCCACGATGCGTAGAGAGAAAGTCATACAAAATTGAGCTAAGTGTGAAGCAGAGTGCACAGAGAGCATAAAAGCATAAAGGAGTAGAATCTATTGGTGTTGCGACATTCTTAGATAGTGCACAAAGTGAGAAGTTCGATCATCAAGAGTTGAGTGTTGTTGTGTTTGCATAGACAGTGCAAAGGTTGTTTTCGACCAAGTACGATTGTGACTAAGCATAGAGAATTAAAGGATAGATTTGTGTGAGTTTGTCTAAGAACTAGAAAAGAAGATCTGAGACAAGTCTTTGTGAATACTTGGGTGAATATTAAGCAAGCTTTGGTGAAAGCTTGTAAACCATTTTTGTGAACCAGTATTGAGGACATATATTGGTACAGATTTGAGGATAGATTTGTACCCAGACTAGAGAAAGATTTGAGGACATTTGTGCTAGACCAAAGGACTATGTTTGGTGTAGATCTGAGAAAAATAATGAGGACATTTGTGCTAAATCGAAGGACTATGTTTAGTGCAAATTCGAGGACTAGCTTTGAGGTGATAGAGTTGAGGACAGAGGTCTCCAGCTAGAGCAGGGAGGACAGGCATCTTCTATGGATAGAGTTCCATTTGCTAAGGGCAGCGAAGGCAGAGGTCTTC
The DNA here is from genome assembly GCA_028583015.1 of Wollemia nobilis. Taxonomy (NCBI): domain Eukaryota; kingdom Viridiplantae; phylum Streptophyta; class Pinopsida; order Araucariales; family Araucariaceae; genus Wollemia; species Wollemia nobilis. The sequence goes on from JAQPPZ010016965.1 coordinate 1,390,529, forward strand.
TAGAGGATCACCAGTCAGAGCAGAGTTAAGGGATTGATGTCTCCTTTGGGTTGGTGCCCATAAAATTTGTAACCGATAAAGGTATTCCCATAATTTGAATTGTTAAAATTTAGTGAAATATTTTATCCATGGAGTAGCCCACATTGGCTGAACCACGTAAATTGTTGTGTCTCTTTATGGATGTTTTTTTGTGCATTGCTTTGATTACGGCTATTGATACTACTATCTATACACTGCTTAATATTGAATTGAAAGTTGAATTGAAGGAAAAAGGAAAAATCGGTCTTATACTATTCACCCCCCCCTCTCAGTATAAGCTTGTGTTCTTCAATTGGTATCAAAGCGGGTGCCTTAAAAAATTTTAACAGCTTAAAGGAAAATCCAGTAAATAACACAATGGATTATTCAAGTGGCAATGCAACACCTATTCTTGATGGATCATATTTTGGTCTTTGGAGTGCAAGGATGAAGGTTCATCTAATGGCACTTGGGAATGAGGTTTGGGAAGTGATTGAAGATGGGTACACTATTCCTAAAAATTGTCCTTATACTAAAGAATATAGGCTCCTACATCACAGCAATTCAAAAGCAATGAATGCAATCCTAAAGGTTTATAGAAGGCAGATCTTACCAAGGTGATTCACTGCAAGACAGCTAGTGAAATGTGGAAACAGTTGCAGGTGGTTCACACAGGTGATGTAAATTTTTGAAAGGCTAAGTTGAGACACTTCAAAGGTATGTTTGAACAACTCAAGATGAATGATGATGAAAATATTAGTGACTACATGCTTCGTATGGATGAGGTTGTTAACTCCATGAAAGACTTAGCTCTTGAGCTTGTTAAAAATGATGTTTGTGATAAGATTTTAAGATCTCTTCCTAATAGATTTAGTGAAAATATTTTTGCTATTGAGGAAGCTAAAGATTTGGATAAATTGAAAAAGGATGAGCTCCATAGTATACTTGCAGCATTTGATTTGAGAACTCAAGTGAAGGTTGATGTCAAGAAAGAGGCAGCTTTCAAGGCTACCAAGAAATCTAAGGGTAAACAGCTTCAAGAGAGTGATGAGTCTTCCAATGATGAAGAAGCATACTATAGCAAGAAAGGCAAGTTCTCTAGAAATCACAAAAGCATGAAAAATATAAGATGTTTCAATTGTGGAAAGTTTGGTCATTATGCTACTGACTGTACTGTTCCCAAGAACGAAAGTGATGAAGATATATAGGATTCTAAAAACAAGGATTCTGAAAAGCACAAGCATCACAGGAAAAACAAATATGAGCGCAGCAATCAAGGAAAGAGGTATTCTCACAAGCACAAGAAGAGTTTATACCTAGACAAAGCAAGTAAGTTTTCTAGTAGTGATAGTGAAAGTTCTTCAAGTGATACTGAAAATGAGATGTTCATATCAGAAAAAGAGGAAGAATCAAAACATAGATTCATTATCATGAAATGTCTTAGATGTGGAAATTTTGGTCACCTTGAGGATGATTGCACAAATAATGATTTGGTTTCCAGTATGTATGAGGATGCTTCAGAAAACCATAAGGAAGATGCATATATGGTTTTCGAAAAAGGTATCACCTCTAGTGATAAGAAAGCTGAAAAAGACTTTGATGAATCAAATAGCAAACAAATAAAGGATCTTGAAAGTGAACTTACTAACGCTCTTAATGTTTTGAAAAAGGAAATAAAGAAGAATGCTAGACTCAAGGATAAGTTAGATGAATGTTGTATGGAGAGAGATGATCTCATGGAAAGTCTTGACTTCTCTATGGCTAAGACACAAGAACTCAATGATGAGTTAGAGTCTAAGGTTCTTGAGTATAGTGAGTTAGAAAAGAAAATGGCCTCTTTGAAAGAGGAAACTAAAGAGTACAAGGATATGCTTTACAGGTTTCAAGATAGCTCCAAAAATGTTAAGTCACTCATCAAAGGTCAAAGAAAGACAACGAATAAAATAGGCCTTGGTTTTGTCAAGGAACAAGCTGGAGAGTCTAGTAAGAGACTCCAAAAGGAAGAGATTTCTGATGAGGAAAGTATTTCATATTATGAGTCCTTAGATGATAGATGTGCAAAAATAGAAAATGAAATTTAGAATGAAAAGAAGAAGTTTTCAGGACCCAAGAAGTCGAATAAAGGTAAATTTCATGGCAGATGTTTTGCATGTTACAGGTTTGGTCACATGGCTGCACATTGCATGGCTCAAGTGAAGAAGGTGAATGGCAATTTTAGAAGCACTAGTTTCTTTCGAGGGTATTGCTACTCTTGTCAATAGTTTAGGCACAAGGCAGTCTTTTATGAGGCAAATAATAGGAAAAGGTTTGATCATAACAGGTTTAGGTAGAACTGGCGGATTCAAATAACAGGTATGCCTAAAAGAAATAATATTGTTACTTGTTATAAGTGCAACAATGATGGTCACACAGCTAGACAGTGTAGAGTTGATCTTCCAAGGTACAGGAATAGGAACAGTGGTATAAACAGGTCCAAGGATCAAGGCATGAACAAGAACAAGGATGAGAATAAGAACAAGAACAGTGATAATAATAGGAATGATAACAAGAAAAAAAACAGTGACAAGAACAGGAGAAGGCCTGGCAAGGAAATTATAGACGGTGATGATGATCAGTGCCTAATGGGAGTTTTACTCCCACCCTAGAATTAATCATCTCATCAGGAGGTGGGGGAGGGACTAAGCTAAGAGGCTCATTCTTAGTCTCGAGCCCCAAAGGTGACCCTTTGCCATTGATGACAAAGGGGGAGAGATATGAGTAAGGGGGAGAGCTTCAAGTGGAGAGGAAAGCTTCAAGTCAGGGGGAGCAAATATTCAAAAGGCATAGTTTCTCAGTTGTTAGCACAATTGGTTTTAGTTTTGACTCCTGAGACATGTTTTCAGTAAAGGTTTGCCATCAATGACAAAGGGGGAGATTGTTGGCAATTTTGGGTACCTTGGGTACATTACTTTGGCTCAAATGAATAAGTTGTCATTGATGTTAAGAAGCTTTGGAAGGAATTTGATTTGATGTAAAATAATTTGTTTTGATGAAGGTTCGGCATGACAGGTTCGAAAGAAAGTAAGTTGGAAAATGTCACGATATCACGACATGTCACATTTTCACGACTTAAGCATGAGAGAGAAATCTTTCTAGAAAAGTGTCGTGATATCACGACATGTCGCATTTTCGTGACTTACGCAAGCGAGAGAAAGCTTTTTAGAAAAGTGTCGCGATATCACGACATGTTGCAGTTTTGTGACTCATAGAGGAGAGAGAATGTTTGAATCAAAAATGTCACGATTTCATGACATATTGCAAGGAATATTTTACAAAAAAAAAAGTGTCACGATTTCACGACATGTTGCAGGAGAAGGAGCCCAAAAGAAAAAGTGTCACGATTTCACAACATAATGCAGTAGAAAGATTCTGTAGTGAGAATTGTCACGATTTTGTGACAAGTTCGAAGAGAGAGAAAGTAACTCAAAGAGCGTCATGATTTCATGACATGCTGCAGAGTTCAAAGTGAGAAGCGTCGTGATTTCACGACATGCTGTAGAGTTCGAAGTGAGAACCGTCACGATTTTGTGACATGCTGCAGATGAAATTGTTCCAAGTAAGAACTATCATGATTTTGTGACATGCAGCAAAGGAAAGGTTTCAAAGTAAGAAATGTCACGATTTTGTGACATGTTGAAGAGAAAACGTATGAAATCTAGAAGTGTCATGATTTCACGACAAAAATAGTAAGCAAGTCTTCATCATAAGAAGCATCACGATTTCGCGATGATTTCAAGAAGGAAGAGCTTGAAGGCGAAAGCGTTGCGATTTCGTGACATGTTCCAATTTCACAGGCGTAAGGCAGAGAAAATCTCAAGGCAGCGAAAGCATCACAATTTCACGACATGTTCCATTTTTGCTAGTGTAAGCAGTCAAGAGTGCAATGAAGAGAAAGTGTCACGATTTCGCGATAGATTGAGATAGCAGCGTTCGATTGAAGAAAGTGTCACGATTTCACAACAGAAACAGAATGCAGGCCTTCTATAGGAGAAGTGTCACAATTTCATGACAAAAGTAGAGAGGAAGGCTATGAAGACATAAGTGTCATGATTTTGTGACAAAAGCCAAGAAGAGGTTGAGAAAGCGAGAAATGTCATGATTTCACGATAGAAATGAAGATGATGTAAGCAGAGGCAGAAGTGTCATGATTTCACAACAAAATCCAAATGAAAGTTTTCAATTGCAACGGTGTCATGATATCGCGACATGTATTTTTGTGGCAAAAGCTACAGAAGAGTTGCAGAGGGAGTGAGGCCAACAAAGTTAAATTTGGGCCAACGAAGATTAGGGTTTGTAGCCGACGTAGTTTAGGGTTGTGCAACCGACTAAGATCAAGGTTTTGATCTTGAAAGTTTAGTATAAAATGAGGGCTATTTGGAGAGTTGTGGGGGTATCGAATGCATTGTTGAAGGTGTGTAAGTTAAGTCCACGATGCGCAGAGAGCAAGTCATGCAAAATCAAGCTAAGTGTGAAGCAGAGTGCATAGAGAGCAAAAAAGCATAAAGGAGTAGAAGCTATTGGTGTTGTGACATTCTCAGATAGTGTGCAAAGTGAGAAGTTTGATTGCCAAGAGCTGAGTGCCGCTGCATTTGCGTAGACAGTGCAAAGATTGGTTTCGACCAAGTACGGCTGCGACTGAGTAGAGAGAATTAAAGGACAGATTTGAGTGAGCTTTTCTGAGAAATGGCAAAGCAGATCTAAGACAATTCTTGGTGAAGACTTGGGTGAAGATTAAGCAAGCTTTGGTGAAAGCTTGTAAACCATTTTTGTGAACCAAGCTTGAGGATAGATATTGGTACATATTTGAGGACAAATTTGTACCAAGACCAGAGAAATATTCAAGGACATTTGTGCCAGATCGAAGGACTATGTTTGGTGCAGATCTAAGAAAAATAACATGGACATTTGTGCTAAACCGAAGGACTGTGTTTAGTGCAAATTCGAGGACCGACTTTGAGATGATAGAGTTGAGGACAGAGGTCTCCAGCCAGAACAGGGAGGACAGGTGTCTTCTATGTATAGAGTTCCATTTGCTAAGGGCAGCGGAGGTAGAGGTCTTCTAGAGGATCACCAGTCAGAGCAGAGTTAAGGGATTGGTGTCTCCTTTGGGTTGGTTCCCATAAACTTTGTAATCAGGAAAGGTATTCCCAAAATTTGAATTGTTAAAATTTAGTGAAATATTTTATTCGTGGAGTAGCCCACATTGGGTGAACCACGTAAATTTTTGTCTCTTTGTGTATGTTGTTTTATTCATTGCTTTGATTACGGCTATTGATACTGTTATATATACACTACTTAATATTGAATTGAAAGTTTAATTGAAGGAAAAAGGAAAAAGCGGTCTTATACTATTCACCCCCCCTATCAGTATAAGCTTGTGTTCTTCATGCTAATGTGACAGACATATCACCACGCTAGGAGTTACCCAATGTCAAGCAAGTTGGGCACAAATCACCTGTTATGGGGTTTACCTCACGGTTTTCGAATAATTGAGAATTCTAGGGATTCAAGCTTCACACTTCCTTCTTTCCAAGGGGGGGAAGGTATTTATTGCTTTTTGCTTTTTCTTTTTCTTTTTCTTTTCTTTTTTTATATTTTTTTTTTGTATTTTTTTTTTTTGCTTGACACTAAGATAATGCTGAAATATTGCTGAGATGGTACAAAATGATACTGAAATAATGCTTCTGAATAATTTCTCTTTTTCTCATGATTTTTCTTGATTTTCTTTTTCTTTTTCTTTTTCAGCCTATACTAGGGATACTTGCTCGGATTGGCTGTAGAGCAAGGTATTTTTATTCTAGGCAGGAGTGAGCTTGTACTTTTGTCAATTCTCAAAGATTCTAGACCATGTGCATGATAGGATAGCAGGGAAAAATTTTCGCTCAAGAGACCACTTCTGTGTAGCATCATTTTGAATTTGCAATGAAATCATTTTAATGTGAAAAGGTATACTTGGTTCAAGTAAATAACAAGATAAGTTCTCTATGCTCAAAACTTTATTTAATTCAACTGTGGACTTCGATATAAGAGAGATTAATAATCATACCAAATAAGATCAAAATATTTATTCATGTGAGTGTGAAAGTGAGGGATTCCAGATAAATGCTAATTTATCCAAAATAACTGAAAATATAATTGCAATACTTCAAGAATTGACAGGTGCAAAGTAGAAGATGTTTTTGAGTATTTTGATGATTTTGATTTTTTTATATTTTGATTTTAATTTATGAATTGAGAGAATACATAATATTACTATTTTTGAAATTTTTATATGAATTACAAATATGAGACAATATGTATAATATATACAGTGACAAAATTACCAGATTTATGCATAATAGCGCTTAAGATGCATAATGTTCGTAGGTTCTTTAAGATATTTACCATCTAAGGTAGCTAATCTGTATGCTCCCGATTCAAATTTAGCAGTGATAATATATGGCCCAAGCCAGTTAGGCTCGAATTTGCCTTTAAGGTCTTTGGTTGCATTAGTATTTTATTTATTTTCTTTTAAGACGAGTTCATCGATCTCAAAGGATCAATTATGAACTTTCTTGAGATATGCTCGTTTGAGCTTGTTCTGGTAGGCACGAAGATGCTCCAAAGCATTAATGCGCTTATCATCTAGGAGTTCCAACTGACTAAATCTGCCAACATGATATTCATCTCCTACTTCAGTATCTTGAAGTAGCAAAGCCAAAGAAGGAACTTCTAGTTCAAAGGGAAAAATAGCTTCAACGCCATAAACCAAAACAAAATGTGAAGTGCCCATGGGAGTACGAATACTAGTTTGATAAGCCCACAAATAGGATATAATTGAATGTGCCAATCACAGCTAGATTTATTGACCAGACTCTTGAGGATTTTCATGAATGTTTTATTAGATGCTTCTTCTTGGCCATTACCCTGAGGATAATAGGGAGTGGACCAACGATGTTGAATTTTATATTTTTGACATAGTTTCTTTACATCTTTGTTTTTTAAACAAGTTTCATTATCCAAGATGAGATTTGCAGAAATTTCAAACCTACAAATAATTTTATTAAGAATAAACTTGGAAACTTGTGTTCCAGTGCAAGAAGCTAAGGGCATAGCTTCGACCCACTTCATAAAATACTTGATGGCGGTTATGATGAATTGTGTCCATCATCTAACACAATATTGATTTTTCCAATGATGTCTAAGCCCCATTTTGAAAAGGGCCAAGGAGATGAAATAGCCTATAGTTCTTATGTAGGCACATGGATAAGGTCAGTGTGTTTCTAGCACTTGTCGTAATGGTGCTCATAATCATGTGCATCATTCTCCATGAAATATCCTATTCGAAGGAGCTTCTTAGCAATGGTGCTACCACTAAAGTGTCCCCCACAAGATCCATTGTGGGCTTCACTCAAAGCTGATCTAGACTCTTCTAGATTCAAACATCTCAATAGGAAACCTTCAAAAAATCTCCTATACAATGTATTTCCAATTATTATGAAGCGACTTGCTCATCTACTAATAATCGATGTTGGATTATATTAAAACCTTTAGGGAAGGTCCCATTTTGAATAAAATTAAGGATGTCAGTGTACCAAAGTTCAAGAATAGTTTCATTGATTAGAAACACGTCCAAAGGTTCCAAGCATGATTTAGTTGAAGCAGGTTCCTAGAGTTGATGAATAATGATGGTAGCATATTCGTCATCTAACTCCAAGGGTAAAAGAGATGCAGCTACGGCCATAGCGTCAGCCGCACGATTTCTAGTTCTAAGAATAGCTTCCAAGGTAACTTGATCAAATAAAGATATTAATTGTAATACATATGCTTTATATGGGAAAAATTTATCATATCTGTTGTAATAAACAATGTTAATTTGATTTATAACAAGTTGATAATCACTAAAAACTAATAGATTTTTAATTTTTAGTGCCAGGGCAGCTCGTAATCCAAGGATTAGAGCCTCATATTCAACAGTGTTATTAGTACATGCAAACGTTAATTTAAAGGATAGAGGTATGAGATGTTTCTATGGAGATATCAAAATAATACCTGAACTAGCTCCACTCATGCATCGGGCTCCGTCAAAGTATAGGGACCATTGCTTTGAATGATCTACCTCTAGGTTAAGGTATTTGTTAGGAAACTCAATAACGAGGGGATGAGTGGAATCTAAGGGTGCAGTAGCTAATTGATCTGCTATGATTTGACCCTTAACAGACTTCTATAATATAAACATGAGTTCAAACTTTCTTAGAGCAAGAACCCACTTCATTGTGCGACCAGATAAATAAATAAGGTCGACTCATGAGATATTGCAAGGGATCAAATTTAGCAATAACATATGTTTTTTGACTGAGCATATAATGGCATAGTTTCTATGTATAAAATATGACTGCTAGACATAACTTCTCTAATGTTGTGTAGCGGGTTTCATAACTAATTAATGTTCTACTAATGTAATAATTAGCACGCTCTCTTTTCTCATCATCAAGTTGAGCTAACATAGCTCCTAAAGCAAAATTTGAAGCAAAAATATACAAGATAAATGGACGATCAGGTTTAGGTGGCAAAATTATAGGTGGGTTAAGAAGATATTGTTTGAGGAGTTCAAATGCTTCCTTACATTTGTCATCCCAATGGAAAGAGCCATCCTTATTAAGAATCTTAAGAAAGGGTTCAGTTTTATCTGCAGCTTATCGATGAAGCGACGGATATCTTGAATCTTACCTTGTAGAATTCGCAATTCAGATATATTTGTAGGTGTGGGCATATTAGTGATAGTCGTAATCTTGAGAGGGTCAATTTTCATGCCACATAAAGAAACTATAACCCCCAATAATTTACCTAACTTAAATCTAAATATACATTTGGTTGGATTCAATCGGATAAGATATTCCATTAACCGATCAAATACTTTTCTCAAGTCATCTAGATGGTCATCTTCTTTAGTAGAATGAGCTATAATGTTGTCTACATAATCGTATCCAAGGTTCTTGGACCAACCTGCAATGGAATGGTAATAACTCCACACGTTTCTTGTGTTTCGTCATTGAAAACTTTTATGATCATATCAGTTCTTTTCATTTCATCACTTCCAAACACAAATCTTTGGTAGGAGTCAAAAGTGCAGATATTTAAAGATGAACCATTATCAATCAAAACTTGTTTGAATGCTACATCTACAATTAAGGTAGTAATATACAAGGGGTTATCTTTATGTAAACTATGTTGCGGTATGTCTCTATCCCAAAATTCAATACAATCAACTTCACGATTTATTATAGTTTCAGCCATGGCTTCAGGTTGAATGTCTTGTGGTACCATCATCTGACTTAATGTGAGCATTAATTCATCTCTATGTGTAGGAGAAGATCTTAAAAAGTCCAAGAGAGAAATTCTAGTTGTAATATTTGATAATTGTTAATTAATATTATAAGGAGGTTTAGGTTGAACATTAGGTGAATGAATCACTTTTTTAGGAACCTTCAAAACAAATGGAGTTGATCCACCATTCTTAATTTGATCTTGTTGAGAATTTTGAGCATGTTGTCTAGTAACAGCTCCGATGGTACCCACAATATTATTCTACGGATGATGAATGGTTCTTGGTCTAGCGTTTATAGCTAACTTATTAGAAATTAATTGGTGATACGATGGTCTAGTAGTGACTCTTCTTGGAAATGGATCTTATGGAACCATATAACTTGTGACAGGGTGAATAGGATCTGATTCATCTTTAGAACTATTCAATTGATTTGATGTGATTTCCATATCACTCTTAGTCTTGTATTCTGTATCATAAAGATCAAGTATCTGAATATTATATAGAGGCCTGGTTGTAACCATGGATAAAGTTGTGTCAAATATTTCCAGATCATGAACTGGTAAATGCCCACTAATAGTTCCTATATATCGGGCAGAAGGAGGGACATTATGATGTTCAAATTGATTAGCCACCTCCTTACAATTTTTTGGTAAGGGATGTTGAAAGATGTCCAATGACTGATTGGCATTTCGATTCTAGTTTTGTGGAGTGTTCTTTTGAACATTATTAGGAGGATTTTGCTTAGGTTGAAAGGTTTGCACCTCCATCTCATTATTATCAATCAAGTCCTATATTTTATGTTTTAATATTTTACAAGAGTTGGTAGTGTGTCCAGGTCCTCTATGGAAGTCACGGTGTAAATCTGTTCTGTATCTGGGTATAGTTGGATCAGGTTCCCAAATATTTGGTAATTGAATCAAACCTAGTTCTAATAATTGTTGTAGAATAGTTGATAAAGATTGATTTAACCTAGTAAATTCTCGAGGAGGTCTATCAGGAGGTTTCAGTACAAACTTCTTTGCTGTCTTTGCAGCATTAACATTAGCAGTATTTCTGCTATCGGTGACTCCATCACCCATAACTTGTTTATTATTATATTGATTTTTGGATGTTTTCTCATCGTCTCTCTTTTTAATCTGGCCTCTCCTAATGAGAGCATCTTCCACTCTTTAGGCTAAGTCTATAGCCTGATCGAAGGTGGTCAAGGTAGCATTTGATAATTCATAAGATAGTTGCTCTTGCAAATTATTAATAAAAATGTCCAACATCTCCCTATAAGGTAACACAAATGGCAATTTTCTTATCAACTGTCTCCACCTAGCTAGGAAATCAGCAAAGCATTCATCTTTGCCCTATTTTAAGTTATACAAATCTTTAATGGTCACATATCTTTCGGTGTAGGCACTAAATTGATGAATAAAAGACTCGACAGTTTCTTTGAAATTCCTCAAAGAATTAGTGGGTAATTGATAATACCACTCTAATTCCATTCCTCCCAAGATTTTCATGAATATTTTTAGTAATAACAAGTCATCATGTGATATATCATGACGTGTTGTCCTAAACATATGAAGATGCTCTATGGGATATTTGGTTCCTTTATATATGGGAATAACAGGCATAGGAAAATGTTTAGGATATATGACTATAGGATCTAAATGCTAACAACACATCTCTCAATAATTGTACTAGGGACGGTAGGGATCTATCTGGTCCATGTGGGAAACTAACTATTTCACTATGAGGGATGTCATCTTGTTCAGAAGATGGTTGAGCTATATTTGGAGGGGCAACTGATGGAGAAGAAGTAGATGATGTTGTGGGTGTGAGTTTCACACGTTTAGATGGATAATGAGAGTTAGTATGTGTGGATGATAGAGTGGGGCAAACTTGAACTCCAATAGGTTTTGCCAAAGCACACATATCAAAGGGTCTTGGATCACCATGAATGGTAACCAACTGATTCTTAAATTCAAACTTAACACATTGATGTAAAGTTGAGAAAATAGCTCATATCGCGTTGATCCAAGGATGACCCAAGAGTATATCGTACGATGTACAGAAATGTACAATAAACATAGTCGTATCCAAGGTTCTTGGACCAACCTACAATGGAATGGTAATAACTCCACACATTTCTTGTGTTTCGTCATTGAAAACTTTTATGATCATATCAGTTCTTTTCATTTCATCACTTATAAACCCAAATATTTGGTAGAAGTCAAAAGTGCAGATATTTAAAGATGAACCATTATCAATCAAAACTCGTTTGACTACTACATCTCCAATTAAGGCAGTAATATACAAGGGGTTATCTTTATGTAAACTATGTTGCAGTATGTCTCTATATCGAAAGTCAATACAATCAACTTCACAAGTTATTATAGTATCAGCCATGGCTTCAGGTTGAATGTCTTGTGGTACCATCATCTGACTTAATGTGAGCATTAATTCATCTCTATGTGTAGGAGAAGATCTTAAAAGGTCCAAGAGAGAAATTCTAGTTGTAATATTTGATAATTGTTCATTAATATTATAAGGAGGTTTAGGTTGAACATTAGGTGAATGAATTCGTTTATTAGGAACCTTCAAAACAGATGGAGCTGATCCACCATTCTTAATTTGATCTTGTTGAGAATTTTGAGCATGTTGTCTAGTAAAAGCTCCGATGGTACCCTGAATATTATTTTGTGGATGATGAATGGGTCTTGGTCTAGCGTTTATAGCTAACTTATTATAAAGTAATTGGTGAGACGATGGTCTAGTAGTGACTCTTCTTAGAAATGGCTCTTATGGAACCATACAACTTGTGATAGGGTGAATAGGATCTGATTCATCTTTAGAACTATTCGATTGATTTGATGTGATTTCCATATCACTCTCAGTCTTGTATTCTGTATCACTAAGATCAGGTATCCGAATATTATATAGAGGCCTGGTTGTAACCATGGATAAAGTTGTGTCAAATATTTCCAGATCATGAACAGGTAAATGCCCACTAATAGTTTCTACATATCGGGCAGGAGGAGGAACATTATGATGTTCAATTTGATTAGCCACCTCCTTACCATTTTTTGGTAAGGGATGTTGAAATATGTCCAATGACTGATTGGCATTTTGATTCTAGTTTTGTGGGGTGTTCTTTTGAACATTATTAGGAGGATTTTTCTTAGGTTGAAAGTTTTGCACCTCCATCTCATTGTTATCAATCAAGTCTTGTATTTTATGTTTTAATATTTTACAAGAGTTGGTAGTGTGTCTAGGTCCTCTATGGAAGTCACAGTGTAAATCTACTCTGTATCCGGGTATAGTTGGATCAGGTTCCCAAATATTTGGTAATTGAATCAAACCTAGTTCTAATAATTGTTGTAGAATAGTTGATAAATATTGATTTAACCTAGTAAATTCTCGAGGAGGTCTATCAGGAGGTTTCAGTACAAACTTCTTCGCTGTCTTTGCAGCATTAACATTAGCAGTATTTCTGCTATCGATGACTCCATCACCCACAACTTGTTTATTATTATATTGATTTTTTGATGTTTTCTCATCGTCTCTCTTTTTAATTTGGCATCTCCTAATGAGAGCATCTTCCACTCTTCGGGCTAAGTCTATAGCCTAATCGAAGGTGGTCAAGGTAGCAGTTGATAATTCATAAGATAGTTGCTCTTGCAAATTATTAATAAAGATGTCCAACATCTCCCTATAAGGTAACACAAAGTGCAATTTTCTTATCAACTGTCTCCACCTAGCTAGGAAATCAGCAAAGCATTCATCTTCGCCCTATTTTAAGTTATACAAATCTTTAATGGTCACATATAGGCACTAAATTGATGAACAAAAGACTCAGCAGTTTCTTTGAAATTCCTCAAAGAATTAGTGGGTAATTGATAATACCACTCTAATTCCATTCCTCCCAAGATTTTCAGGAACATTTTTAGTAATAACAAGTCATCATGTGATATATCATGACATGTTATCCTAAACATATGAAGATGCTCTATGGGATCTTCGGTTCCTTTATATATGGGAATAACAAGCATAGGAAAATGTTTAGGATACGATTGTGCTATGACTATAGGATCTAAAGGCTAACAACACATCTCTCGATAATTGTACGAGGGATGGTAGGGATCTATTTGGTCCATGCAGGAAACTAACTGTTTCACTACGAAGGACGTCATCTTGTTCAGAAGATGGTTGAGCTATATTTGGAGGTGCAACTGATGGAGAAGAAGTAGATGATGTTGTGGGTGTGAGTTTCACACGTTTAGATGGATAATGAGAATTAGGATGTGTGGATGATAGAGCAGGGTAAAATTGAACTCCAATAGGTTTTGCCAAAGCACACATATCAAAGGGTCTTGGATCACCTTGAATGGTAACCAACTGATTCTTAAATTTGAACTTAACACATTGATGCAAAGTTGAGGGAACAACTCGCATCGCGTTGATCCAAGGATGACCCAAGAGTATATTGTATGATGTAGGGAAATGTACAATAAACATTGTCGTATCCAAGGTTCTTGGACCAACCTACAATGGAATGGTAATAACTCCACACGTTTCTTGTGTTTCATCATTGAAAACTTTTATGATCATATTAGTTCTTTTCATTTCATCACTTCTAAACCCAAATATTTGGTAGAAGTCAAAAGTGCAGATATTTAAAGATGAACCATTATCAATCAAAACTCGTTTGACTGCTACATCTCCAATTAAAGCAGTAATATACAAGGGGTTATCTTTATGTAAACTATGTTGTGGTATGTCTCTATCTTGAAAGTCAATACAATCAACTTCATGAGTTACTATAGTATCAGCCATGGCTTCAGGTTGAATGTCTTGTGGTACCATCATCTGACTTAATGTGAGCATTAATTCATCTCTATGTGTAGGAGAAGATCTTAAAAGGTCCAAATAATTGTTCATTAATATTATAACGAGGTTTAGGTTGAACATTAGGTGAATTAATCTATTTATTAAGAACCTTCAAAACAGATGGAGCTGATCCACCATTCTTAATTTGATCTTGTTGAGAATTTTGAGCATGTTTTCTAGTAACAGCTCCCATGGTACCCACAATATTATTTTGTGGATGATGAATGGGTCTTGGTATAGCATTTATAGCTAACTTATTATAAAGTAATTGATGAGATGATGGTCTAGTAGTGACTCTTCTTAGAAATGGCTCTTTTGGAACCATACAACTTGTGATATGGTGAATAGGATCTGATTCATCTTTAGAACTATTCGATTGATTTGATGTGATTTCCATATCACTCTCAGTCTTGTATTTTGTATCACTAAGATCAGGTATCTGAATATTATATAGAGGCCTAGTTGTAACCATGGATAAAGTTGTGTCAAATATTTCCAGATCATGAACAGGTAAATGCCCACTAATAGTTCCTACATATCGAGCAGGAGGAGGGACATTATGATGTTCAATTTGATTAGCCACCTCATTACCATTTTTTGGTAAGGGATGTTTAAATATTTCCAATTACTGATTGGCATTCTGATTCTAGTTTTGTGGGGTGCTCTTTTGAACATTATTAGGAGGATTTTTCTTAGGTTGAAATTTTTGCACCTCCATCTCATTGTTATCAATCAAGTCTTGTATTTTATGTTTTAATCTTTTACAAGAGTTGGTAGTGTGTCTAGGTCCTCTATGGAAGTCACAGTGTAAATCTACTCTGTATCTGGGTATAGTTGGATCAGGTTCCCAAATATTTGGTAATTGAATCAAACCTAGTTCTAATAATTGTTGTAGAATAGTTGATAAATATTGATTTAACCTAGTAAATTCTCGAGGAGGTCTATCGGGAGGTTTCAGTAAAAACTTCTCCGCTGTCTTTGCAGCATTAACATTAGCAGTATTTCTACTATCGGTGACTCCATCACCCACAACTTGTTTATTATTATATTGATTTTTTGATGTTTTCTCATCGTCTCTCTTTCTAATTTTGCATCTCCTAATGATAGCATCTTCCACTCTTCGGGCTAAGTCTATAGCCTAATCGAAGGTGGTCAAGGTAGCAGTTGATAATTCATAAGATAGTTTCTCTTGCAAATTATTAATAAATATGTCCAACATCTCCCTATAAGGTAACACAAAGTGCAATTTTCCTATCAACTATCTCCACCTAGCTAGGAAATCAGCAAAGCATTCATCTTTGCCCTATTTTAAGTTATACAAATCTTTAATGGTCACATATAGGCACTAAATTGATGAACAAAAGTCTCATCAGTTTCTTTGAAATTCCTCAAAGAATTAGTGGGTAATTGATAATACCACTCTAATTCCATTTCTCCCAAGATTTTCAGGAACATTTTTAGTAATAACAAGTCATCATGTGATATATCATGATATGTTATCCTAAACATATGAATATGCTCTATGGGATCTTCGGTTCCTTTATATATGGGAATAATAGGCATAGGAAAATGTTTAGGATACGATTGTGCTATGACTATAGGATCTAAAAGCTGACAACACATCTCTCGATAATTGTGCGAGGGATGGTAGGGATCTATTTGGTCCATGCAGGAAACTAACTATTTCACTACGAAGGACGTCATCTTGTTCAGAAGATGGTTGAGCTATATTTGGAGGTGCAACTGATGGAGAATAAGTAGATGACGTTGTGGGTGTGAGTTTCACACGTTTAGATGGATAATGAGAATTAGGATGTGTGGATGACAGAGCGGGGTAAAATTGAACTCCAATAGGTTTTGCCAAAGCACACATATCAAAGGGTCTTGGATCACCATGAATGGTAACCAACTGATTCTTAAATTTGAACTTAACACATTGATGTAAAGTTGAGGGAACAACTCACATCGCGTTGATCCAAGGATGACCCAAGAGTATATTGTATGATGCAGGGAAATGTACAATAAACATAGTTGTATCCAAGGTTCTTGGACCAACCTACAATGGAATGGTAATAACTCCACATGTTTCTTGTGTTTCATCATTGAAAACTTTTATGATCATATTAGTTCTTTTCATTTCATCACTTCTAAACCCAAATATTTGGTAGAAGTCAAAAGTGTAGATATTTAAAGATGAACCATTATCAATCAAAACTTGTTTGACTGCTACATCTCCAATTAAGGCAGTAATATACAAGGGGTTATCTTTATGTAAACTATGTTGTGGTATGTCTCTATCGTGAAAGTCAATACAATCAACTTCATGAGTTACTATAGTATCGGCCATGGCTTCAGGTTGAATGTCTTGTGGTACCATCATCTGACTTAATGTGAGCATTAATTCATCTCTATGTGTAGGAGATCTTAAAAGGTCCAAATAATTGTTCATTAATATTATAAGGAGGTTTAGGTTGAACATTAGGTGAATGAATCCCTTTATTAGGAACCTTCAAAACAAATGTAGCTGATCCACCATTATTAATTTGATCTTGTTGAGAATTTTGAGCATGTTGTCTAGTAACAGCTCTGATGGTACCCACAATATTATTCTACGGATGATGAATGTGTCTTGGTCTAGAATTTATAGCTAACTTATTAGAAAGTAATTGGTGATACAATGGTCTAGTAGTGAATCTTCTTGGAAATGGCTCTTATGGAACCATATAACTTGTGATAGGGTGAATAGGATCTGATTCATCTTTAGAACTATTCAATTGATTTGATGTGATTTCCATATCACTCTCAGTCTTGTATTTTGTATCACTAAGATCAGGTATCTGAATATTATATAGAGGACTAGTTGTAACCATGGATAAATTTGTGTCAAATATTTCTAGATCATGAATAGGTAAATGCCCACTAATAGTTCCTACATATCGGGCAGGAGGAGGGACATTATGATGTTCAATTTGATTAGCCACCTCCTTACCATTTTTTGGTAAGGGATGTTGAAATATGTCCAATGACTGATTGGAATTCTGATTCTAGTTTTGTGGGGTATTCTTTTGAACATTATTAGGAGGATTTTTCTTAGGTTGAAATGTTTGCACCTCCATCTCATTGTTATCAATCAAGTCCTATATTTTATGTTTTAATATTTTACTAGAGTTGGTAGTGTGTCCAGGTCCTCTATGGAAGTCACGGTGTAAATCTGCTCTATATCCAGGTATAGTTGGATTAGGTTCCCAAATATTTGGTAATTGAATCAAACCTAGATCTAATAATTGTTGTAGAATAGTTGATAAATATTGATTTAACCTAGTAAATTCTTGAGGAGGTCTATCAAGAGGTTTCAGTACAAACTTCTCCGCTGTCTTTGCAGCATTAACATTAGCAGTATTTCTGCTATCGGTGACTCCATCACCCATAACTTGTTTATTATTATATTGATTTTTTTATGTTTTCTCATCGTCTCTCTTTTTAATCTAGCCTCTCCTAATGAGAGCATCTTCCACTCTCCGGGCTAAGTCTATAGCCTGATCGAAGGTGGTCAAGGTAGCAGTTGATAATTCATAAGATAGTTGCTATTGCAAATTATTAATAAAAATGTCCAACATCTCCCTATAAGGTAACACAAAGTGCAATTTTCCTATCAACTGTCTCCACCTAGCTAGGAAATCAGCAAAGCATTCATCTTTGCCCTATTTTAAGTTATACAAATATTTAATGGTCACATATCTTTCGATGTAGGCACTAAATTGATGAACAAAAGACTCAGCAGTTTCTTTGAAATTCCTCAAATAATTAGTGGGTAATTGATAATACCACTCTAATTTCATTCCTCCCAAGCTTTTCAGGAATATTTTTAGTAATAACAAGTCATCATGTGATATATCATGACATGTTATCCTAAACATATGAAAATGCTCTATGGGATCTTCGGTTCCTTTATATATGGGAATAACAGGCATAGGAAAATGTTTAAGATACGGTTGTGCTATGACTATAGGATCTAAATGCTAACAACACATCTCTTGATAATTATACGAGGGATGGTAGGGATCTATCTGGTCCATGCGGGAAACTAACTATTTCACTATGAGGGATGTCATCTTGTTCAGAAGATGGTTGAGCTATATGTGGAGGTGCAACTAATGGAGAAGAAGTAGATGATGTTGTGGGTGTGAGTTTCACACGTTTAGATGGATAATGAGAATTAGGATGTGTGGATGATAGAGTGGGGCAAAATTGAACTCCAATAGGTTCTGCCAAAGCACACATATCAAAGGGTCTTGGATCACCATGAATGGTAACCAACTGATTCTTAAATTCGAACTTAACACATTGATGTAAAGTTGAGTGAACAGCTCACATCGTGTTGATCCAAGGACGACCCAAGATTATATTATATGATGCAGGGAAATGTACAATAAACACAGTCGTATCCAAGGTTATTGGACCAACCTGCAATGGAATGGTAATAACTCCACACGTTTCTTGTGTTTCGTCATTGAAAACTTGTATGATCATATTAGTTCTTTAAAATGCTCCTCTTCAAATTGGAAGTTGTTTTTCAAGAACTTGAAAAAGTGTGCTATGGTAATATGATCTATTTCAGACTCTGACATGTAAGAATAAAGTTCATGGTAATACTCTCGATAAAACACAGCTCTATGAACTCTATTCCATCTCTTTCTATCCGTAAGAACGACTTCTTGATCCTCTACATGAGATAGAAATTTATGTACTACAACTGTGTTCTCAAGGTATTCCTCAAAGGTGTATAATTTAGAAGACACAAGTGCTCTTTTATCGGCTAACCACCTATGGCAAGCTCTCTAAATTTCATGATACAAAGTCACTTGATCAGGATCCAGGATTCTATCTAGGACAAACCTCTTAATTTGCCTAAGTTTTGCAGATCTAGATTCAATAATACCCAATCTCCTATCAAGTTCGTCTCACAAAGTTTGGGCTCTATATGTTTGAGGTACTCTAAGAACATAAGTAATCTCTTTGGTCATTAATTGATTTTCAACATTTATGGAGACAGCTTGTCTTCTATTATAATCTACCATCTAAGTATGATATGCAAATTTACTAGTTTTCTAATGATTCTAGATGTTCTTAATAATGTGTTTTTTTTTTGGATTGTTTTCAAAAGGTGTTTTTAGTTTCACATCGGGTTCACCAAAATGTATCACCCAAATTTTACACCCTTTACCTTCAGGATAAAGTATTCGTACCCAAAATGGGGGTGAGAAAAGGATGGAACAACACCTCAAACAGAGAGGCCCTTTGAAGATTGTGCCTCTCGAGGAAGGGGTATAAAGGTGAATTTTTTATGGATGGTGGGGTATAAAGGTGAATTTGAGTGGAAGTTTCCATGCCTAGGTTGAGAATGGGTTTGATTTGTTTGTTTTATGTTCAATCATTCAAATTCCTGGGATGGCCAAAATGAAGCTAAGCTATTCTATATGAAGATTCTAATTTATATGAAGACAGTAGACATAAATGAATCCTAATGTGATTGAATACAGAGAAAATATAAAATGGAGAAGATTACACCTAATTTTTTATGTTTGATGAATATTTTGAAGCTCATAGGAGTCCAGATCATCTTGGATATGACAGGATCATCTGTAATTGTACAAAATTCTCCCAAATCATAGGAGATCATCCGATATCACCCAAGATCATCAGCGACCTGACAAATTCGTCAAGAGAATTTGTCAAAAACTTGCAATCAAGAAAATAGACACCAAAAACCAAAAATACCAATTGCAAGAATGATGCAAAATGATAGAAATAAGAGTATAGATGTTTGAATGATAAATCTAGATATCAAATTAAATGAGATGCACTATTTTGGAAACTTACTTTGAATTTTATCATGCAATTATGCTAAATGAGGTGAACTCCAAGATGCAAAATAGAAGTAAATTAATCTAATGCACCAATAAATAAGGAAAATGAGATAGAGAATGCAAAATCAGGGCTCTGATTGCCCCTAAGCAGAATTGCAGACAAGATCATCTATAATCATACAATATCATCGTCGGTCTTGATAAGATCATCTAAAATTGTAGTTGAATTGCCTGTGACGATCCAAGATACCTCTAACTGAAACACAGTGAAATACTGCAGAAAAACTTGAAAAAACAAGTGCATATGATGGGAGATCATAGCAAAAACTAAAATTGCAAGGAAATAATCAGCCAGGCAACCAAGTAGGGAGTCAGGGGGATAAACTGGGTACTCACTTTTATTTCCCTTGTTGAAATTATTAGGGTACTCACTTTTATTTCTAATATTAAGTTCCCCATCATGAATATTGATCTCTTAAATGACCTTTTCTTGAGCAATAGTTTCCTCAAAAGAGTGGTGTTGTTATATTTATAGGGTGGTTGAGATATGTTTAGCATAGCTCCTAGAAAACATTTTCACTAGCTCAATAGAGGTAATAAAGAATGTCAAATAATGAATAACCCCTCACTAGCTCAATAAAGGGGATAGAGAATATCAAATCATGAATAACACCTCACCACCTATAGAAATAATTATTGATCAACTCATAATCAAATTGACAAAGACTATATAGATCTGACAATGAATTCTTCTTTTGAATATTAATTGAAAAGTGCTCTAGGAAAAGGTCAGCTAATTTCTTAAAAGAGAAGAGGTTATGTTGAGGCAGGTTGTTAAACTAGTCCAAGGATTGTCCCCAAAGGGACATGGGGAAGGTTTACAACATGATGGGATAATTTTCATGGATTTATCTTGAAGTTCCTCAAGTGCTCTTTGGGCTCTTCTTTCCCCTTGAACTTTTCAAATTTTAGCATCTCAAATTCGTAAGGGTATTGGTGTTATAGGACTAACGGGTGGATATACTAATTGAAAATTTGGCTATAGGTGGGCTTTTGATACCCATAGTTATTTGAATGCAACTTGATACTTTGAGTCAATCCATAACTTGTTGAATCTTGGTTTGAAGATGGTCTTGAGATGCTTGTGTAGGATCAACATGGGTAACAAAGTGGGTAGGGTCATGGTGGTAGGGATATGAATATAAGGATAAGGGGGAGGAAGAGGATGGGTTTAGCATAGGGGTGTAGTATACCTAATGGGGATGTGTTTCTCAAGGCTTAGAATGACCAAATTTCTATTCATAATCGATGGACCAAATCATACAACTATACATTCTTTACAACTAGCAATGTGCGACAACTAAACAACTTGTACGGATAAAAAATTGTACCACTATACAATCCTAAATCATACAGTGATGGATCTTGTATGACTTTACACTTATCCAAGCATTTATATTTGGTTTTTCAAGCTATCGTACATAGTTTTTTAACTAAACAAGTTGATCTCCCAAAACTACCAATTCAGTAAATTCCCTTCAATCAAATAAACTGCCAAATCAGGTAATTGTCTTTTGTACGATTTGTACAAACTTTGGTGTATGATTTTTATGAAATTAGGGTACAAAAAAGTGCTAAATTGGATATTCTACTAAACCAATCTCTCTAAGGTAAGTTTAATAAGGTTTTAATATGGCAATTACTCCTTTTCTAGTAACATGCAAAATATATCAACGGGGCTTGAGAGAATTCTATATCCAATGGTGACATCCAAAAATCATACAACAGTGTTCAAAACATCTTCCATGATATTACCATAATTGTAAATCATTACACAAATCCACACCAATGTTGGTTCAATCCAATTCTTCCACATTAGTACATAAAATAGCTAAAACAATCACAAAGAAGTACATGCAACAGAACTAAACTATAAAATGCTATTCAACCATTCTAGAATCATACATTATGTAACATAAACCATGAAATATACTCAAACTATATTATTAATCATTAATAAAAGCTATATAATAACACTTCATAGTAAAAACTCATAGTATCCTCAAACTAACCACAACATATCAACATATCATAACCATAATGTAACCAGACTATCAAAATTGAAAATGGGGTCTTATATAATGTTTCCCAAGCCATTCCAAAGTGGTTCCTGAGGTAATTAGTTATTTATAGCTGACCATACATAACTAAATACATTAATTAAGACTTTTACTAAGTCTGACACCTTAATAATCAAATACATGTACAATTACAACTTAAAATTATATTTCCCATGCATTTCATTTCATTTGATTGTGCCTTGTATGAATTACCTTTACCTTGTATGGTTTTGCCTCCCGAATGTATGGTTTGCTCCTACCTGTATGGTTTACAAAAGTTGCCAAAATTATCAAACTTGGGAAAATCCATTTATCACTTCTTCTTCTTCTTCTTCTTCTTCTTCTTCTTCTTCTTCTAGGAGGTGGATTTTCTACCTAAATTTGCCCTCCCCTTTACTTTGGTCGGTGTCATTTTTGAATCATCCTTTTTTTCAGCTACACCTTGTAATTCATTACCACAACTTTCAAGTCGTCCACTTGGGAATGAAGAATTATGCATTTGTTCTTCAACCTGGCTATGTAGTTACCCATTTCCACTGCTTTCACCCCATGGAAATTAGCTTTCTCTTTGGTAGTCTTCAAGAGTTCCCTCATTTGCTTTTCACAATCAGTGGCACTCTTCTTCAGCTTCTCCTGCAAGTGTGCTTCTATTCAAATTTTTGCTTACAATTCTTCATTCTTATCTATAATGTTCTATAGATGATGATGAATATCTTCCTCCAAACCATGAACAACATATTCTCTAGCACTAAATTGCACTTGCTTCTCCAAAACCATATCGTTATATCTTTTATTTTCCTTGTGAGCTCTTCTATCTTCTTGGCCTATATAATCATTTTCTCATCTTTCTTGGCAAACTACATTTTCATCTATTCATCCCTTACTCTGAGTTGGGTCTCCAACTCCTTAATCCTATCTTTTACCATCTGTGAGACCTGTCGCTTATCCTCTTCAAGTGAACTAAGTCTAGCCTCAAAATTAGGCTTGGTGTTTAGCACTTATTCTTATAATTTATTTATTTTCTCCTTTGTTGTAGCCTTACTCTTCTACAATTATTTCTCCATTGTAATTATTTCTTTCTGAGTGGCTTCCGTCTCCTTCTTCTGGGTTTCCTTGAGCTAATATATCTACTCCAATCCTATGCTCAACCACTCTATCCAATGTGTTAGGAAGTTCAACTTCCTTAGAGTGATAGCCAATCCTATAGTAACCCTCTTATGCTCCACCTTCATTGTATTCATGGGGTAAGTTGGATAATTGGCTCTATCTAGGTACAACCTTGAATGTTTCTTGTAATTAGTTATCACTCTCTCTAGCAAGTCAACTCTTCCCAACATCGTGGTTACCTCTTACCTGGGTAACTTCTAAGGGTGTTGTACATGAATATCTACAATTCTACTTGTACATTCCTCATTGCTCACCCATTTTGTTATCTTCTCCAACTCGAGAGACACTTGCTTCTCCCACAACTTCAATTCTCCCACACATCCAATATAAAACTATAATTTGGCACTAGCTATGGCATTGCCTATATGAGAGAAGAAATATTCCATCTTATCTTCTACGCCTTGTGCCTCCTCAATTTCAATCTTGTCGAACTATGATACCTACAAAATATAGCTTGTTTGCATTCTCCATAGTTCCTCATCTACAGGATTTTGTTCTTCCTCCTCTTCCATGTGGTGGCTAGAGCTTCCCCCCATATCTAGTAGTGCTCTCTTTGTACTTATCTTTTCCCTTTTTGGAGTCTATTCTACTATCTTCTCCACCTCCACATCATATTCTATATTCACAATATCTAGTTGAGATTTTTGTTGCTCTATCGATTATTGGGCTTCTTTTTGTTCAGTGGATCCCACATGTTTCTCTTTGGTCACCTACTCTTCTTCATGATTTTGTTGTATCTCCATTGTTGTGACTTTTACAACAACATGTTCTTCTTGTTCCTCTAATACCTTCATCTCTTACTATGTATCACTCTAATTTGAACTTCCCCCGATTATTAATTTGAAATGGGGCTTCTTCTTTTCTCTAAACTCTTCCTCTGAGGCTTCCACTCTCACTTTGGTTTCCTCCTTTTCCTCCTGAGTAGTGGCTGCTACTTCCTGTGCTATCTTCCTCACATCTATATCCTCCAATATTTTTGAAGGGTCTAAAATTTCAAATTCATCACGCTAGAAAATCAGTGGAGATTCCAACATCTTCTCTACTCCTATCCAATTCCATTCATGCAATTCCATATTCTCGAGTTTGACTATCCATCCTCTTGTTGATCCGTTTGTATAGTCTTGACTTATTTTTCTAGAGTGGGACTATTCACCATTATTTTTTTGTTCCCTTGTTCTTATTTGTATTGGGTTGGATTGCCTTCCCATAATTTCATCCCTTTCTTGAAGTAATGGCTGCTCCTATTACCATTGCTAAAATGCTTGTTGCTCTAGTTTAGGTTCCAACTTCCTAGGCCTTTTTCTCTAGGGGTGTACATCCTCATAATTCAAGGAAGTATCCTCCTATACTTCAGTGGTCTAATTCTCTTTCTTTGTTTAAGACTTCTCTAGAGTCTCCTTGTGAACTGGTATTGACTTTGCCCACCTC
Organism: Wollemia nobilis; assembly: GCA_028583015.1. NCBI lineage: Eukaryota > Viridiplantae > Streptophyta > Pinopsida > Araucariales > Araucariaceae > Wollemia > Wollemia nobilis. The sequence goes on from JAQPPZ010016965.1 coordinate 1,415,353, forward strand.
AAAATGGTTTTTTGTCCTACCTTAACATTCCTAGGTTCTATCAAACATGGAAAGTGGAGTCCCTTCTCTGTAATAGCATTTAACAACAATCCAATGGTATGGAATGTCATCCCAAAATTCTTTGGTCTCTTTGTTAGTACTTCATGCATATTTTTCTCTAAATAGGTATCCTAATTATACATGATTCCTTTGGTTATACCCTCTACATACTGATGCATATAGATTGGCATCTCTGTAGCCCATGTGTCTCCTTATAGTCAAGCCATCACAGTATTCATAGTACATAGCCAATTGTTCCCTTTGAACTGGATCTTCTTAATTCCTTGATTCCTTGCACCTGAGATCTTCACATCAATTGATGATTTTGTATTGGTAAGCAAAGTGATGATTTGATGTATCTCAATCAGATCAACCAACTTCTTAACTATCTCTGTGTCATATGCTAGAAATCTGAATATTTTTCTAAATGCCTCTACCATAATTTCTATTTTTACCGACCGTTTGCCTACATTAACATAGGCAATTCTGGTTGTAGTATTATAAGCCTGAACCATCTACAATAGATAGTTGTAGAAGGTCTTTTGGTGTAGTGGCACTTGTGCTATTACAGCTACACCAACCTCCTCAAACTATTTTCTCCAGGGGTGGTTCTTGTTATGTTCATTACTCCACCACCTCCTACATGTTTCTCCTCCATATTGTATGAAGGATATATCCATTATCCCAACCTGACCTTCCTAAGATCCACTACTCAAATATTCATCCAGATTTGGTAAATGTACTTCACTCCTCAACTCCCTCCTTAGGATCCTCTCTTGTGCCATTTCCTCCTCTCGATATCTTGGTGGTGTCCTCTAATCAACCCTCCACTACCTCTGTCCTCTCCATGGCCTGTATCCTCCTCTCCTCCAAAGATGAGTACCATGCCAACCATGAGATTGAAACTATTACCCTTGGTATTGCCATGACCGTTACTCTCTTTCGTGAAGGGGTCTTGGTGATCATTCCACCCTATTGGTTGCAATTCTTCTTAATCGATATCCAAACTCTTTGGTTGAAATTATTTTCTCCCCATACCTCTGATTATCTTGCTACTCAAACATCACCAATTCCATAATTATAATTGTTCTAGAAATCATACAATCTACTGTAAATTGTACAATATGCTTGCCCACTTACTTATGTACAGTTTCCTTATCAGCAACCACCTCCAAATCATACATTGTTCAATCTTCAACTATTCAATCTTAAAAATTTTCAATCTTCTACAAATTGTACAACTACAGCATGAAATCATATAGTACCATACCACTCTATACAATATCCCTCTCTAGCTGCTTCCCCTCATTGAATCTGTACAATTTTGTACAATTTCAAATGATTTGCTCAAAATGGCTTAAAACAACAAAACAATTGCTTGAAATCACACAATATTTTTCATGAGACCATACAATATACCTCCAAATAGTATAGTACATCTCTTGAAACCCTTTTTCACCTAAAAATAACATTTTCCACTTTTCTTTTGCAATTTCTCTCTGACCCAATTGTCGAAATACCCCGATCTATCTTTTCAATACCTTTTGGGAGCAATTTTCCATTTTTTCCAAATTTGAAATTGTGCCACTTTGTATGTCTTTTCATATTCCTTACCCAGATGATCAAAAACTCATCACTTTTTCATAATATTTTTACTTTTTTCCATGATTTTCTAACACATCATTCCACACATGTGAACATTAAATGTGATGGTTAAAAACTATACAACTACAACCAAAACTATACATTGTACGATCCAAATCATACAACATGCCTCCTTGTATGATTCTACATGTACTTTTTCCAAATTTTCTTGTACGATCTCTCACTTATGCTTTTTCAGCCTTAATTTGACTTTGTACGATCTATCACTTAGATAATTTTTCTAATTTTCTCTCTTTGAAGAGGTCACAATTTTTAATTTTCAACCCACTTCCTTATTAATTGCATCTCGAGAGATTTTTACAATTAAGGCATCTTATTTTTTTCTTTTTATTTTTCCTTTTATTTTCTCTTTTTTTCATTTACTAACCTATTTACACTTACCGTCATGGAAATCACATAGTGACATTCACTTGGACAATCCCATAATATTCTTATATTAGAGGTTTGACTATGATATTATGTGTGGTTGTATCACTTGCTGCAACTTGCTCTCTAGGTAAATTCATTTCTACTTGTGATGTTACAGAATTCCCTGGCCTTCTCATACCATGTGTACAATTTGGAATTGTACAACTATAAGTTGGATTATCTTCACCTGGTGTCCCTTCCTCTTGTTGCATAAGTGATTTATCCCTTGGTAGTGGTATCCTTACTACTCTACTATCATTCAAGTGATTCCTACATCTATCTTCCCAAATCAATTATTTCTCCAGACTTGGTGATCAGATCCTTTTTTATCCCTGGTTTCTTTCATCTACAAAATGTACTCTTCCTCTCTCAGCAAGACCTCTACCACATGAGTATCTTCCCCATCATATTCCTCTTAACATCGGGATTATTTATGCTAGTGGTTATTCCTACCTTTCTTAGAGTACTCCTCAACCACCTACCACTCTTCAGGATCCTCATCGAATTACAGATGGTCATCAAAATGTATAATGCCTTATGGGGTTTGGTAGAATCCCTCTTATTTATGGTAAACCCTACAAATTCTTTGTCTAGTTCCAATAAGCTAAGGGTGTATCTGTATCGCTCCAAATTTTTTGCATCCTTACCTTCAGGCTATAGGATCCGTGCCCAAAAGGAGGATTGGAAAAGGATGTCGCGGTACCTCAGGCTGAGAGGACTTGCGAAGGTCCCGCCTCTCAAGGGAGGTGTATATTGGTGATTTTTTGATGGATGATGGGTTCACCAGGAAACATTTAATGGCAGTTTCCACGCCTAAGTTTGGAATGTGTTTTATGTGTTCATTTTAACCTTAAGCATTCATATCCTAGGTTTGGCCAAATGAATCTAAATTAATCTATATGAAAGTGCAGATTTAATGAGTACAGAAAATAGATTTAAAGACAAAAAACAAAGAAATTACAGAATATAAATGAAGAATACCTGATCCGAATGTCTGATGGAGATTCTAATGTTTGAAGCAGTCAGGATCGCCTTTGATTTGACAGGATCATCTGAGATCAGACAAGATCATCTACGATCTGACGAATTCGTTAGAGACCTGCAAATAGAAAAACAGATGCAAAATACAGAGAATGCAACTATGATAACAGAGGGCAACAACACAAAATAACAATATGAATACTAAACGATGGTTATGAATAGAAATTCAAACAAATTATGATATTTTAAAGACAAATTATGATCTTATCATGCAACTTAAGCTATATGGGTGAACTCCAAATGCAAAATAGTAAGAAATAAGGAAAAAACTAACTTAAATGCAGAATAAAATAGCAAAAGGTATAAGAGAAAGCGCAAACTCTGGGCACTGATTGCCCCTAATGCAGATTGCAATCGAAATCGTCTGGAAGCAATGAAATCATCTCGAATTGTGATAGGATCATCCGAGATTTGAACGAGATCATCTGTGATGATCTAAGCTTGCTCCGACTAAAAATCAATGAGGTCCCTACAAGAAAACTTCAAAATAACAAATGCAAAATGATGCTCTAGGTATTCTAATGCAAGCAAAATCAAGTTATAGGGAAATTCATCCAGGGGTTGGGAAGGGAAGGTCCTAAGGATTAAATAGGCTTAGGGGAGTAGTTAGGAGGTTGGAGATCATCCCTATTTGGGAGATCTCCAATGGGGGAGGATCTCTAATGGCGTAGACACGCTTCTGCCCAAATTAGAGACCCGTTGGAACAGAAGCTAATTGTGCAAAATTAGTTTAGGGACAAGATCGTCTAGACGTCCTAGCCCAGACGAAATTGTCAGATCTGGGGTAATATCGTCTGATCGGTGACAATATCGTCAAACGGTCAAAACAACCTCTAAAAATGGCATGGAAAAGGGGGAAATGGATTACCCAGCAGTTAACGGGCGATTTGGGAGGTTAAAATTTGAATTTAAATTATTTACTAGGATGAATGTAATTACTAAGTTTCACTGCACCAATTTTAGGGTGCTACATTTTGCCCCCTCTTTAGCGAATTTTCTGAAAAAAATGTGTTAAAGATGAGTTCTTCTCGATCTATGAGAAAGCAAAAATTATTCCCATTTTTAGGCGATGATTCTTGGTCGAATCGTACGACAGCTTACTATGGTGCCCCCTCCGTGTTTTTACCCAAATCAAACGTTTGAGGTAAAAACGCGAAAAAGTAAAATTAATTTTTAATCATTTTTGAATAAAATTAAGAAAAATAGGGTAAAACCCTAATTCATTTTTACTGTTTATTTTTACTGGTTTTAGAGCTCTGGAAGCAAAAATGGTGGAGACGACGCATAGATCAACAGAGGTCCGGCGTAGGCTACGGGTAAGAGTCTAAACTTAGTTTAGAATGCTTTAATTTGATTTTACATGCTTTTTAGGTAAATTTTAATCAATTTTTGAGCATCGCGGCCATTTTTGGGCCATCGACGTCGTCGGGATGAAATCATCCCGATTTCGATGAAATCATCTCAATTTCGCCAATTTCGTCCAAGGGCGAAATCGACGAAAGGGGGACGATTTCGTCAAATTAGGGACGATTTCGACCTACGAAATCAAAAATTATTATGCTCAAATTTGGGACGATATCATCCAATAGTGGACGATATCATCAATTGCATAAAATTGAACTCATTTTACTTGCATTTTTAAATACTTGAATTTGTTATTAATGATTATTTGTTGTTTTGTTGTTTATGTTGCAGAGAGGTTTGCTAAAGAGCAAGGAATGGAAGTATGGAGGTTTAAGAGATGACTTGGACACTCTTACATATGCAGAGTAGGATCAGCTGGCATAGGCCGGCTTATAGCATGTGGCAGAGATGCCACAAGTGTCTACAGATATGGGGTTACTGACAGCCCTAGCAGAGAGATGGTATCTAGGTTCTTCCTATTTTTGGCTACCTATAAGGGAGATGACTCCCACTTTGGAGGATGTATGGAGGATTCTGAGAATCCCCATATAAGTACAGTTGATTACTCTTATGGCCAATCAGGGCCATGCTATGGGGCGATTGTGTGGTGACCTGAGCTTCACCCTGGAGAAGGGCAGAGTTAATATCAAGGCACTACATCAGATGCCTAGGGCATCTAGACTCACACGGGTTCTAGCTGGAGTGGTTGGTGGACTTCTGCTGTGCCACCAGAGTGGGTGCAGGGTGCCATGGATGCTGGTAAATGTGATCTACGACATGCGGGACCATGGCTACAAGTTTGCTTGGGGCAGCTATGTGCTATGTCGGTTGTACAGGATCCTATATGGGGTCGTGTACAAGGGCGGCCGATGTCTGGTGATGACATCGCTCCTATAGGTTTGGTGTTGGGAGCACATTGCAGACTCTTCCTGTGATAGGGATTGATGGGGAGAGGCCCCGAGTTTTCTACTGGTGGATTCGAAGAGGGTCACAGCGGTAGATCGACCTTCTGATGTCCCAGAGACTGCTAGATGACTTAGTCCTAGACAAGATTACCTGGAGGCCATGGCACGAGCACCCAAGGTGGGCCGAGGATGGACAGGAGCTAGCTCATTTTAGGAGAGTTTGATGGCTTTGTATGGATAGGGGAGAGGTGGAGCTCCATCGCTATGACCAAGTTTTGCATCAGTTTGGTCTGCAGCAGGGGATCCCATCTCTTAGGGATTACAAGTTTTCCTAGAATATCCTGGATAACACCACAATGAGCGGGGCTCTAGACATGCAACGTTTCTGGAGTCAGGACTCAGATGATACCCCCATTCAGCCAGTGGATGGGGATGATGCAGGGGTAGCCGATGGCTACAATGCCTGGTATGCAGACATCCACCCTCCTTAGATGACGAGGGCTTAGGGTTCGATACACATAGTTGTGCGTCGGATAGGGAGGTGGTGCCAGGCAGTTATGGAGGCATCCCAGGGTCACGACGAGAGAGATTTGAGGAGGCCATAAGCATAGGAGAGGCCACGATAGTGAGAGAGGAGGGAGGCAGGACCCCCTTCTCCATAGAGAGAGAGGCCACCATCGCTCGACAAGGGCAAGGGTGTTGACACAGAGGAGAGTAGCGAGATAGCTACTCTTTGAGCAAAGAGAGATCGTCTTTGGGCATAGGTGTAGACATTGCAGGACGAGGCTGCATGCCTTCGAGCTGAGGTTACCTAGCTCAGAGACGAGATTGCATGCCTCAGGGCACGGGGTGGAGGAGCGAGCACACAGGAGCTGGCACGGTCGATTGCTCAGATCGTGTTCTACCAGGGCATCTACTTTTATATGGTGCCAGAGGGTCAAAGGGTACAGCTGTCATCCGGCATTGCTAACCCTATCAGGATTGGGTCCTTGAGGAGTTTGTCCCAATCGAGGACTAGGACTCACAGTACTACTCATACTACGATGGGGCCACCTTGTCCACCTCATGTCGGGGGAGGAGATGAGGTTGAGAGCTCGAGGGGCTCTCGAGACTAGAGGACTGCATTACACTGTACAGATTGATATGTAGGTTTATTATTTTTGATAGAGGATTGAGTATGTCGAGGTATAAATTATGGCATACCAATCCAGTTTTGATGATGTATATATACTGTTGATATATATATGAGATGAGATAGTTTTGATCATATGACTTGTGTTATGTGTATGTTTATGATGCTTTTATGTTTGATTGATTGATTTGATAATTAGATTGAGGGTTCATGAAATTATGTCGTTTTGAAAATATATAATTTTGATGTCATGCGATAATATTTTAAATTAAATAATCTGATGTAACAAATTGATTTTTTATGATGTGATGTGATAAAAAATAAAAAGAGACTTCTAACAATAATTTCAAAGGACATTGTCGCTATTATAGACCATTTCATGGAGTCGTCGCTCACTCGGTCGTCAAGCTAATCCCAATTATAGAAATATTGTTAAAAGTAAAAGAGTTCTTAAGAGACTGTCTTAAGATTTTGGTGCAATGGTGAAAATGATGGTGATGATGGTTTGTTTTTCAGATTTTCATGAAAATAGTATGCATGAAATAATGTTTAAATGATTTTTTCTAGGCATAAATTCGTAAGTGTGATAAAATTTTTGGATAATTCCCTAGGAATTATACCATCATTGCAAAATTGAAGGTTGACATAATGACATGAAATAATGAAAATGTGTTTGCTTTTTAAAAGCATAATTTATGTAACATAATGAATTAAGTCATATGGTTTTCATGATTTTTAAATAAATGGGGAATAAAAATTGTTACAATGGTTTGCGCTAGGCATAGAATATGTAGGTATAGACTTATACCATCATCGCAAAAATCAAAGAAAAGATAGTTTTATTGCATGATTGACTTTTAATAAACAGAAAATATGAAGATGAGGACTTGCGCTAGGCATAAAATTCCAATTTTGGTTTTGGAACTATACCATCGTCGCGAAAGTCAACCAAATATATATGTTTTGATTGTATATTTTTGAAAGAAATTTTTTATTTTTCTATTATATAGTGATCTTTATGCTAAACAACTGTACTTGAATTATTCCAAACAAGTTGCAAAGATAATATTTCAAAGTATTTTGAAGACAAAAGTTAGATTTATAAGGAATCGCATGTGCATATGTGAATTCATTTCCGATCTTGATTTATCATAATGATACACAAAATCTCTCAAATACAAATGTGTGTGCAATTGCTTTGTGCATTTACCAGTTTTGAGCAAGATAATATGATACAAGTGATTTGAAGAAACCAAATAAGTGTTCATTAACCATGATGTAGATGTATATAACCATACTAGACTACTATGTAGGTTAGATTATCAAGAGCTAGCTAATCCATAAGCAGACATAGGTCTGTACAAAAGAATGTCGCTAATGTGATAGACATATCACCACGCTAGGAGTTACCCAAGGCCAAGCGAGTTGGGCACAAACCACCTGTTATGGGGCTTACCTCACAGTTTTTGAATAATTGAGAATTCCAGGGATTCAAGCTCATCAACCCTTCTTTTCTTGTCAAAGGTTAGGGAAAGGGATTTTATTTCTTTCTTGCTTTTTTCTTTCTTTTGCTTTTCTTTTGCTTCTTTTTCTTTTTGTATTTTTTACTTGATTTTTGAGATAGTGCTTGAAATATTGTTGTAATGATATAAAATAACATTTTTCTTTTCTCTTTTTTCTTGAACTTTTCTTTTCTTTTTCTTTGCTAGGGATACTTGCTCGGATTAGCCAGTAGAGCAAGGGATTTTTATTCTGGGTAGGGGTGAGCTTGTCCTTTTGCCAATTCTCAAAGATTCTAGACCATGTGCATGATAGGATAGCAGGGGAAACTTTTTGCTCAAGAAATCACGTCTACTATGTAGCAAAACATGGAAATTACAAATATAATCATTTTATTGTGAAAAGATGTGCTTGGTTTAAGTAAATAACAAGATCAATTCTCTATGCTCAAACTTTATTTAATTGAATTTTGTGGACTTTGATATAAGAGAGATTAGTAATCATGCCAGATAAAATCAAGATATTTATTTTTGTGAGTGTGCAAGTGAGGGATCCCAAATAAATGCTAATTTATCAAAAATAATTTGAAACATATAACTGCAACATTTGTAAGAAAATATATATAAATACTTTTGAGAAGTTTTGAAAATGTTGACTCTCTCTTTCTTCTTTATATTGTTTTAGTTTCGAAAGAGTCAAGCATATTGTTGTTTTTATATTTTTATCATTATTTTGTTTTTTTGTTTTATTTTTGTTTTTGAACAAAAAATTTAACAAGTGCCATAAATAAATGCAACAAATAGTTTTGAATATTTTGATGATTATGAATGTTTTTGGTGTTTTTGAATTTATAAATTTGCAAGAAATACAAGATAGTGATTTTGAATAAATATATACATGAATGAAGTAACCAAATTTATACATAGTAACGTTTAAGATGCAAAATATTCATGGGTTCTTTAAGTTCTTTACCATCTAAGGTAGACAATTTGTATGCTCCTGATTCGAATTTAGCAGTAATAATGTATGGTCCAAGCCAGTTGGGCTCAAATTTTACCTTTAAGGTCCTTAGTTGCATTAGTATTTTTTTGAAGATTTTGATTTTTTTGTATTTTGATTTTAATTTATGAATTGAAATTGGTGGTATATACAAGATGATCTATATACACTATACAAGGTTATTTGAGTATAGCATGTCTAAGGTTGCTTCAAAATCAAAGGAGGTTTTGAAGGATAATCTGGTTGAGGTGAAGGTCAGAACAAAAGGTGATGAATAAAAGGTAACGATAACAAACGCTTTGTTATAATGTAAAATAATGTAGAAAAATATTTGACTTTTATATGTGTAAAATTGATCATGTTACAAAATAAAATGTAAGAAGGATAAGAAAGTTCTTCATTCTTATCACTATATTCCAAATCTTGATAAGATGGAAGGAGCAGATGCAGATGTGAAAGATATGCATGGATGTTATTTGATAAACAAGGATGATCATATATGGATGAAGAAAAGTGATGGATAGCAGATAATTGTGACAATAGAGAATGTATAGAACTTGATGTTTCAACCGTTAAATATTCTTCAAATGGTGTCGGGTCATTATGTATGGTAACAAGTTTATTTGCAAGTTCAAACTTCAAACATTGGTGAAGAGTGGAAGGGACAACCCTCATTGTATGCATCCAAGGACTTCTGAGAAGTAGGTTGTAATATGAAGGGCAATATGCTACATAAAACAAAGTATCCAAGATCTTGGATCCAATATTGAGGGGAAAAATTATAGTACCTTGAGCTTCTTGAATTTCATTGTTAAAAGATTTTAGAGTAACATTTGATTCATTACTATCTGCTTCCTTAAATTTGAGTTTTTGGAATAATTGATGAGTGCATAAATTAAGAGAGGCGCCATTATCTACCATGATAGTTTTAACAAGTATTTCTTTATTAGATCTTGTAATGTAAAGATAATAGTCTTCTTGTGGAGTAGAGGAAGGAATATCCTCATCATAGAATGAAATATGGTTAACCTCAAGAGGGTTTACACCATTAATTATGTTTTTAGAGAAAATATGATGAGGAACAAATTGTTGGCTAGGTATTTTCAGATGGTTCCCGAGGGCCAGAGGGTACAGCTACCAGCTGCTATTGCAGATCTGATCAGGACAAGGTCGTCGAGGAGCTCATCTTGATCGACAACGAGGACTCGCAGTACCACACATACTACGATGGGGCCACCTTGTCCTCCGTAGGGCGGGGGAGGAGATGAGGCTGAGAGCTCTAGGGGCTCTCGAGACACTGCTCGGAGGACATTTGATTGAGTATGCCAAGATATGGATTGTGGCATACCAATCTAGTTGAGATGATGTACATATATTTTTGAGATATATATGATGATATATTTTTGATCATATGACTTGTGTCTTGAGTATGTTTATGATGATTTTATGTTTTGATTGATTGATTTGAAAATTCATGTAATTATGTCATTGGAAATATTATAATTTGAATGTCATGCTATAAAATTTTAAATGAAATAATCTGATGTAACAAAGTGATTGTATGTGATGCAATAATTTGATAAAAATAAAAGGAGACTTTTAAAAATAATTTCAAAGGACATTGTCGCTATTATAGACCATTTCATGCAGTCGCCGCTCACTCGATCGTCAAGCTAATCCCCGTATAGAAATATTGTGAAAAGTAAAAGAGTGCTTAAGAGATTGTCTTAAGACTTTGTTGTGATAGTGCAAATGATGATGATGATGGTTGGTTTGTTTTCAGACTTTCATGAAAAATATTATGCATGAAATATTTTTAAAATGATTTTTGCTAGGCATAAATTCCTAAGTGTGATAAAATTTGTGAATAATTCCTTAGGAATTATACCATCATTGCAAAGTTAAAGGTTTGACATAATGACATAAAATAGTGAAAAAAAAAAGGTTTGCTTTTGAAAAGCATAATTTGTGTAAAATGAAGTCATATGGTTTTTATGATTTTTGATAAAATGGGGAATAAAAATTGTTACAATGGTTTGTGCTAGGCATAGAATATGTAGGTATAGACTTATACCATCATCGCGAAAATCCAAAAAAAAAATAGTTTTATTGCATGGTTGATTTTTTGATGAACAGAAAAGATGAAAATGAGGACTTGCGCTAGGCATAAAATTCCAATTTTGGTTTTGAAACTATACCATCGTCACGAAAGTCAACCAGATATATATGATTTGATTTGTGTAATTTGGAAGAAATTTTTTATTTTTCTAATTCTATAGTTGTCTTTGTGAAAAATAATTGTACTTGATTATTCCAAACAAGTTGCAAAAATAATATTTCAAAGTATTTTGAAGACAAAAGTTAGATTTATAAGGAATCTCATGTGCATATGTGCATTCATTTCCGATCTTGATTTATCCTAATGATAAAAAAAACCTCTCAAATACAAATGTGTGTGCAATTGCATTGTTCATTTACCAGTTTTGAGCAAGATACTATGATGCAAGTGATTTGAGGAAACCAAATAAATGCTCATTAACCATGATGTAGATGCATATAACCATATTAGACTACTATGTAGGTCGGATTATCAAGAGCTAGCTAATCCATAAGCAGACATAGGTCTGTACAAAAGAAGTTTGTTAATGTGATAGACATATCGCCATGCTAGGAGTTACCCAAGGCCAAGCAGGTTGGGCACAAACCACCTGTTATGGGGCTTACCTCACAGTTTTCGAATAATTGAGAATTCTAGGGATTCAAGCTCATCAACCCTTCTTTTCTTTTCAAAGGGTAGGGAAGGGATTTTATTGCTTTCTTGCTTTCTTTTGAACTTTTCTTATTTTTCTTTTTGTATTTCTTTTGCTTGATAATACTTGGAACATTGCTGAAATAACATTTTTCTTTTCTCTTCTTTCTTGAATTTTTCTTCTCTTTTTCTTTGCTAGGGATACTTGCTCGGATTAGCTGTAGAGCAAGGTATTTTTATTTGGGTAGGGGTGAGCTTGTCCTTTTGCCAATTCTCAAAGATTCTAGACCATGTGCATGATAGGATAGCAGGGGAAACTTTTCACTCAAGAAATCAGTTCTACTATGTAGCAAAACATGGAAATTACAAATATAATCATTTTATTATGAAAATATGTGCTTGGTTTAGGTAAATAACAAGATCAATTCTCTATGCTCAAACTTTATTTAATTGAAATTTGTGAACTTTGATATAAGAGAGATTAGTAATCATGCCAGATAAAAGCAAGATATTTATTTTTTTGTGAGTGTGCAAGTGAGGGATTCAAAATAAATGCTAATTTATCTAGAATAATTTGAAACATATAACTGCAATAATTGTAAGAAAATATATAAGAAATTTTTTGAGAAGTTTTGAGAATGTTGACTCTCTCTTTCTTCTGTATATTGTTTTGGTTTCGAAAGAGTCAAGCATATAGCTGTTTTTAGAGTTTTATTTTGTTTTTAGTTTTTGAGCAAAAGGAACTTAACTAGTGCTTTAAATAAATGCGATAGATAGTTTTTGAAGAGTTTTGGAGATTTATGAATGTTTTTGGTGTTTTTGGATTTTTATAAATTGAAAGAAATACAAGATAATGATTTTAAACAAACATGGATGAAATTACCAAATTTATGCATAGTAACGTTTAAGGTGCAAAATATTCATGGGTTCTTTAAGTTCTTTACCATATAAGGTAGATAATTTATATGCTCCTGATTCAAATTTAGCAGTAATGATGTATGGTCCAAGCCAGTTGGGCTCAAATTTACCTTTAAGTTCTTTGGTTGCATTTGTATTTTTTTGAAGATTTTGAGGATTTTGATTTTTTTGTATTTTTATTTTAATTTATGAAGTGAAATTCGTGGTATATACAAGATGATCTATATACACTATATAAGGTTATTTGAGTATAGCATGTCTAAGGTTGCTTCAAAATCAAAGGTGGTTTTGAAGGATAATCTGGTTGAGGTGAAGGTAAGAATAGAAGGTGATGAATAAAAGGTAGTGATAACAAAAGGTTTGTTATAATGTAGAATAATGTAGCAAAAGATTTGACTTTTATATGTGTAAAATTGATCATGTTACAAAATAAAATATTAGAAATATAAGAAAGTTCTTCATTCTTATTATTATATTCCAAGTTTTGATAAGATGGAGAAAGTATATGTGAAATATATGCATGAGTGTTATTTGGTAAACAAGAATGATCATATATGGATGAAGAAAAGTGATGGATAGCAGATAATTGTGACAATAGAGAATGTATAGAACTTGATGTTTCAACCATTAAATATTCTTCAAATGGTGTTGGGTCACCATGTATGGTAACAATTTTATTTACAATTTCAAACTTCAAACATTGGTGAAGAGTGGAAGGGACAACTCTCATCGTATCAATCCAAGGACTCTGGAGAAATAGGTTGTAAGGTGAAGGACAATATCCTACATAGAATAAAATATCCAGGATCTTGGATCCAATATTAAAGGGAAGAATTATAGTACCTTGAGCTTCTTGAATTTCATTGTTAAAAGATTTTATAATAACATTTGATTCATTAAGATCTTCTTCCTTTGATTTGGGTTTTTGGAATAATTGATAAGTGCATAAATTAAGAGAGGAGCCATTATCTACCATGATAGTTTTAACATGTGTTTCTTTATTAGATCTTGTAATGTAAAGATAGTAGTTTTCTTGTGGGATAGAGGAAGGAATCTCCTCATCATAGAATGAAATATGGTTAACCTCAAGAGGGCTTACACCATTAATTATGTTTTTAGAGAAAATATGATGAGGAAAAAATTGTTGGCTAGGTATTTTGAACAAAATTTCCTTGTGATAACTTTGTAATACTTCTAAAAGGGATATCTTCGCTTGAGGATTAATCACTTGTTGTTGGTTATCAAAGTGGATTTCAGATTGAGATTTTGATTCTAAAGATGAGCTTTCTATGCTTACATTCCATTTTGGATCTTTCTCTAGAGTCAAAGATAGTTTTGAAGGTTGGTCAAATGAGGAATCCATATCTTGAATATCAGATTGAGTTGATTGAACCTGAGGTTGCTCATTTGTAGTTTTTGTTACAATATTAATAATATCATCATGATGGGACACATTAACATGCAATATTTGATTGGTTTCTTGTTGTTGATAATTGAGTAGGGGCTCTTGGGAGATCCCCATGTCTTGATTGATTATTGGTATTTGTTGTGTAGGAGTTTGATTATTTACTAGAGATTTATAATCAGTTGTAGATTGTAATTCCTTTATATTAAAAAGACCCTTATCAATCAAATATTGAATTGCATATCTTAAATCTTTACAATTTTGTGTCATATGTCCATCTACTCTATGATATTCACAATGTAGCTTAGGTTTAAACCAATCTGTTGTGGTATCATGTTGTCTTATGGAAGGGATTTCAATCTTATTTATATCAAGTAATGCTTGAGAATTATATCCATTGGTTTATTGAGCTTAGTAAATTTACGTGATGAAGGTTTTTGAGAGGTTTTTGATATGTGCCTTAGGACTTTCATCATAAAAGGACCTAATGGTTTCTCACCTCTACTTTCTTTATTATGGGTAGAATGATGACAGGAAGATTGTGAAGCATGAGGTGAGTACATGGTAGAATTGGAAGGATAAGTATTTTCTTTTTGAAATGGATGTGTTGTATTAAGAGAAGAATATTGAAAAGGTGGCGGAGGATTGTATGTGGGACGATAGACATAATATGGATATATGGGAGAATAGATAATATCGTTATGAAGAGGATTGGCAAAGGGATTGTTTTTTTGGGTTATGGATGAAAAATAGGAAGAGGGTGATGGAGGTGATGTGGAATAGGGATGAGGTTGGTCATAATCAACAAATGTATTTGGCTGAATTCTTCCAACATTACTGATGGGCTCATATGAATTTGAGTAAAAACTCATGGTTTGTTTAGTACTTCAAAAAAATAATATTTAGCATCTACTATTTAGAATTGAATCTAAAACATATAAACTTGAAATGATGATTTTGTTTTTGTTTTTCTTGTATACAAATATATATATATATATATATATATATTTGTTTTTTTGTTTTTATTTATTTTTGAATCAGAAATATGCCTATGTTATTCACGTCGGGTTCACCAAAATGTATCGCTCCAAATTTTTCACATCCTTACCTTCAGGCTATAGGATCCATGCCCGGAAGGAGGATGGGAAAAGGATGTCATGGTACCTCGGACTGAGAGGACTTGCGAATGTCCCGCCTCTCAAGGGAGGTGTATATTGGTGATTTTTCAACGGATGGTGGGTTCACTAGGAAACATTTAATGGTAGTTTCCACGCCTAGGTTTGGAATGTGTTTTATGTGTTCATTTTAGCCTTAAGCATTCATATCCTAGGTTTGGCCAAATGAATCTAAATTAATCTATATGAAAGTGTAGATTTAATGAGTACATAAAATAGATTTAAATATAGAAAACAGAGAAATTATAGAATATAAACGAAGAATACCTGATTCGGATGCCTGATGGAGATTCTGATGTTTGAAGCAGTTAGAATAACCTCTGATTTGACAAGATCTTCTGAGATCAGACAATATCATCTGTGATCAGACGAATTTGTCAGACGAATTCGTTAGAGACCTGCAAACAGAAAAATAGATGCAAAATATAGAGAATGCAACTTATGATAATAGAGGGCAACAACACAAAATAACAATATGAATACTAAATGATGGTTATGAATAGAACTTAAAACAAATTATGATATTCTAATGACAAATTATGATCTTATCATGCAACTTAAGCTATATGGGTGAATTCCAAATGCAAAATAGTAAGAAATAAGGAAAAAACTAACTTAAATGCAGAATAAAATAGCAAAAGGTATAAGAGAAAGCGCAAACTCTGGGCACTAATTGCCCCCAATGCAGATTGCAGTCGGAATCATCTGGAAGTGATGAAATCATCTCGAATTGTGACAGGATCGTCCGAGATTTGAACGAGATCATCTGTGACGATCTGAGCTTGCTCTGACTAAAAATCAATGAGGTCCCTGCAAGAAAACTTCAAAATAACAAATGCAAAATGATGCTCTAGGTATTCTAATGCACGCAAAATCAAGTTACAAGGAAATTCAGCCAGGGGCTGGGAAGGGAAGGTCCTAAGGATTAAATAGGCTTAGGGGAGTAGTTAGGAGGTTGGAGATCATCCCTGTTTGGGAGATCTCCAATAGGGGAGGGTCTCTAATGGCGTAGACACGCTTCTGCCCAGATTAGAGACCCGTTGGAAAAGAAGCTAATTGTGCAAAATTAGTTTAGGGACAAGATCGTTTGGACATCCTAGCCCAAATGAAATCATCAGATCTGGGGTGATATCGTCTGATCGACGACGATATCGTCAAACGGTCAAAACAACCTCTAAAAATGGTGTGAAAAAGGGGGAAACAGATTACCCGACGGTTAACGGGCGGTTTGGGAGGTTAAAATTTGAATTTAAATTATTTACTAGGATGAATGTAATTACTAAGTTTCACTGCGCCAATTTTAGGGTGCTACAGTATCTTCTAGCCATCTAGGAGTAGGAGGTCAAAACATTCCTCATCCTCTTCCTCCTCTAGTTGTAACATCACCTTGTCCTTGCTCACTTCATATTTGAATACCTCCTCCCCTTCCTAGATGAATCCTTAGGGGTCCTTCTCTATTCCTTCCTCCCATTGCTCGATTATAAAGAGTTATCTCTACCAACTCAATGTTGGCTAGTGGAATTCTATTTCTTCTTATACTTGGTGACAATTTTCATAGTGCTCTAATTCTATGATATTCATGTGCTAAGTGACATCTCCATATTATTTTCTCAAAGCATATTTGTGGAGATGAAGTTACCAAGACCTCTCTATATGCATCGAATAAATCCATCTCAGAACTTGAGACATTTTGATTCTCTTCTCTCTATTCCATCTAATTTATTGCCAAATTCATGAGTCTCTCTAATATCCATACTTCTCTCCTTTGTCTTATTAATTGTTGATGGGCTATTATATATGCTTGTAGATCAACATTGATTTGATGCTCCTGTGATCTCTCTAGTTGTCATTGTGTTGTTGTACATGCTGGGTGATCACGATTATCTTGAGTATTTTGGGGTTTATCTGGGTAATTCTCCTCATCACTGCTTTATGTGCTAGGTTCCCTTACTATCCAAGTCATTCCTTCATCATTGGAATCACTCAAATCCAGTCATACATTGCCTTATGATTCAGATGATGTGGTTGCTTCCTCAATATCTCACCACAATATTTTTGCATCTTCATTCGTCATTAGCAGATCGCTTGGTGGTATTTGTGAACTTGTGCTTACGCCATAATTTCTTACACCACTTCTTGGAGTTATCCCCTCATCATCCTTAGGTTCCCCTTCTTGGTCCTATATCCTAGTTTTTCTTTGTTCATCTAGCCTTTCTATTGTACTATCCAATTCCTAGATGGTTTATTCTCTCAACGTTGCATTATGACCTCGCAATATTTGATATTCTTCCTATAGTTGCTGAGTTTGTAGTTGCATTCTCTACTATAATAGCCCTGTCTAATCTAATGGGGTAATTCCAACCAATTCTTCATTTATGATCTTATTTCTATCCTCTTCTAGAACTTCCATTTCAAATATGTCCACTCTATCCTTATATCAAACTGTTAACTGTATCCTTCTTCGTCCTTCAGCTTGTTGGGGTAATTCTCTACACTCCACCTAAGGATACATCCTATTTATGTTTACTTGGGGTGATTCTTCTTGCCTTCCCCTATTTTTGGGTAATGGTACTATCTCTTGATATCCTCTTTCATTTAGAGAAATCCATTCTTCATATTCCTCTTCTACTCATTTGGTCTCATCTGCAAATTTGGCATGCACTTGCAATATTCTTCTTTCTTCAGGTCGAGGTGCCAAATCTTGTTGTTCTATGGTTTCTCTTATCTCCTCCCTTTATATAAATAAATGTGTGAGTCTCATGTCAGCATCTTCCTCTGATGGACCTTTCTCACCTTGAGTCCTCCATTGAGATTATGCTCGTCTTCTTTGTTCAATCTCTTCTAAATAAATGAATAAGCAATTTACTTTATAAGGCTTCAACTTTGAGCCATTTACAGTGTTGGGTACCTCCGTATCGTTCATGTTTTGAAACTTGACTACTACATTATTTATTATTTCTATCACTTTATAGTAGCCAACCCATAAATTCTTCAAATTACCGAGCATGATTTCTTACTTTTCATTAAAATTTAGAACCAAGTATTTTTTACTAAGTTCTAACTTCCTCAAGTGTATATCATGCCATGCATTCCTTTTTTCTGAGATACCTCAATTACCTATTGTGTCATGACTCTTCTTTCATCTAACTTGATAAGTATTTTTAGTTTCTCTTCCAAACTTTCTTGATCACCCAAGCGATGATCTACCACAACTCTCAAAATTGATATCAAGAATTCAATTGGAACCACTGCCTCCTGTCCATACATCAACTGGAAAGGTGTATGCTCTATTTTTTATTTATAAGTTGTTCTATATGCCCATAAAATAGATGGCATCCTTTCCTCCCAATCTACTTCCATAGGTTTTATATAAAGTAGATACTAGGACTATGTTTGTTTCTTATGCCTACCCATTTGCTCTAGGATAGTACAAACTAGAGAATGAGTGCAAAACACTGAACTCTATTGTTAGTGTCTTGATGATTTCATTGAAAAAGTGTTCTCCTTGGTCACTCATTATCTATAGAAGAATACCAAATCTTATGATTACCTACTCATACAAGAATCTCATTGTACTTTTTGTTGAGTTATCAGGTAATGCTCTCACTTCAACCCACTTTGTCAAGTATTCCATTGCTACTACAATGTATCTATACTTCCTTCTACAATATGTCTTCAATGGTCAGACGAAGTCCAATCCTACCTTTAAAATAGTTCTTAGGTTTATGATGAATACAATGGCATAAAATCCCTCTTTCCTAGATTTCCTTATGTTTGACAAGTATTGCATGCTTTCACATACTCTTTTGCATCATTATACAGTGTGGACCACCATAGTCCTGCTAGTAATATTTTCCTAGCTATTGCATTTGTTCCTATGTGACCTCCTACTAAGCCTTTGTGAGCTTCTTTCAATATCACTTTGACTTCTTCTTCCATCACATATCTTCATAGGATACCATAACTTCCCATATTATAAAATAATCCTGCTATTAATTGGAAGGGTGTTGACTTATTTATCACTTTATTTTTCTTGATTTATATCATTTCCTATGGCAACTCTCCTGTGGAAAGGTACTGGTCAATCAACTTGTACTACGACGGAAAAACATTTATGGCAAATAACTATTAATCAGAGAATTCATCCAAAACTCTTGTTCCTGCAAGATCTCTTGATTGTATCCGAGACAACTGGTCTGCAATGACATGCTTCTCACTAGGTCTCACTACTACTTGGAATACGAACTCCTATAGGGTGATAAGCCACCTACTGACCCATCCTTGTATTACTAGTTTTTTTATCAAGTACAATAGGGCTTGATTATCTATGTAGAAATAAAAGGGATTTGCCAATAGGTAATGCCTAAACTTCTAGACTGCATATACCATTCCCAAAGCTTCTCTTTCTATTGTACTATAATTTCTCTCCACCCTTGATAATAGATGACTAGCAAATAAAATAGGCTAATCCAACCTAAACTGTCCTTCTTATGCCAAGGTACATCCGATTATAAATTTTATAACATTAATATGGATATGGAATTCCTTATCCCAGTTTGGGAACACCAAAATTGGGCTACTCACAAGCTTAACCTTTAGCTCCTCAAAGGCTCCTCGGTGATCGTCTGTCCATATAAAATGAATATTCTTCTTCATTAATGAATCCAATGGATAGGATACATGTGCATAGTTTCTGATAAACCTTCGATAATATCCCATCGATACCAAGAAGATTTTAAGTGAACTCACATCGTATGGTTCTTCCATGTGCAATATCACGTGGATCTTATCAGGATTTGTTTTTAATCTTTCACTGCATACTATGTGTCCTAAAAATTTTCCATATGGTACCATCAAGTAGTATTTCCTAGGATTTAATGATATCTATGCATTTTTACACCTGCTCATACATTCATTGAGGGCAGTAAGATGCTCCTTGATCTTCCCATAAATGGACCAATCATCCAAAAATGATTTGAATTTCTCTATTACCAACTGATCAAATATATATAGTATGATGCACTGAAATGTACCTAGGGTATTACAGAGCCTGAATGGCATTTGATTATATGCATAGATGCCATTATCTATAATAAATGTGGTCTTCAAATTATCCTCACTAGCTATACTTATCTGATTATAACACAAAGATATATCCAAAAATAAATAGATCTCATGTTCTACGACTTCTTCCAGGATAGAATCTATGAAGGGAATAGGGAATGGGTCCTTAATAGTTACTGCATTTATACTCCTAAAGTCCATACATATTATAATCTTGTCCACTTCCTTCTTCAAGGTGATCACTATAGGTGATATCCATTCACTAGTTTGTCATCCTGAAGATGATTCCTACCTCCATCATTTTCTCTATCTCTACATTCACTAATGTAGCATTCTTTGGGTTCATTCTATACGGTCTCCTTGTTATAGGTTGTGCTCCAAGAATTAGTGTAATATTGTGGACATATAATTCTGGTGGTGCTCCCTTCAAGTCCTTATATATTCATGCAAAGACATCCTTATATTCCAATAATATTTTAAAATTTACCACTTTCATTATAGGATTCTAATCATCACCACAGTGAATCATCCTATGTTCCTCCTATGTTCCTAGATTGATGTTCACTATCTAAGGTCCTTCATATTTGATATTATCTGGTTCAATTATTTATTTCTCTATGTTTATTGGGTGTGCCAATCTTGTATCAATTTTTGCATCTCCCACTGTATACTCTACAAATGTTTTTGGCAATATCCATTTCTCTTCTGCCTCCTTAGATTTGTGGCTGACTTTGGGTTCATCTTGTTTTTCCTTGATCTCCTTTGAGTCAATACAGAGGTAGTTGGGCTGAAAAATTTTGTACTCCATTTTCCAATGAAGAAGCCCACTATTAGATCTAGCTTCATCTTCACTACATTCATCCAGGTTCACCATTTCTTCTCCATATGGTTCATACCCTTCATCACCTGAGGAATTTTTTGATTCATCAATCGTAGCTACATCCTCACTGATCATTTGATTAGCTAGATTAATTATATATTTGTGTTATTCCTTCTTGAAAGGGATTTTATTCTTTCCCCAGTTGTGATTAACTTTGGCTACTTGTATCCATCCTCTCCCCAAGAGAGCATCGTATGAAGGCTTTTGCATAGTAATCACAATAAAATCCAAGAAAAACTCTTGTTCAGCTATCACCACTTGTTATATTGTCAAGACTCCCTATCTCGATACCATACTGGTCAGCACTGTATAATCATAATCTCAGTGTCCATAGAGATGGAGCACCCAGTTCTAGCCAAGTTCTTTTAGGTAGCACATTGATGTTGGATCCTCTGTCCATAATAACTTGTGTCAAATTATGCCCTAGGACCTCCATATGAACTAATGGAGGTTTCTTTACCACATCAATCATAAATATAGTTGGATCTATAAATTGATTTTTTTTTTTTTTTTTTTTTGAATCGATTGAATCTACACTTCCATCATCTTGTGTGGTTTTATCTCTTCCACCATTAATTTATGTAATGATGGAATAGCTTCCAATAGGTTTGCCACTTTGATCTCTACTATGGTGTCCAAAACCTGTGTTGCCAGACTCTACACAATCATCTTCTCTTATGATGGATTTTTTAGTTCCTTTCATTTAGCTAAATTTACTTGTTTAGCTTTTTGTGCTTCATCTTATAGTATTTTCTTTACTACTTTCCAATGTTGCTTTTCCTTTGCTATCTCTAGATACTTATCCTTTTTATCCTGATTCCTTGTCACTAATAGGAATGAACAAGATGAGATTTATTGATACAATAATAGGTTACAATATATAGGCATAATTCTATATAAGAAACATGAAAAATATCAATGAAAATGAAAAGTGTCAAACTAAAGAGGCATAATGCACTTTAATTCTAACATTCCCCCTTAAAGTGCACTATCCTAACTAAAGAAAAAAACAAGTCAACATTAGGTAACATTCCCCCTTAATGTTGACTTCTCTAAAAGAACCCTATCATCCTCCTTTATTACATGATTTGTTCTAGGCTCGTGCTTTTTGCGCTTGGCTGTGTAAAGGTGTGTTCATCGACAGATCCATGGATATATTTTTAGTTTGACAATGTTGTAATGTTACCACTAGGTTCAATGTTTCTTAATGACAATGTTGCTACACTTATTTTCCCACCTGCGGATGACATGGAACGTGCATGAATGTTCCTCACCAAAGAAGACGTCAAGCAGGACAAAAAAAAAATTCGATTAGGAGGAGGTCAAGTTGTTGCCCAAGTCTTTTACCACTGTCCCAGAGATTTCTTTCCAAGAGAATGCAGCAGTGAAGTGGAGGAGGCAAAATTGATGACTATTTTAAATGGAAGGAACATTTTAGATGTGATTGCTCACCTCCTATTTTTTATATGCATATATGTCTATTGGCAGTATTTTTCTAACATGCCACTATATGTAGTTATGGACTATTGGAGCTTGTTATGACGTACGTAGATTTTTCTTTAGCATTGTTGTCCGGACCTAAGAGGGGTAATGATATGGATAGCAGCTGCATTGGGTTATTGGAGCATGCAAAAATAGTAGATAAATTTTGGCATAGAAAGAGTGTTATCGAATCTATAGTCATGCACCGTGGCATCCTTGAAGATAAATGAAGATTTTTCCAAGATATTTTTGATGAAAATTATGGCCAGTTTGGAGAACAAGGTTTATTTTTCTGCCAGGTGTTGTTGTCGGATGTGTCTATTTCGTTGAAGTGGCATGTGCACTTATGAAGGTTCTCTAGAATTAGCATAGACCATTTTTTAGCAGTATAGGAAGACCATTTTAATACGCGTTCTATGCTAATTTTACCTCATGAAGATGTTTCCTATAATGTCATTGATGCACTTTCAGGGAGGGCGCTATATTTTTAAAAGGGGGCATTTTATTATAAATATGATTAGTGGGGGCATATAATAAATAGTATGGCCAAGAGGCATGGCCCACCATTGTAAAAATGTTATTAAATCCTTTAATTCTTTAAAATGCAGGGGGCACTGAATATTTTTTATGATTTTCCATATGAAGTGGAAGGCCCGTATGGCCTATGCAATTTTCTTTGGAAGGAAAATTTTTCAAGCATGGTGGATGTTCTATTGGTTGACAGTATGGCCTTAGATTATTTTTTATGTATTTCCATAGTGGAGTGGAAGACCCACATGGCCCTATTTTTTTCCACATGGAAAGTGGAAGGTCCACATGGCCTTATTGTATTTTTCAAAGGTGATGGCCCACATGGCCCATGTTATTTCCTCTATGAGGGATTTATTTTGTTGCCTAAGTGGCATGCTGGTATTTTTTTCTCCACATGGAGGTGCAAAGGGTATTTGTTGTCTAAGTGACATGTTGTTGTTTTTCCCATTGATGGAGGACTTATTGAAATCTGACTATAGCCATGTTTATAGTTGTTGGAAATATTTTTTCGAGCCGAACCTAATGGTGGGGTCCATTTTCAGTTTTGAGACTATTTTCTATGATATTTTTAGGCTCAAAGATTATTGTATTATGGAGTGCACTCTCGGTTGAACTCGACACTCCCAAGACATTTGTATGTGATCCTAGTATCTAGTCACCTTCTCTAGAGGAACTGGTGGATGCAGCAGCTGGTTACCCATGCATTTCAATAGGATGAGATGGTCACCATCAGGACACCTACTCTAGGGACTATATATATAGACACCCTAGACTCTATCCGAGGACTTTTTTGGATCTACTTCTGAAGACTATAGACAAAGACACTTCAGAATATTCTCTTCTATTCTATTCTTATTTTTCTCCTCCATATTTATATCTATAGCTCATTTTATTGTATTGAGTACATTTTTGGCAGATATCAACACTCATATATGGATCATTTTTCATTTGTAATAAGGTGTATTTTTCGGTAGAGACCGACACCTTCTAGATTGAGTTTCACCATGAGGATGGATGATATTCATGGTGAACCTAGTTAGTGACCTATTAGAGGCAACATCCTCTGAGGATGACCTACAGAGGTAACAAACCCAGGAGTGGCTAACCCTGAGGCACTTAGACGGTTGACCCAGAGGCAACAGACCTGAGGAAGTGGTTGACCCTGTGGCAACAGACCGAGATGTATACACCATTGATCTAGCATTATTCATAGTTGGAGAGCCAAGCGTAAAGAGCATGAGCTATAGAACAAATAAACAATAAATGAGGATGATATGTTTCTTTAAGAGAAGTCAACATTAAGGGGAATGTTACCTAATATTGACTTATTTTTTTCTTTAGTTAGGATACTAAACTTTAAGGGGGAATGTTAAAATTAAAGTGCACTATGACTTGTTGTTGACACTTGTCATATTATTTTGATATTTTTCATGCTTTTTAGTTGGGCACCACAATTGCACATATGCAATAAAACTACGGTTAGGTCATTCAAATGAAGGCAGCAAAATCTCTTAAACTATGGTCAGGACACCAGCGTTGTAGTAGTGCTTCCTCTCTGATGATATCTTCCTCACAATAGTGGTTGACTAGCGTCGACATGAACAAAAATTGGAGGTGCACATTTAGTCTCTTATGTTGCATCAAAAAACAAATGCCCATGAAAAATCTTGCATCCATACTGCAGCCACAAATATTACAAGCGACACACCACCAACCACTAAAAAATTATAGAAAAACATGTGGGATTATAAAAAAAAATTAACAAATTATTTACAGTGCCATCATACAGATACAATAATTGTCTACACTTGGAAAAAAACTCCCTTCACGCCCATTTGTTTACAAGCGGAAACTATTCTATCATACATCCTTGTATTCATATAAGGCAGCATCAAAACATTATAAGTAGTAACTCTCTGCTCCTCCACTAATCCAAGACATGTTTCAACAATTTCAAATTCATGTGACTTGATGTAATTTAAAAGAACCCTACACAGAGTTCCAAAATATGACAACAACTCATATCTTGCACAACAAACCACTGTTGTGAATTCACCTAGTACCTGGCCAAAGCTTTTAAACATTTACTATTCAATCAAAATTCTAGCACACCACAGACATCAAATTTCCAAGGTGAGCTTCAGTCATCAAATCAGATGGCAAAAATCTTGGATGACAAACTTGTCCACATAATTTTGGAGCCCACCATCTGGCACTACGACTTCATCTGTGACTCTGTGAATGCAAAAATATGAAATCTAATCCTTGGGATGCAAATGGGTGGAGTTAAATATCCCATGTTGCTCGTTATAATCTATATGTCAGGATTTAACAATTGCATTTGCTATACTTTGAAAAATGTCGTGAGAAGCTTTTGCAAAAAGATATAAAATTTATACACTTCAAAAGTCAATGTTGTGAACAAAGGAAATAACAACACAACAAAGCTCATTGAAATCACCCAAAAAATATTTACTGCAGCTTCTTTGGTCATTTTAAGAAATTCAAATGCGACTCCCCCATCGATTGATCTAAAAACCTAAAGTTGCCATATTTGATGTGTTGTCTATGACATATCACTAAAATTCTAAAAGAAAAAACTCACAGACTAGCTTGAACAACAATGGTGCTTGACTTCGGGTAAAAAATAGCATCTTCATTTTAATATCGGTGGCCCACCAAATCCACATACAACTGATTCTGCTTTGTGATTTTTTTTTTTGAATTTCAGATCTGCTTAGGCAACAGTGGTGGCTTCCCAAACCATAGGAGGCAACACTCGTATATTCTACAATCACCACAGCAAAAAGTGTTCTCCATTAAACTGGGATGAACTGACTATTAGCTAGCCAAAAAATAGTCATTTTAACTAGAACAAGACTACCACATTTTTTGGAACTTCACTGCCTGACTGTGTTTCCAAAACTTTGGTTGTTACCTGAGGTGTGGGGGATGTGTAGCTGGATAACGGGTTACATTCAATAACGTAAACAAAATTATACTTTCAAAACATGGTAACCTTTCTAGGGCAACTTTAGATAAACCTCCCACCAACAAATGGTGAGCAAACTTTTATGCAACAATCAGTACATCAACATTTTAATTGTAGCTCATGTTAAAAAAAAATTGCACTCGCACTCTCCACCCGTGCATGTCAAACAAGTTTTTTCACTGGCCAAAGTCACCATGACTTCTCTCGTTACATCTCAAAACTCGAGAACATCCTCTTTGGGCTTCTATGCATGATCTTCGAAGTGATGATGACAATAACACAAGCATGATCTTCGAAGTGATGATGAACCAAGCGATGCACAACCTACAGAAAGAGAAAAAAAAATTACAAATGAAACCCATTAGCTTGCCTTGTATTATGTTTTTCTTTTCTTTTTCAAGAAACTACTTCTGCGATTAGATACATAGGAATGGACCTCTCAAAAAAATGGCAACCATTTAATCTTTCAAATTTCTGGTTTCTTATCCATTATATACAATGGAGAGCATACTCCCTTATTTGAAAAGAAAAATGGGGAAGAAATAAAAATGAGAGGGAAAAATGGGAGGGGATTTCCATGAGTAAAATCCCCTCTCAAGCTCACAAGGCAGGAGAACATCTGGAGCTCTGATACCAAATGTTAGGAATGAACAAGATGAGATTTATTGATACAATAATATGTTACAATATATAGGCATAAGCCTATATAAGAAACATGATAAATGTCAATGAAACTGACAACTGTTAAACTAAAGAGGCATAGTGCACTTTAATTCTAACAGTCATAACTAAAAATTATTGGGTTTTCTACTTAACTTGAGGAACCTCAATGTCTAAATAATTTACATTCTATGGGTTACTAGAACTCATATGCTTTGGGTAATTTGCTTTCGTGTGGTTCCCTGGACCCCACCACCTACACATATGTGTAGTGCTCACTTGCAGTGTTTCCTATCTCTGAGGTGAAGGATAATTTTTTTGTGAAATTCCCCCATTCTTGGTAATTGTGACATTGTATGATCGACTTTCCTTCTGAGTCATACTGCAAATGGCTCTAATCCTCCTTACCAATTTCCCTAGTTTGGCCTTCCACCTCATAGGATATTTCTATAACCACCACTTGTTTCTTTTTGCCTACTTCCTAGGGTCTTTTATTTCTCTTCCTACTCATAGATTGTCAGGACCTGTGGATGTACTCTTGCATTATACGAACATAGCATTACCTTGTGTCCTATTACATTATAGATGTGATAATAGTTATTATTTGCACACTTTACATTTGTATGCCCTTCAGTATTACATACTATGCACAAAATATTATTTTTATCAGGTTTGTTTGTTCTTTCATGATTTGTCGAACTCTTGATGAAATGATGCCACTATCCTTTGTATAGTATCATCTTCTCCACTATCTGAATTATTAGACTTGGGGTGACAAAATTCCTATATACATTTGTTTTGATTCACTTTCAAAATTATTTGCATGCTTTACAACTTCTTCATACGTTTATGATGGTACTTCCTTCATATTTTTATTATATTTTGGTAGTAATCCATCTACAAACCACCATTTTACCAATATATCTACCAAAGGCATCTGCATCTTATCTAATAACTACTTTAGTCTATGGTTGTATGATTTTACATATTCATCCAGTATTTGCTTCATCATGCAAATCTCAGTAACGATATCTCCATCATCCTTAATAATAACTTTATTGTGGTCTAGTGAATATTCAAGGAGGGACATTTTTCGCAGGACTGCCCAAACTACCGAACTCGTTTTGGCCATATCTCACTCATCCGGACTCGGATTGAGCTAAAATTTTGAGGGTAGATGCCTGAAAAACCCTAGAACGTCTCCACCAATTTTCATATCATTTGGAGCAACACAGATCCTAGCGCATCCCTATGTGTGAACAAGATATTTGGCAAGTGGCTATGCGAGGGTTTCATCTGGGTTGAGTGCAAGCAGCTCCAGAGGTTGGTTTTTAGGGCCTTCGGGCCCTAGCGGCCAATATTTTTGTGGTTTATGCTCAATATTTTAGCAAGAAATGTTGCAGGGGATCCAATATGGGTTAGAAATTTATCTTTCAACAGATCATACTATGAACTTGAGTGACAACGGCTTCCAATTTGTTGCACAAAAGAAAAGTGAAAACCATACCTTTCCACGACGTCTAGGGCAAGGATTAAAGAGATCACGAAACAAGTTTCAAGCAGTTGATCAAAAAATGGCTCATATCTCAAGTGAATCTGGTGCTAAGGTGCACCCACAAAATAATTCTACTATGAAAACCCCTGTCAAGGGTAAGAATTTTGAAGACTCAGTCCCAAAAATGAATTTTAGGGATGCCCTTCATGGTGGACAGCCTCAGCCCAATGCTAATATCAATCTTAGGGCTTCCCATAAACCTCTAAGAATGCCTAAGATTGATCCCAGGAAAATGGAGTCAGGATGTCTTAAAGCAACTGATGGAACTCCTATTGTTAAGCTTGATATTGAAGATTTGGAAAAAAGAGGACTAATTTGTCGGTTCGTGGGTTTTCGTCCGAGTCTATCTACTTTCAAATTCTGGGCTGCAAAAAGCTGGAAAACTAAAGGTGAGTTACAAATCTCTATTTATCCAAATGGTTATTTTCTTGTTTTATTTGCTAATAATGAAGATAGAGAGAAAACTTTTCAAGGGGGTCCTTGGTTTTTTGGAAGGGCAGGGCTTTTCATGAAGCCCTGGCATACTAAATTTAAATCCGAAGAAGAGATGCCTTCTATAGCTCCCGTGTGGGTTAGACTCTTTGGCCTCCCTATTGAATTTTGGAATCCTACTATTTTTTCTTCAATTGGAAACTCTTTAGGAACTTTTATGATGTCTGCTGATTGTACTCAAAATTTTGAACATATTATTTATGCTCGGATTTGTGTTTTAATGGATTTTGACAAACCCCTACCTAAAAATATCACATTACAATTTGGGGAAGACACTTGGGAGCAAGTAGTGGACTATGAGAACATTCCTTTTCATTGTAGAATTTGCCATGAATATGGTCATTTGGCCAGTGCTTGCCCAAATAAAATTCCTGATCAAAAGAAAGAAGATATAAACTCAAGCAGGTTTCCAAATACCTAAGAAGAAGAACACTTAGAAAAAACTAGTTATGAAGGATCAATCAAAGTCATCTCGCTAATATGTTTGAAATCCTTTCCACAAATGATGTCCCAAGTGAGGAAGAGGAAATAATGGAAACTGAAATCTTAGAAACACAATTTAAATATGAAGGGAAGAACTCAGAGACAAACCAACAAATCAAAGGTTTTCAATAGAAAAAAAAGGGAGAAAATTTACACAAGAAAAACAATCTTTCAAATGTCAAAACTTCAAATAATGCAAGTCCCAATATAGACTCCGTTGAACCATCTAGTAAAATTTTGGCTGTGTATGAGCATTCTTCAAGGTTAGAAGCCATCTCAGATTCAATTGGAATAAGTCAAGAAACAGGGAAAAAAAATTGAAGATGGATTCTAATCAAAAAGTAGGTCGCAAGACCAATCAATATCATATGGTAAAAGAAGGTGAAAAGCTTGTAGAGGAAGGTAAGATTAATGCCCTTCCCAAATTTTTTAGCCTTGGTATTAATGAAGATCATCACTTGGAATATTAGAGGACTCAAAGGGAGTCTTTCAAAACAAAATGAAATTAGAAGAATGATTCAGATAAATCATCCACATCTTGTTTTCCTTCAAGAAACAAAGATGTCAATGGAGGATATGGACTCAATTGCTAGTAAAATTTGGCCAGCTGGAAAAGTGGTTTCCCTCAGTTCCCAAGGGACTTCGGTGGCATTGCTTGTCTTTGGGACCCAAAAGAGGTAGTTATTCACCATATGGTTGGCAGTTGGGGTTTGTTGGCTATAGCTATTCAAAGTAGACATTCCAACCAGATTATGCTCTGCATTACTGTTTATGCTCCGACTTCTTTGGAGGAAAAAAGAAGACAAGTGGAAGGATATTACTCATATTATCTCTCATTTTCCTGAAGCTTGGATCTTGATCGGAGGAGATTTCAATACCATCCTCTCTCTGGATGAGAAAAGGGGGGAAATAGAAATTTGGACAAAAGCACTGACCTCATGAGCGAATATATTGCAAACCTCCATCTTGTGGATATCCAACCAGATAATGGCCTTATGACTTGGTCTAATAGAAGGCAAGGCTTAGCTTGTATAATGGAGAGATTGGATAGGTTTTTTCTCTCTAAAAATTTCTTAATCCATGGTCACATTCCTAAAGTGAAGACTCTTAATAATGTTGGTTCGGATCATTGGCCACCATGGTGGAAATGTGGAAAACCAATGTGAGTTTCTCTCCTTTTCATTTTCAATTAATGTGGCTTAGAGACATTTCCTTCAGACCTCATGTGCAACAATGGTGGAAGGAAGGTAAACCTAGGCATGGGACTAAGATGTTCTATTTTGCCAAAATACTGCAATACATTAAATCCAAAATCAAGACTTGGAACTGGAAAGAGTTTGGGGATGTTCATAAAAAAAACATGAAGTTATTGCTCATCTTGAAAATTTGAATAAGAAAATCCATTTAGATGGCCTCACAGAGAAGAGAAGTGCAGATGAAATTAAACTCACAACTCGCTTAGAGGAATGGGAAAAAAGAGAAGAAATCTTATGGAAGCAAAAATCTAGAATTCAATGGCTCAAAGAAGGAGATCGAAACACAAATTTCTTCCACAAATCTCTTCTAGCTCGAAGATCTCACAACTTTATTTCTTCCTTAAAATCAGATTCTGGAGATGTTGTTTATACTTGGGATGGCATGAACTCTATTGTTGTTGATTACTTTTCCAATATTTTTGTTGCTACTCCTCTTGACTCAACTTCACAACAAAATGTTCTTCAAGCAATCCCTTCTCTTATCACTTCTGAGGAGAACTCTATTTTGACTACTCCTATTACTATCAATGAGCTTCAACAAGTAGTTTTTAAAATGCAAAAAGGGAAAACCCTAGGTCCTGATGGTTTTCCCATTGAGTTCTACCAAGAGTTCTGGGATATCCTTCATGTTGATTTATTAGAGGTGGTGGAAGAAGCCAGGAAAGCCAAAGAAATTTTGAAGGTTATCAATAAAACTTATATTACTCTTGTTCCAAAAGCTCAAGAGGTTGATCATATCTCAGCTTTTAGACCTATTGCTTTATGTAATGTTCTTCTCAAAATCATTACTAAAATCATGGCAGAAAGGTTGAAGCCTCTTTTGCATAAGATTATTTCCCCAGAGCAAGGGGGTTATGTGGAAGGACGTCAAATAGTAGATGAGATAGTTCTTGCTCAGGAAGCCATCCATTCCATGGATATGCAAAAATCTCCTTCCATGTTCATTCGGTTAGACTTATCCAAAGCTTATGACAGAGTGGATTGGCACTTCCTTATCAAAGTTTTGAGGCAATTTGGTTTCTCTAAGGATTGGATGGATTGGATTATGGGATGTATCTCTTCAGTTTCCTACTTAGTTCTTATCAATGGCAGGCCTTCTCAATCATTCCCAGCTTCTAGAGGTATTAGGCAAGGTGACCCGCTATCCCCTTATTTATTCATCATTCTTGTTGAATGCTTGGGTAGGACTATAACCAAAAAGAGGGAAAACAAAACCCTTGAGGGAGTTACCATTGCTCATGGAGCTAGACCTATCTCTCATCTTCAATTTGTGGATGACTCTACTCTTTTAGGTAAAGCTACAGTTAAGGAAGCTTCTAATATTAAGCAAATCATTAGTTGTTTTTCTAAGGCTATCGGGCAGCTTGATCAATGAAGACAAATCTAAAGTTATTTTCTTTCACTGCTCTGCTAGACAGGAATCCATGGTCTTGGATAAATTAAGATATAAGAAGACCTCCCTTCCAATCACTTATTTAGGTATTCCCATAAATATTCAAAGGCAAAAAAATAAATATTGGAATTGGTTGTTGGACAAAGTCAAGAAGAAAATTGGAAAGTGGACCAACAAGTGGCTTTCTTCTGGGGGTAGAATCACCTTGGTAAAATCAGTCCTTCAAGCTATTCCTATTTATGTTTCTTCCATTTTGAATATCCCAAAGGCTGTTCTTCGAGAATTGGATCAAATCAGTCATCGTTTCCTTTGGAGTGGTACTAAGGAGAAAAGAAAATGGGCCTTGGTGAAATGGGATACTTTATGTCTTCCTAAGAGTGAAGGGGGGTTAGGATTCCGGTCTTCTATTAATAACAACAAAGCTTTAGCTGCTAAATTATATTGGAGGATGTTGCATAACCCCAATGCTCTTTGGGCCAATAATCTTCGTGCTAAATATGCTCGAGAACAAAAGTCCTGAAGACCTTGTTCGCTATCAACTTCCTACCAAAGGTTCTCCCATTTTAGCAGTTCTTAAGACTGGTGAGGATTTGATAAAGAAAAAAATTATTTTGGATCATTCATAATGGTCAACAGGCAAATTTTTGGATAGATTCTTGGGATGGTCACAAGCCTTTGATAACTCAGCTTCCCGATTGGAGGCCTTGGATGGAGGAGCTTCACCGAGCTAATTGGATAAAGGTGGCTAATTACTATCGGTACCATACCGGTAATTCAAAGGTTGGTAGATATTGGATCCCTATTGAGGACTGGCCTATTCAAATCCCAGAAAGGCAAAGACAAGATATCCAAGGCATCCTTCATATGAGATCCCTCTCTTGGTCCCATGAAAAATATTGTTTTGGATGGAACAACACTACTAAGGGTGAGTATTCAGTTGCTCAAGGTTATTTGACCTTATGCCATAATAATCCCAACCATTCTTCTGACATATTTTCTCGATTGTGGGCTCAAAAGCTCTGGCCTAAGGTGAGGTTCTTTAATTGGCTTTTATTGCATCGTAGGGTGCTTACTCGCGAGCATCTTATGAAGCATGGTTTTCATGGCCCTTTTAGATGTGAAATGTGTGAAGAGAATGTAGAAACTCTCAACCATATTTTTATTGAGTGTACTTTAGCCTCTGAGCTATGGAGGAGAATGGCCACTTTACTTGGCTTACAAGTGGTCCAATTTTTTTACTGTTGAAAGACTTTGGAGGGATTGGCCTAATCAAGAGGGTGTTGATCATTTTATTAGGCAGTTAGTTTGGATGGGTTCTACCATTCTTCTTTGGAATATTTGGAATGAAAGGAACAACCAAATTTTTAATCAAGATAGGAAGGATATTCACTATATTTGGGCAAAAGACCATAGCCAACTTAGTTGAATCAGTCCATCAACTCCTTAATCACCCCCAAAACTCCCACCAAAGATGGGATCAAGTGATGCAAATATTGAAGATTAAATCTTCTAAGGGCAACCAACTTAAAGGGAATGTGAGTATTAGTAAGATGGATAGGACTAGAAATTGGCAACCTCCTCCTAAGGATTTTGGAAAAGTCAATACCGATGGAGCCTCTAGAGGGAACCCCGGAAAAGCCAGTGTGGGAGGAATTGGTAGACTTTCGGATGGCTCCCTGGTTTTTACTTTTGCTAGGAATTTGGGTATTCTTTCCAATAACCTTGCCGAGGGGTATGGTATCCTCAGAGGCCTTCAGGAGGCTACTAAGGTTGGATGGGAAAAGGTGTTAGTTGAGTCCGACTCTCAACTTATGATTAATCTCTTGAAGACTCCTTCTAAGAATCATAAGGTGGATTGGAGAATAAAAAGAATTATTGAGAAGATTCAATTAATCCAGATGGGATTTTTGAAAGTTGATTACAATCATGTGGTCAGAGATCAAAACAAGAGTGTTGATGCTTTAGCTAATTGGGCTTTGGATAAAGGTGATCTTACTTGTTATGGCCACCCTCCTATATGGTGGGCTTCTCAAATTAGGGAAGCTCTTCTTTCTATCATTTCTTTGGATGGCTCCAGTTCTGAAGGTACCTAGTTTCTTGTTTTTTTTTTTTTTGCTTCTCTTTGGTTCATTCAGTTTTTTTTAGTTCCCTAGCTCATTCTATTCTTTATTTTGTTTCCTCTGTTGATTCTTGCCTTAATAGTCTTCTGGTCTAGATAGGTCATTGTTATGTTCAATTTTTTTCTTTCTTTTTTTTTTTTTTTTTTTAGTTTTTTAAGGTGGGTGGGTTCTTTTGTTTTGTTTTTTTTGTGTTCTTTGTGTTGTTTTTTGTTGTTCATGTGTTTTTGTTGTTTTGTTTTTTTTTGTTTTTTGTTATTGTTCTTGTGTTTTTTTCGTTCTTGTTCTTGGGTTTCTCTTTGTTTGTGTTAATTCGTGTTTTTATGTGTGAGTGTTTTCTATGTTTTTTGTTTTTGTTTATTGTCTATTGTTGGTTGTTTTTTATTTTTATTTTATTTTAATTTTTTAGGTTTTGGTTGTGTTTATTTTTCATGTTTTTTTTGGGTTATGTCTTTGTAGTGTTCTGTTGTTTTTGTCTTGTTTGTGTTTTGTTATGTGGTTCTTGTGTTTTTCTATGTGGTTTGTGTTGTGGTTTCTTTTATCTTATTGTGCGTGTTTGGTTGTGCTTTTGTTTTTGACACACTCAAGGAGCATGTTTTTTATTTTATTTTATTATTTTTGTTGTTATTTACTTATTTTTAAATTGGTTTTGTGTGTTTGTTTGCTCCTTGAGTATGTCAAAGGTGGTAGGCCAGGTCCGAGTCCCGGGCATTTTTGGAAGAATGGATACCCCTGCCTCCTTGGGTCTTACCCGAAAGTGGCATCCCTTTTGGGATGTTTTCCACAAATAAAAATATATATATCTCCATCATCCTTCAAAGGGTAAAACTCCTCAATGAATTTCTCCTTTACTTGAGTCCAAGTCTTAAAATCTATAGTATTTTCTCTTTTCAGATACCAATCGATTGCCAATACTCTCAAGGTAGCATGAAATAAGGTTACCTAGTCATCTGGTTGATCTACACCATTTGCCCTCCAAATGGTTATACAAGTTTTGATATATCTTGTGGTGTCTTCCTTACCCTCACCTATAAAAGTTGGGCATCTCTGCTTGGTTGCCTTATTAGCCATATTTAGAGAATAATCCTCGTCACTTGAGATTTCCTATGGAATCTTAGTCTGATTCCTCCTTGGGGGTGTCTTACTATAATCATCATCAAAAGTTTCTATCCGAGGTATATTGTTTTTTCCCACCACTCATTGACAAAAATCACATGAATCTTCACTCCGTGACCTCCTTCACTGATGTTAGGGAGATGGTCTTGGTCCTTCCTCCTGAGATCTCACACCCTATTTCTCTAGTGCCTGACTCCTATCCTCTGCACTCCCTTGCAACCCTTCTATCACTTTATCAAGTGTCACCATCCACTCTCCTTCCTCTTAAACTTCTTATTTATCAACTCATGCCTCTACACTATGCTGTTCTATTTCCTCATTTTCTATCTCTATTAGTAGTGTTTCAAAATCTCCTTATTCAGATGCCAAAACTTGCTCTATTTCTATTTCATGTGTACTATGGTCTAAGTTACTTACATTATCTCTTCAATAAATCTATGTACTCCTTCTTACTATAATTTTCTCTTGTACTTCTCATATTATATGCCTTTGTACACTAGTGTCTGTCATTCACCTCCAATTTTGTAGTATTATTACTTTATCAATTTGACCTGTTTCAACAAAAATACCATATTTGATAAGGCAACGATGCAAAATGAAGAATAGGGATGCAGTATTCCTGGTGGGTATGTGTTTCTCAAGGATTATAATGACCAACTTCCTATTCACAATCAATGGACCAAATCGTACAACCGTATAATATTTACAACTGGCAATGTGCGACAACTAAATAGCTTGTATGAACACCAAATCATACCACTATACGATCCCAAATAATATAGTGATTGAGCTTATACAATTTCACACTTAGACAATCCTTCAAATTTGGTTTTGCAAGCTATTGTACATATTTTTGTAACTAAACAAGACGATCTCCCAAAACTGCCAAATCGGTAAATTCTCTTCAATCGCATAAACTTCCAAATCAGGTAATTGTCTTTTGTATGATTTGTATGAAATATTGTGTATGATTTGTATGAAATTATGGAATAACCAAGTGCTAAATTGGATATTCTACTAAACCAATCTCTCTCAAGTAAGTTTTGTAAGGGTTTAATATGAAAATTAATCCTTTTCTAGTAACATGCAAAACATATGAATGAGGCTTGAGAGAGTTCTATATCCAATGGCAACATCCAAAAATTATACAATAGTGTTCAACATGTCTTCCTTGATATTACCATAATAAAAAAATCATTCCAAAAATCCACACCAGTGTTTGTTCAATCCAATTCTTCTATAGTAGTACATAAAATAGCCAAAACAATCACAAAGAAGTACATGCAACAAAACTAAACTATAAATGTTATTCAACCATTCTAGGATCATACATTACATAAGAGAAACCATGAACTATGCTCAAACTATATTATTAATCAGCAATCATAGTTATACAATAACACTTCACAGCCAAAACTCATAGTATCCTCAGACTAACTAGAACATATCAACATATCATAACCAGAATGTAACTAGACTATCAAAATTGAAAATGGGGCCTTATATAATGTTGCCCAGGCCATTCCAAAGTGGTTTCTGAGGTAATTAGTTATTTACAAATGTCCATATATAACTAAATTCATTAATTAATACTTTTACTAAGTCTAACACCTTAATAATAAAATACATGCGTAATTACAACTTAAAATTACATTTCACTTGTATTTCATTTCATTTCATTGCGCCTTGTAAAAATTTTCTTTACTTGGTAGGTTTGCCCTCTTAACTGTATGGTTTTCTCCTACTTGTACAGTTTACAAAACTTTCCAAAATTATCAAACTTGGGCAAATCCATTTATCACTTCTTCTGGGAGTTGGATTTGTTGCCTACAATGGGATGGATGGGGAATCTAAGGGACATAATCCATGTGGGCCAGGTGGAAAGTAGAAGGGGTGGATGATGAGGTGGATGATATAGAAATTGGATAAGCTACAAAGATGAATAGGGTTGGTATGAGGGTGGTATGGTTGTTGAATTGGTTTGGAAATATGGGGATTGATTTTGGATGGGTGTGGTGTGACTTGGGGTCGATGATTATGGGGTGGTCATTAATATGAAGTGAATGGAGTAGGTGGAAATGGAAGTGTGGTAGGTGAAGTGTGAGTCCACAAATGAGGTTAAGTGAAGTAGGAAGATGAATTAGAAGGTGGAGGAGTAATATGTGGAATAGTTAGGGTGGATGATCAGGTGGGTTAGAAGCAATGTGAAAATGAATACAAGGATGTTGTTGAGAAGTGTTAGGTTGGGCATGCTATGAAGAAGAATAATTATAAGGGGATTGAATATGGAAAATAGCTTGAATAAAAGGTTAAGAATAAGGATAAGAACAAGGTTGAAGGAGAGAAGAAAAAGAGGAAGGAAAAAGAGGTTGAGAGATAGAAGTAAAAACCACATGCATGTTGGTTGGAGGAGGATTGATGAATGTAGAAAATTTTATAAAAGGAGTTGGATTGCGGTATGTGGACTTGTGAGATGAAGTGGGAAGATGAAAATGGATTTAGAGAATGGACGAAGTAGGATGGTAAGCCATAGTTTCTTATGGGTCGAGAAAGGGATTAAATTTAGGGAAATAAAATGAAGTTGGCATCAGAAGAGGATGATTTTTTGAAGAGAAAATGAGATTAGAAGAGGGATGGTTGTGGTCAGTGGTGATGGACATAGTGCCCATGGCTTGGGCTATGATAGGAGTAGTAGAAGTGGATGGTATATGAGAGGTATGAGAGTGGGTTTGCTCTTGTGATAAATAGGGAAAGGAATACTCAACAATGTAGAGAGGGGACAAGGAGATTTTTGGTGAGTCAGGTGGGGAGGATGTGGCAAGAGAGGATGACATGAATCAATATATTCAAGGAGTGAAGTTTGGGTGAGATAGATAGAGTAATAATAAAAGGTATTAGGGTCATATTGTAGGATATTAGGGTTTGATGGAGATGAATGGGTACCATTCCTAGGGGTCTTAGGTAAGACCATGTGGGTGGCTTGGTATGATAGAGAGTGGATAGACTACAAAGCAAGGTGATGGGTGCCCCTCCTTCATATGTGTTAGAGGAGTCATTTAAGGGTGATGGATCATCTTAGAGTGGTCCATGGAAGGGTGTTTTTGTGCTCTAGTTTGACTTCTAGTTATGACCATAACCGATTAGAGATAGAACAAGGGGTGGAAAAATAATATGGTGTAGGAGAGGGGTGCCTCAACTTGACTGTAAAAGAAACTAACCCTACCTAGATGGTCTTGTAGGGAACCATACCTACCTAGAGGGTCATGTATGGAATCGTACCTACCTAGATGGTCTTATATGGAATTATACCTTCCTATGCAGTTTTAGATAGAGATAAGTTACATGGGATGTGAAGAAAAAAAGGAAGGTTTGTCGGTTCTTTTTGGGTCTTTTTATCTATTTTGTGTGTTTTTTGTGTTTTTGAACAATTTTAAACAAGCAAAAAATAAAAAATTTTAAAATTAAGATATCTTACGTGATTGAGATCTATTTTGGGTGTTTTATGTTTCTTATTTTATGATTTATTTATTTAATTTTTTTTTTTTTTTGTGATTCAATGTTACCTACCCATGAAGTCTACAAAAAGTGGATAGGGGAGATCTAAAGGTGTATCTATGCACACTTTCTACCATACCCAAGAGTATGTGGGAATAAATTGTGCTTAAATGACCAAGGGCTTCCTAAGGTAGGGGTGGCTCAAGATACCTAGAAGGAAAAAAGACATCCAATACCCTTTTTAGGGGAATAAGAGGTGGTGCTATCTAAAACCTATGTTAGTCTAGTTGACTTCCACTTCGTTAAAAATTATAGTTGCACACTCACTAATTATTTATCCCTATAAGCAAGAACATCTAACCTCATACTACCTCAAGCTAAACCCAAGATTAGTTATCTTCATGGTGATGAAATCCTATAAACTATGCATACTAACTATGGTGTCTAAAGGGACAACCGATGGTTGGGGATGAATTCCAATTTCATTGATTGGTTTGTAATATGTTGTGCAAGTGTGATGTGAACTTGTGTGTTTGATTGATTATTTTTAGATTTTCTTTTAGATATGCCTAACTATGATGCACAAACAAGACTATCCTAAGAATGCAAATAAACCTTTTTCCTAAACTAAATGCAATGAAGCAAATCCTAATCTAAGAATGCTCTTTTTCTACCTAAGATGCAAGGAAAGGAAATTCTATCTATGAAATGAAATGCAATTTGCTAAAATAAAATGACAAGAAAGGAAACTACCCAAACAAAATGCTTTTTGGAAAGACAACCTAATCTAAGAAGAAAAAAATAAAAGACTCCTATGCTAATCAAGAAAATAAATAAACCTATACAAATTGGACAAAAAAGGAAAGTCCTATGCTAAGTTGTGTGAAATAAATTCTACGCTAATAAAAATAAAATGGAAAGACAATAAAACAAATGTTTATTCTAAGGAAATTAAAGTGCAAGTACAATAAAGTAACCTATATTAGCAAAAGGAAATGGCAAGAAAATTAAGGAAGTCTAATCTGATGAAAGTTATCAACAAGAAATGCAATACAAGAAAAGTAAAGGACTTGAAATTAAATTCTTGTAAAGTAAATAACATGAAAATAAAATGATATGAAAAGTAAAATCTATTTTAATGTATTCTATGAAAGCAACAAAATTGCATGAAATAAAATGTAATCAAATAAAGCAAAGAAAAAATGAGGTTCATTGACTTGAGGTGACTTACCTACTTTTGATTCCCAATTTTGTACAAAGAACAAGGGAAGAGCATACACAATATAAGGTTCCTCTTAATGTGATATGATGTGGAGTGTATGTGATGTTTCTTACTTAGAATAAATGACTCTCTTTTTATCTCCAAGTTCACCAAAAGGCATGAGGAGAGAGCATACAAGGATCAAGTTCTCTTCTTAATGTGGATTGTGATGGGTATGTTAACCTAGAAGAAATAACCCACTTTTAATATCCAATATCACCCTAAGGTGTGAGGAGAGAGCATACAAGGGTCAAATCTCCTACTTAATGTGGATTGTAATGCAATTGAAAATATTAGAAAGCAAGGAAATTTCTTTGACCTTAATGGCTATCTCCATCCTGATGATCCTCAAGATTGCTTTTTAGCACAAGAGGAGAGCATACAGATGGTGAGATAGCTTTTATTTAATGTTACCAAAACTTAAAGGAAGTAAATTGGAAATCAAAGTAAAAGCCCTAAATTAAATGTGCTTTCATGAAATTAGGCTTAAATTTGAACACATAAACACCTACCTAGGGTCCAACACTTTTGGGGGGTTGTCAAGGACTATTGTGTAGGTTTTATGTCTGAAACCAACTCTATGGAAAAAATTACCTGGGGTAGGATGATTGATAGTACAAATCATCCTAGGTAGGACAATTCCCACTCAGATAGATTTTCTACTTTAGAGAGAATCTAATAACATTTCCTACAAAAACCAGATAATAAAATAATAAAAAAATGGTCTTGAACCCAAAAAGTAGCAAAGGAGAAAGTAGCAATGCTAACTAAAAAATAATAGAAATGATTTAAACTGGCAAACATAAAATCTAACTATCAAAGTATCAAACTTGTAATGAAAGCAATAAAATGGATAGTTGGATTAAGTGACTGGTGGGAAGGTGTGATACCTTTGGACACCCACAAGTTGGTTTATTTGGCCTAAGAAGGCACTTTTTAAGGATTCATACTCACTTGTTACTACTATGCTTTGTTGTGTGAATTTAGGTACCTGATACATTAGGTCCGGGTTTGGATATCAATAGGAACCTCCCATGCAAGAATGGTCTTGTTGTAGTCTGGTTTGTCATCGAGTCAATGCTATAACTATGATCATTATTTAAAATAATTTGAATATGCGCACCTATTAATAATAGCCTATACTAAACATTGGAAGGGCTAAAATACCTTAACCCAACCTCCAGAGTAGGTTGGTATACCTTGTCAATTTAATGGATGTTGACCTTTTTTTGCTCAAAATAGTAAAATTTTAGGGATAGGGATGAAAGGGTTAGAAAAATGAATGAATTAATGAGGGATGGATAAATCTAACAACATAGGCATCCACAAAGAAGCTTCTAGAAACAAATCTTGGGAATAACAACATTCAAGACTTGACAATCTTTAACATCAAACGCTATGACATACTTAAAGAATTATTCCAAACATCAAGAGCACTAATTATCCAAGTTAACATAATAATATTAATGCTCTGACTAATAGAAATAGAATTTCCATAAGCATACATACAGATATGAATCATTCCAATTTACTCTAAGTTATAAATTAAAATTAATAGAATAAACTAACTATAGTAGTAGTAGCAAAAATGACTTCACAAAATTAATAATAGCAAGCAATGTAGACACAAGTTTGAGGTAAACATCCCAAGTAATGCTCCTTTCATTAATTGCAAAGAATGTACAACAACAATGCAAGCAAACACTTTAGAGCTGACCCTTTACAGTGAGGGTTTGACCTTTATTTATAGTTTTATAATAATTTCATTTTGAGCATTATAGGGAATCTTTACATTCTTGATTTTCTTACAACTTACCATTAATGGTGGCATCTAGTTGTATGTTCTTGATCAGTTACAATAGATATTGAACCAGAGTAAACCTCCACTATCCCTTGTTCCTGTTATGCTTCTGTGGCCACTAATATATTACTAATTTAGTTGAGCTAAATTTTTCAAAATATTCTATACTACAATCTGGTGTTTCAACTTTCATGGCATCTATCTTGATCTCTTTCACTTTTTGTGACATACACCCACATGAAAATGCATTGGATATTTTGAATTCAAAAAAGATTAAATTCTCATCGTTGATATGAATATGAGCGACTAATATTAATTGTCTCACAGTTGCTCTTCACATTTGTATTTCTCGAATCTACATCAAATTAAGCTTTTTTAGCTTTCAACCAATCCAACCATAGAAATGGAAAAGGTCATGGATTTGGAAATTCACCATGCTAGTGTGTTTATCTTGGGCCACTGTAATCCTGTTTTAGTTTGCTTTCCCTCTTAGCTTAGCATATTTCAAAAATGTGGGATAACTTTTTATCTTTTCTTATTTCTAAGCTAACATGAAAGGAGATGGTTAGCCATGTGCACTTTTCACACTTAGGCCATCTTGCACATTCTAGCCATGAAAATGAGGAAAATAGTGGATTTGAGATTTTGAAATACCCTTTTCTCGTGGTCATACTCCATACAAAGAAGTTTAGAAAACCGTGTACCATAATAAGCTTTGGTCAATTTTAACATATCAGTGGTAGATTCATGATAACAGTAGATTTGGTTTTGCACTCATGCTTTGCTTCTGACAATGGCACCCAAAAAGAATTATGTTGATCATGCTTCATTTTGTAACTTAGTCCCTTTTGGCAATTTTCTCCACATAATCATGTTTTTTAGTGATTTTAAGAATTTTAACCGTTGCAACCCTTCTTTCACATGTTTTTTTTTATTTTCATGATGTTAACAAAGGATTCTACTAGTTGTGCTTCTTTTTTAAACTTAGAACACTTCCCACATTTTTATTGTGAAATCATGCTTTTTAGTAGATTTGATATTTCTCCTTAATGCTTTTCATTTCCACACACTTAAGAAAGAGGAATGGTTAGCCATGGAACATAAGTGATTTTTGTATCCCTTGAGCACTTCTTACCACAAAGTTATATTTTTCAATGAATTTGAGGAAATCAGCATATTTGAGATTCTTATTTGCATACTTAGCTAATTTTTGCAAAATTTTGGCTATACTCTAATATATAGCCATTTTTTACGTACAGGTCTAGAATATAAACCATCTAAGGTAGAACGATTGGTATTATGAACCATCTAGGATAGGATGGTTGGGACTATGGATAGTTGATTTGGGACCAACCTGAATGGTATATGGTTTGGATAGGTTTTGGGATAGTTTTGGACCTGCAAATAAAAATAGAAGACAAAAAATGTGAGCAATATTTATAAAATCTAAATAGAACACACAAGGTAATTCATGAAGTAAAGTATGATAAAAACAATATTTTCTATAGCCCACAAAAATGAAATGCCATGTGTGGTCAAGGGTTAGAAGGTCCCACTATGATCGCCAAAATGAGAGTGAAAATGTGCCATTTTTTTAGATACTAAGATATATTACAAAACAATATTTTAACATGTTTATTGGGATATAATAAGGTTTATATTTTAACAATATAATGCAATGGCACACTAGTCTTCAAAAACCACCTCAAAATGTGGGTGTGTTTTATGCTTGATGACCACCCTTGGTTGAATGAGTCTCCAAAATCCCTACACACAACCAAAAATAATAGTTAGTAGCACCCCTTGGGTCCACCTAAGTTGGACCCAAGCTTATGAGAGGATCAAATAATAATAACTTGTATTAAAGCATTAAATCAACCTCAAAATGAGATAAAAACATCAAAAACTTACCTTGCTCACCTCTATAGACTATCTATGGTAGAATTCTTGATTGTGTCTAGTTTTGGATGGGAACCATCCTAGGGATGGTGGTCCTAATTGTGAACCATATAGATGTAGATATTTCTCTTTGTACTACCCAAAATATGTTGAAATTTGTAGGAGACCTATCATTGTGATGAAGCACAAAAATACCTCATTATTTCATCATTTTGCACATGAAAAACTGCCAATATTTTTATCAATAATATAGTTATTTTCCAAATATGTGATTAAAGTGCATTATTATGTTTATGTTAGCATGAATAAATGTTAAGAAATATTATGTTGTTGTTTTGACTATTTTCTACACTTTTTGTCATCTTTTACATGATTTTAGCAATAAAATAATATAATAAAACTAGCTAGTAAATAAGGGCTTTATGACATCTGATTGGCTGAGAAATTTTAAAATTATTTTCCCACCTCAAGTAATTTTCTAGGATGATATGGCATCAAAAATTCACATTACAGCTAAAACAAGGCACAATACAGTTGGACACAACATATTTAGGAGCAGCTCCGAAACATCTAGGTAGCCACCTATAGAATAATAAGAAAGCAAAGAAAAACACCAGAAGAGGAGCTAAAGAAATTTTAGGAGTTTTAGAGAAATTATAAGGGACCCACTAAGAATTTTAAAGCATACCCATGTGATGAAATTAGAACCAACCGCATTTGATAGGTGTGCAGTCTGATATTTCAGAGCTACTTTAGAAAAACAATAGAATCAATAGGAAATCAGGACTCTGGACAAATATTTGAGGAATGATAAAGCTAGCATATAGATATATGTGGCCAATTATGCTCCATATATTCCTATTTTATTCCCACCAAGTTGGAGGTGAACACAACTGCAAAACTAACTGTAAAGTGGATTTTATCCTGATTTTGGACTGTCTGTTGCAACAAGGTAGCAAATCAAACATTAAAAGTATGATAGTTTATTTTGCACTTATCTAAC
This sequence comes from Wollemia nobilis, assembly GCA_028583015.1. Taxonomy (NCBI): domain Eukaryota; kingdom Viridiplantae; phylum Streptophyta; class Pinopsida; order Araucariales; family Araucariaceae; genus Wollemia; species Wollemia nobilis. The sequence continues at coordinate 1,460,173 of JAQPPZ010016965.1, forward strand.
ATAGTATAGGGACATGGAAAATTTATAAATAAATCCACTCACCTATTTTTTAGTGGTTAGAAAATTAGATAATAGATTTGCAAATAGAAGATAGCAATTTGTAGCAACTTTGTAATAGCAGAAACCATTCAATAAAGTGCAATATTTTTCCATATGATTTGTTAATGTTTAAGTATATAGCTAGAGGTTATATTTTGGTTTGTTAGACCTTATACTAGAATAGGGATCAAGGGCCCACTCTCGGGGCTATTCGGAGGAGTTGTTATAGTTTTTACAGGTTTTCTATTTTTGTGCATTTTCTATCAAAATGTTGTCAATTTCTTGCTAAAATGTTGTAATTAGAATTTGCTTTATTCTTACTCTATTTTTCCTATGTTTTCAAGTGTGATGTGTGAGTGTGGTTTTTCAGCTAGATGAAATTTATTTACTTCTGTATTTCTCATTTCAATTCCTGCAATTTCAATTACAATAGTTTATTTACAGTTTTTAGCAATATTTTCATGTTTTAGCAAATTCTATTTTAGTAGATAAATTTCCAAAAATTATTAATTTAGTTGATTTCAATTCAGCATTTACATTTCATAGCACTTCAATTTAGCAAAAGTAATATAGTTTTTTGTTTTCCTTTAGCATAGTTCAATTCTACAATTTAGATTAGTTTTAATTCTACAAACTAAGTAGGTTTCAATTCTACAATTTAGTGATAGTTGATACCTGCAAGAACCATCTAAACCTCTATTCCTACAAATATAAGCAAGTGCCCTTATTTCTGAACTATAGAACTACCAACCTCCTCTATCGTATATAGCCTTGGACACCACCCTAGATTTGAAAATTAAAATTAAATGATGAACATTAATGACACTCATCATTTTTGGCATCGTTGTTAGGGAACATAGGTGTTGTTAGAGGATAAATCAATCATACACTTATTACTATGTCAAGTTGTGTCAAATGAACCTTAGAGTAACTCCTAAAATAAAAAACTTACATAGAACATAGTTGTGTTGCTGACAGTTGCATTTTAGATATTAGGACATAAGCATCGGATGTATGAATCAACCAAGGGATGAAAAAGGATGATTCATTAGAATAAATTTCCCATCAACCACAAGAAGGTAGTATTCATAATACGAGGGTGAATTACCTACATTTGATATTCCTGATAACATTGAAAGAGGATTGCAAACCTCATCTTTAGGAAGTGTAGAAACTCTTGAGGGAGAATTACAAGAAGAGCAAATTGTTAGTTCCTCGTCACCTACCACTGATATATCCATAAGATCAGATCAGTATAGATAAATCTATACTACATGTTGGGAAGATATAATGGTAGATTTACAAGGAAACCCAAATAGGGGTAGCAATATTCTCAATCAGGGTAACAACCCTGCTCCTACTAGGACCTTTGAATATCCTATTTGGTTGAACCCAACTCAGAACTCCCAAATGAAAACCATTTCACCTTTAGTGTTACCAACCTTTAGGGGAGTTGCATCAGAGGATCCTGACCAATTCTTATTCGAATTCAAAGTGGTATGCCAAACATATGATTATACAAATGACAACCAAAAACTTAAGGTATTTCCTTCCACACTCAAAGACTTAGCCTTATGTTGGTTTATGAGTTTAGCACCCGATTCAATCCAAACCTAGGAAGAAATGGAGCAAGTATTTTTGGACAAGTATCAAGAATACTACTAGGTGAAAAATAGGAAGGATGAATTATTTAAAATTAAACAAGAAGATGATGAAAATCTGGAAGATTATTTGGATAGATTTGCTTTTGTGCAAAAGAGATGTGGACCTATTGAACCCAAAATGTTGAAAGCCATATTTTTTAGGGGGTTGCAAGATGAATCTAGAGAAGTATTAGATCTAATGGAAAAGGGGATGTGAGTACCCTTGACATTGAAGAGATTTTGAAATTATGTAGAAATTACTCCCACACTAGACAAAGAAGATGAAAGAGGGGTAATAACAAAAGTGACATGAAAGAACTAATGGAAGAATTTGCTAATTTGAAAACCAACATTCTTGTGCATCTCAATACTATGTTAGGGGAAATGAATGCAAAAACTAAATCTATTGAACCCTTAGCCATTTATTGCCTAAGGTGATGAAATAAGCATGCTCTTCAAGATTATCCATTAAACAAAACCTCCATATCTACTATTTGTAGCATTTGTGTGAAAGGACATATCATAGACCAATGTCAATTACTTCCAAGACTCAAAAATGTCTTGGAAACACAATCAGAAGAACTCAATTTTATCATGCAAATACAAGGGGTAAATTTCCACAATATCAATATCAAAATGCCCCATATTTTTCTACAAATTGGGAATAAAATCCTTGGTCTATGTCATGGTCTTACTCAAAACAACTAAAATAATCTTGGAATAAACCTCCATGGTCATCTTCTTAGGAATTATCACAAACTAGGTGGGTAAAACCATAATGGAATCAACAAAATCCACAATGGGGTCAACACAATCCACCATGGATGCAATCACAATTGCATGGAAAAAACTAGGGATAGCAGTACCAACCATACCAGGGACAACGGAGATACCAAAATCCACCACAAAATTTGTTGCCTAGACCTACTCAAAATTTTCCTCAAGGATGACAATCACAACAACAACAGGTGAAACAACCTCCACTTTTGGCCCAACCTATGGCCAACCCCAATAATACTAGATAGGCAACCCCTATCTACATGGCTAAATCTGATGATATCACCACGATAAATGTAATTGATTGTAGCAATATCCAGTTACGTTCAGGAAAGACACTTCCTAAACCTACTCCACCTATCATTGTAGAAATGGGAACTAATGAAAATAAACAAGACCCATCTACATTTGACCCACAAAAATCACATATTGAGAAAGAAAAAGAAAAAGAAGACTTACCTCGAAATGATTTACCTTCTTCATTAGAGAAAGTACCATACCCTGAACGATTTGAGAAATCTAAAATCTCTTTAAAATTAGAGTTAGTAAAGGAACTAAAATGCTTAAACATCACAATTCCTTTATTACAAGCTATTAAGGATATACCATTAATCAACAAAATCATTCAGGACCTTTGCATTAAAAACCAAGAAGGAAGAAGAAATCATTTCCCAAAATTGTACAAGTAGATGGAAAGTTGGTTGATCTTCTTTCTAGGAAACTTATTCCACCAAAATATGGTGATCCAAGAAGTCCAGTAGTCATGGTAACCATAGGATCAATGCAGATATCCAATGTTCTGATTGATCTTGGGGTAGCCATAAATGTTATGACAAAGGATACGATGCAGAGATTACAATTGAATAACTTGAATCCTACATCTACCGTATTAGAAATGGCTAATAGATCTATAGCTAAACCAAAAGGAATTATAGAAGATATTCATGTAATAGTCTCCTCATGGGAATATCCAGTTGAATTCTTGGTTTTACAACCTTGCAACTCTATGAATGGTTATCCGATAATTTTAGGAAGGCCTTGGCTTGCTACGTAGCTTCTTTCATTGATTGTAGGTCAGGGGATATGACAATTTCAAATGGGATTGATTCAAAGAAGATTTCTTTATATCCTCCTATGAAACCTTCAGTTAACTTTTCAGGTCACTTATGGTTTCCTGATTCTGATGAAGAACATGAAGAAACTATCTCGACACTAGCCACTGTAATTGTGAAAGAGCATATAGAAGAGTTAGATTCATATGAAAGAGATGCTTTTGAATATGAAACCATTTTGGTTAATACCATGTATGAATTAGGACTTGAAGATGAACCAATCATTATTCATTGTCTGTTATGGAATGATGAAGAACAAACATCTGAATAAATGTCATCCATTTCATTACAAGATAGTCCCTTCAAATTACCACATGGATGACATCATCATATTTTATCATCTTTTTAGTGTCCCATATCAGAAATGATTCCATCAAGAATTACAATTAACAAGGAGACACAAATATTTCATTCTCTTCTACCACATCATTGTCCTCTTAACTCCTTAATAAGTAAATTTAAAGGAGTTAATTTTGTTCATCCTAGAACAAAACAAGTTGAAGTACAACCAAGGAAATTTTTGAATATCAACAACTAGTTGACTAATGATTAGGAAGCAATATTTCTTATTATATGTCAAGAATTCATCTTGATGTGTGTACTCATAGAATATATACAAAAGATGTAAAACCCGTATGCCAACCACAAAGGTGATTGAATCTTGCTTTGTGAGACATTATAAAATATGAAATCAAAAAACTTTTAGAAGTAGGATTCATTTATCCAATTTTTGATAGTCGATGGGTTTCTCCATTGGTTATCATTCCAAAGAAAAATGGGAAAATGTGAGTGTGTGTGGATTACCAAGAATTGAATAAAGTCACACATAAGGACCATTTTCCATTACCTTTCATTGACCAAGTGTTAGATACACTCACTGGAAAGAAATATTTTTATTTTCTTGATGGATTTAGTGGGTATAACCAAATTTAGGTTGCACCTGAAGATCAAGAAAAAATAACCTTCACTTGTCCATGGGGAAATTTTGCCTACAGAGTCCTACCTTTTGGACTTTGTAATGCACCAACAACTTTCCAACGAGTTGTTCTAGCCATCTTCTCTAACTTGACTAATGAATGTGTGGAAATCTACATGGATGATTTCATAGTTTGTGGGGAAGCCTTTGATATCACCTTAGAACATCTTGACAAGGTGCTAACCCACTGTGAAACTTATAATTTATCCCTAAATCCTAAAAAATATTTCATGATGATGGAAGAAGGCATTGTCCTTGGCCATCATATCTCATCAGAAGGAATCAAGGTAGATCCCAAAAAGGTAGAAATCATTAAAAACCTTCCTTCTCCATAGACTCAAACAGATGTCAAGAGCTTTTTAGGACATATTGGCTTTTATCATCGTTTTATCTAGAATTTTAGTACAATTTCAAATCCTATGTTTGCATTGCTAACAAAATATTCTGAGTTCAAATGGACTGAGAAGTGTCAAAATGCTTTTGACACTCTAAAAGAAAAACTGATCACTCCACCTGTGTTGAGAGGTCCAAACTAGGAATTACCATTTCACATTCAAACTGATGCATCCAATACTACAATTGGAGCAACATTAGGGCAAGTGGAAAATGGAGAGCATTATGCCATATACTATATTAGCAAGAATCTCACAAGAGCTGAAAAGAACTATACTACCACCGAAAAAGAATTCCTAGCGGTAGTATATGCTATCAATAAATTTTACCATTACATCATAGGATATCAAGTGTTTGTTCACACAGATCATTTGGCTATTAAATACTTGATGAACAAACCTATGGTTAGTGCAAGAATAATTCGTTGGTTACTACTACTACAAGAATTTGATATCACAATAGTAAATAAACCAAGGAAGGCTAATGTAGTAGTAGATTTCTTGTCTAGACTAAACAACATAGGAGAAGAAGAATTGGTAGAGGATGCTTTTCCTGATGAAAAATTATTTGCAATATCAATAAAATCACCATGGTTTGCTGATATTGCTAATTATTTAGCAACAGAAAAATTCCCTCTCATTTTACCTCAAAAGAAAAGAAATGATTAATAAAACAAAGCTCATCCTTTACATGGATAAACGGTCTGCTATTCAAATGTGGACCCGATCACATATTACGTTGATGTATTCGACAAGATGAGGTGTATGATGTCCTTCATGCATGTCACGATGAACCTTCAGGAGGACATTATTCAATTAAAAGTACTATTAGAAATTTTTTGGAAATTGGCTATTATTGGCCATCTCTTCATAAGGATGTGAAAAAGTACATACGACATTGTGATGCATGTCAAAGAATGGGAAAACCCACACCCACAAATGAAATACCTCTATAGCCTCAAGTGGTTTTAGAACCATTTGAAATATGGGGGTTAGATTTTGTTGGACCCATTGACCCACCTTCTCAAGGAAAGGTACATATCTTGGTATGTACTGATTATGTAACCAAATGGGCTGAGGTGCATGCTTTCAAACATGCTCATGAAGAGAAAGTCGTTAACTTTCTATATTCCCAAAATTTTCAAATATTTGGAGCTCCACGATCTATTACCACAGATCATGGACCCCAATTTGCATCAAAAGTCATAGAAGCTTTTACTGAATTGTATGAGATCAAACATAGAAAATCATCACCTTATCACCCTCAAGCCAATGGTCAGGTTGAAGTCACTAATAGGGAATTAGAAAGGATCTTAACAAAAATAGTAGCTTCTCATAGGAAAAATTGGTTGAACAAGTTACCAGAAGTCATTTGGGCATACAACACAACATGGAAATCCACCATGGGTTTCACACCTTATGAACTAGTCTATGGTAAGAAACCTCTTTTTCCAATTGAATTTGAGTTACTAACACTTTACACATCTTTGGAAATTGGTATTGAATTATCATAGGTACAACTAGATAGAGTTTTGCAACTTAATGCATTGGATGAACTTCGGTTGGAGGCATTGCACCAAACAAAAATAATCCAATGAAAGATGTGGCATGACAGTCACATTCATCAGAGAAAATTTGAACCAGGAGATTGGGCATTATTGTTTGATTCTCACTATGAATATTTTCCTAGCAAGTTACAAACTCGATGGCTTGGACCATACCAGATCGAGGAAGTGTTCGAGAATGGAGTTGTTCATATTTCTCCTATTGATGACTCGAGGAGGAAGTTAGTGGTAAATGGACATCACCTTTGGGTATACCATAAACCATTGACTAAGGAGGAGTTTTTAGAACATGTTGCATAGTCAGATTTATATGTGATGGAAGAGACTCTCTCTCCCATTTCAGATTTAGAATGATTTGCAAAAATAAAAAAAGGAATAATCTTGATTGTGAAATTCCTTCATGGGCACAATCTAGAGGGAGGTTGTGAAATTCCTTCATGGGCACAATCAAGACAGATTGGAGATTTTGAAAAAAAAATGATAATTCAATAGTGAAAACCTTTTTAGGTGCTATTGAATTAAGGCCTACATGAAAACTAGTTTCTAGCTTGTTTGCCTTCTTGATTTATCCATCATTGTACAAATATCACTTACTACACATATGTCATGTCTTTGTTTTCAGATTGTATGTAGCTTGCTAACAATCATCAAAAGTGACTTACAAGGTGCATGATAAATTTTTAGGATAGTAAGGTATGTGTTTCTTGCATTTTACTCATAGTTAGCATTGATATTTGATGTATGATAATTAGATATTTGGAAAAAACTACTTACAAATTTGGCAAAAATATGAAACACCCTATGAAAAACATGTCAAGAAACACCCTATCCTACCCTTGGTCACATAAAATTTTAATCTGGTAGCATGAAAATGGTAATTTACAGAGCTCTAGAAGGTCTAGAGCTCCAAAAGGTTAGATCTTCAGAAGGTTAAAGCTTCGAAATATCAGAGCTCTGAAAGGTCCAGAGCTTCGAAAGGTAATCACAAAAAAATTTGAAAATGCACAGGGTGTGCATTTAAAATTTTTAATATATATATATATTCCAATGTGACACCCATGATGCCACCTCATGCAGCTGGAAGTTGACTTTATGATAGTTTTTCAACTTAGAAGCAACATTGCAAATGAAAATATGGTGGCCATCAAAATGATGTCACTAGCACATTTTGAAGCACCCCATCGTACCTCATTATCATGCCCCATTTTGGAGCCATGTGACTATGGTGTTTCAAAGAATATGGTAGCACAAATCGAGGAGGATGGCACCCAAATTTTGTAAGGCAACACTCCCATCGTGCAAATTAGACCTTTAAATTTACATTTAACTACTCTTAATTTTTGCATGAGGGAGGATGTTAATCAACCCAATTAAGAAAAAAATTTATATTACCACCTTTACTTTGTGCTGCAAGTTGAACTCTTACAATGAAATGAATCAGGATGCACCATGTAGCCTGATGATGTATGGAATATTACAGCGTACTTTGCACTATCTTTTGGAATTGATTGTTGTGTTCTAAAATTATCAATATGAAGGTGTTGTAATCATCATACTAAGAGGGGTTAAATTTCATCAAATTTTTACAAGTGATATAAGCATAAATCATAAACCAGATCCAAACCAAGTCACATTGTAAGAGAAACATTTATAGAAAATTACCTGAGGTGCTGCAGAATTTTAGAATACAACGAAGTTGTAGAGGGTTACAGTAGAGTAGTAAAGGATATTTTTTAACAAGTGAAAATCTGTGATGGATCAAAAAAAAATGCTGAGACTAACACCATAGAATAATTACAATGCTACCCTGAAGTTGTACAGATTTTTCAACAGGCTAGGTTGATGTCATTTTCATAAAAGTTTGATGGTTATTCCAAAGGATTGGTTGCAAAATTTGCTCAAACTCTCTATAATAGTACAACTATAATAAATGGGATGCAAATTGAGGTAACTCCCCTTGTATTAAGTCAAATTACTAAATTACCACTTCAAGGAGTAGAGTTAACTAGAAATTTTAAAGCAACACTCCATGAGGTAGTTAGGGATTTTTTAGTAGAGGGAGATTCTCACCCTACAATGCAAATTAACAATAACATATGCAAAGGGGTTAAGATAGTTAGTTTACAAACACCATGGGATAAGGTAGCATTTTGGGTCATCAGGTATTTAACTTGTGAAGGCCAATTTGTTGTGTTATCTAGCCATCATATCAAATCCTCACCCACCTTAGGCATGGCACACAATGCCCAGAGGTCAGAATAAACATTCCCCTGTATCTACATCATGAATTACACAATATGGCTAAGAGGTATCAAGGGATATTTTAGACACCATGACCTCATAAAATTAATTTGTAAGCATCATTTTAGGGAAAATCCTCAAACCTTTAGCAGATTCTTTGAACCTTGGAATGAATAAATTTCTATTGAAAATGAGCCAGAATAAGGAGATGGGGTAACCACCAGTAGGGTAGAGACCTCTGGGGTAAATATTGATGATAGGGCTACTCTTGAGCCTGAGAAAACCCCATCATCCTCCCATGCACAGTCATCTACTAAAACTAGGGCACAAAAGAAAAGAAAAGCTAAAAATAGCCCTACAAAAAAATCAAGGACTAGGAGAGTGATAATTGAAATAGGTGATACTAAAATTCCTAGTCAAGAAAAAAATTTAGCATAGTAGGTACCTTCTAGTCCTGATACAATAAGATAATAGGTTGATACAATCAATCTATCACCTATATAAGGAGATGATGTCAATGATACAAACAAATCTGTAGAGGGAAAATCTGAGGGAACACAACATATTGGTGGTACACAAGAAAATAGGGTCACAACCACTTAGGAGGTCCACCAGATATATGAAGGGAGTTGTTGTAGAGGAATTTTTTAACAAGGGGAGAAAGAGGTTGAGGTACAAAAAAATTCACCTACACCCCCTCCTCTTAGAATAAGTCTAAGGAGGAAGTAACAAGAGGCTGCTCCAGCTCAGGAAACAACACCTCCTGCACCACCTAGACCAAGAAGGAGAAGATTAATTCTGTAGGAGGATGAAGATGATTCTATTGAGGAGACACCTATTGAGGCTGAAGAACCTATGGAACAAAATTTCCCACCTATGATGGATCTTCCCACATATTCTTTAGAATCTAAAGAATATACAGAGTATGAACCAGAAGATCACATGAAAGCTACTAGGGTGATAATCAAAACCCAATAGGCTTGGATTGAAAAAGTAGAGGTGACCATCAAAGAAAAATATGTATATATTTGTAAATTATTGTAGGAGTTGAGTGACTTAAAGGAGAAAATGAAACAACTAAAAAATCTACCTGTAGACTTTGTTTCAAGGGAATAAGTAGTTGACATTCTGCTTGATTTAGTGGGACAAATTTCAAATGAAAATGCACCAGAGGATACTCCAATCTTGTCTAAAAAACTAAGAGTTTTAATTCTACAATTTAGTGATAGTTGATACCTACACGAACCATCAGAACCTCTATTCCTACAAAGATAAGCAAGTGCCCTTATTTTTGAATTGTAGAGCTACCAAACTCATCTATCATATATATCCTTGGAGATTTGATAAAATAAAATTAAATGATGAACATTAATGACACTCATTAGGTTATGATGTGTCTCTTGTCAAAATCTAGAGTCTGCTAGAACTTCCACCTATGAGAAGCTTTACAAAATAGATACATATAAATAGAGGTTTGCAATGTTGTCCATGGATGATATACAAGCAAAGAGGACACTAACAATGTTTAGACAAGTAATTTTAGACTAAATTTTGGCATAGTTTCCCTATAGTAATCTCAAACTCTCATGCAAATGAATGAAATGGGGGACTATTTATAGAATTTGACAAGGCCTAGGGGTGGTGATGTTGATATGAGGTGGATATGATATGGCAACCAAGTGGCTTGGATGAGAGGAGTAAAAATCTAGGTTTTCCCACTTGGATGGTCAAAGGGGCATGTGTCCACCATACCTCATTAGCATTCTTGCCCTCACCCCACTCAAGTGGTATGTGCACACCATACCTCATTAGTGATATTGTGTGGGGAGAGCCCTCACCCCACTCAAGTGGTATGTGCACACCATGCCTCATTAGTGATCTTGGGTGGGGAGAGTCCTCACCCCACCCATATACATTAAATATCATGGAGGGCTGTGTGGGTGGATGGGGATATGGAGAGTAGAGGGTAGGCTAGGCTAGGGTGAGGTGGACCTAATATAGAGTCAAGGGATAGACTAGGGTATTGTGCACATAGGATAGGGTAATGTGTACATAAGCTAGGGGAAGTGGGATAGTCACATGGTGACCATGGACTAGGTGTAATATGGGGTTTAATGAGTAAAATGGTATAGGATGGGTTGATTGAAGGTTTCTAAGGTTATTATACCAAATATTTGGATTAATTGGGACCATTGCAGAATTTTTAATTATTGATATTAGACCATTATTAATATTACACTTTTTGGGTGCCTATAGGTGATATTTGGTTTGGATTATCCATTTTATGCAACTAGGAAACACATCATTTATCAAAAATAATGGTCCCTTTTGATGTTGTCTCTAGACTAGTCCAGTGTCATCTTCTAGAGCATCATACTATTATGGTATAATTTGTATCCTAGTTGTACTACTAAATATTGTAGGAAAATACCCCATATTTAGAATCATAGTTTCTTTATTACTTAATTTAGTCTTCTTATCTAGAACCACTTGATAAATCTTAATATTAATAGGTAAATACTTCTTCATTTGTTGCATAGGTTATGCTTCTAGTATTTTTTCCCAAAGAGGGATACTTCTTCACAAAATGGGTCCCATAAGGTGTCTCTAGAACATTTAAGTTTAGTTTTCTCCAAGACAAAATTGTATGTTTCATATTTTGGCTTAGTATTTTATTCTATTTTATCTTTATCCTCCTATATAAATATCTCATATTCTAGTTATAGGATATCCTTTATTTCTACTATAGGTTATTCTCTCATTAAGGAGAAATAAATATCTCATACTTGGCAAGAGCAAATATTTCACATATGAGTATCACACACAATGGCATCTTGGATAGGAAAATGACTTTCAACAACCTTGGGTGCCTTAGGTATTATAAAAAATGAACCTAAAATAAAATGTTAGGAATTTGATAGTATTCTAAAATTTCCTCATCGAGAAAGTAAAATGCTTTCATGAAAAGTGATTCACATGTCTATTCTTCATACTTTGTAAGTATTTCCTTCTTCATATTTGGGATTAATTTCTCTTTCTATTGCTTGTGTATGTTTCATTTCATAATTGGAGAGGGGCATTTATTCTTGATTATTTGACTATATATTTTCCTAGATATCCCTCTTGGTCTACAATATTCCTAATGGTGATATGTACACCCTAGACCGTGACCAAGATTGGATGGCTAGGAATTTTTTTGACCAACCTCTAGAGAAGGCCACTTCCTTATGGAAAAGCAAAAATTAAAACAAATGGAAGAATACTAAACATATAAATGGAGGGTTAAAAATATAAAATGGAAAGAAACTGTTGGAACCATTTCTTGCATCCATAGGATTCGATTGTCACGCTGCAAAAATCCATTTGAAACCAATGAGCTATTACAGGCTCTGGTCAACCTGCCTCTTTGTTATGATAAACACGAATATTGCTAAAAGAAAACTATAGAATGGGTAAGGAAACCCCAATGGTAATTATGTGATAAAACATTGATTACACGCTCCAGATTAATATAACACTATATGTATTAAAATGACCAAGCAAGAAAATAACCATTTGTTATGCCTTATGTAGACCGGTGCCTAGATTCATTGGGCTGTTATAGCAATTTAACAACAATTTTGACATGAACAGAGAGAAGGGGGAAAATAAAATTGGTGCTCTTAGACTTATTCGAATATCGTAATAAAACTAAAAGTTGACCAACGAAAGAAATGTATATAATGCATTCAAATAATGTAATCCATTACACAGTGACACAATACCAAGACAAAGATATAATAGAAATGAAACTCAGAATTGTATTGATTTCATAAAATATTACATGTAGAGTGGGCAGGATGCCTTTTAACTCTATTTTTCTCAAAGAAATATATCAATACAATGAAGAAGACTCTGTTCAAATAATGTAATAGGTCTCTCCTACTCTCCTTGTTCCAATCTGGTAATAGTAGAGTCTCTAAATATCAGGCTCAATAGGACAGGAAATATTCTCAGCTTCTTGAGCACTTTCCTATCAAAATCTTGCACAATAAAGGGAAGAAAGAAGAATGAATGAGAAAAATAGACACAGAAAGGAGATACAACAACACAACTCTAAAGGGCACTCAAGTATACCTCTTAGCAAAAATGCTATTCCCTAATTGCTTGATGATGATTCTGAACCTAAACACTTCTTCTTATAGGTTGTGGTTCTTGAATCTATTATTCTTGGCCAGTTCTTAGCCTTACACTTGTCATTCCCTGGTTTGATCTATTCTATATGTTGTCCAGCTAGTGCGGCTCTGAATTGACTGTTGTAGTGCACTCTTGGTCTGAAGGGAGATTTTATATTAAAGTGGGTTGGCATACTTTGTCTTTCTCCTTTGGCTCATTTAAACAAAGGATCTACACTTTCATGCAACTTATTTTCTTCTACTTATTCTGGTCATTCTGATATATCGGTGGAGATCGACCAGACTGATTTTATGAAATTTTGATGAAGGATAGAAGGGGGCCCGACATGATGGTGAAGACAAGGGGTGGCATGCCAGTGGAAATTAGATGGAATGGCACTGATCACATGATAGAGTGAAGGGAGAAGAGAGGAAAGGGGATGGCTTCACACGATGGATGGAGGTGAGATGGCGTAATGTTGGAAAAAATGTCAGGATGGTCAAGAAAGAATGCCTAGGAAGAGGGAGGCAGTGATAAGTAGGAGGAAGGTGAGAATGGAAAACAAGATCTGGAAGCATCTATAAGCTGCTACCATAACTATATTCCGTCGGAGTGTTCCCCTTGTAACTATGTTTCGTCGAAGCGCGGATTGAATGACTTTCGGTAAGTCAAAACCATATTTTATTCTTCATGCACTTTCTTCGCCTTAAGTATTTGCAGAACAGAAAATGAATACATTCATACTTCTTGTACTCCATTATTTTTCTCACTGATGCCTTTCAGCTCTCTTTCACTGTCTCTATTTATAAGCCATGAGCTTCGGGCATGAGCATGTTTAGCGAGATTATTTTAGTCTTTCACACAGTATGCTATCATTTTTAGTGGATATGTATGATCTGATTTCACGCTTGAGCATCAGGATTTATCTTCTGATCAGTCTACATTACCCTTATCTAGGTACTATCCAGGGGATTTATTCTGATTGCTCGAATCTTTCCTTCCTTGAGTATCATCTGGATTTACAGTGCTTATGCGTACTAATCTATTTGGCTTCATCTCAGCTATTGATCTTCATAGCACCCTTCAACGTGCCTTGTTGTGAATGAGTTACATCCCTATTTTTTACCTCGGTATTTGTTTTGAGTATTTTGTGAAGCGATCATCCTTTTCTTGGGAGCTAAACTATCAAATATTCTCTTCGAAACATGAGTCTGCTGATTTTGCTGGTTTGTGATCATCACAGGTTCTATCATGGCTACTTTTGGTATTCTTAAACCTATAGACGTCGTTAGTCTTCAAAATTTACATTCAATACATCCCTTTTTCAATTTCGATAGCCTCATCAGTGGCTTAATGCCAGATCAATTGTTCGACCAAGTGCAGTTGTTCGATCACTTTGACTTTGGGAATCATGTGGGAATCCTTTATCGGTCATCCCTCTTATGGCTTGTGGCACCATTGATTCATATTCTAGGGATGTCACATCCATCGATATGATTAAACCTATGAATGCTTTAGATTAAAAGATATGATTAACCTTCATAGTCAAACCTTTATATCTCATGGTTGCACCACCACCATTGGATTATTTTGAGAGGGAGCACATCCATTGGATTCGTTAAGAGATATACATGATCATTTCATTACTTGGACCTTTGACTTGTGCACTATCATCAGATCCTGAGGAGGATTAGCGCAACCATCGATTTCTTTTATCCTACGGGATTAGTCTCATAATAAAAGTGACCATTTGATTAAAACCTAAGTTAATCGCTACCCTATGATGCTTTTTAAAGCATTTTAACATTTAATCAAGGTTTTTTTCAACTTTATACTTAGGATTTTACCCCGACCTTAGAACATGATATTTAATAAATTTGATTTCCCAAATAGAGCGCATCCATTCAATTTTACTTTGATGGAGCACTACCATCGGATATGCTTGATTAATCAAAGAGCGCATATTTTAATATTAACCATAAGTCCATTTAATTAAAATATTATTTTTGTCTTGGTCGGCTTATCTTCTGATTGGCTCATTAAAGCGCCACCACCTGATTAAGTAAGAAAGAAGTGCTACCCTTAGATTTAGATCGATGTGCTCAACTATTAATGAATGAGGGTGCATACCCTCAAGCCTTGTTTATCCTTGGTAATTCATGATGAACGTGCATCGTTGGATCAAATTTTTGATCAAGCACAATCATCAGATCTTTGTGACCATGGTACTCAAGCCTTCAAACTTTATATCGGGGTGCTTTATTAAGTCGGGCACATCCATCCAATTTCTCTTTGATGAGGCACTACCATTAGATATCCTGCAATATGCACATTTGATAATCGAAAGGGGTGCATTATTATATTTGATTAATCTTAGATTAAGCTAAAAGGGGATAATTAGTAACGTATTATACCCTTACTAATGCATGATTAATCTTAGCTTTACCTTCATGTTTACCCGATATCTTACCATTTCATCATTTGGGTTTTGATTTTAGCGCAGTCGTTGGATCTCGATCAATATTGGCATGACCGTTGATTTTTTTCAACCTACAAGGTTAGTTACCAAGGGGCACATGATTTTAAACTTTGATTAAGCCGAAAGGGGGATAATTATCCGATGCATTAGACCCTCGCTAATCTCATTTAATAGTTTTAATTAATCTTATGGTCTTTTACCTTTTTGATGCACCTTTTATGAGAGCACCGTCGTCCGATCAGATCTTGATCGAGCGCTATCGTTAGATTCGTCCAATTAGCTCAATGTTTAATTAAAGGGGGTGCATACCCTTAATGTTTTTATTAATTTTTCTTTCAAAACTTTAGACTTTAATTCCTTTGACCACATCATTTTAAAGAGTTGTTTAATCAAATCAAGCACATCCATTGGATTCTTCTTTGATGAAGCGCTACCCTTAGATTTATTTAAGGTGCTCAATTTTTAACACAATGGGGCACATACCCTCATGGTTTTAATTAAGACCTTTGTTTCAAACCTTATGTTTTGGACTTTAATATTGTGCTTAGATTTTTGGGTTTTTAGACCATGGCCCTTGATTAAATCCTTTTAATACCTTAGGACTTTAATGATTTAAAAATTGACTTAGGTCCAAATATGATTATTGATTTGGAAGACTAAAACCTTGTATTTTTAATGGTCGGGTTTTATTAAAAGGGATTGACTTTGGCAACCTTTTTAAGATATAACAATTTTTTAAAGGTGCACATAATAGCAATGTTTAAGGTTAAACTTATGGAAAACCAACTTTTCTAATAAGATGCAAAGAGACCAGCAATGCTTGCTTATTTTGATGAAACCAAAAATTTAAATTTGGGGGTTTCAAAGTTTGAGTCAAATTTGGCTCCAACATAGGCTCTGACTAGGACAATGTGTTGAAAACATGAGGCACTTGAGAACCACATAATCTCCTAGTTTTATTGCAATTTTGGACAAAAATTCAAATCATCAAGACTGATAAACAAAACT
The DNA here is from genome assembly GCA_028583015.1 of Wollemia nobilis. Classification (NCBI taxonomy): domain Eukaryota; kingdom Viridiplantae; phylum Streptophyta; class Pinopsida; order Araucariales; family Araucariaceae; genus Wollemia; species Wollemia nobilis. The sequence continues at coordinate 1,476,560 of JAQPPZ010016965.1, forward strand.
TTGAAAAACAAAACATAACAATTTTTAAACTAAAAAATTGTACAAACAACATAATATCAAAGTAATAGAGTATTGAAAAATTGTAATTCCTTTTATTCAATTTGGAAACTAGGGTCAAAATTTTAGAAACAGATGAGTTTTTTTTAGATATATTGTAATGTTTGTTTTAGCTAAGTCATAAGATATGATTACACAAAATTTTTCAAAGCTATTTGTTCCATCATGCTTTGGCCTATGTGTGTGTTTGTGCATTCATTTTGATTTCTAAGTCTTTCAGAACTTTGCCATATCTGAGCAAAATAGTTAAGCCTAATATGTGATTTCACTCTTAAAAATTTTCACCATTCTGTAGGGCTCCACTACCAGTCAAGCGTCTATAGCCTCGATGGAGTTGCTTCTAATCCCATCCGGTTTTACCCTACTACCAGTCAGGCATCTATAGCCTCGATAGAGGTTTTCCAAGATATCTCAGGTAGTGACTCAATTTTACTTTATTTTTATTTTTCTTTCTCATTTGAGAAGTATTTGATATAAGAAAATTGTGCAAAGAGTATGCCTGAGTTGAGGATTAGTTTTTAGCTAAAAGGATGAGTGTAATGATTTTTAGCTTAACCACCCTCTCAAAGATAACTCGGTTCTTTGGACTTTTGAAGTCACCTTAAGTATCATTTATAATGTGAGGCTTTGACATGATGTTTCAATCAACTCTATTTTCATCTTGTTTTATCTCATATCAAATAACTATTGCATAAACACTCATATTTGAAAAATTGTAAACCTCATCAGAGTCTAAAATAAATCTCCTTTTTTCTTTATTGTTTTTGGTGGAATCAACAGTAATGTATACTCATCAAACTAAGAATATCATGTGTACAAAAAACTCAGAATTATGCTAACAACAAAAGAAAAGCTTATCTAGTACACAAAATAACAAAATACATCACTCTATTTTTGGGGTTTTTTTTTTCCACTTTTTTATATATATATTTTTCACCTTCAACAAGGATTGTACATTTTGAGGTGTTGGCCATTAATAGGGATAGCCATTATTTCTCCCTACAAAGTCTGCAACTTGTAAGTATTCTGCCCTATAACATGGGCTATCTGGTATGGACCAATCCATTTAGGTTCAAATTTACCCTTTTCACCATGCTTATCATTTTTAGGATCCCAATAGATGACTATATCTCCTTGAGAAAAAGGAGTACCCTTGGCTTTCTTATTAAACAATTTCATGGTTTTCTGGGTTTGTTCCATCATTCTATTAAGGGTCTCTCTTCTTTGCTCTTCTAACAGGACAATTTGGTCAAGCCTTCTCTGTAAGGGATTGGGGTCTTCATGGTCTTGCAACAGGAGGGAAAGTGCCAATTTTTCTATTCTTGAAGGTAATAAGGCCTTCTCTCCATATACCATCTCATAGGGGGTTCTTCCTATGTTTCTTTTTACAGACAACCTATCAGCCCATAGAGCAAATTTAAGTTCACTGTCCCACCCTCTTTTGTTCTTACCTAATGACCTTTTTATTCTAGTTATTACATTCTTATTTGATGACTCAGCTAGACCATTTCCTTGGGGGTAATAATTAGTAGAATGGGATAGTTCAATTCCATATTCAACACAAAACTCTACCATTTCATATGAAACAAAATATTGTGCATTATCTGTAACCAATTTTTGAGGAACTCCAAACCTGGTCAGAATGTTTTCTTCCAAGAATTTGATGATAGTGGTAGAAGTGGATGTTCTCAGAGGTGCAGCTTCTACCCACTTTGTAAAGTAATCTGTTGCAGTTATGATCCACTTGTGTTGGCCAGATGAATTAGGCTTGATCTCTCCAATTAAATCAATGCCCCATTGGGTGAATGGTGCTTCAATGATTACTGGCTTGAGGGGCATGGCTGCTAGCTACTTTTTTCCTACAAAAACCTGGCAGTTATGATAATTCCTAACATATTTATATACATCCTTAAAAATGGAAGGCCAATAATATCCTGCTCTCATAATTTTATTAGTTGTGGCTCTTGGAGCAAAATGTCCTCCACAGAAACCATCATGAAATTCATTAATTATTTATGGGATTTCACTTTCATATAAACAGACTAATAATACTCCATCAGGGTGTTTCCAATACAACACACCATCCTGTATATAATATTTTTGGGCTTGAAGCTTGACTGACCTCATTCTGTTTGTTGACATATCTTTAGGGAATGAAAGGGTTTGTAAGTATGACAAAATTTCTTCATACCATTTGCATTCGGTATTATTGATTCTTCTGACATCATATGCCTCATCTATTGTGAGAACATTTTCAAATCCTTCTTCTTCTTTGTTAGCCAATAGTTTAGCCAAACCTTGTCCTTTGATAGTTTTAACTATTTTGAATTCAACATCATACTATAGAAGCTTTACCATCCATCTTGCTGGTCTTCCTAATGGCTCTGATTGAGAAAAAATATATTTTATTGCTATAAAAGGGATACAACAGTAAACTTTATTTGAGCCAAATATACCTTTGAAATGTTCTAAATATTGGATGACTGCATAAGCATGTTTTTCTAGCAAGGTGTATTTGAGATGTGCTCCTTTCAGGCATGAACTCATGAAGGCTATTGGCATTTCATTATTTTCATCATCTTTCTATGAAAGAACTACAACAATGGAGTGTTCAGATGCATAAGAGTAGATATTAAAATATTTTGCATAATCAGGGCAGCTTAGGGCTGGAGTGGTTGATATGGCTTCTTTGATCTGGTTAAATGCTTCCATATTTTCTATTGTCCATTTTATTTCTCCGGTTTTTTTAACCATGTCATTTATGGGTTTGGTCATCTCTGCAAAATTTGGGACAAATCTTCTAATAAAATTTATCTTGCCAAAGAATGACCTGACACCTTTTAAATTTCTGGGAGGGGGAATTTTGGAAATAGCTTCAATTCTTTTTGGATCAATGCTTATTCCTTTTTCTGAAACTATATGCCCTAACAACTTTCCTTGTGTAGTCCCAAATATGCATTTCTTGGGATTTAAAGAAATTCCAAATTCCTTGCACCGAGCAAAAACTGTAGTTAAGTGTTCTAGATGATCTTCTGGATTTTTAGAAAATATTGTGATATCATCCAGGTATACAACTACAATTTTGAACATTAATCCTTTGAAGGCAAAATCCATTGCCCTCTGAAAAGTAGCACCTGCATTCATTAGTCCAAAAGGTATTCTTAAATATTCAAATGTGCCCCAAGGTGTAGTGAATGTTGTCTTATGTCTATCTTCTGGATTTATCTGAATTTGATTGTACCCTAAAAATCCATCTAACAGAGACAATCTAGTTGAGCCAACTACTGCTTGCAATAATTGTTCCATGTTGGGTAATGGGTAATTGTCTTTCAATGAACTCTTGTTTAAATTTCTAAAATCTACACAGAGTCTAATATCCCCATTCTTTTTTTTGACTGGTACTAAATTGGATATCCAAGAAGAAAATCTTACCTTTCTGATTATTTTGGAATCCAACAATTTTTGTACCTCCTTTTGCATTATTGGGTGCAGAGTTGGGTTGTACTTCCTCTATTTCTATCTAAATGGTTTGGAATCTTCCTTCAGGGGTATTATGTGTGTCATTACATCTGTTTTGAAAGTTTTAAGGTCTTCATAAGTCCAAGCAAAATGTTCTTTGTTCTTTTTTAAGAAACTGATATATCCAACTTTTTCTTTAGCAGGTAAGGCCATGTCTACTTTCACTATTCTAGGTTCTTTCATTGAACCAATGTTAATGTCTTCAGATATTACTTCTCTACTTAAAGGCTTATAAGCTTTGTCAAAATCATCAAATAGACTCTCTAGAGAAACTAATCCTTTGGGTATTCTATTTGTTTTCAACTGGATTACTTCTACTGGCTCTCCTATTTGGTCTTTTAGCTTGTCTTCATCCTTTTCATCATATATTACATCTGCATACTGATTTTGCAGAGTCATAAAATCTTTAATATCTATATCATCTTGAAAGACCTGTAGATAGACTATGTTATCTGGCACAGAAGGCTTATAGACTGAAATAGTTGGGAATCTATCCATATATTCTGTAGTTATCTCTGGGTGATCTAGACCTGAGGTATTTACAACTAAAATATCTGCAACATGATTTTGTTCTCTTGGAATATATGAGATATTGAAAGCTAAGAATTTATCAATTTCTTCCAATACTGCATTTTTATATTGCTTAAGCCTAGGGTGCTTGGTCTGATATTTACCTTTGATCTATTGTATAATAAGCTCTGCATCCCTTATTATAGTCAAGTAGTTAATACCTAATTCTTTTACTTTCCTTAACCCTAGTAGTAAAGCTTCATACTCAGCTACATTGTTTGTGCAAGGGAATTCTAGTCTGTAAGGAATACCAAGGTAATTTCCTTTTATATCAATCAAATTAACACCTGCACCTGCTCCAGATTGGGATTTAGCTCCATCAAAAGACATGGTCCACATTTCTTGGGTTAATACTCTATCTGATTCAACATCTACCATTTTCATAACTTTTGGATCCATGTTCTTTGCTTCTGGTACTTCCACCAGGAATGGGTTGTGCCATATGGAGTAAACTCCCATCCCTTTTTCTTCCATAGAGTTTACTAAGTTTATCATGGTTTCATCAGTTTGAATTAACTCTATGGAGTGCTTGTTAAATGGTTCTCTTCGTAATATTATATTCTCCTTATCTGATATGGGGATTGTAGCATAGGACCAATCCAGTTGAATTGAACCTCCCAGTTGTTCTGCCCAATGTCTACTAAGTAATAGTGAGAAGAATGGGTCAACATCAACTACTACAACATCCATGACTATGCCCTTTTTGGGGTGTTGATCTAAGAAAACCAACAATCCAGTTATCACCCCTACACAAGGAATTTGTCTGCTATCCATTACAAAAACAAGGGCAGAATCTCTAGTACAGATTAATCCCATTTGATCAACTATTAGTTTGGGCATGATATTGTGTGAGGCTCCACTATCTAGCATGCAATTATGAATCACATACCTTTCCCCTTCATCTGAATTATACCTCAATGATACATAGAAGGGTCTGACAGAGGATGGTGATCTTGTATCATGTTGATTTTGTCTAGCAGCATGGCAAGTTGGGTCTTCTTTTTGTTCCACTAATCCAAATGCTCTGCAGACTTGTTCTCTGTATTGTTGAACTTTCATAAGTTCTCCAAATGTGATGTTAACCTTTTGTTTACTGAGTTCTGACCCAACATCAAATTCTATCTTCTTTATATCCAGTGGTCTATTACTTTCTTCTTTGAAAATCTCTTCCTCTGATTCTATTACTTCAGGAGTAATATTTTTGAGGATTCTATCAGTTTTCTCTTTACTGATATTCTTATTTGTGAAAGTTTGTTTTCTTGTTTCACTTGTAGAGGCTTTCTCTATCCTATCTGGGACAGTCCTGTTTCTTAAATTCAAAGTATGGGTAGCCTCTAATTCTTCAACTTCTTGAGCAGTGGGGATTAATTTCCCTTGCTTCATCTTGTCATATCTTGACTCATGTGATTTCTGCAAGATTTTAGTTCCTTCAGCTACTAAGATTTGAGGATGATGATTTGAAGCATATTTATCCATATCTTCTTCAAACAACCTTTCTCTAGATTCATCTTCAACAGACCAACAAGCATTGATTCTTATATCCTCTTCTGATTCAACATGTAAATCTACATTGTGTTGGTCACTTAGGTGAATTCCACATGCATCAGGGTTATGAGGTGCATCACAAGTAGAGAAAAAATAGGGAAAGCCTTCTACTACATTGGCAGATGGTATGGGGTTAGGAACACTATTCTGATCTCTGTCAGAATCTCTATTTTTCTAGCTATTGTTACCATTATTCCTACTCCTATTTCCTTCTTCAGAACCATTGTTGTTTCCCCAATTCCTATTGAAGTTATTTTTAAAGGGAGGATGATTATCAACATGAGGTCACTCTGTTTGTGATGATTCACCATTATTACCATTGTTTCTTTCGATTCTTGCTATCCTGTTGTTCATGTTATTGAGCATCTCAGTCATTTGACTAGTCAATTTCTCCATTGGATCAATTTTAGTTCTTCTTTGTATATCAAATGCTACTCTTTTAGGTTTTCTATCAGGTAGGTTGACTTCTAGAGAATAAGGCTTCATCTTACCACTGTCAAGCATATTTCTTTCTATATCCATTGCCTTTTCCATACAACCATCAATGGTAGTGGCTTGTTCTTGCCTCAGCTCATAGTTAAACTCTCCTTGAAAAGCATTTTTGTAAAAACAAATAGACTGAATATCACTAGGCCTAAGGTTGGTAGGGATTTTGTTTTTGGTCTTTGAAAATATTTTGTTAAAGTCACTAACAACCTCATTCTCTTTTTTCTTCATAGTGGCTAACTCAGTTAACAGAGATTGTTCATTTTTTCTTTCACCATATTTCTTTAGAAACACAGCTTCCATTTTGGTGAAGTTTGGGATATCATTGTCAGGAAGGGAATTGAACCACTCTCTAGCATATTTTTCTAAAGTCTGTAAAAATAGTCTCAATACTACATCTTCATGTTCAACCTCTAGACTATCCATCGCATACAAGAAACTCTTGATATGATCTTCTCCAGTTACTGCACTATTTCCTAAGAATTTTGGAAGGTATTTGTGAGCTTTATTAGGTAAGGCATTAAGATTTGTTGGTAACACAAAAGGCCTATATCTATTAGTTCTCCATAAATGAACATTAGCCTGAGCCATTGTTATTATAGAATTCAAATTCATAGTAGCAATACCTACAATAATATGGGTCTGGGTAGCCTGAATATAATCTAAGGGGTTATCTACCTTAGTATTACTATTAATTGGACAATGAGAATAATCACATGTATCTTCTATAACAGAATTCAAATTTTCATCTATAGTGATATCAATAGTAAAAGTATTCTGATCTTTATTTTTCTTTACATACTTTTTACCGCTAGAATTTGATCTACTATTATAAGCAGTATTCTTGAAAAGTGGAGTTTTCTGATTATGTATAAATACCTCTAGATTCTCGAGTTCTAGGAATAGCTCCTTACCACTTCTCCTGGTGTTCGCCAGCATGTTTTGCTCTTTCCTTTTTTATTTTAATCTTCTAGGTTCGTTCAGACAGAGTCGCCAAGACTGGAGTGTAGAAAGAACAACATATACTTTATCAAGAATGCTTGATATTAACACTCATCCTCACAGGAGTCGGTTCTTGGGATAATTCAAGAAAATCAAGAAACACATAAACTCACTTTAAAAGCAATTGAAAAACACGGGCAAGAAAGAAAATAAAGAACATGAAAGATGTGAAAAACATAGGTTCTTTATTCCAATTGGCCACTCGTTTGATTAAAATATGTCATGAAATCCAGGTCTAAACTCATGAAGAATCTATCCCCAACAATGACACCAAAAAACTATTGGAACCGATTCTTGCATCCATAGGATTCGATTGTCATATTGCAAAAATCCATTTGAAACCAATGAGCTATTACAGGCTCTAGTCAACCTGCCTCTTTTTTCTGATAAACATGAATATTGCTAAAAGAAAACTACATAACGGGTAAGGAAACCCCAGCGGTAATTATATGATAAAACGTTGATTACACGCTCCAGATTAATATAACACTATATGTATTAAAATGACCAAGCAAGAAAATAACCATTTGTTATGCCTTATGTAGACCGGTGCCTAGATTCATTGGGTTGTTATAGCAATTTAACAACAATTTTAACATGAACAGAGAGAAGGGGGAAAATAAAATTGGTGCTCTTAGACTTATTCAAATATCATAATAAAACTAAAATTTGACCAATGAAAGAAACGTATATAATGCATTCAAATAATGTAATCCATTACACAGTGACACACAATACCAAGACAAAGATATAATAGAAATGAAACTCAGAATTGTATTGATTTCATAAAATATTACATGTAGAGTAAGCAGGATGCCTTTTAACTCTATTTTTCTCAAAGAAATATATCAATACAATGAAGAAACTCTGTTCAAATAATGTAACAGGTCTCTCCTACTCTCCTTGTTCCAATATAGTAACAATAGAGTCTCTAAATCTTAGGCTCAATAGGACAAGAAATATTCTCAGCTTCTTGAGTACTTTCCTATCAAAATCTTGCATAGTAAAGGGAAGAAAGAAGAATGAATGAGAAAAATAGACACAAAAAGGAGATACAACAACACAACTCTAAAGGGCACTCAAGTATACCTCTTAGCAAAAATGCTATTCTCTAATTGCTTGATGATGATTCTGAACCTAGGCACTTCTTTTTATAGGATGTGGTTCTTGAATCTATTATTCTTGGCCAGTTCTTAGCCTTACACTTGTCATTCCCTAGTTTGATCTATTCTATATGCTGTCCAGTTGGTGTGGCTCTGAATTTACTGTTGTAATTCACTCTTGGTCTGAAGGGAGATTTTACATTAAAGTGGGTTGGCATACTTTGTCTTTCTCCTTTGGCTCATTTAAACAAAGGATCTATACTTTCATGCAACTTATTTTCTTCTGCTTATTCTGGTCATTCTGATATATCGGTGGAGATCGACCAGACTGATTTTATAAAATTTTGATGAAGGACGGAAGGGGGCCCGACGTGATGGTGAAGACAAGGGGTGGCATGCCAGTGGCAATCAGATGGAATGGCACTGATCACGTGATAGAGTGAAGGGAGAAGAGAGGAAAGGGGATGGCTTCACACGATGGATGGAGGTGAGATGGCGTAATGTTGGGAAAAATGTTAGGATGGTCAGGAAAGAATGCCTAGGAAGAGGGAGGCAGTGATAAGTAGGAGGAAGGAGGGAATGGAAAACAAGATCTGGAAGCATCTATAAGTTGCTACCATAACTATATTCCGTCGGAGTGTTCCCCTTGTAACTATATTCCATCGAAGCATGGATTGAATGACTTTCTGTAAGTCGAAACCATATTTTATTCTTCATGCGCTTTCTTCACCTTAAGTATTTGCAGAATAGAAAATGAATACATTCATACTTCTTGTACTCCATTGTTTTTCTCATTGATGCCTTTCAGCTCTCTTTCACTGTCTCTATTTATAAGCCATGAGCTTCGGGCATGAGCATGTTTAGCAAGATTATTTTAGTCTTTCACACAGTATGCTATCATTTTTAGTGGATATGTATGATCTGATTTCATGCTTGAGCATCAGGATTTATCTTCTGATCAGTCTACATTACCCTTATCTGGGTACTATCCAGGGGATTTATTCTGATTGCTCGAATCTTTCCTTCCTTGAGTATCATCTGGATTTACAGTGCTTATGCGTACTAATCTATTTGGCTTCATCTCAGCTATTGATCTTCATAGTGCCCTTCAACGTGCCTTGTTGTGAATGAGTCACATCCCTATTTTTTACCTCGGTATTTGTTTTGGGCATTTTGTGAAGTGATCATCCTTTTCTTGGGAGCTAAACTATCAAATATTCTCTTTGAAACATGAGTCTACCGATTCTACTAGTTTGTGATCATCACAGGTTCTATCATGGCTACTTTTGGTATTCTTAAACCTACAAGGATGTTAGCTTCCAAAATTCTGAAGACATGGTTCAATGGTGATTACGTCCCCTTTTTAAAGTTTGCCATAGCCTATCAGTCGAAGCAAAGACCTTTAATTTATACTGGTTAAAATTGGTTTAGAAGTTAGCGCCCATGTGGAAAGCATGACCTTTGTTTTTTGAGTTACCTTATGTTAGTCTCACAATGACACTGAGAAGGGGGGTGAATTAGTGTAGCTATTTAAATTCAAATCTACAACTCTTAATAATGAAACAATGAATATTTAAGTCAGATAAAGCAAGTATCACAAGAGAGCATTCCACAACACACGATGTAACGAGGTTCACCAATTTGGCTACTCCTCAAAATTGACTGCTTGGATTAACGTCCAAATCCAGCCTTTGCAAAATATCAATTTTACAATCACTTTATCAGCACCAACTGGAAGGAGCACCAACCCCTGATTTATCTGCACCCATAGAAAGGAGCACCAACCCCTAATTCCAAGCACCTACTTGGACTGCAAATTTTAAGCTATAAGACTGACATAAAAATGCCTTCACTTATTCAAGACCCTGACTGGTCTATTGCTTACCCAACCTCTCTCACTATTCACCAGACTGCCACACCCACTAAAAGCTCTTCTTACTGCACTTTTATGGCTCTCACGGCTCTGCTCAACTCTTTCTTACGGCACTCTTCAACCCTCTTCTTGCAGCACTTTTTCTCTATTTTCAGCAGCACTTAACTCTCCACGCAGACCTCCTTTTATAACAATCCTTTCGCTTTGTAACTCTAGTTATAACTCCTCCTTTCATTTCTCATACGCCACTCGTCAATTGTAACTATTTCTTTCATATTCTCATCTGCCACTTGTCAAGTGTAACGCCTTTTATATGTAACTCCTTTTGTATATATATAGAGAGGGCATTACGTTAAATACGTTACATGCAACGAATTGACACATATACCTTTACCATGATTGTTTGTCTTCTTTTATGTGCATGCATGCATTTTCACTGTCATTGCACCTGTAACTGATGTACTGACTTCAGTTAACTCTTCTTATTTTATCTGCATGAATTTCTTCTACAACTGCACCTGTAACTGCCGTATAACTCCAGTTAACTATCACATATCTTATTTCAGCTGGGTTCTCTTCTTTGCTCGTGCCAAAGTGACCTATCACAAAATCATGACACTTCTGCCTCTTTGTCCTCTTCTCGGATTTGTACCCGCAAAAACAACATGTCATGATATCGTGACACTTTCGCCTCTATACTCTTCTTCTTTACTTTTGTCACGATATCGTGACACTTCTGCCTTCTTACTTTCTCTCTCCTCCTTAAGTCGTGAAAATGTGACATGTCGCGATATCGCGACACTTTCTCTCCTTTGCTCTTTCTCTTGCCTTCGGTTCGTGAAAACCCGACATGTCACGATATCGTGACACTTTTTCTCCTTAGCTCTCTCTCTTGCCTTTGGGTCACGAAAACCCGACATGTCGCGATATCGTGACACTTTTTCTCCTTAGCTCTTTCTCTTGCCTTCGGGTCACGAAAACCCGACATGTCGCGATATCATGACACTTTTTCTCTTAGACTCTCTCTCCTACAACATGTCACGAAATCATGACACTTTTTCTCTCGGACTCTTTCTTCTGCAACATGTCACGAAATCGTGACACTTTTTCGTCCGTACAACCTTCCTTGCAATATGTCACGAAATCATGACACTTTTTCATCCGTACAACCTTCCTTGCAATATGTCATGAAATCATGACACTTTTTCGTTCGTAACCTCTCTTGCAATATGTCACAAAATCGTGACACTTTTTCTTCCTTCATCTTTCTTGCAACATGTCACGAAATCGTGACACTTTTTCTTTCTTCCTATCTCTCTTGCAACATGTCGCAAAATCATGACACTTTTTCTTTCTTCTTCTCTCTCTTCCAACATGTCACGAAATCATGACATTTTTCTTTCTTCTTATCTCTCTTCCAACATGTCACGAAATCGTGATAGTTTTTCTTTCTTCTTCTCTCTTCCAACATGTCGCGAAATCACGACAGTTTTTCTTTCTTCTTCTCTCTCTTCCAACATGTCACGAAATCATGACAGTTTTTATTTCTTCTTCTCTCTCTTCCAACATGTCGAAATCATGATAGTTTTTCTTTCTTCTTCTCTCTCTTCTAACATGTCGTGAAATCATGACAATTTTTCTTTCCTGTTGTATATGTCGCGATATCGCGACACTTTTCTTACTTGTCTTTTTCTTTGATCTTTTGCAACTGGGGCACTTCGGTCTTCTTGGAAACTCACTGTACATACTCTGAATGACCTTTGAACTCCTGTCCACTGCATCAACCGATCTGTCTGACTGTGTTGACAACAATGACAATACTATTTCTGCATCTTGCTCAACAATCTCCCCCTTTGGAATTGTTGGCAACACACATGCAATTTCTTGTAATTCTTCTCCCCCTTTGACAATAATACCAAAGGGCTGCTGCAGACTCCCCCTGAGTCCATGCACATCATTCTCAGGCACACGTTATGACAGTTAGCAAAAATTACAAATATGAGCAAAAAGATAATCAAATATATAAATGCTCCCCCTGAGAATGTGGTTTCGATAGCTAGTCAGTTCTTGGGAAGCATAACCACTCCCAATTTATTGCGAAGGTACTCAAAAATTTCTTTGGGCAGCGGTTTTGTGAAGATATCCGCTACTTGCTCTGTAGTTGGAACAAAATCCAACTTTACCTCACCTTCCGCAACTTTCTCCTTCAGAAAGTGATATCGGATAGCAATATGTTTTGTGCGAGAATGCATAACCGAATTCTTTGAGATGTTAATGGCACTGGTGTTATCACACTTAACTGAAATTGGCTCACTGAAGTTAATGCCAAGATCTTTCAGGGTTTGTTTCATCCATAAGACCTGCGTACAACTCGTAGTTGCTGCAATATACTCTGCCTCTGCTGTGGATAAAGAAACTAACTCTTGTTTCTTATTGTGCCATGCAACCAACCTGTCTCCAAGATAAAATGCCCCTCCATTGGTACTCTTTCTGTCATCGACACATCCTGCCCAATCTGCATCTGAATACGCAATAAGGGTGAAGTCCTTACCTTTCGGATACCATAACCCATACTCCATAGTACCCTTCAGATATCGAAGAATCCTTTTGACTGCTTGTCACATGAGTCTCCTTGGGACTCGCCTGAAATTGTGCTACCATGAAAACTGCCTGCAAGATATCTGGTCCGGTGGCTATCAAATACAGTAGGCTCCCAATCATAGATCTGTACATGGTTTGATCAACATCTGGAGATTTTTCATCCTTGCTCAACTTGCAACCTGTCGTCATGGGAGTGCTAACAGGCTTACAATCCTCCATTGTGAACTTTTTTAGCATCTCTTTCACATATTTGACTTGAGAAATGAATATGCCCTTCTTATTTTGATTAACTTGCAGACCGAGAAAATACGAAAGTTCACCAATCATCGACATTTCAAATTCTTTCTGCATCTTAATTGCTAAATCTTTACACGAATCATCATTGCTGCTGCCAAAGATGATATCATCTACATATACAACAAGGACAATGAGATGGCCATTTGCTATTTTGACATACAAATTGCTATCCACCATACCTTTTTTAAACCCTTGTTGAGTAAGATAGTTGTCTAATCTTGCATACCATGCTCTGGGTGCCTGTTTCAAGCCATACAATGCTTTCTTCAACTTGCAGATGAAATTGGGATTATCACCGAGTTGGAAACCATCTGGCTGTTCAATATAGACCTCTTCTTCAAGTTGTCCATTCAGAAATGCTGATTTCACGTCCATTTGATAAACTTTGAAATTCTTATGAACTGCTAAAGCTAGAAACATTCTTATTGCCTCTAGTCTGGCCACTGGTGCAAAGGTTTCCTCAAAGTCAATACCTTCAACTTGTGCATAGCCTTTACAGACCAATCTTGCTTTATTCCTGACTACCTGTCCATCTTCATTCAATTTGTTTTGAAAAATCCATTTAGTACCGATTATATTTTTATTTGCAGGTCTTGGTACTAACTCCCAGGTTTTGTTTTTCTCGATCTGATCTAATTCTTCATTTATTGTTGTCATCCAACTTTCATCTTTGCTTGCTTCAACAACATTTTTGGGCTCAATGCTGGATAATAGAGAGTAGTTACTTACTACTCTTCTCCTTGTCTGAACACCAACTGTGGGATCTCCAATTATTTGCTCTGTAGGATGATTTTTTTGCCAGCTGCCTATTTTGAATTTCTTGTTTTCTTCCTCTTCTGAATCACTACTTAACTCATCTGAGTCAATTTTCTGTTTCTTTTCGGTTTCCTTTTCATCATCTCCTTCAATAACTTCTTCATATATTGGGTAGTTTTCTTTATAGCTTCTTTCTTGTTCCCTACCTTCATCAACTTTAACATCGGCACTCTCCACAATTTTCTTTAGCCTCTTGTTGTAGCAAGTGTAGGCTTTGCTTTTTGTCGAATAGCCTAGGAAAATACCTTCATCAGCTCTATCTTCAAATTTTCCAAGATTATCTTCAGTTCTTTTGATATAACACTTGCTTCCAAAAACTTTAAAGTATCTTGTTGTTGCCTTTTTACCGAACCATAGTTCATACGGAGTTTTGCTTTCATGCGTCCTCAACATGCACCTATTTTGGATGTAAACCACAGTGTGGACTGCCTCTTTCCAAAATATGTCTACTATTTTGCTCTCAGTCAGCATAGTCCGTGCCATTTCCTGCACTGTCCTGTTCTTTCTTTCTACCACTCCATTCTGCTGAGGTGTCCTTGCTGCTGAAAACTGTCTCCTAATCCCATGTTCTTCACAGTACTCTGCAAACTCTTCTGAAATGAACTCTCCTCCTCTATCTGATCTTAAGCATTTAATTATTTTTCCTGTTTGATTCTCAACTTGTTTTTTGAAAATCTTGAACATTTCAAAGGCATCTGATTTAAGCTTCAAAAATAGTACCCATGTCATCCTGGAATAGTCATCTATGCACAACATAAAGTATTTGTCACCATTTATGCTTTGTGTTCTCATGGGTCCACATAAATCAGTATGTATTAGTTCTAAAGGTTTGCTTGTGAAGTATTCTTTTGTTTTAAATGTGGCTCTAGTTTGCTTCCCATTTTGGCATGAAGCACAAATGCTATTTAAAGGTTTACCAATGGTGGGAATATCTCTCATTGCCCTTTTTGAGCTGATCTTTATTAGATTGTCAAAGCTAATATGACCGAGCCTCTTGTGCCACAGCCAATTTTCTTCTGCCTGTCCAATCAAGCATGCTCTTTCTGAAGTCTCTGAGAGAGTATACAGGTTTCCAGATGTCCTTGATCCAGTTGCTATCAACTTTCCACAATTTGTTTTTTGACTTCACAACCCTGCTTCTTGAAAATTACTTCATGACCTCTGTCACAAATCTGGCTTACGCTTAATAAGTTATGCTTCAGACCAATCACAAACAGGACTTCTTTCGACTTGATTTTTCCATCACTGATCTTAATTGATCCTTTGCCAACTATCTTAGCTCCATCATTATTTCCAAATTTTACAGAACCACCTTCATATTTCTGTAACTTTTCAAATTTTTGTTTATCCCCTGTCATATGACTTGGAGCATCCACTATCCAGTATCCATGGTGCAGATTTGTTCTGTGCTTTAAATGTTGTCTGTACAATCAAGGATTCCTTTTCTTCCTTGGGTTGCTCCTTTTGTTTCCACTCTGGTTTGATTGCAGGTTTGGTCACTTGTTTTGACTTTTCTTTGTCAGTGGCCTGTACCTATTTTTCGAGAAATTTTCTATTTTGTTTCCAACCATTTGGTTGAAATTTTCTTCCCTGATGTTTATTTGCTGCAAATGTGCTTCGACAATTTCTTGCAATGTGCCCAAAATTATGACAGTTATAACATTCTACTGCATAATCCATCAATGGTGAAAAAACATTTCTACTGGAAAAGTTCCTTTGTGCTACTTTGTACTTGCATTCAGAAATCTTATGTCCATAACCATTGCATTTAAAACAATAACCGAGAAAAGGAATGAGTGAACCTGGGTGATGGTCTTTGCCATTTTGTAGTAGGCGCCATAAATCTTCTTCTCCTTTGATGAGTGACTTTGGTGAATCCATCATTGTCAATACTCTTCTCGTGCCTGGCATTATTGCTTTCTTTAGAATGTTTCATTTTTTCTTGATCAACCCTGATCTTGTCTTCATTCTTTATGGGTTCTATAGTTATGGCCTTTGATCCATTCGATGATTCTGCTTCGACGAAGCCTAACCCAAATTTGATGCCTGTAGGCCTTTGGTTATTTATAATCTTATCCAGCTTCATAGAACTTCCTTCAAGTTTGTGATAGCAAGTCATTTTTTGATTCATCTCTTCTAGCTGCATCCTTAAACCAACAATCTCTTCTTCTAGCTTGTTGCACTCATCTATTTTCATGGTTAATTGTACTTTGATATCTTCAGATATTTTCTTAAATTCGTCTATCTGTACTTTCAAGCTGGTTATGATTTCATTGGCATCCTCAAGCTTTCTTGAAGTTTTCTTATTATTTTTCCTTTCTATACTCAGCTCTTGAAGTGCAACGACCAACTCACCTTCCAGATCTACTTCAGCCTCAGCCTCAAATTTTTCATCACCTTCCTATTTTTCTTCTGATTTTTCTTCTTCGAATGCCATGAAAAGAGCTTCACCTGTTTCTTCTTCAGAATCCTCATCAAGGTTGTCTTCTGAAGGACTGACATTCTTGGATATGAAACTTTTCTTCTTGAAGTTGCCTTTTCTAAAATTTGGTTTCTTCTTCCAGTCACTTCTTTCTTGATGTGAACCTTCATCACTTTTGTTTTTCTCATTAAGTGGACATTTAGCTGCAAAGTGTCCAATGCCTCCATAGTTGAAACACTTAAATGGTAGCTTTCCTCTATATTTTCCTTTTCCCCTTATTAATTTCTGAACAAAGTTCGCTTTCGTTTCATCTGAAGTTTCTTCTTCCTCGGATTCTTGCTTTACTTTTATATTTTTATGTGCTTTAAAAGCAGCTTCTCTGTCTGTGGGTTTAGTTTTTCCTATTCTCATTTCATATGCAGTCAAAGAACCATGCATCTCATCCATGCTAAAGGTGTTTAGATCTTTAGCTTCTTCTATTGCTGAAACTTTAGCATCAAATCTTTGGGGAAGAGATCTTAGTACCTTTTTCATGATGACAACATCTTCCATTTCCTCGTCGAGTCCTCTAATCGCATTAATGATTCCATTAACTCTCAGCATGTATGCCTCTATGTTCTCATCGTCATTCATTTTTAATGCTTCGAACTGAGCTCGATGCGTTTGTAGCTTGGCCTCCTTGATCTTGTCGTCTCCTTCATGAATGCTCCTTAGTTTGTCCCACATGTCTTTTGCCATTTTGCAACTCATAATCTTTATCAGTTCGTTGTCCACTAAACCGCACATGATAGCATTTTTGGCTTTAGAGTTATTCTCAAACAATTTCTTACCGACAACATCGGTTGGAGGAGTGGTGGGTATTGTGTATCCACTGTCTACTGACTCCCAAATGTCGAATCCCAAAGCACACAGATATGTCTGCATCCCGAGTTTCCAAAATGAGTAATTTGTTCCATCAAACAATGGTGCTTTGTTTGAAGAGAATCCTTCACCACCTGCCATTTTGACTAATCCAAGATCAACCCTAGCTGATTTAGCCTGATAAGGGAAACTGGCTCTGATACCAATTGTTAGTCTCACAATGACACTGAGAGGGGGGGTGAATCAGTGTAGCTATTTAAATTCAAATCTACAACTCTTAATAATGAAACAATGAATATTTAAGTCAGATAAAGCAAGTATCACAAGAGAGCATTCCACAACACACGATGTAACGAGGTTCACCAATTTGGCTACTCCTCAAAACTGATTGCTTGGATTAACGTCCAAATCTAGCCTTTGCAAAATATCAATTTTACAATCACTTTACCGGCACCAACTGGAAGGAGCACCAACCCCTGATTTATCTGCACCCATAGAAAGGAGCACCAACCCCGATTTATCTGCACCCATAGAAAGGAGCACCAACCCCTAATTCCAAGCACCTACTTGGACTGCAAATTTTAAGCTATAAGACTGACATAAAAATGCCTTCACTTATTCAAGACCCTGACTGGTCTATTGCTTACCCAACCTCTCTCACTATTCACCAGACTGCCACACCCACTAAAAGCTCTGCTTACTGCACTTTTACGGCTCTCACGGCTCTGCTCAACTCTTTCTTACGGCACTCTTCAACCCTCTTCTTGCAGCACTTTTTCTCTATTTTCAGCAACACTTAACTCTCCACGTAGACCTCCTTTTATAACAATCCTTTCACTTTGTAACTCTAGTTATAACTCCTTTCATTTCTCATACGCCACTCGTCAATTGTAACTGTTTCTTTCATATTCTCATCTGCCACTTGTCAAGTGTAACGCCTTTTATATGTAACTCCTTTTGTATATATATAGAGTGGGCATTACGTTAAATACGTTACATGCAACGAATTGACACATATACCTTTACCATGACTGTTCGTCTTCTTTTCTGTGCATGCATGCGTTTTCACTATCACTGCACCTATAACTGACGTACTGACTTCAGTTAACTCTTCTTATTTTATCTGCATGAATTTCTTCTACAACTGCACCTGTAACTGCCGTATAACTCTAGTTAACTATCACATATCTTATTTCGGCTGGGTTCTCTTCTTTGCTCGTGCCAAAGTGACCTATCGTGAAATCATGACACTTCTGCCTCTTTGTCCTCTTCTCGGCTTTGCACCCATGAAAACACATGTCGCGATATCATGACACTTTCACCTTCATACTCTTCTTCTTTACTTTTGTCATGATATCATGACACTTCTGCCTTCTTACTTTCTCTCTCCTCCTTAAGTCATGAAAATGTGACATGTCACGATATCATGACACTTTCTCTCCTTTGCTCTTTCTCTTGCCTTCGGTTCATGAAAACCCGACATGTCACGATATCGTGACACTTTTTCTCCTAGACTCTCTCTCTTGCCTTCGGGTCACGAAAACCCGACATGTCACGATATCGTGACACTTTTTCTCCTTAGCTCTTTCTCTTGCCTTCGGGTCACGAAAACCCGACATGTCGTGATATCGTGACACTTTTTCTCTTGGACTCTCTCTCCTGCAACATGTCACGAAATCGTGACACTTTTTCTTTCGGACTCTTTCTCCTGCAACATGTCATGAAATCGTGACACTTTTTCATCCGTACAACCTTCCTTGCAATATGTCGCGAAATCGTGACACTTTTTCATCCGTACAACCTTCCTTGCAATATGTCGCGAAATCGTGACACTTTTTCATTCGTACAACTCTCTTCCTTGCAATATGTCACGAAATCGTGACACTTTTTATTTCTTCAACTCTCTCTTGCAATATGTCGCGAAATCGTGACACTTTTTCTTCCTTTTTCTCTCTCTTGCAATATGTCGTGAAATCGTGACACTTTTTCTTTCTTCTTCTCTCTCTTCCAACATGTCACGAAATCGTGACAGTTTTTCTTTCTTCTTCTCTCTCTTCCAACATGTCACGAAATCGTGACAGTTTTTCTTTCTTCTTCTTTCTCTTCCAACATGTCGCAAAATCGTGATAGTTTTTCTTTCTTCTTCTCTCTCTTCCAACATGTCGCGAAATCGTGACAGTTTTTCTTTCTTCTTCTCTCTCTTCCAACATGTCACGAAATCACGACAGTTTTTCTTTCTTGCTTTCTCTCTTCCAACATGTCACGAAATCGTGACAGTTTTTCTTTCTTCTTCTCTCTCTTCCAACATGTCGCGAAATCGTGACAGTTTTTCTTTCTTCTTCTCTCTCTTCCAACATGTCATGAAATCACGACAGTTTTTCTTTCTTCTTCTCTCTTCCAACATGTCACGAAATCACGACAGTTTTTCTTGCCTGCTGTATATGTCGCGATATCGCGACACTTTTCTTACTTGTCTTTTTCTTTGATCTTTTGCAACTAGGGCACTTCGGTCTTCTTGGAAACTCACTGTACATACTCTGAATGACCTTTGAACTCCTGTCCACTTGCATCAACCGATCTGTCTGACTGTGTTGACAACAATGACAATACTGTTTCTGCATCTTGCTCAACACCTTATAAGTGGCTTAATGCCAGATCAATTGTTCAACCAAGTGCAGTTGTTTGATCACTTTGACTTTGGAAATCATGTGGAAATCCTTTATCGATTGTCCCTCTGGTGGCCCGCAACACCGTTGATTCATCTTTTGGGGATGTCATTTCTGTCGATATTATTAAACCTGTGAATGCTTTAGATTAAAAGATACCATTAACCTTCATAGTCAAACCTTTATGTCTCATGGTTGCACCACCACCGTTGGATTATTTTGAGATGGAACACATCTATTAGATTCATCAGGAGATATACATGATCATTTCATTACTTGGACCTTTGACTTGTGCGTTGTCATTGGATCCTAAGAAGGATTAGTGCAACCGTCAATTTCTTTTATCCTATGGGATTAGTCTCATAATAAAAGTGACCATTTGATTAAAACCTAAGTTAATATCTACCTTGTGATGCTTTTCTAAAGCATTTTAATATTTAATCAAAGTTTTTTTTCAACTTTATACTTAGGCTTTTACCCCAACCTTAGAACATGATATTTAATAAATTTTATTTCCTGAATAGAGCACATCCATTCGATTTTACTTTGATGGAGTGTTGCTGTCAGATTTGCTTGATTAATCAAAGGGCACATGTTTTAATATTAACCATAAGTCCATTTAATTAAAATATTATTTTTGTCTTGGTCAGCTTATCTTTCGATTGGCTCATTAAAGCGTCATCGCCTGATTAAGTAAGAATGGAGTGCTGCCCTTAGATTTATGTGCTCAATTGTTAATGAATGAGGGTGCATACCCTCAAGCCTTGTTTATCCTTGGTAATTCATGATGAACGCACTCGTTGATCAAATTTTTGATCAAGCATGGTCATAAAATCTTTGTGACCATGGTACTCAAGCCTTCGAACTTTATATCTATGTGCTTTATTAAGTCGGGTGCATCCATATGATTTCTCTTTGATGAGACGCTACCATTAGATATCCTGTAATCTGCACATTCGATAATCGAAAGGGGTGCATTATTGTATTTTATTAATCTCGATTTAAGTCAAAATGGGGTAATTAGTAACATATTATACCCTCACTAATGCATGATTAATATTAGCTTTACCTTCATGTTTACCCGATATATTACCATTTCTTCGTTTAGATTTCGATTTCGGCATAGTCGTTGGATCTCGATCAATGTTGGTGCGGTCGTTGATTTTTTTCAACCTACGGGGTTAGTTACCAAGGGGCACATGATTTTAAACTTTGATTAAGCCAAAAGGGGGATAATTATCTAATGTGTTAGACCCTTGCTAATCTCATTTAATAGTATTAATTAATCTTGTGGAGTTTTGTCCTTTTCAATGCACCTTTATGAGAGTGTTGCCATCCAATCAGATTTTGATCGAGCGCTATCATTGGATTTGTCCAATTAGATCGATGTTTAATTTAAGGGGGTGCATACCCCTAATGTTTTTATTAATTTTTCTTTCAAAACTTTAGACTTTAATTCCTTACCACATCATTTTAAATGGTTAATTAATCAAAGTGAGCGCATCCATCGGATTTTACTCTAATGAAGCACTCCCCTTAGATTTATGTGAGGTGCTCAATTTTTAACACAATGGGGCACATACCCTCATGGTTTTTAATTAAGACATTTGATTAAACCTTATGTTTCATACTTTAATATTGCTTATATTTTCAAGTTTTTTTTAGACCATGGCACTTGATTAAATCCTTTTAATACCTTAGGACTGAATGATTTATCACTTGACTTAGGTCCAAACATGATTATTGATCTGGAAGACTAAACCTTGCATTTTTAATGGTTGGGTTTTATTAAAATGGATTGTCTTTGGCAACCTTTTTAAGATATAACAAATTTTTAAATGTGCACATAATAGCAATGTTTAAGGTTAAACTTATGGAAAACCAACTTTTCTAACAAGATGTAAAAAGACCAGCAATTCTTGTTTCGTTTGATGAAACCAAAAATTTAAATTTGGGGGTTTCAAAGTTTGAGTCAAATTTGGCTCCAACAGAAACATGGATCTAAAAATAGATAACATTCATCTAATAGAACTACCACATATTATGCCAAAACACACTACAATAAACTACATACAAGGCATAATAGACTAGTAACCCTGCAAAGTATTATTGAACATAAATTAAGCTCAGATAATACCCTCTATTACTATAATAGCCTTAAATGATAGTCCAAATAACATTTATGGCCTAATAGAATAAACCACTAATATAATTTTATAGTCCAAAAAATATTATGTTATTGGTTTGGTGAATCAATGTAGCCTCATGGGATAGGTTGATTCAAACCTATTAACAACTTCCTTTCTAGGTTTTCCTTCACAAGAAACATAGGAATTTCTCTAGAATTGACCACTTAATAGATCAATGGGGCTTCAAGTCCTTTCATCTATTTTAGGTTTGAGCAATATTTTAGCTCTAAATTATCCTCTCAAGTTAGGTTTTGTCTTAGAGGAGGTAAGGAACTCAAAAGTAGAATATTTATCTATTAGGCATGGAGTCTTGGAACTTGGAGCACTAAAGAGGAGGGAAAAGAAACTTTCTCCCAAAGGACAACCTTGGTCAAGGTTTCTAAAGTTTTAGGAAGTGGATAATCCTTATGGATACTCCTTATATTGAATTCTTCAGCTAGTTAAGTCATTGCAATCATTTATCTAATTAGCACTTTTTCCCATCCCACCTTCTCTAGAAAATTGTTGAGAAATGAATTTACACAATAGACAAATAAACAAATCTAGTTATTCTTTCCTGCATAACTATCTTACCGATTCTTGGGCTTCTTGATGTTTACCAACTTTCCCAATTACATGTGAATTTTCCATTGCACTTTACCCAAAATATTTGCTTCATGTTGGTGCTACTCTATTGCCTACTTTATTCAATAATTTTTAGTTCTTATTAACTTGATTTACATACCACATACTTACACATAATTTATAAGGATTTCCTCCTACTAGTTGTTTCTCATGTGTTGCCTTTTCATTGGAAGTGCTTGGTCCATAGCATTCCAAACCTATAATTTTTTGTCTTTTAGTTCTTCATGAACATGTGACTTGCTCAAGTTAAGATCTATCATCACCTTTCTGCTTAATAGACTATTTACAATTAAAAATTATTGCATGCCACCTACTACATCCCAAAATAGCTACAAAATTTATACTATTAAAATTTTATATGTGTATTTATAATACAAATTGGCATGTTTTTATTTTATGTAAAGCATTTCTAGAAACAGCCATTTGATGCATTACATTCGTGTCTTTTGATATTTTGCTAAGTTCTAAGCCCTATGGATTCAAACAATGTTTTTCTTCCCTAGCCTAGCCTTCTCTTCATCCTAGTGCACTGGATTATCATTCAAGAATTTTTCTGAGCAGTCCATATCATAGTAGTTTCTATAAAAGTCTTACTACTACTAGAGGCTATCATAGGCTTTCTATTTTTACTCCTTCTCAAGTAGAAATTCAACCATCCTCATTGCTTAGAATTCTAGATTTGAAATGGTCATAAATTCCTAATCAACTAAACTTATAGAACTATAAAATGCTGGTCTAGACTCCGATACAACATTGAAGTCTTCCAGGGAAAACTCATCCTCTATTTGAAATTCTTTAGTCACATCTTAAAATTAGTCAATATCATCCTCAACCATGTTAACCCTCTCTTATTCAATTTTCATGATGTGGAAGGGAGATGGATTTTCCTATATATCCTAACCTTTATACCTTTGTAAGGGATGACCTTGTGAGAATAATCTAAGGATAAGTACCTATTAGCTTGGTGGTGAATTCTCTAGAAAGGTATAGACCAAAGTATGTCAAAAGCTCATCCACCACTACCACCTCTTGAATGATTATGACCTCTGGCACCTTTTGGAGCACCATTGTTACACCCTTGACCACACAAACTATTTGGACATGAGTACCATCTAGTTATAGCACTCCATGACTTGATCAAGTGTATTCTATTCCCATTACTTTGCATATTACCTTAGAATTATAGTAGTGGCTACTTTGTAGTTGATATTATAGTTGTGCACTATACACCCTCTCATCTTGGTGGGTCACATTGTTGGGGTTGTTGACTAGGGTACCATTGATTTTGGTGATAATGTTGATCATTCAAATAAAACCTTGGTATGATGGGATTCCATTGATGTGGTTGATTTGATTATTCATAGTTGTAGAGGTTGAGGTACCTATTTATTATTTGGGTATCCCATGTTGAGGTAAAGGGTTCTAATAAATGCTAAGTTTTTGGCTAGAGTGGGCTAAGGGGTTATCAACTATTACCTCCCCCCGATCATTCATATCTTGTACTAGATGCTTGAGATGTTAATAGTAATAATTTTTTTAACCTATTTGATGATGGTAGATGCAATACTAATGTTCCTTATACCACTTGGGATTCTCCCTATTAGGATATTATCAAATTTTAGGCAAGAAAATTACTTTTGTGTCATATAGCTCTTGAAATATATTTTACAATGGCTCTAAAAGTGGTGTCCAATTATGAGGTGGACAAGGAGGACATTGGAGGTAATCCAAAATGTGGTGCATAGAGGATAGGGTTGATGTTTGCACAAGGACTAGTTAGGGTCTGAAATTCTATTTTCGAGGTTGAGTATTATGTTGTTGGGGTATTTTTAGTACTCAACACCACTTGATTAACTTGGGGGACCTTGGTTTGGTTAGTTTTGTTGTTTCCTTTGTTGAACTTATTAGGGTACTCACTTTTAATTTCTAATCTTAAGTTTCCCTTATTGAATCTTGATCTCTTCAATAACCTTTGCTTGAGCAATAGTTTCCTCAAAAAAATATTGTTATTGTATTTGTAAGGTGGTTGAGATATGTTTAGCATAGCTCTTGACAAACATCTTAATTAGCTCAATAGAGGAGATAGAGAATATCAAATCTTGAATAACCCCTAACCACCTAGAGACATAATTATTGATTGGTTCATCATCAAAATTGGCAAATACTATACAAATCCGATAATGAAGTCTTATTTTGGATATTGATCAAAAAGTGCTCTAGGAAGAAGTTAGCTAATTGCTTGAAAGAGAAGAGGTTATGTTGAGGCAAGTTATTAAACAATTCCAAGGCTTATCCCCCAAGTGATATTAGGGAAGTTTTACAACATGAGGGGATCATTACCATGGATTTGATAGCATAACAACTTGAAGTTCCTCAAGTGCTCTTTGGGGTCTTCTTTCCCCTTGAATTTCTCAATGTTTGGCATCTCAAATTAATAAGGGTATTGATATTGTGGGACTAACGTATGGATAGGCTCATTGAAATTTTATATATAGGAGGGCTTTTGATACCCATAGCTAGTTGAGTGTAACTTGAGATTTTTGAGTTGATCCATCACTTGTTGAATCTCATTTGGAAGAGGGGCTTGAGATGGTTGTGTAGGATCAATAGGGGTAACAAAGTGGGTAGGTTCATGTTGATAAGGATATGAATAGAAGTAAGGATAAGGGGAAGGAGGAGGATAGGATAGATGGGGAGGTTTAGGTACATAAGACATGTGGTCCATGTGGGAAGAAGAAGGGGGTACCTGATGAGGTGGAGGATATGGAGATTGGATGTGCCATGAATATGGAAGGGTTGGTATGGGGCTAGCATGGTCATCAAATTGATTTGAAAAGGTGGGGGTTTATTTAGGAGGGGTATTGTTTGACTTAGGATCAATGACTGTGGGGGTAGCCACTAATTTGAAGTGGATGGAGTAGGTGGTAATGCAAGTGTGGTAGGCAAAGTGTGAGTCCAAAAATGAGGTTAAGTGAATTTGGAAGGTTAATTAGAAGGTGAAGGAGTAAGATGTGGAATATTCAAGGGTGGATAATAAGGTGGGTTAGAAGCAATATGGAAATGAAGACAAGGATGTTATCGAGAAGTGTTGGTTTAGGCATGTTGTGAAGAAGAAGAATTATAAGATGGTTGAAAATGGGAAGTAGCTTGAAGAGGAAGAGAAGAATAAGGATAAGAAGAAGGTTGAAGGAGAGAAGCAAAAGAAGGAGAAAAAGGATGTTGAGGGATAGAAACAAAAACAACATGCATGTTGGCTATAGGAGGTGTTGAGTGGTGTTTTCACCCAATTGTGAAAGCACACTCTCCGGTAGGATTCGGGTTCTAAATCCCCTCTTGCAAAGAAGTTAAACAAACAACTTCTCCAAGGTTCTTGTTATATTAGCATTTGCATATGTGCATTAGTAATCTCAAATAAAGATATTCAATTGAAATGCTTGGAACACCTTAGTGGTTGCAAGTAACTGAAAACAAGGGGCACTGTTGGTTTATTTTACCATGAAACTTTAGTGATTGTTCATTGAACCCTGATAAAGTAAATGTGAGTTGGCCCTCATATGACCACGATGTAATGCTTTAATTCCTTTTATCTTGATGATTTTAAGATAGATTTTATCTTGCATTAAATCTTCAATGATGAATATGGTCTCCAAATGTAGCTTCAAAATGTCACTTTAGCTTATCCCTCTTAAATGAAATCAGATTTTCATCAAGATGAACAATTAAGTGCTTTAAGGAAAAGACCTTCAATGTAGTACTCAAATTATTCCTCTTTCGTAAAATTTGAATTTTTATGAAGAAAGGGTAATTTTAGGCCCGAAATGGAAATTTGTGAAAATGCCATAAAACATAACCCCTTCAATGAAATCGGAATTTCCATGAAGGGAATGTCATCATAGGCTCATGAATGTAAAACAAAACTGGAAAAATGAAATTTGACCTTAAAATGGAAATTTTCTATTTTCGGATTTTTAAAATCTATAGCAAAACAGCAACTTCGGTGAATTTTTAAAAATACTAAACAAGTCCGAAAATGAAATTTCAAAGTGTGTATTTGAAGTCTGAATTATAATCTACGCAGTGGTGAAATCATTTTTAGATTTTGAAATTTTTTTAATGTTTATTTTAATGCCTGAAAATAAGAAAAAATTCTGAAATTAAAATTTTTGGAAATAGAAAATTTAAAGTTTGCATCAAAATAATTGCTGAAAACACAGCAATGCAAAAGCTCCTTCAGTTTGATAGCACCCCGTCCTGCAAAACCGAATACGTGAGAGTTTCATACATGCAACCTAGCCTATTTGACCTGTACAACACACAATCAAAGTAAACTAGGTGCTGGTTCCTAGGGTCTTAAATAATTTTCAGATTGCAAACATTCAAATGAAACAACCCAAAATAATGGCATCAATTTCACATACAAGTCTGAAATCTGAAAGGGGAAAAATAAGACAATTAAAATTAAGCATGCAGAAAATTTCTCATCCTTTCTTGCTAACAAGGCCTGAAATTTCTGAATAAAAGCTTTCACATTCCAATTAAAATCTCTGCTTTACAAATGTGGCCATGCCCAAAGTTCCCATTAGGCCATGCCACCATTTTCGTCCTCCATCTTTTTCTCCTCTTTTGTCTGCATTTCGATGTGTATTTCAAACTTACAATCTGTCCCTTCGTTTCATTTTTCGCATGCAGGCCTTCAAACCCTTCATTTCTCCATTTGGTTCGTTTCCTTTCCCAGCACTCGGCATTCTTGTTTTGGTTTTATTTTATTTTTCTTTTTTTGGAATGCATGTCCTTTGTTTCAGTATTTCACTTGGTATGATAACGCGTAACGCCTTATCCTTGTTTTTAATTTAGGCTCATAATAGAACATTCGTGAGCCACGTGGCTTATTTCCTTACAACTGTTATGCCTCCATCATGAAGGACGAAGGTGCATTACCCATTGGGCCTTAGTCATGTAGCCCATTTGCCACCAACCTTTCACTGTATTCTACGGTCGAATCCGTGTTTGTTTTTCAAACGAAGCCGTCTGTCATAATTTATTTTGCCATGGTTTCTGAATGATTCCAATTTCCTCCGCTGAAAACTATTCGTTTCCCTTTTAATCTTCGCATACAAATATGCCATGAAAATGTTATTATATTATATAAATCATATGGAGTTGGAATTTTATCCTTTGCAGATGATTAGATTTATATTAAGGGCACTTTATTATGGGTAATCATTAATCAGACCTCGCTCGACCTCTCCACCGTACACCGTGTCATCTGACCATCTCGTGGCTGCCATGCATGCCGCCTCCGCCATGGGTTCTACCCATTCTGTCCACACTCTTGAGCCTGGAAGCTCCGTTACGAGAAACCATCCCCGCTGGTGTCTAACCTCGTTGCATCCATCTTTGATGATTTTTGTCCGCCAGTGCTTTCGTCTGCAACCTTCACGAGCCACATCGACTGCTTCAATAATCATGCTCTTGTGGCGATGTTTCCTTGTTTTTGTTGTGTCTCTCAATCTCTGACAACAACCCTGCCACTTCAAGATAATTTTAACACTTCTCGGGTGCCCTAGCCAGGCTATGCATGATGCCCCACCGGTCTACCTCAACAATCCCGTCTCCCTGTCGCACAACTATCGTTGGCAGTTTTGTCGATGCTCACCTATCAGCCGGTGCCTCGAACCTGTAAACATCGCCGTCGAAGTATTTGCGCGTCGTGCGACGAATGCCGGAGATGTCTGGGTCTTATTTTGCATACTTTCCTACGTGTCTGCCACATTGGTTATCGTCTACCGAGTCACCGTTGCCATCACTTCGCTAATCTCACCCATAATGCTATCTTCTATTTCCATCCTGAACATGTATAGTCTTGTCGCCACGGCATTATCCGGTCCGCATTGTCTACGATTGGTGGGGTCCATGCTCACCGCGACGTGGGCCCTTCCCGCGCATAACCTTCCTTATCAGCATACCTATCGACCGCCTTCGACTCCCGTCAGGCGTCCTCATCCGCTCGTCCACAGCAATCTTACCTGTACGTCAAACACGGGAATTAGCTTAAAAAGAAACAGTCTTTAACAAACAAACTAAATTCTATTAAAAAAAGCATATAAAGTTCAACTATATAAAAAAAACAAAACCAAAAACAAACAACTTTAACTTTAAACTATTAAAAAAAAAAAAAAACTAACACGTGGTGTGGTAAATTTAAACTTTAAAATTTTATTTTATTTATATTTTATTGTTTTTTTTTTTTTTCTTACCTTTATATATATATATATTTATGAGTAAATACTTCTTATACATATATATGATAAAAAGGTCAAAAAAAACGTCAACAACAATTTGACAAAAAACGTCAACAACAATTTGACCAAAAGTTGTTGACACAAAAAATCGTCGACAATAAAAAATCGTCGACAAGAAAAAGTTGTCGACAATAAAAAATCATCGACAAGAAAAAGTTGTCGACAATAAAATATCGTCGACAGGAAAATACTGTCAACAAGAACCGACAACAATTGCAAAACCTACGACAAAACGAAGGATTAGACAAAAATGAAATGTCAACACCCGAATATCAAAATGAAAAAGGTGGGTCCCCAATTTTGGGGTGTGTTGTGGATCACCCACAATAGGAGGATTGGTGAATGTACAAAATTTTACAAAAGAAGGAGTTGGATTTGGGGGTGTGTACCTGTGAGGTGGAGTAGGAAGATGAAAGAAGATTTGGGGAATGGATGAATTAGGATGGGAAGTCATAGTTGCTCATGGGTCAAGAAAGGGATTAGAATTAGGGAAATCAAATGAAGGTGGCATCAAAGGAGAAGTATTTTATGAAGAGGAAGTGAGATTAGAAGAAGAGGAATGGTTGGGGTTAGTGGTGATGGAAATAGTACCCATGGCCTAGGCTACAATAGGAGGAGTACAAGTGGATGGTATATGAGAGGTATGAGAGTGGGTTTTCTCTTGTGAGAAAGAGGGAAAGGAAAATTCAAGAATGTAGAGAGGGGATAAGGAGGTTTGTGGTGAGTCAAGTGGAGGAGGATGGGACAAGAGAGGATGAAATTAATTAGGAGAAGCAAGGGGTGAATGTTGGGCAAGATAGATAGAGTAAACATTAAAGTCATTAGGGTCATAGTGTAGGATGTTAGGGTTTGAGGAAGATAAATAGGTCCCATTGCTAGGGGTCTTACGTAAGACCATATGGGTGGCTTGGCACTTTAGGCCCTAGTTATAATACTAATGTTCTACATCGCTTGTACCTGGGATATGACCAAAAGTGGATAGACTACCAAGTGAGGTGATGGGTACCTCCTTTGTATGGGTCAAAGGAGTCATTGAAGGGTGAGGGATCATCTTAGATTTGTCCATGGAAGGGTGTTGTTGTGCTCTAACTTGACTTTTGGTGATGACCATAATTGGTTAGAGATATAACAAGGGTTGGAAAACCATATGGTGCAAGAGGGGGATGCTTCAACTCTAATCTAGAAGGAACCAACCCTACCTATACGATCTTGTAGGGAACTACTCCTACCTAGAATATCATGTATGGAACCACACCTACTTGGATGATCCTATATGGAATCATACCTATCTATGTAGTTTTAGTTAGGGATATACAAGGTCTATGAAGCAAAAATAGAAGATTTATTGGTTCTTTTTTGGTCTTTTTATCTATTTTGTGAGTATTTTTGGTATTTTTGAACAATGTAAACAAGTAAAAAAAAAGACAATAAATAATTTTTAAATCAATATATTTGATGTGATTGAGATCTATTTTGGGTGTTTGATGTTTCTTAGGTTATGTTTTTGTTTTTTTGTTTGATGTTTTATGTTTTTGACGTGATTTATTACTTTTTTTTGTTTTTGTGTGTTTTGGTGTTACCTACCCTTGAAATCTACAAAAAGTGGATAGGGGAGATCTAAAGGTGTGTCTATGTACACTCCTTGATATACCCGAGAGTATGTGGGAATAATTTATGCATAAATGGCTGAGGTATTCCTAATGCAGGTGTGGCTCAGGGTACCTAGAAGGTAAAAAAAACTCTAATAGCCTTTTTAGGAGGTATAAGAGGCAGCGTTGTATAAAACCTATGTCGATCCAATTGACTTCCACTTCAACCTCGGTCAGGCTTGGTCAAAAATTATAGTTGCACACTCACTAATAATTTAGCCCTATAAGAAAGGGCATATAACCTTAGACTATCTCAAGCTAATCCCAAGAGTAGTTAGCTTCTCGATGTTGAAATGCAAGAAACTATGCATACTAACTATGGTGTCTAAAGGGACAACCAATGGTTGGGGATGAATTCAAATGTCATCAATTGGTTTATAGAGTGATGTGCAAGTGCGATGTGAATTTTTTTGTTTGATTGATTGTTTTTGTATTTTATTTTAGATATGCCTAACTATGATGCACAAACAAGAATATCCTAAGAATACAAATACAACCTTTTTCCTAAACTAAATGCAATGAAGCAAATTCTAATCTAAGAATGCACTTTTTCTACCTAAGATTCAAGAAAAGGAAATTCTATCTATGAAATGAAATGAGAAGAAATGAAACTACCCAAGTAAAATGCTTTTTGGAAATACAATCGAAGCAAACAACAAAAGACTCCTATGTTGATCAAGAAAACAAATAAACCTTTACTAGTTGGATGAAAAAAGAAAGTCCTATGCTAAGTTGTGAGAAATAAATCTTATGCTAATGAAAATAGAATGCAAAGACAATAAAACAATTGTCTATTGTAAGGAAATTAAATTACAATTAAAAGAAATTAACCTAGATTAGTAAATGGAAATGGTAATAAAATTAAGGAAGTCTAATCTAATGAAATCAATCAACAATACAAATAAAAGAAACTAGATTAAATAAAGAAAATCAATACAAGAAAAGTAAAGTACTTGAAAGTAAATGCTTGTAAAATAAATAACGTGAAAAGGAAATGACATGGAAAGTAAAATCTATTATAATGTATTCTTTAAAAGTGATAAAAATGCATGAAATAAAATCTAATCTAAGAAAGCAAATAAAATATGAGGTTCATTTACTTGAGGTGACTTACCTACTTTAGATTCACAAGGTTGCACAAAGTATAAGGGAAGAGCATACACATGATAAGGTTCCTCTTAATGTGATATGATGTGGAGTGTATGTGATGTTCTTTGACTTAGAATAAATGACTCTCTTTTGATCTCCAAGATCACCCTAAGGTGTGAGGAGAGCACACAAGGGTCAAGTCCTCTTCTTAATGTGGATTGTGGTGGGTTAATTAACCTAGAATAATGACACACTTTTAATATCCAAGATCACCCTAAGGTGTGAGGAGAGATCATATGGGGGTCAAGTCTCCTACTTAATGTGGATTGCAATGCAATTGAAAATCCTAGAAAGCAATAAAAGTTCTTTGACCTCAAAGGCTATCTCCATCATTTTGATCCTCGAGATTGCTTTTTAGCATGAGAGGAGAGCATACGGATGGTGAGATAGATTTTGTTTAATGTTACCCAAACTTAAAGGAATTAAATTGGCAATCAAAGCAAAAGCCTTAAATTAAATGTGATTTCATGAAATTAGGCTTAAAGTTGAACACATAAGCACCTACCTAGGTTCCAATACTTTTTTGGAGTTGACAAGGACTGTTGCATTGGTTCTATGTTTGAAACTGACTTTATAGAAAAAAATGCTTGGGGTAGGATGGTTGATATCAAAAATCATCCTAGGTAGGACGGTTCCTACTAGGTTATATTTTCTACTTCAGAGAGTTAGTCTAATAACATTTTCTACAAAATCCAAATAACAAAATAATCAAAAAATGGTCTTGAACCCAGAATGTAGCAAAAGGGAAAGTAGCAATGCTAACTAACAAACACTAGAAATTATTTAACCTAGCAAACATCAAATATAACTATCAAAGTATCAAACTTGTAACGAAAGCAATAAAATGGATAGTTGGAAAAAATGATTGGTGGGGAAGGTATGATACCTTTGGGCACCCCCAAGTTGGTTGATTTGGTCTAAGAAGGTACTCTGTAAGGACTCATACTCACTTATTACTACTATGATTTATTGTGTGAAATTGGGTACCTGATAGATTAGGTCCCAGTTGGATCTCAATAGGAACCGCCCATGCAAGAATGGTCTAGACTATGAACTGTCTGAGGTAGGATGATTGGGACTATAAATCATCTAGTATAGGATGGTTGGGACTATGGATAGTTGATTTGGTACCATCCTAAATTGGTCTTGGTTTGGATAGGTTTTATAATAGTTTTGGACCTGTAATAAAAATAGAAGACAAAATATGTGAGCAAGATTTATAAAAGCTAAATAGAACACACAAGGCAAGTCATGATGTAAAGGATGATATTAAAAAATAGTTTCTATAGCCTAAAAAAATTAAAATGCCATGTGTGGTCAAGGGTTAGAAGGTCCCACTATGATCGCCAAAATGTGATAGTGAAAATGTGTCATTTTATTAGATACCAAGAGATATTACAAAACAATATTTTAACATGCTCATTAGGCTATAATAAGGGTTTCCAAGATGAAAATCTCCTTTTACAATATAATCCAATGGCACACTAGTCTTCAAAAACAATATCAAAAGGTGGGTGGATTTTTATGCTTGATGACCACCTTTGGTTGAATGAGTCTCCAAAAGCCCTACACACAACTAAAAACAATAGTTAGTAGCTCCCCTTGGGTCCACCTAAGTTGGAACCAAGCTTATGAGAGGATCAAACAATAATTACTTTTATTAAAGAATTAAATTAGCCTCAAAATGAGATAAAAGCATCAAAAACTTACCTTGCTCACTTCTACAGACTATCTATGGTAGAATGTCTGACTATGTTTTGTTTTGATGGGAACTATCCTGGGGGGCGGTCCTAATTGTGAACCATCTAGGGGTAGACCGTTCTATTGGTACTATCTAAAATATGATGAAATTTGTAGGAGATAATCTATCAATTGTGAGGTGTCTCTTGTCCAAATCTAGAGTCTATTGGAACTTCCACCTATGAGCAACTTCACAAAATAGATGCATAAAAATAGAGGTTCGCAAATTTATCCATGGCTAATATGCAAGCAAAGAGGATCCTAACATTTTGCACACAAGTAAGTTCAAACTAAATTTTGGCATAGTTTCCCTATAGTTATCTCAAACTTTCATGCAAATGAAAGAAATGGGGGGCTATTTATAGAATTTGGTAAGGTTTAAGGATGGTGAGGTGGATATGATATGGCAACCATGTGGCTTGGGTGAGGGGAGGAAAAATCTAGGTTTTCCCACTTGGATAGTCAAAGTCACGTGTGCATCATACCTCATTAACATTATTGGGTGGGGAGAGCCCTCACCCCACTCAAGTCGTACGTGCACACCATACCTCATTAATGCTCTTGGATGAGGAGAGTCCTCACCCCACCTATGTACATTAAAGAGCATGGTGGTTTGTGTGGGTGCATGGGTAAATGGAGAGTAAGGTGTAGGCTAGGCTACGGTGAGGTGGACCTAAGCTAGAGTCAATGGGTAGACTAGCGGAATATGCACATAGGCTAGGGAATGTGTACATAAACTAGGGGGAGTAGGATAGTCACATGGTGACCATGGGCTAGGTGTAGGATGGGGTTTAATGGGTAAAAGAGTCTAGGATGGGTTGATTTAATGTTTCTAAAGGTTATTATACCAGATATTTGGATTAATTGGGTCCATTGCAAAAAATGTAATTATTGATATTAGACCAAGTTTAATATTACACTTTTTGGGTGGCTCTAGGTGATATTTGGTTTGGATTATCCATTTTATGCAACTAGGCAACACATCATTTATCAACAATAATGGTCCCTTTTCTTACTGTCTCTAGACTAGTCCAATGTCATCCTCCAAAGCATCATACTATTATGGTATAATTTTTTGTCTAGTTGTAATTCTAAATATTGTAGTAAAATACCCCATATTTAGAATCATAGTTTCTCTATTACTTAATTTAGCATTCTTATTTAGAACCACTTGAGAAATCTCAATATTCATAGGTAAATCCTTCTTCATTTGTTGCATAGGTTATGCTTCTATTATTTTTTCCCAAAGAGGGATACTTCTTCACAAAACGGGTCCCATAAGGTGTCTCTAGAATATTTAAGCTTAGTTTTCTCCAAGATAAAATTCTATGTTTATAATTTGTCTTAGTTTCTTCTTCTATTTTATCTATATCCTCCTATATAAATATCTCATATTCTAGTTGTAGGATCTCCTTTATTTCTACTATAGGTTTTCTCTCGTTAAAAAGAAATAAATATCTCATATTTGGGAAGAGCAAATATTTCACATATGAGGATCACACACAATGACATATTGGATAGGAAAATGACTTTCAACAACCTTTGGTGTCTTAGGTATTAGAAAAAATTGAATCTAAAATGGAATCTTAGAAATTTGATAGTATTATAAAATTTCCTCATTGAGAAAGTAAAATGCTTTCATGAAAAGTGATTCACATGTCTATTCTTCATACTTTGTAGTATCTCTTTCTTCTTCATATTTTGGATCAACTCCTCTTTCTATTACTCTTGTATGCTCCATTGCATAATTGGAGAGAGGCATTGATTCTTGATGATTTGACAATATATTTTCTCTAGTTATCCCTCTTGGTCTACAATCTTCCTAATGGTGAGATGTACACATTAGACCACAACCAAGATTATATGGTTAGGATTTTTATTTGGCCAACCTCTTGAGAAGGTCGATTCCTTATGGCAAAGAAAAAATAAAATAAATAGAAGAATACTAAAAAGATAAATGGAGGGTTAAAAGATAAAATGGAAAGAAACATGGATCTAAAAATAGATAACATTCATCTAATAGCACTGCCACATATTATGCCAAAGCATACTATAACAAACTACATACAAGGCCTAATAGATTAGTAACCAATAAAAGCATTATTTAACATAAACTAAGCTCAAATAATACCCCTTTATTACTCCAATATTCCTTAATTATAGTCCAAACAATATCTATGGCCTAATAGAATAAACCACTAATAGAATTTTATAGTCCAAACAATATTATGTTCTTGGTTTGGTGAATCAACATAGCCTCATGGGATATGGAGATTCAAACCTATTAGAAACTTTCTTTCTAGGATTTCCTTCACAATAAACTTAGGAATTTATCTAGCACTGACCACTTGATAGGTAAATGGGGCTTCATGTCCTCTCATTTATTTTAGCTTTGAGCAATATTTTAGCTCTAAATTATCCTCTCAAGTTAGGTTTTGCCTTATAGGAGGCAAGGAACTCAAAAGGAGAAGCCTCATCTATTGGACATGGAGTCTTGGAAGGGCACTAAATAAGAGGGAAAATAAACTTTCTTCCAAAGGACAACCTTGCTCAAGGTTTCTAAAGTTGTAGGAAGTGGATACTCCTTATATAGACTTCTTCAGCTAATTAAGTCATTGCAATCATTTATCTAATTAGATATTTTTCCCATCCCACCTTCTCTATAAAATTGTTGAGAAATGAATTTACACAATAGCCAACTAAAAAAAATCTAGTTATTCTTTCCTACTTAGCTATCTTACTAATTATTGGGCTTCTTGATTTATATCAACTTTTTCAATCACACGTGAATTTCCCATTGTACTTTTCCCAAATATTTTCTCCATTTTGGTGCTACTCTATTTCCCACTTTATCCAATAATTTTTAGTTCTTATTAACTTGATTTACATGCCACATACTTACACATAATTTAGAAGGATTTCCTCCTAGTAGTTGTTTTTTAAATGCCATTTTTCATTGGAATATGCAGTGCCTGGTCCATAGCATTCTAAACCTCTATTTTTTGATCTTTTGGTTCTTCATGAACATGCGACTTGCTCAGGCTAAGATCTATCATCACCTTTATTACTAATAGGATATTTACAATTAATTTTTGCACACCACCTACTACATCCCAAAATAGCTACAAACTTTATACTATTCTATTGTTGCATTTATAATACAAATTGTCATGTTTTTATTTTATGTAAAGCATTTCTAGAAATAATCATTTGATGCATTACATTCATACCTTTTGATATTTTACTAAGGCCTAAGCCCTATGGAGTCAAAAAATTGTTTGTTTACCTAGCCTAGCCTTCTCTTCATCCTAGTGCATTGGTTTATCATTCAAGAATTTTTGTGAGTAGTCCATATTAGAGTAGTGTCTAGCAGGGTCTTGCTACTACTAGAGGCTATCATAGGCTTTTTATTTTTTCTCCTTCTAAAATAGCAATTCGACCATACTTATTGCTTAGAATTATATATTTGAAATGGTCGTAAACTCTTGATCAACTAAACTTATAGAATTATAAAATGTTGGTCCAACCTCTAATACAACATTGAAGTCTTCCAAGGAAAACTCATCCTCCATTTGGAATTCTTCAATCACATCTTGAAAGTAGTCTATTTCATCTTCAACCAAATTAACCCTCTCTTATTCAATTTTCATGATGTGGAAGGGAGATGGATTTTCCCCATAGATCCTAACCTTTCTACCTTTGTAAGGGATGACCTTGTGAGAATAATCTAAGGATAAGTACCCCTTAGATTTGTGGTGAATTCTATAGAAAGTTATAGACCAAAGTATATCAAAAGCTCAACCACCACCACCTCTTGAATTACTATGACCTTTGGCACCTTGTGGAGCACCATTGTTATACCCTTGACCACCCCAACTATTTTCACATGAGTACCATCTAGTTGTAGCACTCCATCATTTGAAAAAGTATTTTATGTTCCCATTTCTTTGCATACTATTTTGGCATGATATTAGTGACTAATTTGCACCATCCACCCTTTCATCCATAAAGACATGTAAAAATATGGTCGTAAATTCTTATCCATGCAAGGGATTTATTGATCTTGATTCAAGTTTAGGTCAATCATCTTCATTCCTTAAATATTGTCACCTTTTAATGCCACTCTAAGAAAATCTATCTGATCAAGAATTAGCAATGCATCATACATGATTGTTTAGGAAGGAGTCATTTTGAGCTCTTCAAAAATTCTATATTTGGTCACTTCTAATAGCCTTTAATTATTTCAACCAGGTTGCTCAGTCATCTTTTCATATTTCTCAGTGGATTCTATCCTTTACCTTTTGGTCATAGAGAGATACATTTTCTTTCTTAATGCTTGCTCCTTAGGATCCTCTTCTGTAGTATTTGCTTTTGTTGGCTTTGGCATTGCTATTTTTGGTCTTGGCTACTCTTTTACTTGTTCCTTCTAAGGTTGACCAAGAACTTTAAGGGGATCTTATTTTTGTGTCTCTACTTATAGATGCTTCTCCCTAGATATGGTAAGGAATTGAATGCATTCTTCCTCTATAGCCTCTTTTTTCAAAATTACTTGGTCCAGGTCCATGAGATCTTCACCACTTCCTCCTATACCTTTTTTGCTCTTTCCACCTTCTATGCTACTACCAGTTGAGATTTGTGTTGGTATACCATACATGTATTGACATTATAGGGATTATTGTAGGCCAAGCACTAGTATCTTTCTTAAGAGGCAAAAGTGGATGGTGCATCTTCATGCTCTGTATATGCAACATTTGTTCTTCTAGCAACTTTGCTGCTAGATACCCATTGGTATTTTGTGACATAGAGAAACCTTTTGGTCTGATATCCCTCATATTTTTTCTCTACATTTTGCCTCTCTAGCACAATAAATTTATT
Organism: Wollemia nobilis; assembly: GCA_028583015.1. Classification (NCBI taxonomy): domain Eukaryota; kingdom Viridiplantae; phylum Streptophyta; class Pinopsida; order Araucariales; family Araucariaceae; genus Wollemia; species Wollemia nobilis. The sequence goes on from JAQPPZ010016965.1 coordinate 1,514,906, forward strand.
GTTCAAATATTTTAATGCTTATCTTCACTCAATTAACTTTGCATTTTCTTTATATTTTGGGAAAGAAAACAAAGGTATAGAAGGTGCAAGTATCTAAGGCAAGGATCTAGGTGTTGAAGTAGCTAGAGATTATTATATAGGATATAGAAAATCTATAAAGTATGGCATGGTGACCTTAGGAGAAATATTTCCAACAAAGTTCAATGTATTTTCTATAGTAATTGTAACTTGGAAAACTTATGGAAATATCATTTTGTTGGCTTGTTGGATCTATAGGCCTAGATATAGGATAAAGTCTTAGATATAATAAATGTATTCTTGAATATGGGAAGGCTTGATATGTTAAGGGATCCATTTCCACATCAAAATCAATAATATTCTCTTGTGGATGCCTCTAAATGAAGGTTAAATAGGTAAGCAATAAAAATGGATCTCCTACCTCATTGAATTCCAAGATGAATAATTTGGCTATATGAGCCCATGAAGTAATACTTCTATCCTCTAGGTATCTATACCAAGTTAACACTTTTCCTATAAAGTATATGCCTAGTAGTCTCACCATGACAGCTTCATGTTGTATATTATGAATAGGGGCTAGAGTGACCACATCTAAATAGTGCTCATAGAAATTTTTCTCACACCCATCATAGGTTGGTAAGGATTTGAGATCATACTAAGGGATTTCATAAAGCTATACAACATAAGGGGGTACATCACTATTGCATCTTGGGTAAATTTTGTTCATCCATGTTTTTGGGGTAGGCACTATTCAAAGACTATCTAAGAAGTACTTGTAGAGGGATAGGACTTTGAATAGAAGGGACTCTAACTAGAGAATAGTACTTACCTAGTATTATATGAGCTTTATGAGTAGATAATTCAATGAACTACACAATTTATTTATAATTTTTGGCCTTCAATCTTGTTAACATAAAATTTTGGAGCTCATTATTTTAGTGGAATTACTAATATTAGGTTCTTCAATAGTGTAGTTGTCAATGAATGTATTGTGTCCACTTATGAGGCTAAGATATTTACTAGAATCTCAATTATTTGGGGACATGAGATGAATTTTGAATGATCCATACCACTAGGCATGTCAAAAACTCTTGGTCTATGATCCACCTAGTGGTGAGATGTGTATCCTAGACCATGGCTAGGATAGGATGGTTAGAAATTTCTTCCGACCATCCTCTAGAGAAAATAGATTCCTTGTTACAAAGCAAAAACTAAAATAAACATAAGAATACTAAAAAAGGAAATAGAGGGCTAGAAAGAGAAAAGGAAAAGAAAATTGGATTTAAAAGCGAACAGTATTTGGCTAACAACACTGCCATATCCTATGCAAAATAACACTACAACAAACTACATACAAGGCCTAATATACCAATAACTAAGCAAAGCATTATTGAACATAAATTGAGATTAGCTTATGCCCTCTACTACTCCAATAGCCCTTAGTGATAGTCCAAATTGCATCTATGGCCTAACAATATCAATCACTAAGAGACTTTTACAAAAGAAAGTAGAATCACAATGATTAAATGTTATGCATCCCTAGTATTCCAATAGCCCAAAGTGATAATCCAAATAGCAGTCATGGCCTAGCATAATAAACCATCCAAATATGTTTTATAGAAATATGTAGATACCACAAAGCATGCATATATGAAATAATTGAACAACATATTATTAGCAAATGTCAAACAACAAGTTGATTCATTAATATGCAGAGCAAAATTGCATAGTATACAATAGGCAAACACCCAAATTATCGACCCTCATACTAAGGTAAATTATGTTATTTATAATTTTCTATTCTAGCCTATCTAATGATTAAAATGATGGCATGTCATATATCTAACAAGAATAACACAACCAAACCTAGTCTAGGGCTCATACTCCATCAACATTCTTGAGGAGATGGATGTCACTCTCCTGCTTTATCATTGCCATTTATTCTATGTTAGCAACCAATCATCACCTTCAACATCCATGTGTCTTCAGTAGGCTTGAGTCCCTTGAGAAAATTTAACTCCTACTATTCCTTATTATTGTGCTAAATATTAGATTTGCAATCACATCTATTAGTGGTGGATGATGATATTATAAACTCTAGATGAATGACTATAATTTTCTCATTTAACTTATTCATTATAGATGGTTAAGAAGTGTCTATGTGGTACATACATCTATTTCACATGATCTCTTCTAAAAAAGACCTATCTAGGAGCCTTCCTCCTTTTTTTCCATTGGATGGAACTTTTAGGAGGCTTTACTATCATTATCATTCAAAAATATTGACCACTCATGATTCCATCCACTCATGCTTTTGGCCACTATTGTTTCTAGCCACCATTATTTTTTAGATGCTTTTGCTTTACTTCAACCTTGGTGTCCAAATACTTCTTGGACTTAAGTTGATGTTCCCCTTTAGATTCTCTAGCCACTCTACTTTAAAATAGTTGGGTTTTCAATGTGCCTTGATGACATCACCTTTATAAATTTTTGGCCACTTTTGTTCTAGACTTTTGAAGTGGTCAAGCTTTCATACCTTAGTTAAATTTAAGACCCAACAACCTACCTTTGAATTTTTTATCATCCATATGCAAAATTATCAAGTCTTGTAGGGCTTCCTTGCATTTTGTTCAACAAAATTTTATAAAAAATTATAGTCTAGCAAAATTTTCTAGAATCTATCCATATGGAGACTCTCTTGGATCCACAATCCCCATAGGTAGGACATCCTAAAAATTGGACTAAAATTACTTGTATCTTAGTTTGGTTTTTGCTTCCATTGTAGAATCTTCTCCTTCCAAGAGAAAATTAAACACTCACATTTTTCTATAGACTTAGATTTTATATCTAAGTAAGAATTATTCAATCCATAATCTTCTTCATCCTTAACTTCTTTTTCTATATTATCTCTATATTTTTATTTTTCCTATTATGTTACAATAGGTCCTTTATCCTTTAAGTACAAAGGCAACCTTCCCCTTCTGAGGACTATTGTATGCTTCTTAATTTTAGCTTGATAATTGATTGATCTCTCTTTAGAAACTTTCTTGTTATCTCTAGTTTCAATACCTTTTTTATTAGCGCATATGATGTCATATTCAAACACTAAATCCTCATTTGTTTTCATAGTGCTAAAATTTTCTAGGATTGCATAATTGATATTAGGCAGGGTTGGAATTGATGGTGGAGCCTATAGTTGTTGGTACATGGTTAGATTAACTATGGGGACCACTTGACCTATGGTGTAACCTATTGATCCTAACATTGTTAATTATACTAAATAGTCTAAGAATACATAATGGCTCCAATAGACACTTTGGGATCATTATTATCATTACAAGGAAGGTACCATGATGGCTCCATATCTATATTAGTGTTAGCCATGTTATTATGAGTTTGATTTTCCTCTTTACTAATGCCTTGTTGAGGTAACTAATATTTTTTTAGGTATGGAGTATTTAGGGGCTATCAATTCAATTATTGTTTCCACCATTGCTTTGTATAATTAATATGACTTACCAAAGTATTGATCACATCCATCATTTCATTTATCATAAAATTGTTGTTGGAATCATTGCCTAAGTTAGATGGAGCAAGAAGAGCTAGATGTTGTAACTAGAAGATATAATAGATGAGGATTTTTGGCCAATATGAGTAGTGATATATGGTGATGTAGAAGGATGAGAAAATTGTTTGGTTAGGGATAAAAAATTAGTGAAACATTGGACATGGAACTAGGTATAGGTATATTTTAGAAAATTTAGGCTACATAGGCCATTGACAAAGTGGGGAAAATTTTTCCTACTTGAATGAGAACATCATCTCCTCTACCTACTTATTCAAATTTTGCAACTAGAGTATGATGGTTAACATTAAAAATAATTAAATCTATGTTAGATTTTAAACCTTTGATGTAATATAGTAATGTTTGTTCATCATTTGGGCTAATATTTGGTAGTATTAGGTTCAAGGTCCAAAATAATATATAAATAAAATCATGTATATCATGTATGTATTTGGATTGCTATTAATTGAAACAAAATTGGGTAACCATTTTCTATGTTACCAAATCTATGCATAAATAGTTCCACTATCAATTCCCAACTAGTAAGTTAATTATATGGTAATTTCCTATACCATAACAAATCCTCATCATGAATATAATAAACTAGGAATCATGTCATTATTCATTCTTCTTGCATGTAATGAATTAACATGATCATAGATAATTTTTTGAGGTGGTCAATTACCATCTTGTCACCATTCCCATTGAAGGTAGGTAGTCTTAGTCTATGATCTGCCTAGTAGTGAAGTGTGTCATATATCACAGATTCAATGTTGTATTTTTTAGGATTTATCCCTATGCAACCTATAGAGAAGGTTAGTTGCTTGTTGCAAAAGAAAAAAAAATGGAAAAAGAATAAAGTAAGAAATAAAGGGTTAGAAAGAGAAGGGAGAGAAATGTGGATGTGGCTAACAACACTAATGGAAACTTAGGCGTAATATAATAGACCATCCACAAATATTTTATAGAAATATCTAGAGCCTACAAAGCATTCATAAACTAAAAAATTCCATAACACATCGCTTGCAAAGATCAAACGAGTTGATTCATTAAAATTGCATAGTAGAATTGCATATTATACAATAGGAAAACACAAAAATTATTGACCCTCATATTAAGGTAAATTATGTTATTTATAGATTACTATACTAGTCTATCTAATGATTACAAGAATGGTCATCCATAGGCCTGACAAGAATAGCATAACTTGGCCCCACCTTGGGTTCATGCTCGATCAACATGCTTGGAATAAGTAGGCATCACTTTCTTGCTCTATCCCAACCAACTACTTTTATCTAGCACCTTTCATAATGTTTAGTAGCCACTTGTCCTTAGAAAATTTGTGCCTCTTGAGCATGCTTGGATTCTCCCACTATACCTTATTATTGCACTTGCTATTGAATTTTAAGGGACCTCTACTTATGATTATGGGTAGCTAGTGCTATTATAGGTTTTAGGAGACTAGTTGTCACTTTCATATAAATTTTCACTTTAGATGGCTAAGACGTGTCTAGGTGGCCCATGTCTCTAATGCATTTGATTTATTCTAAAATAGACCTTTCTAGGAGCCTTTCTCTTTTGTTACTATCTATTATAGAATTTTGTTTATCGTTGGGGTATCAGGGAATTGGCCAAGGATGTTAGGAGTCCTTTTGGATATTGTTCAAAAAATCCATCCACTTCAAACTCCTAGCCACTCAATCCTTTGGTAACTTGAGCATCCAACCAACTCATATCTGACCACTCTACATTAGGCCACTCTACACCTAGTCACTCATGCTCTAGATTTTGAAATGTCCAAACCTCTTTGCCTTTTTAAAATTTTAGGTTCAAGAAGATATATTTGAACTTCTAGCCAACAATATGCAAAAATGATTAAGTCCAAGTTTCCTTGCATCTTGATAAATAATTTGTTTACAAAAATTGAGTCTAGCCAAATTTCTAGGACTTATATATGTGGGAAGTCTCATGGGCCCACATTATTGCTGCATATTAAGGAATTTTTCTTGTAAAATTAAAATCCTAGAAAACCTTATTCAATAGGCATAGGTATTGAAAATAGAAGGAAATATTTTACTAATAAAAGGACAACCAATAGGTCTAAAAAAATTTATCCCTGGAGGTTTCACCTTGTTCATTCCACCTTTGGTCTTTTGAAACTAGGTTCTTTCTTTGACTATATTTTTGTACCTCTTGAGAAACTAGGATATCCTTCTTGGGCTATAATATTCAGCAAGTTGCATCCCAAACTTGCTATAGCAGGGGTTTGAATCCTTTGAGCTTATTGCAAATACCTTTAATTTTATAGGTCTTTTTGTAGGAGGGGTACAAATATCTTCTTTTTAGCTCTTGTATTTTAGCATGCATGGTGGCTAGCTTATTGAAGAATTCAAATACCTCTCCTTATCCAATGTGTTTTGGCCACTTGCTAAATTCCTTTTCACTACTTACAATCTCAAAATCAAGCTCTAGTTGCTCTATAGTATGGACACTTCTATTTTGGTTCACAATATGGGTAATCCCAAGGTGCACAACCTCTCATAATGGAGTGGCTATTTTATCCTCTTTGTCTTATAGTGATTTTAATATATCTCATCCCTACTAAATTAGTTGATACCATTCGATGAGTTCATAAATTATCCCAATTGCTTCAAATTTTTCTTGAGCTATTAATGATTTCAAATGTGATTCAAAAATTTTCTTCAAGGTCCTCACAATTTTGTATTATTGTACACTTTTGTGTTTTTTTATCTCCAAACATTTTTAAAATACATTTGTGCTTCCTTGATTGCTTATAGACTAAAAGCTTAAAAAAAATTAGGATTGAAGAGAGTGACTTAGTGGTCTTGAACATTTTATTCCAGCTATCCTTATTGATATGCATCAAAGCTTATTTGGAGAAATGAGAAGCTTGTTCTTTTTTATTTTCTTTAGCAAGCTCTTGCTTCAACCTTCCTAGCTTTTCCTCTAATGATAATTTTTTTATCTTTCTCTGTAGTTGCTCTTCAATGGTAGCATCATCAAGGATATTTTTTGGCCTTTCAACATGTATATATAGGGATTATTTTTTGGCCTACTCTTCATCCAAATATTTTGGCATGTGTTTTTTCTTTGCTTCTACCTACAATACTTTGCTTCCATATAAATTAATTTCACATGCACTAGCTCAACTATTGAGTGAACATTTTGTATCACATCATCCAATGGAATTTTGGCAATGCCTACCTCTTGCACTATTCTTTAATATTTCTCCACTAATAATTTAGGTATAGGCTTGTCAGTAGTGGAGGTAATTGTGGTCACAATGTATTTTTTTCACCAGGTTCACAATATGTGTCATTCTTGGTGGTGCTCTCTTTTTCTCTTTTCGTGGTGTGTTCTCACTTATTAGTCTTTGTGTGTAAACCTGAGCTTATTGGGCTTGACTTAGGATGTATATATTTGGATGGATAGACAAGGGAATGAGATTAAGGTAATATGGAAAGAGATTAATTGAGGAAGGAGAGGGATTTTTTATGGTAGCAGCCACATCTTTAGAAATTGTAGGTTGTGAGCTCCCAAGAACTTGCTCATGTTTGGTGGATGTGGCAAATGTGACTCTTCTGGTAGGTAACTGAGGATGAACCTCCTATAATGAGTATGGAGGTTTCTTAGGGAGATATGAAGGTGGTGGAGGTGGTATAGAAGAAGAATAAAAATATTAGGATGATGATAAAACACACCTATACCTCCCTCTTTAGTTTACTCCTAAGTTGTTGAGACTGGATGTTAGATGCTAACTCTTTTTACCCTTTATTTTGGCCACTGTAATAGAGAAGCTTTCTTTTCTCTTTTTTTTCTAGCTACTCTTTAGAGCTCTCAAGAAAAAAAACCTATTTTGGGAATAGTAGAATTTCCCTAGCTTCTTTTATACTCTTTCAAGTATAGTAACTGCTACCTCCAAGTTCAATATGCTTCTCTCTTTATGCCAATTGAATGGTTTTGGTAACACCCAATGGAGTTTCACCTAGACCTCTTTCTATAGAACCTATTTTTTTATGAGCTCATCTATCTTGAAAAAAGTTTGTATCTTTTTTGAGACTCTTGCGATGACAAAGATCTACTTTTTGATTGTCACACTGGGATATCATTTTATTATAGTTGTTCATTTGAACTTGTGACCCCAAATTTTATCCTTTTTTTCCTTAGTTTGCACCTCCTCTAAATCCTAATTTTATTCTATTCCATCTTGATCCTGAGAAACAACTTCCTCCTCAAATACATATTCTTTAGTATTTTGATTATGAGGCTCATTTTCTTCATTATCTCCATCTTTCCACATTTGGTGATTATCATCATAGAGAGAAAATTTGTTGGTTTATGTTGATACATCCCTTATTTTAGAGACCATTTTCACACCTACAAATCCATAATTATTGAAATTTATCTTTCAACCATTTTATCTATTTTTCATTCTTTATTTTCTTTGTTTGCTCAATACTTGGTCCTTATTCTTAGTTGGGTCATATGGCTTCACCACAACATAAAATTCCTTGATAGAACATTTTTCTCTGCTTTGAACATATCTTTGTCAACCTATTTTATCTTTGATTTGTTTTAGAACAACTCTATCTTTATTATTTGGACATACTTACTATTTACTTCTAACAACTTAGTTGTGAAGATTTTTTTTGGATCATATTACTATCTACCCTAAATCACTTTAAGTTTAAGGCCCTTAAGCTTCACATCCAAGAGTTTGTGCTTCTTTCAAGATCTTAGATTTATGGGCCCATATTTTAGTGGTAGGTCATATTTAAAACCTTTGTTTATCCCTAACCCAAAACTTGCATTAGCATAGTTTATTGTCTAGAAAAACTCAATTTCAAAAATCCAATTTGTTACATAATAGGAAAACAAATAAGGTTCCATGTCAAAGCTATATTCCCTTATTACTATATTATTCTTTAAGAAGTACCAATCTATGACCTCTCTTACATGGGTTTGAAGATGTGTTATGGCTTTCTTTGTCAACTAGGGTACTTCTCCATAGATGCATGCTAGAAAAAGACCCAGAAAATATTTATTAAATTCCATATAGGAACTTGAAGTTTTGAGAGCTAGGATCTAGTCTACAACCATAAGATCTTCTCCCTCTAAGGTTTTCTAATTTATTTCTAGGTTTGGGAAGATATTTGATTTTTTGCAGACAAACAACTAGTCCAAGTATGAAGGATATCTAAATGCCTCATATTCATTTTTTTTAAAATGCACTAGCTAGTTGTGCATTGCATCATAAAGGTATTGGGTCCAACCAAAATATAAGTGAACCTTATGATAGATCAAGCAAGTCTTTTAAGAATTTAAATTTAGCAATTTTAATGGGGTCCTCAAGGAATTTAGTGAGGTGATGGTACAATTGGTTTTTGAGCCAAGGAAACTACTTCTCATAATAATATTTTTGTTTTTCTTTATTGAAGCCAAAAAGGAATTTACCAAGAAGACTATGAGTCCCTAATGCAAATGCAGCTGCAATATTGTAAGTTGATAGGGTGAAAAATACCCAGTCTTTATTATTGTAGACCACCTTTTGTTTTATGTCATAATGATCTTCCACAGCTTTCACCGACTCTGGACAAGGATGCATGTGCCTAGGTATATATAATGACAGTAAAAAAAATTGCATGGCTTTGGTTGACTACTTCCCTAGGTGCTTGATGGCTTTCCATTCTACTTTTCTTCTAATATTTTTGTCTCAAAAATATGTTATAACTATCAACCATCCTTTCCTGGAGTTTAATTTTTTTTTGGCCACCACTAACCTAGCTAATCTTTAGGAAATAGACTACAATAGTATTTTTTTAATTTTTACCCAGTGCTTTCCCTTTTTGGGTGCTCTAATATAAAAGAGAAAGTGAGAATTCTAAGGATAAGTTGGAAAATAGAAGGTTCAACAAGGAAAATAACAATGCACAATTGAGGAACAGAAAACATCACAAGGAAGAAAGGACTAAGAGACCATTGGGGTCAAGGCAATATTTCCTCAATGGATGTTGCTTCTCATGTCACAGATTTGGTCACAAGGCTATGCAGTGCAGGACACATAAGAAGAAAGAATATGGTCTCACCAGAAGAAATTTCAAAAATGGACATCTCTTTCAAGGGTATTGTCACTCTTGTAATCATTTTGGTCATAAAGCAATTCATTGTAGGGTTCACGATAGGAATGGATATGGCTTTGCTAGGAGGAACTTAAAGACATTTGCACCTTAAAGGAACTACAACATTAAGTGTTATAAGTGCAATAATATTGGGCATATGGCTAAGTGGTGTAGAACAGAATTTCCAGATTCAAGTAGGAATGGGGTTACTCAAAATAATTAGAAGGATTAGTTGAATAATAAGGTGGACAAATAAAAAGAGCAGTGTATGCTGGGAGTAGAAATACTCCCACCCCAAAATTAACCACCTCAAAGAGAGGAGGTGGGGAGGGGGCTGAGCTAAGAGTCTTATCTTTAGCCCCAAAGGTGTCCCTTTTCCATTGATGTCAAAGAGAGAGATATTTGAGTTAGGGGGAAAGCATTCAGTTAGGGGGAGCAGTTTCTTAGGAGGACTAGAATTGGAAAAATGAAAAAGTAATAGTTAAGGAAAAATGGTTGTCATCAATTGCAAAGGGAGAGATTGTTGGAAATTTTGAGTAGTTGTGTTGTCATTGATGTCAAGAGTCGGTGTTAGTGATGTCAAAAATTAGTGCAAGGATTTAACAAAAGGAGAGTTAAAATATTTATAATTTAAGCCCAAGAGATTTGGTTTAAAGCTTCACATGATTGGTCAAAAGGTTGGCTAAATACCTTGAAGGAAGGAGATACCTAGGCCCAAAGGAAATAATATTATAATATTTATTATTATAATATTAAGGTTGTTAAGATAAGGTGTAAAGGAAGAAACACCTAGACCTGATGGAAATAATATTATAATATTCTTTATTATAATATTAAGTGTTAAAAATAATGCCTAAGGTTACTTATAAATTATTTATAAAATAAATTAATTCAAACCCTTGGTAAGGGTTGGGTGCAAAAACATTAAAGTTTAATTTTCCCCCTCATCGACGTTCGAGCAAAAAGGAGTATGGTATTCATACCATAAGATTTGTGGAATTAATGTAAGTCTCCGAAAAAAGCATATGCATGTATTGAAAAAGCAGTTGATGCGAATTCGTGAGCGCAAAAGGACAAAAGCTTTTATTTTTTAAAAAGCAAGGGAAATCATGGATGGATAAATCGACAAGGGTTCATACCCTTATCACCAACCACATGGTTGGGCTAGTGGAAAAGATTAGCAACATAAGTCATGGGCAAATGGGAGGTCTCACGTTCGAGTCTTGGTGGAAGCAGAGGGGAGAAATATTTTTTGGTTTTAGTTTTGGAACCAAGCGGAAGGAACAAAGTGTGGGAGGTGCTTTAATGGTCTCAAGTGATCGTCTAGCTCACGCGGTGGTTATGTCATAGCTAATACGTTGGTGGCAGTGCAACAAGGGATCGAATCCCATCGAGGTAGCGCATAAAAGGTATTTAATTTTTACATTAATAATTTGCGCTTTGTCTAAGTCGTATGGTATGTGCTTTGTGGATATATAAGGTGGTTAAAATAAATTTTATTTTTGCCATATTTGAGGGTGTTGAATGATTTAAATTGAGATTTGATAAGTGCATTGGAATATTCTTGAATGGTGGTTATAATTATTTTGAAAATGCATAAGTAGGGAGATATAAGGAAATAATTTTGATTATTCTATGCATTAAATTTCTGAAGGAAGTTATAGTGAATTATTGTGAAAGTGAAATATTGGAGTCTTTGTTGATTATGTTTTGAATGTGCTAAGAGGGAGTTAAAAGGTGTATGAGGAATTTTTGAATGTGTGTATGTTTTGCTAAAATATTTTGAAGGGTTTGATTATTGGAGTTGATGCAATATTTTGAGAAACCAAGAGAGTGGTTTGAAATTTATTTGGGCACACATATTGAAGGTTTGCTAACTCATAAAGAAGTGTTGTGCTAACCTTTATAGTAGAAAAATTCATTGTGAGTGGAACAGGTTTTGAAGACATATATCCATCAAAACAAAAGGTATGGGCACATCATCCTTTGATTAGAGTGTTGTTGAATTAAATGTTGTGAAATGCAAAGGTGGAGTGAAAAGGATTGTTTGATAAGCATTGTTGTAAATGTTTGAGGGAGTTTTCATATGCATGATTGGTGAATGTTTAATAGAACATTTGAGTTAGAGATTAAGGATTGTTTGAGTTAGGGTTTGAGATCCATATTTTACACTTTGGTTGGAAGTAGTGTGAAACACTTGTTTAGGGTTTGTAAGCAAGTTGTGTTTCATTGATTGAATGATTGAGTGAAATTGTTAGGCATTGGATTTGAGTAATATTGAAAGTGAATGTGCAAACACTAGAAACCAAATTTGCAAAAGCAATAAACTTAATGATTGAGTAAAACATATTGCGTTTTTGATAGAGTACATCATTTTTTATATGTTCCAGAGGTTAAATTTTTTTTGAATAGAATATGTCTAAACTACTTTAAGTTAAAGGAATTACTTTGAATATTAGACAAAGCAATTGATAGCATTGTGTACAAAATTTGAGTTTGATTGAGCATATCTTGTGATTTGTATTGAGCATATGTTTGAGCAGATTTGAGTAAGCTTTTGTGAAAGCTTAAGGATAGGTTTGAGCAAGCTTTTGTGAAAGCTTGTAGGCAGATTTAAGACAAGTCTTGGTGAAGACTTGAGAGAATATTGAGCAAGTTCTTGAGAGGACTTGAGGATATATTTGGGTAAGTCTTGGTGAAGACTTGTAGGTAATGTTGAGCAAGATTTTGTGAAATATTGTGGGCATATTTGGGCAAGTCTTGGTGAAGACTTGTAGGCAGTGTTGAGCAAGCTTTTGTGAAATATTGTGGGCATATTTGAGGTAAGTCTTGTTGAAGACTAGAGAGTAGGTTGAGCAAGTTCTTGAGAGGACTTGAGGATAGATTTGAGTTAAGTCTTTGTGAAGACTTGATAGTAGAGTTGATTAATTGATTTGTTCAAGCTTTGTGTTAAGGCTTGGGGTAAATCTAAGTAGAGTTGATTTGTGATTGGATCAAGATTTGTGTTAAGGCTTGAGGATAGATTTGAGGACAGAGTTTTGTGTAGATTTGAGAGCAAATTTATGCTAGACCTAAGACAGAGTTAGAGTAGATTTTTACTAGATCAAGGATAGTTTTTGGTGCAGATTTGAGATAGAGTTGATAGCAATATTTGGAGGTGACAGAGCAGAGGATAGTAGTCTCTAGTGTATATATATCCATTAGCCAAGGAAGTGAGAATAGAGGTATTTTGAGTTAGGATAGAGATATTCTATGGAGAGAGATCCACAAGCCAGTGTAGTGGGGGTAATAGTCTTCTAGAAGAGCACCAACCAGAGCATAGGAGAAAGAGTTCTCCTATGGATAGAGATCCATGATCCAGAGCAAGGGGAAAGAGTTCTCTTATGGAGTGTGATTTGTTAAGCAATTGGGAAGATAGAATTCTTCTATGGAGAGAGATCTACGAATTAGTTGAGAAAGAGTTCTCTTGGGTTAAGTTCCACAAACCAGATAAAAGGGGAAATAGTTTTCCTATGGAGAGAGATCCACAAATCAAAGCATTAGGGTATTGGTGTCTCCTCTAGACAGAGGTCCATAAACATTGTAATATGGAAGTGTTTCCCAAGAGATTTATTGAGAAAATTTAGTAGAAATATTTTCTCTGTGGAGTAGCCCACATTGGGTGAACCACATTAAATTTGTGTCTCTATTGTGTGTGATGATTTGTGCATTGCTTTAATTACTGTTGTTGATATTGCCATTGATTATATTGGATAATATTATTTGGGAAATAAAATTAAAATTTGGTCTTCTACTGTTCACCCACCCCCTCTTAGTATAAGCTTGTGTTCTTCATATACAAATGAAAAATGTGAACCTTTACTTTTATATATTATGGCTAACTACTCCAATATTTAATGTTAAAAATGTGTGTGCTTTGTATTTGTTACCAAAATTAATTTCCAAAGATACTAGCATGTGCAAGCACCTTAAATCTTGTACTAACATTAAATACTACTTTACCTTGGCCCAATAGCTTATTTACAATTAAAAATTTCCATGTGCCACCTATTGCTTTTCAAAATTACCATGAGCTTATGTGTTTGTATTTTTCTAGGTACATTCATAATACAAATTGGCATGTTTATTGTTTTGTGCAAAGTGTTTCATGTAGCGAATATTTTACCATTATTGTAAACCTCTAGCTATTGATTTTAGTTTACTCACACACATTACATTCATGCCTTTAAATACTTTGCTAAGGTTTAGGTCCTATGGAGTCCAATTTTTTGTGCTTTCCTAGCCTGGCCTTTACTTCATCCCAATGCATTGGATCACCACTTAAAAACTCTTGTGAGCAGTCTATCTTATTAGAAAAATATCTAGTAAATTGTAGCTATTGTTGAAGACTATTATAGAATCTTTCTATTTGCTCCTCCATAGATAGCAATTCAACCATCCTCTTTGCTTGTAAATATAGATTTGAAATATCTAGAATCTCTTGACCATCTAACCCTTCAACACCATAAAATGTTGGTCCATCCTTTGATGTAGCATTGAAGTATCTCGAGGATAAATCATCCTTAATTTAAAATTTTTTAGACACCTATTCAATGTAGTCTAGATCATCCTCAACCAAGTCAACCATTTATTCTTCAGTTTTATCAATGTGGAAGGAAGATAGTTTTTCCACATAGATCCTAGCCTTTATTCCTTTGTAATAATAACCATATGAGAATAATCCAAGTACAAGTACCCTCCTAGCTTGGTAGTGAATTTTCTAGAAAGGCATAGACCAAAGTATGCTAGAAGGTCAACCATGACTACCTCCTAAATAATAGTTACGTCCAATAGCTTGTGGAGCACCATTGGTATGTCCTTGACCACCCCAACTATCTAGATAGGATTATTATCCAACTATAGAACTCCATGACTTAAGCACGTATACTCCATTCTCATAGCCTCACATATTGCCTGTGGCATGATAGTAGTGGCTACTCCTAAATTGACCATTTAGTTATGCACTACTTGCCCTTACATGTACAAATACATATAAAAAGGTAGTGGGTGTTTCTTGCCCATGCCAAGGTTTTACTAATCTTGAGATAATTTTAGGTTTAACAACTTCATCCCTTCAATATTGGTACCTTGTAATTTTGTTCTAAGCAAATCTATCTAACTATGAATTAACAATGCATCATACATGCTTTCCTAGAAAGGAATCTTCTTTAGTTCTTCAACAATGTTGTATTTGATTACTTTTGACAACATCTTATCCTTCTAGACAAGTTCCTCAAACCTTTTGTGATATTGCTCAATGGCTTCTAGTCTTTGTCTCTTTTTTTTATTAAGGTAATAGGGGTTTTTGGTTCCCCAAACCCTTACAACTAGTTTCAAAAAATTATTACAATATGGTACCTTGTTCAAAACCAAACTACTAACATCAATTGAACTTAGGATATAATGAATTGTTCAATTTAAACAAAAATACCCTTAAAAACAAAACACTCCTACTGGAGGCATTACTAACACAATACACAATCCAAACATAATAGTAAAATCGTAATAGAAGCATACAACACTAAAGTAAAAAACAACCCAACACCAAAACAAGACAATAAGACTATAATAGTAGCATAATATAGAAGAAACTTAGTCATCACATTATAGATAATTAAGGTTTGTAGTGCCTCCTTTGATCCAAGTTGTGCAACTCTACTTTGTTAGTATGGTAGGTATACTTTGATCTATCATATGGGAATCAAGTGACAGGTTCATTGGGTCTATTTACCTCTTATTTCTCCAATAGTTGTTCATCCCTTGGACAATCATTTGGTGCCAATTCCATTAGAGCTAGAGGGAACTCCACATACCAATCCTTCCTTTGATTCCAACTCCCAAATTTTCCATCCAAACTGTTGTTTGATTTCCTTCATGGTAGATATGTTGTATTTTCACTTACCTAAGCTTATCTAGGTTTAATAAACTCTTCAAAATCAGTTCAATAATGGACTAGCTAGCCTCATGTTCCTCCTTTAAATCCTTGGTGATGTTTAATGAGTCTTCTTAAATTATCACATTTATAACCCCTATTTGTATAATATAATTAGTTTTCAATAATAAGGCTCTGGTCTTTGCAAAGTGATTTGTCTATTTCCCCAATGGCTCAACATTGGCTAGCAGGATGATGGCTTTGTCATCTCTTATTACTCTTCCTACACCAAAAGTACTTGGATTACCCTTAGCTACCCCATCAAAATTTAACTTAATCAAATATTTCATAAGGGATTCCCATATGACCTCTTCCTTGGAAGGTTTGGAGCAAATGGATAGAGAATTAAAATTTAAATACCAATCTTTGAAAACATCCTACTCCTAGACAAAAAATTTCTCCTGATAATCCTTTATGATTTTAATATTTTCAACTAATGCATTACCAATACAAGCCCCAACTGAGCAGGCATCCCATCTCTTATCCTTAAAGATATTATTATTGTATTCTCTCCAGACCCCCAAAAGAATTTTAGAAGACAAAGATGACATAGGTCCCCTAGGTGCTTACACTTGAAGGGTGATATCCACTAAAGGCACACATCAACCATATAATCTGAGAATGCCTAGGAGATCCTAAATCTAGTTAGAAGAGGACTAATTACTTCATAAGCAAACTCACACCCACTAAAGAGATGATGAACGATTTAAACCTCTTTCTCATAGAGATCACATCTGTTGATAATTTTGAAGCTCCTTTTACACAAATTATCAATAGTTAGTATTTTGTTTTGAACAAGTCAAAAAACATGGTTATTTTATGAATTAAGTTTTTAACCCAAATATTTTTTATCAAAATCTAACCTAACCCATCGTTGTCAATCACAAAGTAACCAAATTTTATTGTATATAGGCTTTTACTATCCTTGCTCCAAATCATCAAGTCACTTCCACCAATAGGGTTAATGGAGAACACACTCAATAATTCCATCAAGGAGTTTTGATCTTTGGATTGGGTTTCATTAAAACCTGCTAAATTTATAGCTTTCTAGTGCCATCTCCCCTCTCTGAAATCCAAGAAGTCCTTAACCTTTCTTCCAAAGGCTTCTATATTTTTTAGCTTCAAGGCGTTCAGTTCTAGATCACCCTCAAGAGGGGTCTCCTTCAGCTAGATATCCTTCCAAAATTCCATTCTTTCTTCGTTTCCTATGCACCATCTAATCCCTTTCCTCAAAAGGGCCTTGCAATTCATCAGGCTATTCTAGAAAGTGGACCCTCTTGGAAGATCTTATGAATTGAGGAAGTCTTGTCTATCTCTCATGTATTTAGCTTTAAATATTTTGACCTAGCTCAACTAATCATTCTTCAGAATTTTCCAACCCATATTACCAATAAGAGCCTTGTTCATCCCCTACAATCGTTTGAAACCCAAACCTCCATACTCCTTCTTGGAGTACACCTACTCCCATGCCATTAGAGGTGATTTTTTCTTATCTTTAGATCTTGACTAGAGGAAGGATCATTGTATTTGTTCCATTTTGTTCCTGATCTTGGTTAGAATTTAATACAGACATAAATTATATGGTAATACTTTGTAAGTTTGATTGAACCAGTTGTGCCTTCACAACCTATCTTAAGAGGCTACCTATCCTCCTTATCAATTTCTTTGTGAACCTATCAATCATTGTATTCTAGAGTTCTATTTTCATTCGATCTTCAAAAAGTGGTGTGCCTAAATAGGTGGTAGGGAGATCACCTACTTTACACCTGAAGATCCGAGAGACTCTTCTTTATCTTATCTTAGGGTATTGATGAAGTAAATTTTACTCTTTCTAAAGTTTACTTTTTGTCCTACCTCATGTTCATACTTTATTAAGATAAGTTTAATTTTGCATGCGTGGGTAACTATAGATTTGGAAACTATTATAGTGTCATAAACAAATTTTATTTTGGTAGATAAGATACTATAGCATTAATACTGGGTTTTACAGGTTGACCCAAAAATTTTTACAAAAATCATCCCAGGGCTATTGATGAACATGTCCTTACTAAGGATCCTATATATGTAAAATCTACATACCACCAAATCCATTACATCCAGTAAGACACATAGCCTGTTATAAAAAAAAAAACTTCCCATAAAACATTTTGGGTATACCCCAAGAAAACACACCTGCATCATAATTATAAAAAAAGAAACAGACACAGATCCCTTCCTTGAAACAGTGGAGAAACAAAAAGTTGCAGACACACATAGCAAAGTACTAAAAAAAACTCCCACAAGCTTTGTATTGATAGTTACTCTTAATAATTATTTGGTAATTGCTTTCTTCCGTATATGACATGCTTTGGGACCACATCCTGTCTTGGCCAATCAGCCTTGGAGAAGTGAACCTGCTGGCTATATTTATGGCGGTGGCTATCTAGTGGTCCATGTGGCTCTGGTTCGAAGTCTTATATTGTCGTTTCTTTCCTACCCTGTGATTATCAACCAACCTCAAATTACTAAGATGACTAGGATCCATGTTATTTGACATGTGATTGTCCCCATTAGTCTTTGTGGTATTTCCAAGCAGCATCCACCAAGACTAATAGCTCGAATAATTTTTATTGTGAGTCCATTTCAAAAAAGAGATGGGAATACTCATAGCCTTCGAACTTAGAGTGCCTTCCCTGTTGGTAAATTCGACCATAATTCTTGGCATTCTTGTTGAATAAGCTCCTCTACTTCGCTCGGGACACCGTATTCCCATTTGAAAAGTCTATCACCATTGACACCCAAATTGGCCAGCTTATCAACAACTTTGTTAGATTCTCAAAAGACATGTTGGGCTTTTTTGTCCTGTCTTCCCTAGAAAAGGATCCTAGCCTCTTCAACAATTGTTTTAATCCTCCAAGGAAGTGTTTTCCAATTATTGAGGAGATTTATAACATGCATAGAGTCTCATTCTACAATAAAATTGCCTTCTAAGTCTTGAGTCATTTGAAGGCCTCTCCACATAGCTCTAGCTTCAGCTTTGTTGTTTGTTCTTGTTCCCAAATATTTAGAAAACATAAGCATCATATTCCCATTATGATCTCACACAATGTCGTCGATGCCTGCTCTGCCAGGATTGTCCTTAGTTGCTCCATCAAAATTAAGCTTAAACCAACCCGTAGGAGGTGGGGACCACTTAACATTGGCTCTAGGGTTGACTACCCTAGGCACAAACTCATCTAACAAGGTTAAGCTTAAATATTGAGCAATCGTGGTCTCCTGCAGATGAGGTTTATGACTATCAAAAGGGATAAGGTTCACATTCTCGTTGGCAAAGGATAGGATCCTGGCAATGATAGTTTGATGATCATGGATAGACTCATTAAAGACTTTATGGTTCCTTTCTAACCACACCTGCCAAAGATAGTGATTGAGACAAATTTTCCACATGTATCTAAGTCTTTGGCTTGAAAAGGGGCAAGGCCACTAGACGAACAAATCAAGTACAATGGCTAGTTTAACCCAAGAAATATTGAAGGCCTAAAAAACCCCACTTAGGAAAGTCAAGGAAAAAGGGCACTCAAGGAAAATATGATAAATGGTCTCGCAATTAGCCCTGCACAGATAACAATGATTAGTGATACAAATACCTTTACACACCATATTATCAATGGTTAGAATTCTTCCTTAAATAACCAGCCATGAAAAGACTACAATTTTTGGAATTAATTTTTTTTATCCAAACTAAGTCCTTTTGGAGGACAAAATCTTCGTCATCAAGCAGAATCTGGTAAGTTGATTTAATAGTGAACTGCCTATTTTTTGTAGGAGCCCAGGTCACTTGATCTTCCTTGGGTCTCATGGGGATAAACTGTTGCTCGAGAATGTTACAAAGATCATTTGATTCCACTTGAAATCCCTGAATCCTTATTTGTTTCCACTTCATTTTGCCTTTATCCTCAACCATATAATCGGAGACTTTTCTGCCAATGAGTTCTTCCATGATACCTCTGATTCGGGCTAAGTTAGGATATTGCGTCAGTGGTTCGTCCTTAGCCCACCTGTCATTCCAACAATTTATCCTCTCACCATTGCCTAAAACCCATCTTAAACCTTTTTTGATGATTTCCTTATAATTGAGAATTGCTTTCCAAAAAGTAGAACCTCTGATTGGAACTAAGTCACTTAGAAATTTCATATTTTGAAGATACTTTTGTTTGATGATAGTTGTCCATTCATTTTCTTCACCAGAAGTGAGGTGCCACGCCTGCTTAGCTAGTAAAGCTAAATTCATATGAGCAATTCTCCTCAGACCTAAGCTCTCATTTTCCCTGGGTCTGCACACTTTGGTCCATCCTACAAGGTGTATCCTTTTTTTCTCCTCTGATCCAGTCCATATTCTTTTTGGAGTTTCTCAATTTTATGGAAAACCTTCACAGGGATTTGAAAACAAAGATAAAATAGACTGGAATGCTTTGAAGAGAGGCCTTAGTGAGGGTTATCTTTCCTGCTTG
This sequence comes from Wollemia nobilis, assembly GCA_028583015.1. NCBI lineage: Eukaryota > Viridiplantae > Streptophyta > Pinopsida > Araucariales > Araucariaceae > Wollemia > Wollemia nobilis. The sequence continues at coordinate 1,535,090 of JAQPPZ010016965.1, forward strand.
AGATAGAGGATGGCCTTTCCATTCGACAAGTTTTTTATGAATTCTTTCAATATCCTTGTCCCACATTGACTCTCTAGGAGAACCAATGAAAAGAGGGAGACCAAGATATGAAGTGAGGAGGTTTGCTATATCACACCCTAAATTTTCTGCAATCCTTCCTTGCCTCTGAATGGGGGTGTTCAAGAAATAGTGTCATCAACAAATTTTTGATGTGACATTGGATCGGTTTTTGAAGTTGGATTGAAGCCCCCTAGCCTTCTATCATTTACTGGTGTAGTAATGCTACGACCAAGGGCCTCTTCTAAGATAATGAATGGAAAGGGATACAACGGATCACCTTGTCATAACCCTCTCTTACAACTAAAATAATCTGCTACGACACCATTCACTAAAAAGAAAAACCTATTAGTAGAGATGTAACTGAAGACCAAGTCCACCCATACATCTAACTCAACTAATTTGAAAAAGAGGCCAAGGGCTTCCTCTTCTTCCCAAGTTTATGATTACTAAGACCTTCCAATTCATTGTTAACGATAAACGAAAGACTCTTACTTATGAGTAACCCTTCCATTTTAAACTAAGTGTTATAATTTTTCTATTGAGGTGAGTAACATGCCCTAATCAATATATTTTATACAAAAATCCTTATAAAGTTGTAACAAGTCTATAAACTACTGTTACCACTACATAGAGCTCAAAAATCCATGCAATTTGAAAAAACAAATTGCATAGTGAAGTTATATATATATATATATATATATATATATAAACAAAGAAAAAAATAAACCCAAAGAGATATTGATATGGAAAAATAAAAGCATAGTGAGGTTATATATATAGAAAAATAAACCCAAAGGGATATTGATATGAGAAAATAAAAGCAAATATCACAAGTGTTAACAAATGGACTAAACCACAAATAAAAACAAAAAATAACAATGAAAATAATATATTGAAATATTAGGGATATGAATAAGAACCCTAAAAAAATATTTTTTTGGGGTTTGGATACATAGGAGAGTTGGCAACAACCACTATTTTTAGTAAATACTCTCGTGCAAGGTTCAAACCACAAGGACTGCACCAACAAACCTACCGTCTTTTTTTTGGGTAACCCAGCGTGAGATAATATAGATGATCATAGGTAGTCTTGGAGGACAGCGCAACGGTTTAGGTTTGGTTCTTCTTCGTCAGGAGGTCCAAGGTTCAAACCCTTGTATGTATGTGAATGTGTGTTAATCTTCTATGTTGTGTATATGTAAATGTGTGTTAATCTTCTATCGATAAGTTTATCTCTCCAGAAGTTTCTTACACTAACCTAATTTAAAATATATAAATAATTATAAGTCTAAAAAAATTATTATTTTTTATTAGTAAAATAATTTTATATAATTAATTATTATTTTTAAAAATATTGTTATTATTTTAATTTATTTATTTAAATAAAATCAATCTTATAAGTTTAAAGCTCGATTAAATTTGAATCCAATAAAATAATGTTGTACCCTATACTTTAAAATAAAAAAAATAACACTAAAGCAACATATTTAGTTCCTCTATACAGGCAATCTCTCCTTCCCATGAATTCTATTCCTGTCACATTCTTCAAACACAGTGCAAGCCACTTTAAGAAAAGTCTTAAAGTCGCTCCAGAAGATGCAGTTTGACACTTAAGGCAACGTTGCAAAAATAGAGATTTGTCTTTATTCCGTCAGTGAACTTCACTGAGACAAAGATTTTCTTTGTTTTACCGACCTGCAAAGGATCATTGCCATCATCATAACTATCTCTTTTCTTCCTCAGCTCACGTACTTATTGTTCTAATGCTTTCACCTAGCGATCGTTCCATATAGTTTTTCCCAAGGATCGTTGCCATCATCATTAACTATCTCTTTTCTTCCTGAGCTCACGTACTTATTGCTCTAATGCTTTCACCTAGCCATCGTTCCATATAGTAGTTTTTCCCAAAATTTGTATCAGCCTTCACACATAAGGTCTTTAAGAAGTTTTATATATTTATTAGAAGCATTTTTGTGATTTGAATTTTATATTAATTATTAAAAGAAAAATAGTGTGAAAGTAATTAACTTTCTTATGTATCCAAAAAAAAACTGTCAATTTAATCTCAAGGGTTAGTGGATTGGTAAGTGTTAGTCTGGATGGGCACTTACTTAGAAAAGACCGGGGTTCAAACCTTGGTGGTACCAGTTTGCAAAGGTAGTAGTATGCTCTAATCTTCTGAGTGCACGCCAAACCGAGGATAACGGTACGAACCCCGAATGACCGAAGGTTCCCATTTCATGTCGAGTCAACAATTAACGAGACGAATAGGTTTAGTGGTTGCAGTCTCTGTGGTTTGAACCCTGCCCTGTCAGTTACTAAAAATAGTGACTGTAGCCAACTCTCCTCTCTAACAAAAAAAAAAAAAAAAAAAATTTGTTACGTAGGAGAGTTGGTCACAACCACACTATTTTTAGTAACAGACAAGCGCATGATTCAAACCACAAACCACAACCACATAGGCTACTTCCACAAAACCTATTTTACCTCGTTATTATTGACTTGGCGTGAAAAGGACCACCGATTGGACTTCCACCAAACCTATTCCGTCTCATTATTATTGACCCGGGCGTGAAAGGGACCACCGATTGTTCGAGGTTGGTACCATCATCCTTAATCTAGCGTGCACTCAGAAAATTCAAATCAAACTACTACCTTTGCAACAGGCTGCCCCAAAATTTGAATCTGTATATCTTCTTGGTAAATATTGGTCAGACAAACTTACCAATCTACCTAACCTTCGAAGACAAAACACTTAAAAAAACTTACCAGACAAACTTATCAATCTACCTAACCTTTGAGTACAAAACACTTAAAAAATACCATGAAATAGCAGCAACTTGGCATTGGGACTGGCATCCGCGGCTTTCGTGACTAGTCGGCTTTACAGCATGAGACCGTAATGATGAAAACTACATGTGGGAGGAGTATGGACGGCTACCGTCTCATCATGACAGAGACTTTTTGCCCACCGCGGGGCCCACCCCGGATGTTTTCTTGCCGCTCGGCGACGCTAAAGTTTCTCATGCGATTGTCTGACTCGGGCGTCCGCCCATCCCGACTAACCGAGATGTTTTCCATGACCTCGGGATGGTGGGCCCCACACCACACACATCATGCAGTTCCTGACACCTGTCGTACCACCAGTCATATTTCATCAACGCTTTCGCCCTCGGTGACGTCGGAGCCGATCGCGGCCGTCCGAAACGCCTAATAGTCACGTCCTTGTATAATGCCGTTACGAGTGTTACCCGCCAGATGTCTATACATGGCCACCGTACCCTGTACGGCGCCTGTATCACCAGTATCTACTCCGTACCGTGAGGTCCCTGTTCTTTCCGAGACTGGATACCTCGAGGTATTTACCTGTTTAGCTACCTTGGCCAGTTACATGCAGAAGCAAAGCCCAAGTTAGAGACTATGTATCCTAATCTACACAAGTCCCCATCACCATGAATTATGATAGTGATGGATACGAAGGCTTAGCCGACCAACTGTCTGTTCCAAGGCGGCTTTACTAAACAGTCCATGTCCATCCTGCCGTCTTGCTAGATATGCTCCTGCACGTGCGTATGCGTATACGCTTTTATGAGAAGGCCACCACCGTATATTCGGATTGCAGGCACCCTCTGCCCTCATTATTGTGTTCTGCTTTTAGAACGTCTCGCTCACTTCTTTTTAAATTATATTATCACTTTAAGTAACTTTTTAAATTATATTATCACTTTAAGTAAAAGGTAAAGTAGTTTTCAAGTATAATATCAGGTAAAGTAGGTTTTAAGTATAATATTATATGTTATATGATTTTGTTTTATTATTTATTTTTTTTAATAATATAGGAGAGTTGATTACATTCACATTATTTTTATTATTTTTAATAATTTTTACCTAAAATGTTATTTTTTTTAAGCGAAAAACCCCTTGCAGGGCTGCCTTCGTTTGAGAGACCACGAACAAGGGGTTCTACACTGTCAAAGTCACCCAGGAGTCGCACCCGACCCTGCTCGCACCAACATTATCAATTGGATTTTGGATACCCAATTCAGCTTTTTGGTAGGGTGGAGATTTGAACCTGGGACCTCTTTTGGAGGATTTCTCTCTCCTCTCCAACTCACCTACAACACCTGGATTTCTAATTTATAGTGGAAAACACCTCTTTTGAGGTGCCACTTTCAACAGGTTGGACATAGGAGGAATGGAGCCTTGTTGACCTCTACCAGCACATAGGACATTCCTAACTGTACCATATATCTACAGGATGGAGGCAGGGGGAATGGAACCTAGGTCGACCTCTACCATCACCCAAGACATTTACCACTGCACCACAACAAGCAAATGAAAATGTTATTCAATATATATTTATTTAATTAAATTATGATAAAAAGTATGGTATATAATTTTATATTGAATTTCAACTTTGAATTTGCTATTCACAATAAATAAATAAATAAATAAATAAATATATATATATATATATATATATATATATATATATATATATATATATATATATAGTTTACATAGGAGAGTTGGTCACAACCACACTATTTTTAGTAACTGGCAAGGATAAGGTTCAAACCACATGGGTTGCGTCCACTAAATCTATTCCACCTCGTTATTGTTGAACCAATGTGAAGGGGACCACCAAATCTATTCTACCTCGTTATTGTTGACCCAACGTAAAGGGGACCACCGATCACTCGGTATTCATACATCATCGTGGCAAGGGTAAGGTTCAAACCACAGGGGTTGCTCCCACCAAACCTATTCCACCTCATTATTGTTGACCCAACATGAAGGGGACCACCAAAACTATTCCACCTTGTTATTATTGACCCAACATGAAGGGGACCATCGGTCACTTGGGATTCATACATCATCATGGCAAGGGTAAGATTCAAACCATAGGGGTTGCTCCCACCAAATCTATTCCACCTCGTTATTGTTGACCCAAAGTGAAGGGGACCACCAGTCACTCAGGATCCATACATCATCGTGGCAAGGGTAAGGTTCAAACCATAGGGGTTGCTCCCTTCAAACCATAGGGGTTGCTCCCACCAAACCTATTCCACCTCGTTATTGTTGACCCCACGTGAAGGGGACCATCAAACCTATTTCACCTCGTTATTGTTGACCCACCATGAAGGGGACCACTGGTCACTCAAGATTCATACATCATCGTGGCAAAGGTAAAGTTCAAACCACAAGGGTTGCTCCCACCAAACCTATTCCACCTCGTTATTGTTGACCCAACGTGAAGGGGACCACCAAACCTATTCTACCTTATTATTATTGACCCAACGTGAAGGGGACCACCAGTCACTCGAGACTCATACATCATCATTGGTCTGGCACAAACTCAAAGAATTCAAATGAAGGGGACCATCAATCACTTGGGATTCATACCATCATCATCAGTCTAGCACGCACTGAGAGGATTTAGATGAAGGGGACCACCAATCACTCAGAATTCATACCATCATCGTCGATCTAGCCCGTACTCAGAGGATTTAGATGAAGGGGACCACCACCTCGTTATTGTTGACCCAATGTGAAGGGGACCACCAATCACTCGGGATTCATACCATCATCGTTAGTCTAGAACGCACTCAGAGAATTCAAATGAAGGGGACCACCAATCACTCGAAATTCATACCATCATCATCTTGTTAGTTACTATTTTTAGTAACTAAAAAGGGTAAGGTTCAAACCACAGGGGATGCTCCCACCAAACCTATTCCACCTCATTATTGTTGACCCAACATGAAGGGGACCATCGATCACTTGGGATTCATACCATCATCATCGGTCTTGCATGCACTCAGATAATTCAAATGAAGGGGATCGCTAGTCACTCAGGATTCATACCATCATTTTCGGTATGGCATGTACTTAGAGAATTCAAATGAAGGGGACCACCAGTCACTCAAGATTCATACCAACATCATCGATTAGCATGCACTTAGAGGATTTAGATGAAGGGGACCACTGGTCACTCGGGATTCATACCATCATCGTCGATCTAACACGCACTCAAAGGATTTAGATGAAGGGGACCACCACCTCGTTATTGTTGACCCAATGTGAATGGGACCACCAATCACTCGAGATTCATACCATCATCATCGATCTGGCATGCACTCAAAGGATTTAAATGAAGGGGACCACCAATCACTCGAAATTCATACCATCATCGTCTTGTCAGATACTATTTTTAGTAACTAACAAGGGTAAGGTTCAAACCACAAGAGCTGCTCCCACCAAACCTATTCCACCTCGTTATTTTTGACCCAGTGTGAAGGGGCAGTCACTCGTGATTCATACCATCATCGTCGGTCTAGCACACACCCAGAGGATTTATATGAAGGGGACCACCAGTCACTCAAGATTCATACCATCATCGTCGGTCTAGCATGTACTCAGAGGATTTATATGAAGGGGACCACCACCTTGTTATTGTTGACCCAACATGAAGGGGACCATCGATCACTCATGATTCATACCATCATCGTTGGTCTAGCACACACTCAGAGAATTCAAATGAAGGGGACCACCAATCATTCAAAATTCATACTATCATCGTCGGTTTGGCACGCACTCAAAGGATTTAAATGAAGGGGACCACTAGTCACTCGGGATTCATACCATCATTGTTGGTCTGACATGCACTCAGAGGATTTAGATGAAGGGGACCATCGCTTACTTGGAATTCATACTGTCATCATAGGCCTGGCATGCACTCAAAGGATTCAAATCAAACCACTACCTTTGCAAACAAGCTGCCCCCAAGGTTTGAACCTGGGTGTCTTCTTAAAAAGTGTCTACCAGACAAGCATACCAATCCACCTAGCATTGGGGAACTAATTCTAAAATATTACCATTAAATTTATAAAGTAAAATGTTTTATACTTGTGAGCAAAAACCAATTCAATTTTTATCCTAAAAAACTTGATGTTCATGAATACTAAATTGGTGATGTATTTGGTTAATAATTATTATTAGTATTCAATTTTATATGAACATGGTGTACAACTATGTATTTAGATGGAATTTGGACATTTGACTTTTTATTTTAATTTTAATGATTAATAATTAATTTAAGTTGAATATTTTTTGGATTAATTTTGTGTAAAAGTTTATTTTTATTTATATTTGGTTAGTGTGAGAAACCTCTACGACCAATGCACAGGTCTGAGCAATCTCCTCCCAACCATGACCCCTCGTAAAGTCGAGAGCTATGATTACCAGTAGGGAATTTAACACACAACCATTACACACCCACTCCTCACACAATCGCCCACGTCGCGGTTTGAACCTTGGACCTCTCGAAGAAGAGCCAAAGCCCAAACTGTTGTGTTGTCCCCTTGGGGTCATAAACGTTTATTTGTAATCAAATTTTAAACAATATTTTTTGAGTTTAATTTTGTATGTCCATCATCATGATACATGTACTTTAATTTCAAACAATATATTTTGAGTTTAGTTTTGTATGTTCATCATCATGATACAAATACTTTATAAGGGACAATGAAAAAGGTTCAACATAGATTACTTTGAATGAACATGAAAACATTGTATAACAATAAACATGAATTATATAATTAATAATTTGAAATTTTTATGTTGATATGTTTTTAGATAAAATTTATGTTAAAGTTATTTTTCCAATCAATATTTTGAATTTCATTTTTAAGTCTATCATAATAGTAATGATTTATGCAAGGATGAACTAAAATATTATATATTAATAAGCACTAATTATATGATTGGAATATTAGAGTTCTAGGGGATAAAATTTTAAAAAATTGCTTAAAAGACTTGCTGAAGATTGAGAAACCTGATATTTTTCTCATTCAAGAAATTAAGTTAGATAGTAATACTACTAAATCTATTTTCAATAAAATTTGACCAAATTGTGAATGCCTAACATCTTCTTCTAGAGATGCTTCAGGTGGTATCATCACTTGTTGGTCTACTAATTTTCACCTTGAGGATTATTTCTTGCATGATAACTGGATTAGAATCTCCTTGCATCATTTGCCCTCCAATATTTTGGTCTTTGTTACCAATGTTTACTCTCCCAACCACCCTATGGATAAGAAAAATTGTTGGAGCTCTATCAAATAAAATGCTTGTTTCTCAAGGCCCAAACCACCGTATGGATAAGAAAAATTGTTGGAGCTCTATCAAAGAAAATGCTTGTTTCTCAAGGCCCAAAAATTGGATTCTTGGGGGATCTAAATCTGGTTCTAAATCAAAATGAGAAAAGAGGTGGGCTGCTTGTCAGAGATATAGAGAAGATGTGGAAGATATTATGAGTATTTTTTACTTAAAAGATCTCAATCCTAGTAAAGGAAAATTTACTTGGACAAATAAGTGTGTAGGTTTAGCTAATATTGCAGCTAAATTGGATATTTTTTTTATCTCTAGTGAATTGTTGGAAGAGTTTTCTTTGGCATGCTCAACAATTCTCCCTAACCCCATTTTTTACCATAAGTCCATTAATATTTGCTTAAAACAGAGAACCAATTGGGGTCCCATTTCGTTCAACACTCTTCACTTTGGCTCAATCAACCTAGGTTTGTTTATATGGTTAAGAATTCTTGGTCTAATTTAGCATACTTTCATTTCCAAGGGCAACAACAAGTTAACAAAATACAGAGTGTTCGTTCTGGTATTAGAATCTGGATTAAAGAAAATAATAGTGATAAAAAATCAATAGTTATACAACAACAATTAGATAAAATTCAGGAAAGGATTGAGATTGAGGGTACTGTAGAGGATCTTATCAAGCAACAATAAAAATGTTCTCTTTTAAATTATTTAAACTTAAAAATAACTTCTTAGAGATTAAAATATAGAATGAATTGGCTCTCAAAGGGTGATAGGAACACTAAGTACTTATGCAGGAAGACTCTCCAAAGAAGATATTTATAATTCAATTTCTAAACTAGTCTCTCTATATGGGCAGGTTTTAGATTCTATGCAAGATATAAAACTCAATGTATTTGATCATTTTTAGCTTCTTTTCAAGGAAGAAATTCAAGATAGATCTACCCAGATACACAAACTTCTTTCAAACATTCCCTCCTTGGTAACTCAAGAGCAAAATGAAAAGTGTATTTCAGATGTTATGATGGAGGAACTTTGGCAAGTGGTTTTCAATATGAAGCGTGACAAAGCTCCAGGGCTAGATGGTTTCAATGCTAACTTCTATCAAGACTTCTAGGAATTAATAAAGGATGACCTTCTCCTTATGATTGAAGACTCCAAAAAGAAGCAAAAACTTCATGGTGGGATCAATTATTCCTTCTTGGATTTAGTTCCTAAGGAAGCTCAAGCTAAAATATTGGAAAGATTTAGACCAATTTCTCTTTGTAATACTTCTTACAAAATTATTACAAAGCTAATAGCAAGGAGAATGGGAAAAATTATCCCACTTTTGATCTCAAAAGAACAAATGGGTTTTGTTCCTCATCGTCATATTTATGAAGGAATAATCCTCACACAAGAAGCCATCCACTCTTGTAAGCAAGGAAATAAAAATATAATGACCATAAAACTAGATATGTCAAATGCATTTGATAGACTCAGTCACCAAGCAATCTTTGAAACTTTGTATAAAATGGGATTCAGTTAGGACATGGTTGAATGGATCAAAGCTTGCATAAGTAATCCATGGATTTCACCCCTTGTCAATGGAAGCCCCAGACCTTTCTTCAAGCTTTCTCGTGGCCTGAGGTAGGGCTGCCCTCTTTCTCTGTTCCTGTATAATTTAACTATCAAAATTCTAGGCAAGAATATTGAACAACTAAGAGTGCAAAGATTGTTTCCAGGTATCTCCACTTATAATGGTGGTAAATAGCTCAACCATTCTCAATTTGCATATGAGACATTGTTACTTGGGAATACCTCTCCTCAAATTGCTTGCATATTTGTAAAATATCTCAAGGTTTTCTCGGAGGCCACAAGCAACAAAAATTATAACTTTGTTGGAATATATTACATTATTTGGTTCTTTACTAATGTACCATCATGGGTACATATTTAGGTTAGGAGTATATTAGGAGTTAAGTGTTTTATTAAGGTATTGTAATAAATGCACAAGTGTAAGAATGTGCAATGATTGTAAGTGTGCATGAAGTCCACATGTACATGAGTCTTAGAATAGAATAGTGAGGTGTCTTGAAGGCAAAGAGTTGCATCTCATTATAAATAGGCCTTCATAGAATTTAAGGTAAAGAGGTTTTTGGAGTTTGTAGGTTGAGTAGTAGACAAAATGTAGCTCCATTTTGTTAATATGGAGAGGTTGTAAACTCCATTAGAGGAGCATTGTATATTTTCATGAGCTTTCATATATGAGCATTTCTAGAGCATTGTATCAAGTTTTCTATCATATTTTCATGCATATTAGTTAGCCATTATCATTGCTATAACATTGCATGCTTATTTCCATACTTGTGGTTGCATTTACTTTAATTTTAAAGCTTCAAAAGCTAACAATGGTATCAGAGCTACGGTAGATCAAAGAAAAACCACAAGTGATCACCATTGCTATTGTTGTGTCTTTGCAAATTGAATCCTCCATTATGCATCATTGCACGTAAAAACCACCACAATAGGTTATTTGATAGAAGAAGCTCCAGGTAGAACAATAAGAAGTAGAGAGAGCCACAAGAGTGATTCAAAGGAGATTGTAAATCTCATTTTCAGATTTTTGAAAATTGTTATTGGCTAGAGTCTTTCCATAGAGTTGCAGAAAAACTTGTGAAGACTAGAACTTAGCATTGAACCCACTAGATTGGCAATCCAACTAGTGAAGTTTGTTTTCTATAGATTTATAGAAATTTCTATTATAATTTCCTAATACTTTGGTGCAGAAGAAAGAAGATTCAAATAGAGTTGGAAAGATTCCTACAATAGCTAGGAAGAATATCTTCTTTGAATCTTTCATGTACCTGAAGCAACAAGTTTGAGATTGAATATTTTGAGGCCTAAGGAAAAAGGTCCATTTGAAAGATATAAAGATTGAAAAATCCAAGTGGGATATTCAAAAGAGATCTAGTGGCCAAGGAAGCCACATTGAAGACTGTAAACCAAGGAGGAGGTCCTATAAAGAAGACCCCATTGAAGAAGAGACTCAAGGAGAAGAGACCTAGTGAAGATTAGAGATTTGTGATCTCCATTGAAGACTGTAAATTTCACATTGAAGAAGAGGTTCATAGAAGGCCCTATTGAATAAATTCCATAGTGGAAGATTGAGAATAGAAAAGGACTAACAAAAAGTCCTATTGCAATATTTCAATAGCAACAAATTTAGGAGATCCAGTAAGGTATCATTGAAGTTTTAGATGCTGCAAGATTGAAGACCTTGGATAAGTCTCAAGGAGAAGGCTTGGTGAGCCTCATTGGAAGAGTTTCTATAAGAAATCATTGGAGAAATTTAATATCAAGGAGAAGAACCTATTAGTAAAAGAGTTGGGACAATTGTCGCCATATGACAATAAGCCCAAGGTAGAAGGATTTGACAAGAAGTTTGTCAAATTTTAATATACTTTGGAGAAGACCTTAAGACAAGCATAATATTGAGAAGAAGACCATTATATGGGCCAAGAGTGAAGTCAAAATTTAATAAGAGAAAGAAGACAAAGGTACCACCAAATCTGAAAGATTTGGGGATCATCACTGAATGGTTCTTAAGAGAGATCTCAGCCATGATTTCAGTGAGTTTGTTGACTACTTTACAATTTGAAATTTTTTATATTTGAGGATAAAAAAGGTAGTAGTTTGGGAAACATTAGTAGCTGCTAAAAATCATATTTCAGAGGCACATAAGGGAGAAGTATTGAAACCACCAAGTTATAGTTTTGGGTAGCATATTAGTGAAGTGTTGAAGCTGCAAAAAGGTGTGCAAGAGAGTTGTTTTTGGACAACCTAAAAGAGTTGCAATATAGTCTACAAAAGGCAACAATTGAGGTGACTTAAATCACCATCATCATCAACATCTACAAAGATAGAAAGGTATGCAACAAAAAGGTGCAAAAGTTCATTAGTTGATATTTTTATATTTGGTTTCTTTTCAAAGTTATTAAGCACCTATTACAAATTTTAAAGGTTGCATAGATAATATTTATTCAAGTCTTCAAGGTAAGTGCATAAGTTATAGTCTACAAGGTTCAAACCTGCACATAGAAGAAAATAGAAGTTAGGTATATTTCGAGAGAAAGAAACATATCAACATTCTATTACTTATTCTAAGAAAAAGAAGACTCTACATATTTGCATATTCTATAGTGCAAAATACAATATTAAAAATCTTGGATTTGTAAGTGAAAATAATAACCAAGCAAGGAAGGTATTTCCAAGAGTGTGAAGGTATCAACCAACAAAGGGAATTGAAGCCTACATTTTGTACGATGCTAGAATGCATACACCTAAACTATTTACAACATAATATCAAAGATAAAGCAAGAAAACATGTATGACAATGAATTAACAAAAATATAAAGCCTCCTTTTATAAATTCATGGTTAAAATTAGTTACATGTACGTCCCTCTTAGGGATATCAAATTTTGATACAATGAATACAAAAGTATGAAACCCCTAAATAGGGGTGGTGCAATCTGCAGTACTTCTAGATCAACACGAACTAATTGAGGGCTTATTGATGCCTCCTTCTCTCTTTCCAAGAGGAACTTGATGTTGAGAATGATTTGAATCTAAAAAGAACCTGTATTTTATGTATAAGAAATAATAAAGCACAATTAAAAGCATATGAGGCCTCTCATGATGAGACTTTTGTAAAGAAACTGCAAGCAATGTGACAAAACTTGAAATAAAGCATAAAGATATGCAAAGATGCTTACAAAATAGCTAAATTAATGTAAAGAATGCTTGAAAACAAGTAAATCTAGCTAATCTAACATGTAATTTGCAAGAAAAGCATGAAATAAATCTAATCTAAGAAGATTAATGGAATCTAGAAAATATGACTAAATCAATGTAAAGTTACCTCTAATTTTGCTAATTAACCATGCAAATGCACTGAAAATGGCAAATCTATTCTAATCTAAGTTGATAAAGAAGAAATGAATGGAAAAATAAGCTAAGAACTGAGGAAATTATGAATCAAAACCTGGTCGCTATCGCTTAGAGCAGCTCGTTCTGCTAGCCACTAACATCATCGATGGATGAGCCTATGAGCCGCTATCAAAGATAGCGACCACGAACTAAGTATTATACCTCTTAAACCAGGGTTGGTGACGCACAATTCTCCATTTGAATTGATGATCAAGGGTTGCCTACTTTTCTAGAGATGGATTGGTGGTTGAAATCATTTGAATTCGTGTTAGATTGGTAAGGAATTGCAAGGTATGCTTCTTAGTCCTTTGGAAGCTCCATTATTGATTGCATGTGTGTCACTCCACAATTGGGTAGCATTTTGACTCTCCTCAAGGGCTATCAAGTCGCTATCCAATCCGATAGAGCTTCACTACATAAATTTTCTCCTCCTTTGCTCATTCATGGGAGGGCCTATAAATAGGCCTCATAAATTCTAATATTAGCTTCATGGAGAAGCCAAGATCAAGAATTGTCAGCCTGTAGCAATTGGGAGGAACCTTACAAAATATTTGTACCCTAAAACTACCTAATATTAGTTACATTTTGCCATTACAAATAATTTGGCTCGGCTTGGAAAGCTGAGATAGTTTCATATCTAGCCATTGTCAGCAAAAGCGGCTAGCTTATAGCCACTCTGAGCATCAGTGGTTGGGCTAGCAGTCACTTTGATCGTCAATGGCTAAGCCTGCATAGGACCAGACTATCCCAAAAGAGTGGTTAGAACCACTGCTATCTCTTGGAAAGGTCCAAGATCATTCATATGATCTACAAATATACCCATATGAATAGTATCCTAAATATGACATGTTTAAGGTGTCTGTAGATGCCCCTTTTTGTGATGCATTATGGGAAAACATATTGCTAAGAAAAAATAGACCACCTAAAGCCATATTCTAGGTTGCATGATGATCACTGATGTGATCAACATTAGATGTCCCAATCATGAAAAAGGTGCACATATCTAAATCATTGCTTCCAACTAGATGGAAGGCTTAATTTTGGTGCTCTAGCATTTTTGGGTATAATCAGGTAGGACCGATATACGGAGTGACAAAGGCTTATATCATCATATTTGATTTTTACCCCTACAAATGGGGAAGCTTATGATGGTTGTTAGCAATGATTCGTAAGACGAAAACAATTAACTTGATTAAGTTGTGAATTTTTGACTTTGATTATGAATCTATTAATTATTATGACTACTCCCTCAAGCAACGAGTCATTGAGGAAAGGACACATGATTAAAGTGATGAGTCACTTGACCAAGATGAATAATTTGGATGATTCAAGACTTTTGCACTTGTTTCTTTATGATAGGTCCTATTACAAGTGTGATTTCAACCAATAATAGTAATTGTACATCTCTATCCCATGGAGCAGTCTAACCACAATGGCCTTATTAGGGAATCAAGATGATAACAATTCCATTGAAGCTTGTGGTGAATCACCATTATCGATGATTTGTTGAAAATATCATAGAAGAAATGAAATGAACGCCTCGTTCCCATGGGGTAGTCTAGTTGCCATGACCTTCTTTGAGATTGAAGTGAAGATATTTCAATTCAGTGATGACTAATTTATCCCAAATGACCTTATGGTAATTTACTCATCTCATCGGATTGCATGAAGTGCAAGTTGTTGCAATTGTAGAGTGTGTAGAATAACCAACTGAATATGAGGCGCATTTGAATTTTGATTTAAATGATGTTTTTGTTATTTTGTGATTTATGATGATTTACCTCAAATGACCTTATGGTAATTTACTCATCTTGTCGTATTGCATGAAGTGCAAGTTGCTACAACCACCAAGTGTGTAGAGTAAATAACTAGATATGAGGTGCATCTAAAATTTTGATTGTTATTTGATTTTTTTGTTATTTTTGACATTTTTGAGATTTTTGGACTGGTAGATATGCATTAACATCCATTGTGAAACTCCTTATGGTGGGAAAATACGTGCATTTATGGGGTTGACCAAAGAACTAAGGTGCATTTGGAGCCTTTTGGGATTTACCAAAGAACTAGGGCATCTTTGGAGCCTTTTTGGGAAGTATGATATTGATAATGCCCCAGTTGATGCTTGAAAATATTTTTGTTTTAATTTTATGTTATGGATGCAATGATGAATGCAATGCCTAGATAATGATTTGATTATGCTATATGTATGCAATGTACTGATGACATGCACTAGCTATATGATAGATGTATGCTTAGATACTATGATCTATATGTATGGATGCACTATGATGATGGATGCATATATGGATGCAATGCTTTGGTTAAATGCATGTTTAATTTGTTTCAATTGTGTATGCATTTAATTTATGTGATATGATATGATGTATGTTGTGTAGTGGAATGCATTAATTAAATGAGGATGATCTAATGTGAATGAAATTGTATGCTTTAATCACGTAAAACATAAGGAATGCATCTAGTATGTGTGTAACAATCTAATGGGTGACACCACATAATGTATAAAAATCATGAATGAAAATAATAACTCTTATCATAAGAATTATAATTTAAGCATCCATATGTGACATGATATGAAGTGAGATGTATGGGATTTTCCTATAAGCTTCTATAAATTAGAAGATATGCAAAAAATAGTCAGTGGTCGTCTAAATATTATTTTTGATGTCCATCTGGTATCTAACAAATTTCATGAACATTCCTTAATAAAAAAACCTCATAAGGAAAATTTTATGATTGATTGATGATATGAATTGTTGCTATAAGGGATTTTTGAGGTTTTCCATGAGACTCAAACACCCTAGTTGACTTATCAAAAGTTGTATAATCACTATACAAGACTCCTAAAAGATAAAAGTTTTTGTTATGAAGACCTAGATATTCATTATCCCTGTGTGTGCAAATGAATATATTAGATGAAACATAAGAATACCTCATTGCCAGGAGGGATTAATTCATCTCATTGTTGTAATGAGGATCACCAAATGTTCATCATGATTCTAAGTTTAGATGTATTAGACTAAACTACTAGGTAATACAGGCCACCTAAAGCTATCTCATTTATAAATTGCTTAGAACTACCGCAATGTCAGACGAGATTCATTTAGCCCATTGCTGTATTGGGGATCACTCAATGGCTTTGAGTATTGACCATTCCAAGGATTCAAGATCTTCACCTCCTTATTTTCTTCACATTTATTGGGATACTTACTCAAGCTTAGTGATGAAAAAAACTGTTTATTTTACATTTTAATTTATTTTGAGCAAGGAATTTTGCTTATTTTGTATGAAAGCAAGGGATTTCTTTGGGTAGAGGGAAGCTTGTACTTTTGCCAATGATCAAAATCCTAGATCATGTGCATCACAAGATGAGCAAGTAAAACATTTCAATTAAGGTGACTAGGACCACTTTGTAGTGTTCATATTTCCTTGTCCAAACTAGGATTTTTAATGTGTTTATTAGTGATGGGATTTTGACATATGCTAGATGCTATCAAAACTAGACCTCATATACAAAAGCAAAGATAGCTTTCTGAACATTTGAGAATATCACTAAATATGGCTGAATTACCAAAAAACCCTAGTATATTCCTTATAGCAACAGGAAGGGTTGTGTTGAAAAACACAATTACTCACAAGGGTGATGGATGATGATGATGAATAGATGCATGATTAAGATACAAACATGGTGTCATTTGTAAGCTTGTAAACACAACCTATCCTAATGCAAGTGCAATGGATAAGCATGCCTAATGTAATGCAATTACATGAATGCATATGTAAACTGAAAATGCAATACAAAATGTAAATTTTTTTGTATTTTTGATGTTTTAAAAATATTTTTGGATTTTATTGCTTTTTTTTTTATTTTTGTGGTTTTCAAATGTTTTTGAAATTTTGATGATTTTATGATTCTTTTTTTTGAATTTTATGGTTTTTAGGGGGAAATGTGTGATACCTAAGGTACCCTAATGTGTGTGCCACTCAATGAAAGAGAAGAAGGTGTGATACCTTTAGAATCCTCACTTTGTCTCATTGAATTTGATGTGGATGGTGGGGAAGGTATATTACCTCTACGACCCCCAATGTGCATGTTGTCCACTACAATATAATCAAATTTCTTAGAAAGACTGATAGAAATCAACTCTCCCAATTGGGGTGCGAACCTCTGCGAGATACCCATGTCTTGGTGGGAAGAAATGAGTGAACTATTTGTGTAGAGCTCATTTCATTCTAGCAGGTCTTGGACCATCTTCCTGAATGAATGGCAGCCATGGATGTCATGCCCATGTATACGATGATACATACAAAAGAGGCTTTCATCAGGTGATCTAGGCTTGGGTTATCTTTGTTTGACTTCTGGTAATAAAAGTGCATTTACCTCGTACAAATTTTGAAATAAAGTCGTAGTAGTCATATCAAATGTGACCACTCGTTGAAGTGGCTTGTTAAGCCTATGAGGATGCAGTTGACCTTGGGATCACAACTGGGAATATGCGGTCTCTATTTTGGTAGGCTAGGACACTATGGATGAACCTTATATGGGAAAATCCCCACTATCTATGAGATATTGAACCACATTCCTGAATCCATAATAATTGCAAATGCCATGGCCCTCTATTCGATGATAGATATAGTAATGGTCATCCCTATAAAACTTAGGTTTAGATCTATTTGAGTTTAAGGGTTTATGTCAGATAAGGTTAAGACCTTAGCTTCTTACATATTTTGAAAAATATTTGACATGGGATCATTTAAAGGAGTCCAACTGCTAGTTTTTTAGGCTCTCAACACGCACTGGCTTGGTTTGATGACCAAGTTGAGCCCTAGGTATGTCAGTTGCTAGCCTAGGGGGCTCCTCTTGCTTTTTGAGTGCAAGGGATGGATTGTTGAATAATATTATTTGTTGGTTGACAACCCAAAGTTGATTCTTTTCAAGCATTTTGTATATTAGGGCTCTAAAACCATGACATGAATGGATGTCATGGCCATTTTGTCTATGATATAGATAGTGTAACTCCTCATCATACCCCTAGGGTTTCGGATGATTAAGATTTAATAGGTGACCCTTAGGCAAGGTGATGGAATGTATGGTGCATAATTTATTGAACATCGATACCGTAGGATCAGGTAAAGGGGGTAATTTCTAGATTGCTAGGGTGGTCGAGTTGGACTTTGCTCTTATTGAGGCTTTTCTTGTGGATGCATAAGAGGTGGTGTGGTATCAGATGGGGGTTGCTTTTGTATCTCTAGGCTCTCAAGCTAGATCATGATAAATTACAATGCTTCATTATGTTGCTCCATCTACACCTCTAGATTAGTTAGGCGATCTTGTATACATTCCAAGATTGATAAGGCTCTCATGTGTATTTCTAACAATGCACTTGGAATATCATCATTTATTGAAGGAAGTGCAAGAATGGAGGCTATGACACCCATAGGTATATGCAAATCACCCATTTCCTTCATTTGAGATGATGTGGACACTTCTTGATTATCCACTTTGATAGTGTTATCCACATGCTCATGTTTATTACTCAGTTCAAATTTTTATTTTACTTTGTATTTTTGAACTATGCGAGCCTGAGTACCCCCAGTTTGATGTGGGGAAGGCACCCGTTCTTGCTCTTGAAGAAGCACCATGAGAAATAAGTCATGGGTGACTAATTTCAATGGTTTTGGCACCTTCGATGTGGAATCAATATCTAATTACATCACCTATTGTTTTATCTGCTTTAGAGTCATTCGGTCCTCTAACTTAATGTTTACCATCCCCATGAATAATGAGAAGTTGCTTTGGATTTCAAATCATTTGTGGGTATATCATCACCTAGTCAAGGTGCTTCTGTATTAGTTATGCTAACTAATGTTTTCTTATCCTCACTAGGTAATATGATACCATGATTTTTGGTGATGGGAGAAGGTGGCAATTTCTTGATGCAAGCCTCAATCGAATGTTTGATGAGTTTATTCGAATAAACGTTCTGAGGTTTGCATGTTGCTAGAGTTTCTTATGGCTCATGGACCTTCTTGTAATATTTGAATGGCCCGGGATCATGGGGGACCACATACACTTGTCCTTGGTGTATGAATTTTAGGTTTTGGTACACTATGGAAGGCACACATTCCATATCCCTCATCCATGGTATGCCTAGAAATATGTTATATTACCTCTTACCCTCCAAGATATGGCACAATGTATGTATTGTATTTATCCCAACCTATATAGGTAGGACTATTGTGTCGATTTTTGGGGATGTGGCATAATTAAAGGCTCTCAATGTGAATGTTGAGTCTTTAATGTGTGAAGATGGTATATTTAAATGCTTCAAACCTATAGCTACGATGATGTTGATAGATGACCTGATGTCAATAAAAACTCTCTTGTATGGAATTTTATTAATGCTTGCTATGATATGTAGTGGAGTATCGAGTTCATCTCTAGATATTGGCTTAATCTCCTATCTGTGAAAGGTAATCATAGGGTCCTTTTGTAAGTGAATTGAATTCAATGTTGGTATGGACCAAGATAGATTTTTAGCTTTAATTGACTTTTTAGATATGTTGGGTTGATCAAGGCATCTCTTACTTCATGCTGTAGTATTGATCATACTGATAAAACCCTCATCAGGCAGGGCTATGTGCACCTCATTCACATGCTTAACTTGATTGTTGTTAACCTCATGTTTGGGCATAAGGTTTTTGAATATGTCAATTTTTTGATTATCGATAGCCAAGGGACTATTTATTTGCAATTCATTCTTATCCAACATATTCTACACTACATTATTGAATGTAACACAATCATGGATATCATGTCCATTTTGTTGATGATAAAAACAATAGAAATCTTCCCTATACCCCTTAGGTTTGGGGTGATTAGGATCCAAGGTATGCACCTCATAAAAGTTTAAATCATTGGCCTTGCAAAGGCAATTGAAAATTGAGGCCAAATATTCAAGAAATGGCATATAGTTACAAGGTGGATGTTTCCATTTGTCCTTGCCTTGATTCCTGTTGCACTGGTTGTTATGCGTAGGAGGAGTTTGAGCTCGATAGTTTTGTAGTTGTTGGCTCTATGCTACTTTTGGAACATTTAACATGACCTGGTTAACATGTGTAGGCTTGGCCTATTGCAATTGATGTCGCATGTTCTTGTTGTTCCATTATTTCTTGCTACTAAGATTTAGGTCTCCTTATTCTACTTTGATGTCCTCTATAAGCTTGGATTGTGCCAAGGCTTTCTTGAATGTTGCATACTGCTGAAGCTATGAAAGCAATGAGATATGCTTGGCACAACTCTTGGTGAACATTCAGGTGAGATCTATTATGGGAACAGAAAATGGTAATTTTACCATTAGTTTTCTCCATCTATTCCCATAGTCCAGGACTAGCTCGTCATCATACTGTTTAATATTGGTCAAGTTAGACAAGTTGATATTCTTCCTGATGCCAAATGAAAAGTGTTCAAGGAAGGCATTCATCAGTTTCTCAAAGTTGATGATGTTATGTTTGGGTAGTTGGTTAAACCATTCTGTTGCTACGCCTGATAACAGGATGATGAATGTTCTTAACATGCATCATTGTGTTGGAGCTAAAGCATACATTCATGAAGTTGGTCACATGCTCTTGTGAATATTCCTCTCCATTAAAATTATCTAATGAAGGTATCTCAAAATGCTTTGGTACCGATGGGCACAAAGGTTGATTGTGTATCATAATTAAAGTGGTATTTTGACCAGCCACATATTTTTTCTTGAGAGATTTAACTCTCTCGATAATCACTTTGTAGGCTTGAGAAGAGATGATCTCTTCTTCCCATAGGGGTCTTTGGGATGCAAGTGGAGGTAATTTTTTTTGAGTACGAGGTGGTTGATTGTATTCATCGATCATGTCTATCGAGGATGGTTCAAGATACTATTGATCCTGGCCATCCAAATTAGATCTTTCATACTACCTATGCTCTGGCTTGTTTGATGCTAAATGTGTATGTGGCCGAGAAGCATGTTGAGAAGTATGGTGAATATAATTGTCTACTCACCTATTATGCATCTTATGGTGTGAAGTAGCACGTCTCTAATTGTGCTGCTACCTATAATAACTAAGGGGAGGTAAATTTGATCAAACCAATCCATTTGATTTCTCTTCATGCTCCTTTAGATCAAGGAGACGTTGCTCTTCTAGGTGGTGCTCATATAATCGTTGTTGGTGCAACTACTGATGTTTTACACTTTCTCATTCTATGTTTTCTAAATGCTCATGCTCGATACAAAAACCCTCAAATTTATCTTGGAGCATTTGTTCTCTCTAAATTGCATTTGACCTATGTGATCAATCTAATCAGTTTTCTATGTTGGGTCTATGACTTAACAATTCTATTCGAGGGTTCTTGTTTACCTCAAATTTTGTAACAAGGTTTGCAAATATCTTCCCTTGATGATTCAAGATTGTATTGATATTATGCTCTTTCCTAGGGGTACGATCATCATGTAAGGATGTTGTGGGGGTGCCGCGTGTTTACCTGGAGCATTCACCATGGGTACAGATAGGACAAAAATGGGTTACAATTCCTTCATCCATGATGTATTCCTCAGTGGATCCAGTATATCCATACAACATACAATCGTGATATATGCTTCCATGTTCAACTATTCCATGTTGCGATCTTCCAACACCTTGATCTAAGAAGTCAAGGTGATGGGTATTCCAAGGTTGGGCAAGAGTAGTACCTTCCTAATCAATACTATGGTAAGACAAATGAAATCCTCCATGCTCAGAAGGATTTGGTATTACAATGGGCATGCAAATGGTCACCTTCTCTCTATCTCATCCATCATTGGGCTGATTTGACCTCTTAGTGTGATGAGACGTGGTAGGTCTGGAAGTTTTCTCGTCTAGGTCATGAGAAGATCTGGTGTTAGTTCTCTTGAGAGGGGTTTCTTGGTGAGATCCACTATGAGTAGTGTTGTATCATCTAAGACTATATAAATTTAATTCAGGTATGCTCTGGATAGGTGTGCTACCTTTAGGGAAGTTTGGACCCTTTGGTGCATTGGGTGCAACCTCAGTTTTGGACTAGGGACGACCTCGTGTATTGACCATAACCTTGTGAAATTTGACTCCAAAAAAATGTTATGAGTGTTATATACCAAAATTATCGGTGTGAAAAGCTAATCACAATGGGCTATGACTCCAAAAAATGACTTTCAGATCAAATTTTGTATTTTTGGAATATTTGGCCAACTGGGGCTCATGGGCAAATGACCAATTTTTAAAATTTTGGGAAAATGTAGAGCCAGGCATCAAAAATGCTATGAGGGGTGCACAAGAGGTAAACTAACAGGACAAAACAAATTTGGCAAATTTTGGGGTTGTCTAGGGATTTTTATGACTATTTTAGTGTAGTTTTCCCCTATTTTTAGCTTAAAAATCACTCAAAAATAGAGTAATCATAACACCAATATAATTTTTTTTTTTAAAATTAGGGTTATGGTTTGGTCCCCGATCAAGGATCTTAGTTTGATTACCCAAAAAATAAATAAACACACAAAGTAGACAATATGATTATCTCTTTTAAGGATTAGATGTTTGTCCTAAGAACTTGTTTTGTGTGTTTTTGATTTATTGATTTTTAAGAAGACCTCATTTCATGTGTTTTCTTTTGTTGTATGTTACTCTTTTGTTAAAGATGTTTTCACCTGTATACTCACAGCTCAAAAACCGAAAATAAAATTTTGGTCATGTAAACCCACCAAAGTATGGAGATGAATCCCATACCTGGTCAAGGAGCATAGGTCCTATTAGTCCTCACCCATTTCACCCGTAGTAAGCGATATACCTCTTCGAAGAGAAATATGTGCTATATCCCTTAGGTTATAACAGATCTTGGAGCCAACCTTGGAAAAAAATAGGATTCATAAGATTTGAGCCAATGGATGGAGATGAAACCCACCGTTGTTGAACTCTATTAGTGGTTGGTGATGAAATTCAACTCACTAACATTTAAATGTGATGTGGTGCATGGTGGTTCTTTTAATTTTGCATGAAAATGAAATGCATCATAGAGCACTCAAATGAATTTTCTATATTCTTAAAAAGAATTTTTCCATTTCAAAGAATGCATGTCTAAAAACTAGATGATATTCAGAGAATGCAAGACTAATTATGAAAAATGGCCTCTAATTGGACCTCAAGCATGCAAACCGTAACATACAATCTAGACTGTTGGAGACTATGGTGGATTACAATCAAAGTCCAATGTTCCTAGCAACGACTAGTAGAAAACCTAAGATATTTTTAAAAATTTTGCTTTAAAATTTCTCTATGTTCTCTAATTAACAACTTATCTACTGCATTCAGACAATAAAAACATAGATAGAGAAGCAAAAAAAATGCAAAGAATTTCAATCAACCTAAAATCCAAGTTTGTTGATGATCTGGCTGTCTGCTATTTACAAGTTTTTTGCCAACCGCTATCACTCAAGGTGGCTCTGATTGGCTACTATCTTCAAAAGTAGCTAAGATCTGCTAGCCATTTTCAATCAGAGTGGCTGCACCTGTGTGAAAAAACATGCAATAGATTAGAAAACAACGAAAATTTTAGGTGTTTCCACTGTGATTGCCATATGTACGATGCTAGAATGCATACACCTATACTATTTGCAACATAATATCAAAGATAAAGCAAGAGAACATGTATGACTATGAATTAAAAAAATGTAAAGCCTCATTTTATTAATTCATATGTGATTCTATTACATGTACGTCCCTCTTAGGGATACCAAAGTTTGATACAATGGATACAAAAGTATGAAGCCCCAAAATGAGAGGTGGTGCAATCCATAGGCCTTCTAGATTGACACAAATTGATTGAGATCTTATTTGATACCTCATTCTCACTTGCCAAGAGGAACTTGATGTTGAGAATGCTTTGAAGCTATAAAGAACCTATAATCTACATACAAGAAACAACAAAGCATAATTAAAAGTATATAAGGCCTCTCATGATGAGGCTTTTGTCAAGAAATTGAAAGAAATGTGACAAAACTTGAAATAAAGCATGACGTTATACAAATATTCTTAAAAAATAACCAAATTAATGTAAAGCATGCTTGAAAACAAGTAGATCTAGCTAATCTAACATGTAATTTTTAAGAAAAGCATGAAAAAAAGCTATCCTAAGAAGAATGGTGAAAACTTGCAAATATAATTAAATGAAGGTGAAGTTACCTCTAATTTTGTTAATTAACCATGCAAATGTATTGAAAATGGTAAATCTACTCTAACCTAAGTTGATAAAGAAATAATAAATGGAAAACTAAGCTAAAAACTAAGTATGAATCAAACCCTAGTTGCTATCGCTTAGAGTGGATGGTTTTTCTAGCCACTAATGCCATCGATGGCTAAGCCTATGAGCCACTGTCGAAGATAGTGATCTTGCAATGTGTTTTCTACCTCTTAAATTAGGGTTTGCAATGCACAATTCACTACTTGAATTGATGGTCAATGGTCACCTTCTTGTCTAGAGATGGATTGATGGTTGAATTCGATGGGATTCACATTAGATTGGTGTGAATTGCAAGGTATGATTATCAGTCCGTTGGAAGCTCCATTGTTGATTGCATGTGTGTCACTCCACAATTGGGCAGCATTTTGACTCTCCTCAAGGGCTATCAAGTTGCTATCCAATATAGAAGAGCTTCACTACATAAACATTCTCCTCATTTGCTCATTCACGGGAGGTCCTATAAATAGGCCTTCTAAATTCCAATCTTAGCTTCATGGAGAAGCCAAGATCAAGAATTTCTATCCTGTAGTAGTTGGTAAGAACCTTCCAAAAGATTCACACCCTAAAACTACCTAATATCAATTGCATTTGATCGTTACAACTGATTTGGCTTAGCTCGGGAAGCCAAGATAGTTTTAGAGCTAGCTATTGTTACCAGAAGTGGCTAGCTCATAGCTACTCTAAACATCAGTAGCTAGGTTGGTAGCCACTTTGATTATCAATGGATGAGCTTGCATAGGACCATACTACCCCAAACGAGTGGTTAGAACCACTGCTATCTCTTGGAAAGGTCCAAGATCATTCATATGGTATGCAAATGTGCCCATATGAGTAGTCTCCTAAACATGACATGTTTTAGGTGTCTACACATTTTAAGAAAGAATGAGGCTTATTTTAAGATCATAGAGGGGTAAACATCTACATCATCCTACTCTATGTTTTCATAGCATAAAGATAGAACCATTCAAAATGGATCTAAAAGTGAAGCTTCCTCAATGAAAGGAAGATAGTTGTGGTCTAATAGCATCCACCTGTATTCATCACCCAAACAAAGAAATATTACGTACAAGTTTTAGACAATAAGGAGGTTATAGAAATTGAAGGAAAAATACATTTGATTGAATACGTCTAGCATCAAAATAGTCTTTAGAGAAGACATAATAAGGTGCACTAAATAGCCTTCGATGAAGGCAAGGACAGTTTTATATAAAGTTTGTGGCAAACACACATCAAAGAGGTATAGCAAAGTATACATTAAGCAACATATTTTAGGTCATGTAAAAAGAGTTGAAAGACCCAACATTTGAAAGGAATTTATAGTGCACATACACTACCACAAAGAGGAGATGTCTAAAATGTTTGATATTCATCATCTCAAGTCACTAAAAGAACCATAGCTAGGTGCAAAAAGTGATGCAAGGACAAAATATTAGTGAGAGTTAGCTACCACATCAAAAACCTACATCGACACAAGGACATCAAGATTAACACAGTGCAAATAGAGTATATCTTGTTACTACATATAAACCAAGGTAAGATATCATAGTTGGCAAAGCACAACATAAATTAAGGATTAATAATTACCAAAGTAGTAGAGAATTCCATTACGCATCATGCCATTCACGTCGAGAGAATCGTCCAAGTTGGACGAGAAAGACATCTTAGAGTTCAATGTCGTAGAAGAGTGAACTAACCTAGAATAGTTTGCCAGAGGCAAGAGTTGAAGCTTTAATCCTTCTTTGATAAGTTGAAGGTAAATCACATGCAAAAGGAAGATTGGACACTTGCCAAGACTTTTCAAGGAAGAGAGTGTCACTTAGCATAAGAAAGTTATTTTCACATAACATCTATGACTAGGAATAAGGGTGCCCCTTCGAAGTAACACTCGAAGGAGACCATCATAGTATATTAACACCTCAAGGGAGAATATCATTTCTCATAAAATTAATACCACTTGTCTTAACTTGTTAGTAGTTTGTAATGCTTCAGATTTGCATTCAAGTTGGCACCATTTTTATTAATCTCTACTTAGCTAGTAACACCTAGTGGAAGGAACATTTGTTGCCTTGGATAATCATGACATTTGTCACAGTAGACAACCATATTAAAGGTATCTACAAGAGCACGTAATTGAGGGAGAAGGAAAGAACACATAACAAAGTTAAGTAGCATTAAAGGAGCTAAGGCAGTCATAAAGAAGCGTGCAGCTCAACAAAGCTCATTAGTGAAGAACTTTTATTGATAGGAGATAGCAGTAGCATAAAAGAACATAGACTACCATACAGAAGAACATAGGTGAGCCTCTAAAGAATAGAGGCCATCATAGGAAAGGGCACCGGGTAACATACTATTGTTGGAGAAGAGCACAAGGTGATCGTAGGGTTTAGTTAAGCGCATATCACAATTAAAAACACATGTTATAAAGGTAATATTAAAGTTTTTTTTGTATTGAGGAGTAATAAGTTTATACATATTAAATTTGATATTACTTAAGATTTCATAATCTAGGGATATTTAGTAGGAGTTATAAGTTAATAAAATATACCCTATAAAGCACATTGCTTACTTTGATAAGAAAGAAGAAATTAGAATCATTAAAATCTTTATTATTAGTGCTTCAACTATTTGCAAATTTTAACAAGGAGATATAAGGTTAGTAAAACCAATTTGCAAATATATAATATTTCTAAAAAACTTCTAACTTGGGATATATAAGGAATCCCACATCAAAATTATATATTAGAAGTTTATAAAACTATCATCTCACTTGATTCAAAGTTGAATTTTATTGCTTTGCATCAAATACTTGTTGGAAAGTGAACTTATTAGTCTCATACTTAAAGAAAAGAGACATAGACAATCCAACTAAGAATATTAAAGGTTTAATATTTGAAATTATAGTTGTAAGCCATCTACAAGGAGTGATAAAATAATTGTTGTAAAGGAGTTAAATATTATATAGGAGACACAAGAGCATCAACTTAAAGCAAAACTAGAAAGCTTAACATCACTCAATCATTTTAGAGATAAACGATATTCTTACATACTTAGAGAAACTATTTTTAAAGTTGAAAAAGAGCATTTAATTATTCTACTAGGGAGATATAAGGTTGACTACTCCAAAGGATCCCAAAAGAATAGGAGTTCCATTGTTCAAATTATACACCACAAGATTTGATTTAATTTTTTACAAAGTAACATAGTCTTCTCGAACAAAAAAATGGGGAAGAAAGATGCTAGCCTCAGAGAATATAGTGAACACTGATATGAACAACACTATTAGGAGGGAAAGAGCAAGTATCATAAAAATTGGAATCAAGAACTTATAAAATTTGAAGGAGACTTAGACCCTACTTTGAAAAGGATTCATAATGAATCTAAGAGATAACTTTGAAACCATGGAATATTATCTACATGCTCGACTCATTGAAGCAATTGACAATGGAAAAAGTGACATTCAAATTACTTTAGACTTTGGAAGCATATGATATATGGCTGTATCGCTCCAAATTTTTTGCATCCCTACCTTCAGGCTATAGGATCCGTGCCCGGAAGGAGGATGGGAAAAGGATGGCACGGTACCTCGGACTAAGAGGCCTTGCAAAATTCCCACCTCTCGGGGGAGGTGTATTATGGTGATTTTTCAATGGATGGTGGGTTCACCAGGAAACTTTTGAATGGTAGTTTCCACGCCTAGGTTGCGAATGTGTTTAGTTTTAGCCTTAATCATCCAAGTCCTAGGTTTGAAAAGAATGCGTCTAAGCTATTCTATATAAAATGCAGATTTAAATGAAGATAGAAACAAATTTAAAATAGAAAACAAAAATAAAAGGCTACATTACAGAGCCATACCTGATCCGGATGTCTAATGGAGATTCTAATGTTTGAAGCAGTCATGGATCGCCTCTGATTTGACAGGATCGTATGCTATCAGACATAATCGTCTGAGATCTGATGAATTCATCTGATGAATTTGTCAGAGACCTGCAAATAGAGAAATAGGTGCAAAACAGAAAATACAACAATGCTAACATAGGGAAATAGTGTAAAATGACAATAACAATATCAAATTGAAAATTATAAATAGAAACATGAATGCATTATACTGATTTAATGACAATTATGACTTAATTATGCATTTGATCTAGATGGGTGAACTCCAAGATGCAAAATAATAAGAAATAATCATAATATTAATCAAATGCAGAATAATACAATAGAAAAAGGATGAAGAAATGCAAACTCTGGGCACTGATTGCCCCCAATGTGGACTACAGTCGAAATCATCTTTGATTAGACAGGATCACCTTCGATCTGAACAGGATCGTCTACGACAATGTAAGCTTGCTCCGACTGAAAAATACTAAGGTACCTACAACAAAATTTGGATAGAACAAGTGCAAATAGTAATTTAAGATGTCTAGTGTGTGTAGAATTTAAGTTACAGGGAATTTCAGCCAGGGGGATGCTAAGGGGAGGGCCTAGGATTAAATAGGCTTAGGAGGGAGGTTAGGAGGTTGGAGATCATCTCTATTTGGGAGATCTCCAATGGGGAGGGTCTCTAACGATGCAGACACGCTTCTGCCTGGATTAGAGATGCCGTTGGAATAGAGACTAATTATGAAAAATCAGTTTTGGGACAAGATCGTCTGGACGTCCTAGCCTAGACGAAATCGTTCGATCTGAGGCGATATCGTCTGATCGATGACGATATCGTCAAACGATCAAAATAAATTCTAAAAATGGCATGGGAAATGAGGAAAAGGATTAAGCGGCAATTTGGGAGCAGTTTTGGAGGTTAAAATTTGAATTTGAATATTTACTTAGAGTAATTGTAATTATTAAGGTTTTACTGCGCCAATTTTAGGGTGCTACATTTTGCCCCCTCTTTAGAAAATTTTTCAAAGAAAATGCATTAAATATGAGTTCTTCTCGATTTACGAGAAAGCAAAAATTATTCCCATTTTTAGGTGACGATTCTTGGTCGAATCGTACGATAGCTTACTATGGTGCCCCCTCCGTGTTTTTACCCAAATCAAACGTTTGAGGTAAAAACGCAAAAAAGCAAAATTTTAAAATTTTTTTAATTGTGTTTTGAATAAAATTAAGAAAAATAGGGTAAAACCTTAATTCATTTTTACTGTTCATTTTTTCTAGTTTTTAGAGCTCTGCAAACAAAAATGGTGGAGACAGCGCACAGATCAACAGAGGTCCAGTGTGGGCTACGAGTAAGAGTCTAAACTAAGTTTAGAATGCTTTAAGTTGAATTTACATGCTTTTTAGATGAATTTTGAGCAATTTTTTAGCATCGTGGCCATTTTTGGGCCGTCGACGTCGTCGGGACAAAATTGTCCTGATTTCGATGAAATCGTCTCAAGTTCGCCGATTTCGTCCAAGGGGAAATCGACGAAAGGGGGACAATTTCGACAAATTAGGGACGATTTCGACTTGCGAAATCGAAGACGATTGTGCTCAATTTGGGACGATATCATCCAATAGTGGACGATATCATCATTTATATAAAGTTGAACTAATTTTACTTGCATTTGTTAATCACTTGAGTTTTTATTAATGATTTTTATTATGTTGTTGTTTATGTTGCAGAGAGGTTTACTAAAGAGCAGAGAATGGAAATACGACGGGTTGAGAGATGACTTGGCTGCTCTATCATAGGCAAAGCGAGATCAGATGGCTCAAGCTGGCTTACAGCATGTGGCAGAGATGCCACAAGTTTTTACAGACATGGGGCTACTGACAGCCCTGGCAGAGAGGTGGTATTCGGGCTCTTCCTATTTTTGGTTACCCATAGGGGAGATGACTTCCACATTAGAGGATGTATGGAGGATTCTGAGGATCCCCATACAAGGACAGTTGATCACTCCTACAACCAATCAGGGCCATGCTATTATGCGATTGTGTGGCGATCCAAGCTTCGCCCTGGAGAAGGGCATAGTGAACATCGAGGCGCTGCGTCATATGCCTGGGACATCTAGACTCACACAAGTTTTGGCCAGAGTGGTAGGTGGACTTCTATTGTGCCACCAGAGTGGATGCAAGGTACCATGGGTGCTAGCAAATGTGATCTGTGACATGTGTGACCATGGTTACAGATTCTCTTAGGGCAATTTTGTTCTATGCTGATTATATAGGATCCTGCATGGGGTCGTGTACAAGGGCAACCGATGTCTGGTTATGACATCACTTCTACAGGTTTGGTGCTGGGAGCACATTACAGTGTGAAGGCCGATAGGGCTTCCTTTGATAGGGATTGATGGGGAGAGGCCTCGAGTTTTCTACTGGTGGCTTCGAAGAGGGGCACAACGACAGATTGATCTACCGATGTCTTAGAGACTGCTGGATGACCTTGTCCTAGACCAGATCACCTGGAGGCCTTGGAGGGACCATCCAAGGTGGGCCGAGGATAGACAGAAGTTGGATTGCATCAGGCGAGTTTGCTGGCTAAGGATGGAGAGGGGAGAGGTGGAGCTCCATCGCTACTACCGAGTTTTGCAATAGTTCGGTCTACAAAAAGGGATCCCATCTCTCAGGGATTATGAGTTTTCTCAGACTATCTGGGATAACACTACAATTAGCAAGGCTATAGATATGCAATGATTCTAAATTCAGGACGTAGATGATGCCCACATTCAGCCAGTGGATGGGGACGATGCAGGGGTAGTCGATGGCTATGATGCCTGGTATGCAAGCATTCACCCTCCTCGGATGATGAGGGCTCAGGGTCCGATTCACGTAGTTGTGCATCCAATGGGAAGGTAGTGCCAGGCGGACATTGAGGCAGCCCAAGGTCACGGTGGGAGAGAGCAGAGGAAACCATAGGCACAATAGAGGCCATGATAGTAGGAGAGGATGGAGGAGAGACCCCCTTCTCCATAGAGAGAAAGGCCACCATCGCCTGATAAGGGAAAGGGTGTTGAAACTAGGGAGAGCAGTGAGATAGCGACTCTCCAAGTGGAGACAGTCTGTCTCTAGACATAGGTGTAGACCCTGCAGGAGGAGGCTGCACGACACCGAGCTGAGGTTACATAGCTCAGAGATGAGATTGCATGCCTCAGATCATGGGGCGGAGGGGCGAGCACTCGGGAGCTAGCATGAGCTATTGCCTAGATCACTTTTTATCAGGCACTATACCACCAGATGGTGCCAAAGGAGGAGAGATTACCACTACCAGCTACCATCATAGATCCGATCAAGATTGGGTCATCAAGGACTTCGTCTCGATCCATGACTAGGACTCATAGTACCACTCATACTGCGATGGGGCCACTCCATCCACCTCAGGGCAATGGAGGAGATGAGGCTGAGAGCTCGAGGGGTTCTTGAGGCTAGACTACTGCACTACACTATATAGATTGAGACATAGTTTTTATTATTTTTGATAGAGGATTGAGTATGCCAAGGTACAGATTGTGGCATACCAATCTAGTTTTGAGATGATGTATATATTGTTGTATATATATATATATATATATATATATATATATATATATATATATATATATATATATATATATATATATATAGATGAGATATTTTTGATCATATGACTTGTCTTATGTGTTTTTATGATGCTTTAATGTTTTGATTGATTGATTTGATGATTCATGTAATTACGTCGTTGGAAATATTCTAGTTGAAATGTCATGCTTGAAAAATTTAAATGAAATTATATGATAGAAAATATTGGTTGTTTGTGATGTGGTGATTTGATAAAAAAATAAAAATAAAAAGGGACTTTTAACAATAATTTCAAAGGACATTGTTGCTATTATAGACCATTTCATGGAGTCGCCGCTCACTCGGTCGTCAAGCTAATCCTAGTATAGAAATATTGTTAAAAAATAAAAGAGTGCTTAAGAGACTGTCTTAAGACTTTGGTGCAATGGTGCAAATGATGATGATGATGGTTTGTTTTTCAGAGGTTCATAAAAATAGTATGCATGAAATAATGTTAAAATGATTTTTTCTAGACATAAATTCCTAAGTGTGATAAATTTTTTGGATAATTCCCTAGGAATTATACCATCATTGCAAAATTGAAGGTTGACATAATGACATGAAATAATGATAATGTGCATGCTTTTGAAAGCATAATTGTGTAACATAATGATTTAAGTCATATGGTTTTCATGATTTTTAAATAAATGGGGAATAAAAATTGTTACAATGGTTTGTGCTAGGCATAGAATATGTAGGTATAGACTTATACCATCATCGCGAAATCCAAAAAGAGATAGTTTTATTGCATGGTTGATTTTTAATAAACATAAAATATGAAGATGAGGACTTGCGCTAGGCATAAAATTCCAATTTTGGTTTTAGAACTATACCATCGTCACGAAAGTCGACAATATATATATATATATATATATATATATATATATATATATATGTGTGTGTGTGTGTGTGTGTGTTTTGATTGTATGGTTTGAAAGAAATTTTGATCTTTTTGATTATGCATGTAGTTGTATTTATACTAAACAACTGTACTTTAAAGAAGAAAATGAATTTATTCCAAACAATTTGTAAAAAATATTTCAAAGTATCTTAAAGACAAAAGTTAGATTTATAAGGAATCCCATGTGCATATGTGAATTCATTTCCAATCTTGATTTATCATAATGATACACAAAATCTCTCAAATACAAAATGTGTGTGCAATTGCTATGTTTGTTTACCAGGTTTGAGCAAGATAATATGATACAAGTGATTTGAATGAACCAAGTAAGTGTTCATTAACCATGATTTAGATGCATATAACCATACTAGACTACTATGTAAGTCGGATTATCAAGATCTAGCTAATCCATAAGCAGACATAGGTCTATACAAAAGAAGGTCGCTAATGTGACAGACATATCGCCATGCTAGGAGTTACCCAAGGCCAAGCAGGTTGGGCACAAACCACCTGTTATGGGGCTTACCTCACAGTTTTCGAATTATTGAGAATTCTAGGGATTCAAGCTCATCAACCCTTCTTTTCTTTTCAAAGGGTAGGGAAAGGGATTTTATTGCTTTTTGCTTTTGCTTTATTTTGCTTTCTTTTGTATTTTTGCTTGATAATGTTGTAATGATATAAAATAACATTTTTCTTTTTCTCTTTTTCTTGAACTTTGCTTTTTCTTTTTGTTCTATGCTAGGGATACTTGCTCGGATTAGCTGTAGAGCAAGGGATTTTTATTTTGGGTAGGGGTGAGCTTGTCCTTTTGCCAATTCTCAAAGATTCTAGACCATGTGCATGATAGGATAGCAGGGGAAACTTTTCGCTCAAGAAACCACTTCTACTATGTAGCATAGCATGGACATTACAAATATAATCATTTTATTGTGAAAAGATATGCTTGGTTTAAGTAAATAACAAGATCAATTCTCCGTACTCAAACTTTATTTAATTGAATTTTGTGGACTTTGATATAAGAGAGATTAGTAATCATGCCAGATAAAAATCAAGATATTTATTTTTGTGTTTGTGAAAGTGAGGGATTCCAAATAAATGCTAATTTATCTAAAATAATTTGAAATATATAACTGCAACATTTGTAAGAAGATATATATAAATACTTTTTGAGAAGTTTTGAGAATGTTGACTCTCTCTTTCTTATTTATGTTGTTTGGTTTCGAAAGAGTCAAGAATATTGCTGTTTTCTTATTATTATTATTATTTATTATTATTATTTTATTTTTTTGAAAGAATTAACAAGTGCCATAAATACAACAAATAGTTTTGAAGATTTTGATGATTATGAATGTTTTTGGTGTTTTTGAATTTGAAAGAAATACAAAATAGTGAAATATTTTAAACAAATATATACAAGGATGAAATGACCAAATTTATACATAGTAACGTTTAAGATGCAAAATGTTCATGGGTTCTTTAAGTTCTTTACCATCTAAGGTAGATAATTTATATGCTCCTGATTCAAATTTAGCAGTGATAATGTATGGTCCAAGCTAGTTGGGCTCAAATTTACCTTTAAGGTCCTTAGTTGCATTAGTATTTTTTTGATTTTCTTTTAAAACAAGGTCGCTGATCTCAAAGGACCGATGAACTTTTTTGGCATATGATCTTTTAAGCTTGTTTTGGTAGGCATGGAGATGTTCCAAAGCATTGATGCATTTTTCATCTAGGAGTTCCTGCTGACTGAGTCTGCCAGCACGATATTCATCTCTTACTTTGGTATCTTGAAGTAGTAGAGCCAAAGAAGGAACTTCTAATTGAAAGGGAAAAACTGCTTCAGCACCATAAACCAAAACAAAAGGTGAAGTTCCAGTGGGAGTTCGAACACTAGTTCGATAGGCCCACAAGGTCGGATATAATTGAATGTGCTAGTCGCGGCCAGTTTTATTGACCAATTTTTTGAGAATTTTGATTAAGGTTTTGTTAGAAGCTTCTGCTTGACCATTACCCTAAGGATAATAGGGAGTGGACCAACGATGTTGAATCTTATATTTTTGGCATAATTTTTTAACATCTTTATTTTTGAAACAAGTTCCATTATCAGATATGAGATTTGTAGGAATTTCAAACCTACAAATGATTTGATTAAAAATAAATTTAGAGACTTGTGTGCCAGTGCAGGAAGCTAAAGGCATAGCTTCAACCCACTTCGTGAAATACTCGATGGCGGTTATGATGAATTTGTGTCCATCAGATGACACAGGATTGATTTTGCCAATAATATCTAAACCCCATTTTGAAAAGGGCCAAGGAGATGAAATAGCCTACAATTCTTATGCAGGCACATGGACAAGGTCAGCATGTTTCTGGCACTTGTCGCAATGGCGCACATAATCATGTGCGTCATTCTCCATGGTAGGCCAAAAGTATCCTATCCTAAGGAGCTTTTTAGCAATGACACTACCACTGAAGTGTCCTCCACAAGATCCATCATGGGCTTCACTCAAGGCTGATTTGGATTCTTCTAAATTCAAACATCTTAATAGGATACCTTCAAAAGATCTCCTATATAAAGTATTGCCAATTATTACAAATTGACTTGCTCGTCTACATAATAATCGACGTTGGTTTCTACTAGAATTGGCAGGGAAAGTCCCATTTTGGAGAAAATCAAATATATCCGTATACCAAGGTTCAAGAGTAGTTTCATTGATTAGAAACACATCCAAAGGTTCTAAGCATGACTTATTTGAAGTGGGTTCCTACAGTCGACAAATAATGATAGTGGCATATTTGTCATCTAACTCTAAGGGCAGGAGAGATGCAGCTGCGGCCATAGCATCAGCTGCACAATTGCAAGTTCGAGGAATAGCTTCCAGGTAACTTGATAAAATAGAGGCATTAATTGTAAAACATAGGCTTTATATGGGCGTAGTTTATCATCTATGGTCTGATAAACTTCATTAATTTGGTTTATAACAAGTTGGGAGTCACCAAAAACTAACAGATGTTTAATTTTTAGCGCCAAGGTAGCTCGTAATCCAAGGATTAAAGCTTCATATTCAGCAATATTGTTGGTGCAAGCAAATTTTAATTTGAAGGACATAGGAATAAGATGTTTTTGCGAGGATATTAAAATAATACCCACACCAGCCCCACTCATGCATCGGGCTCCATCAAAGTATAAGGACCATTGTTCAATATGGTCTGCCTCTAATTGAAGGCATTCATCAGGAAACTCAATGATGAGGGGATGGGTAGACTCTAAGGGTGCAACAACTAATTGATCTACTATGATTTGACCCTTAACAGACTTTTTTCCTATGAACGTGAGGTCAAACTCGCTTAGAGCAAGAACCCACTTGGTTGTGCGACCCGATAAATAAGGTCGACTCATGAGATACCTCAAGGGATCATATTTAGCAATGACATAAGTTTTCTGACTAAGCATATAATGGCATAATTTTTGCATAGCAAACATGACTGCTAGACATAGTTTTTCCAACACTGTGTAGTGGGTTTCATAATTGACAAAGGTTCGACTAATATAATAATTAGCACGTTCTCTCTTTTCATCATCAAGCTGAGCTAACATAGCTCCTAAGGCAGAATCTGAAGCTGAAATATACAGGAGAAATGGGCGATCAGGTTTAGGCGATGAAAGCATAGGTGGATTAAGGAGGTATTGTTTGAGAAGTTCAAAAGCTTATCTACATTCGTCGTCCCAATTAAAAGGGACATCCTTCTTAAGAAGTTTAATAAAGGGACCAGTTTTGTCCGCCAGCTTATCGATGAAGTGACGGATAGCTTGAAGCTTACCTTGTAAACTTCATAACTCAGATATATTAGTAGGTGCGGGCATATCAGTGATAGCCGCAATATTCAGAGGGTCAATTTCGATACCACATAAATAAACTAAAACCTCTAATAGTTTACCGGACTTAACTCCGAATATGCATTTGGCTGGATTTAATCGAATAAGATATTCTCTTAATCGATTAAAAACTTTTCTCAAATCATCTAAATGATTATCTTCATTAATAGAGCGAGCTATAATATCATCTACATAATCATGTAGGATATCATGCATCATATCATGAAAAATATAAGTCATAGCTCGTTGATAGGTTGCACCTACGTTCTTTAAGCCAAATGGCATCACTTTCCAACAAAAGGTACCCCAGGGGGTAATAAAGGCTATTTTAGCCTGATCTTTAGGAGCTATCCTGATCTGATTATAACCGAAGAATCCATCCATTAAGGACATCATCCCACTCTCGACAGTAAAGTCAATGATTTGATCCATGTTTGGAAGAGGAAAATCATCTTTAGGGCATGCAACATTAATATCTCTAAAATCTATGCAAACCCTAACTTTGGTAGCTTCTTTCTTAGTGATTGGAACTACATTTGATATCCATTCAACATAATCAATAGCTTGTATAAAAACGACATTCAAGAGTTTTTCTAACTCCCCTTTGACTAGCAAAGCCACTTTGGGATGCATTTTTCTAAGTTTTTGTTTAACAGGTTTAGCATCCGGATGGACTACTAGGTGATGCATGACTACAAAAGGGTCTAAACCTGGCATATCTTCATATGTCCAAGCGAAGACATCTTCATACTCTGTAAGGAATGCAATGTATTGCTCTTGTTTTTCTTGACTTAATTCTGATCCAATATTGATTATGTGGGGATTATCCTCAGTTCCAATGTTAACTTTAATGACATTTTCTAGTTCCATGTGTAGATCTCTTTCAAAATTAGGTGGGGCGGGTGAAACGCCCAATTCTTGTAATTCTTTTAAGGTTAACTTGGATAATTCATCTTGAGGAGTCGTAGCCTCAAGCTGGGCTATAGTTGGCATAGAACCATCAAAATAAAATCCATTGTGTAACATCTCTTCAACGGAGACATCGTGGAAGATATCTCCTTCCAACTCCTCATCGGAGTCAGCAATCATTTTAGGGTAAGCTATGGATAGCATATTACATGTAAATGGCTGAGTTTTTAGAGGCAAATCATCATGCCTATCCAAATAATCTTGATAACATATGAGTTGATCATCATATTCGAAAGGAAAGGGTTGACCCTTACTAGGAAATAGGCCCACACCACAACGGGTAGGCCACGGTTCTACCTCGAAAGGTTCTTTCATGCCATTTTGGAAAGGTCCCAAGCCTTTCCATTTATATCCCATTTTAAGCATTATGGGTTTAGCTTTAATATATTCATTGGTAAAATAACATTGAGCATATCCCTCATGATGAGTTTTGATATTTCGAGGGATTCTTCCCTAGTCATATCCTTTATAAATGAAGGCACAACTCCTAACTTGGTAAGTACTTCCCATAGGTTGTGGGAGGCCCAAAGTACGAGGAGATGGTGGCAAGTTATTTAAAAGAATTGAATTTTGCATGAAAGCATTTGTTTTTTTTTATATTAAGATTGTGGATAAATCTGGTAAAAGTTCATCAGAAAGAGCATAATATGTAGAAGGATCATTCCCTATATCTTTAGATGTGGAAGGTATGATAGATGTTGATAATGTGGAAGTGTTAAGAGATGGGTCTATAGGTTTTGAAATTATAGGGATAGAACATGAAGGATTGGTTGTGGATTGAAGATCTTTTTGAGGTTCTAGAGTGATTTGTTCAGAAGATGGTTGAGTTAAATGTATAGGTGTAGTTGATGGGGTAGATGATGTTATGTGTGTGTGTTTCACACGTTTAGATGAAAAATAATAACTAGGATGTGTGGATGACAGAGCGGGGAAAAATTGCACTCCAACAGGTTCTGCCAAAGCACACATATCAAAGGGTCTAGGGTCACCATGGATAGTGACCAACTGATTTTTAAATTCAAATTTAACACATTGGTGTAAAGTTGATGGGACTGCTCGCATCGCATTGATCCAAGGACGACCCAAAAGTATATTGTACGATGCTAGGCAATGTACAATAAACACGGTTGTATCTAGGGTTCTAGGACCAACTTGCAAGGGTATAATAATGACTTCACATGTTTCTTGTGTCTCATCATTGAAAGCTTTGATAATCATGTTAGTTTTCTTCATTTCATCACTTCTAAATCCAAATCATTGGTAGAAGTCAAAAGTGCAAATGTTTAGAGATGAACCATTATCAATCAGGACTCGTTTAACAGCTACATCTCCAATTAGAGCAGTAATATATAAGGGATTATCCTTATGTAAACTGTGTTGTGGGATATCTTTATCCCGGAAGTCAATACAATCGATCTCTCTAGTGATGATAGTATTGGTCATGGCTTCAGGTTGAATGTTTTGAGGTACCATAATTTGGCTTAATGTAAGCATCAACTCCTCCCTATGGGTAGGATAAGATCTTAATAAGTCCAAAAGGGAAATTCTGGCTGTAGTATTGGATAATTGCTCATTAATATTGTAATGGGGTTTAGGTTGAACATTAGGAGCATGATTCCCTTTATTGGGATTTTTCAAAACAAATGGAGCTGATCTATCATTCTGGTTTGGTTCTTGTTGAGAATTTTGAGCCTGTTGTTGGGTAACGACTCCAATGGTACCTACAATGTTATATTGAGGATGCTGAACTGGTCTCGGTTGAGCTTTTATGGCTTGTTCATTAGAAAGGAACTAATTAGAAGAGGTTAACATAGTAACTCTTCTAGGAAATGGTTCTTTTGGAACCATAGCATCTGTGATGGGTTGAATAGGATCTAATTCATTTTCAAAACTATTCGATTGGTTTGAAGTGATGTTTATTTCACTTTCAGTATCTGATTCTATATCACTAGAATCTAAAGTTTGAAAATTATGTAGGGGCCTGGTTGTGACCAGGGATAAGGTTGTGTCAAATATTTGAGGATCCTGAATAGGTAATTTTCCACTAATAGTTCCTACATATCGGGTAGGAGGAGGAACATTATGATGTTCGATTTTATTGGCCACCTCTTTACCATGTCTTGGTAAAGGGTGTTGAAATATGTCTAATGATTGATTAGCATTTTGATTTTGATTTTGGGGAATGTTATTTTGAGGATTATTAGGAGCATTTTGTTTAGGTTGGAAGGCTTGCACATCCATTTCATTATTATCAATCAGATCCTGTATTTTATGTTTCAACCTTTTACAAGCGTTGGTAGGTCCTTTATGAAAATCACAGTGTAAGTCAGCTCTGTATCCGGGTATAGTTGGATCAGGTTCTCGGATAGCTGGTAATTGGATCAAACCTCTTTTGAGTAATTGAGGTAAAATAGTTGATAACGGTTGGTTCAATCTAGTAAATTCTCGAGGAGGCTTATCAGGCGGTTTCAATATAAATTTTTTTGTTGTTTTTGTTGCATTGATATTAGCAACATTTCTGCTATCAGTGACTCCGTCACCTATGACTTGTTTGTTTTTATATTGATTTCTGGAGGTTTTCTCATCATCTTTCTTCCTAAGTTGGCCTCTCCTAATGAGGGCATATTCTACTCTTCGAGCTAAATCTATAGCCTAATCGAAGGTAGTTAAAGTAGCAGTTGATAGTTCATAAGATATTTGTTCTTGTAAATTATTGATAAAAATGTCCAACATTTCCCTATAAGGTAGCACAAAGTGCAATTTTCCTATAAAATATCTCCATCTGGCTAAGAAATTGGCAAAACATTCATCCTTGTCTTGTTTTAAGTTGTATAAATATTTAATGGTTACATGCCTCTCGATGTAGGCACTAAATTGATGGACAAAAGATTCAGCTATTTCTTCAAAGTTTCTCAAAGAATGAGTGGGCAATTGATAGTACCACTCTAATGCCATTCCACCTAAACTTTTTGGGAACATTTTTAGTAATAGCAAGTCATCATGTGATATATCATGACATGCTATCCTAAACATGCGAAGATGCTCTATGGGATCTTCGGTTCCTTTATATATAGGTAGGATGGGCATGAGAAAATGCTTTGGGTATGGTTGTGCTACAACTATGGTATCCAAAGGTTGACTACATATCTCTCGATAATTGTTTGAGGGACGGTAAGGATCTATCTGGTCCATATGCGAAGCTAACTAATTCACCATGGCTTCCAAATTACTATCTTGCCCACCATATTGGTTTGGTAGGGCATTGATATGGGATTTGTGAGCATATGATGGAGGGACATGAAGATTAGATGCTATGTTGCTATTGTGTAAGTTGTTGGTAGGAAAGTTGTTATGAAGGAATTTTGAAGTTGTATTATGCTGTATTCCAGATTGTTGAAAATTGGTGTTTAACTTCATTTTAGGTTTTTGTTTACTTGAAGCATATTAATCAATAGTTTGGCAAAGTAAAGCAGTGAAGGAAGTTTTCTTTTGTGTGGGAATGATTTTAGGCTCAATAAAAGGTTCCTTAGGATGTTGGGTAACCTGTTGTTTTGGCATGTTCTGAATCATAGTGACCATATCTCTATTGGATGGTCCAGCCTTATCACTTTCTTGATCAATGAAAGACAAGGGATTAGTGTGCACATCAAACATATGTTCCATGGTTGCTTGAGTGTCACTAATTTGCCCTTTATCAATACAAACTGCCATATTAGGAGTTCCAATGTTATTATTGAAAAATTTCCAGAAATAATCTAAGTTGTCAAAAGCAATAGTTCCATCTGGAGCTACTCTAGGGGATGAGGGTCCATCCTCCTTAACATTTTATTCTTGTTCATTGTCTTCACCTAGGTCATATTCTGGTCGATCTAGAGTTTCTCCTTCTGGAATTGGATCTTCAGGAAGGACATTTGGGTTTCCAGTTTTATCTTCTAACCAATCTTCTTCTTCTCCTTCAGTTTGTTTACCATTCCTAAGTTTAGGCATTGTGGTTAACTTAGATTCCAGCAAATATATATATATATATATATATATATATATATATATATATATATATATATATATATATATATATGTTGTAAGCTTTAAGAGGTATATATTAATTATATACCTACTACAATATTTAAAATGAAATGTTTTGGTTTTTGTTATGTTTTTTAGTTTTTTTTTCTTGTTTTTGTAATAATATTGTAAAGATAACAAACAACACAATAAATGCAAGAACTAATACTGAAAGTAATGATCTAGTTTTCTATAAAAAATTTATAAATATCATTAATGGGCTCAAGTTCTTCAGGAGTCATGAAGTATTCTTCAAATTGAAAATTTTCTTTCAAAAATTTAATGAAAAGAGCTATAGTGATATTATCTATCTCAGATGCTGGTTGATAGAAGTAAAGCTCGTGGCAATACTCTCAATATAACATAGCTCGAGGAACTCTATTCCATATTTCCCTATCCATAAGAACAACATCTTGGTATTCTACATGACCTAGGAACTGGTGTATAATGGCCACGTTCTCGAGGTATTCCTTGAAGGTGAACAATTCTGACGACACAAGAGCTCTCCTATAAGCTAACCATCTATGGCAGGCTCTCTGAAGTTCATGATAAAAGATGAGTTGATGAGGATCCAGGATTCTATCTAGGACAAGCCTCTTTATTTGTTTAAGTTTTGTTGACCTAGATGAAATGAAACTTAATCTTCTATCAAGTTCGTCCCACAAAAGTTGATTTCTATCTGTTTTAGGCACACTAAGCACATAATTGATTTCTATGGCTACCAATTGGTTTTCAACATTTATAGTAACTGCTAATATTTTCTTAGGAGCTACCATCTAAACATGATATGCAACTTATTAGTTTTAAATGATTTGAAATGCATCTATGTTTTGGTTGTTTTATTTTTTTGTTTTATTTTCAAAAGGTTTTAAATGCATTCACGTCGGGTTCACCAAAATGTATCGCTCCAAATTTTTTGCATCCCTACCTTCAGGCTATAGGATCAGTGCCCGGAAGGAGGATGGGAAAAGGATGGCATGGTACCTCAAACTGAGAGGCCTTGCAAAGGTCTCACCTCTCGGGGGAGGTGTATTATGGTGATTTTTCGATGGATGGTGGGTTCACTAGGAAAATTTTGAATGGCAGTTTCCACGCCTAGGTTGAGAATGTGTTTAATGTGTTCAGTTTTAGCCTTAATCATCCAAGTCCTAGGTTTGAACAGAATGTGTCTAAGCTATTCTATATGAAATACAGATTTAAATGAAGACAGAAACAAATTTAAAATAGAAAATAGAAAGAAAAGGCTACATTACAGAGCCATACCTGATTCAGATGTCTAATGGAGATTCTAATGTTTGAAGCAATCATGGATCGCCTCTGATTTGACAGGATCATCTGCTATTAGATAGAATCTTCTGAGATCTGATGAATTCATCAGACGAATTCGTCAGAGACCTGCAAATAGAGAAATAGGTGCAAAACACAGAAAATAAAGCAATGCTAACATATGGAAATAGTGTAAAATGACAATAACAATATCAAATTGAAAATTATAAATAGAAACATGAATGCATTATACTGATTTAATGACAATTATGACTTAATTATGCATTTGATCTAGATGGGTGAACTCCAAGATGCAAAATAATAAGAAATAATAATAATATTAACTAAATGCAGAATAATACAACAAAAAAAGGATGAAGAAATGCAAACTCTGGGCACTGATTGCCCCTAATGTGGACTGTAGTTGAAATCATCTCTGATTTGATAGGATCACATCTGATCTAAACAAGATCATCTATGATGATGCAAGCTTGCTCCAGTTGAAAAATACTAAGGTACCTATAACAAAATTTGGATAGAACAAGTGCAAATAGTAATTTAGGATGTCTAGTGTGTGTAGAATTCAAGTTACAAGGAATTTCAGCCAAAGGGATGCTAAGGGGAGGGCCTAGGATTAAATAGGCTTAGGAGGGAGGTTAGGAGGTTGGAGATCATCCCTATTTGGGAGATCTCCAACGGGGAGGGTCTCTAACGGCACAGACACGCTTCTGCCCAAATTAGAGACACCGTTGGAACATAGACTAATTATGAAAATTAGTTTTGGGAGAAGATCGTCTGGACATCCTAGCCCAGATGAAATTATCCGATCTGAGGCGATATCGTCTGATCGGCGACGATATCGTCAAATGATCAAAAAAAATTCTAAAAATGGCATAGGAAACGAGAAAACGGATTAAGCGACGGTTTGGAAGTGATTTTGGAGGTTAAAATTTGAATTTGAATATTTACTTAGAGTAATTGTAATTATTAAGGTTTTATTGTGCCAATTTTAGGGTGCTACAATGGCATTACTTACATTCAAATGTTACAAGGATGAGAATGTAGAACAAAAAGGATTGATAGAATTACTTAAAATGAAAACTAAAATGGATAAATCATACCTAGATAATTTTTTTCAATCCTCATGTAGTATTGTGAACACAAGATTATATTAAGAAGGGGGTGAATAGTATAAGACAATTTTTTACTTTTCTTTTCAAATCAATATTATGCAATGTATAGATAGAAATATCAACAATAGTAATCAAAGTAATGCACAAATAACCATACACAATAGAGACACCAATTTAACGTGGTTCACTCAATGTGGGCTACTCCACTAAGAAAATATTTCACTAAAATTTTCTTAATCAATCTCTTGGGAATCCTTTACCTATTACAATTTTTATGGACCTCTGTCCAAAGGAGACACAAATCCCCTAATCAATTTCATGGATATCTATCCATAGGAGAACTTTTTGTCCTTAGCTCTGACTGGTGATCTTCTAGAATAACTATTTCCTCCACTACTCTGGCTAATGAATATCTATCCACTGAAGACACCTATCCTCACTACCTTGGCTAATGGATCTCCATCCACTAGATAATGTCATCCTCTATACTATATCACCTTTAAAGCTTGTTATAATCACAGTGACACTGAGAGGGGGGGTGAATCAGTGTGATCTTTTAATATTTAAACTTGTAATACTTAAAGCTGAAATAAAGCAAATTTAAACTAGATAGAACAAAAGAGCATCACACACAACACAGATTTAATGAGGTTCACCAATGTGGTTACTC
The DNA here is from genome assembly GCA_028583015.1 of Wollemia nobilis. Classification (NCBI taxonomy): domain Eukaryota; kingdom Viridiplantae; phylum Streptophyta; class Pinopsida; order Araucariales; family Araucariaceae; genus Wollemia; species Wollemia nobilis. Next base: position 1,579,926 of record JAQPPZ010016965.1, read on the forward strand.
CTCAAAAAGGGCTGCTTGGACTACCATCCAAATCCAGCCTTTACAAAGCAACAACTTTACAACAATTTACCAGCACCAACTGGAAGGAGCACCAACCCCTCAATTTTTTTGCACCAATAGAAAGGAGCACCTACCCCCAAATCACCAGCACCTATTGGAAGGAGCACCAACCCCTTATGCCAAGCTGCAACTTGGACTTCTATAGAAACAAAGAAAATAACTGAATAATACCTTCACCTTATTGCTCACTGTCTGCAGATTCTTTGCACTCTACTTTTGCTGTGCAAATGCTTCACACTATCAGTCTGCTTCTGCGCAACAGTCTCTCACACTACGCTTCGTCACAATAAAACTATCGCTTCTACTCCTATGCACTTTTTTTGCTTTCTGTATGCTCTTGCTTCACACTTAGCTTAATTCGATATGACTAGCTCTCAGCTCTCTTCGAACTTCACTTGACTTAATTCGATACGATTCACATACTGTGCATTATAGAATTAATTTGCACGCAATCGAGATGCACACTTCAATTAAAAACTCTGAAAAAACCCTCCTTAAATAATAGAAATTTCAAACTTGAAATATAGTCGACTGTAACCCTAAAGATCGTTGGCTGCAAAACCCTAAATTTTGTCGACCCAGATTCAACTTTGTCGACTTCAACCCTAAAGAGCATCGATTGTAAAACCCTAAATTTTGTCGGCCTAGATTCAACTTTGTTGGCTTCAACCGTCTTTGCCACCTTTGTCACTTTCCTATAGCTTCTGCCACAAAACTGCAACATGTCGCAATATCGTGACACCTTTAACATCCGTACGCCTTCTTATCTCTGTTGTCACGAAATCGTGACACTTTTGGCATTTGTTTGCTTTGACAACATTTTTGTCATGAAATCACGACACTTCTAATTATTGCTGACATCATCCTTACTTCTATCGTGAAATCGTGACACTTTTTGCTTCTAGGCCTTCTTCCCTGCTTTTGTCGCAAAATCGTGACACTTTTTGCATTCGTACATTTTTCTCCTCAGTCACCAGCGAAAACGTAACATGTCACAAAATCATGACATTTTTTCCTCTGAGCTTTCTATATCCTCTTCGGGTCGCGAAAACCTGACGTGTCGCGATATCGTGACACTTTTCCTCCTTGGCGCTTTTTCTCCGAACATGTCGCGAAATCACGACTGTTTTCTTCCTTAGTGCTTTTTCTCCAAACATGTCATGAAATCGCGACTGTTTTCTTCCTTAGCACTTTTTCTCCGAACATGTCGCAAAATCACGACATTTTTCTTCCTTAGAGCTTTTTCACCAAACATGTTACGAAATCGTGATAGTTTTCTTCCTTAGTGCTTTTTCACCAAGCATGTTGCGAAATCACGACAGTTTTCTTCCTTAGCGCTTTTTCACCAAACATGTCACGAAATCGTGACAGTTTTCTTTCTTAGCACTTTTTCACCAAACATGTCATGAAATCACGACAATTTTCTTCCTTAATGCTTTTTCTCCAAACATGTCACGAAATCACGACAGTTTTCTTCCTTAGTGCTTTTTCTCCCAACATGTCACGAAATCGCGATAGTTTTCTTTCTTAGCGCGTTTTCTCCAAACATGTCATGAAATTGTGACAATTTTCTTTGTGCCATCTCTCTCCTTGGCCATTTCTTGAAATCATGACAATTTTTTTTGCACTTTCTCTCTCCTCTAACATGTCACAAAATCGTGACAGTTTTTCTTGCCTGCTGAAAATGTCGCGATATCGTGACACTTTTCTTACTTGTATTTTTCTTTGAAATTTTGCAAAGAGGCAACTATGGTCTTCTTGGAAACTCATTATCAATGCTCTAAATAACCTTTGAAATTTTGTCCTCTGCATCTGAATGACTTTTGAACTGCCTGTCCACTGCATCATTAGATCTAACTGCTTGTGTTGACAACAATGACAAAAATATTGCAACACCTTGCTCAACAATCTCCCCCTTTGGAATTGTTGGCAACACCTGTGTAAATTCCTATAACTCTTCTCCCCCTTTGTCAATAATACCAAAGGGCTACTGCAGACTCCCCCTGAGTCCATACACACAATTCTCAGGCACAATTTGTTGCACTTAGCACAAATTATGATCATGAGCAAAAGAATAGTCAAATACTCAAATGCTCCCCCTGAGAAAGTGATCCCTGTAGCTAGTCACTTCTTGGGAGGTGTTACTACTCCCATTTTGTTTCGAAGGTACTCAAACACTTCCTTGGGCAATGGTTTTGTAAAAATATCTGCTACTTGTTATGTGGTTGGGACAAAATCTAATTTAACTTCTCCTTCTGCAACTTTCTCTTTCAAAAAATGATACCTAATGGCAATGTGTTTTGTCTGTGAATGCATTAATGGATTCTTGGAGATGTTAATTGCATTGGTGTTATCACATTTAATTGATATTGGTTCATTGAAATTAATACCAAGATATTTCAGAGTTTTTTTCATCCACAAAACTTGTGTACAGCAGGTTGTTGCTGCAATATATTCTGCCTCAGCTGTTGATAAAGAAACTGACTCTTGTTTCTTGCTATGCTAAGCAACCAACCTGTCACCGAGATAAAAAGCACCTCCACTTGTACTCTTCCTATCATCAAAACATCCTACCCAATCTGCATCTGAATAAGACATAAGGGTGAAGTCTTTTCCTTTCGGATACCATAACCCATACTCCATAGTACCCTTGAGATATCTGAGAATCCTTTTTACTACTGTCACATGAGTCTCTTTGGGACTAGCTTGAAATCTTGCTACCATGCAAACTACCTGCAAAATATCTGGTCTGGTAGCTGTTAAATAAAGTAAGCTTCCAATCATTGATCTGTACATGGTTTGATCTATAGGTGGAGATTTGTCATCTTTACTCAACTTGCAGCCTGTCACCATAGGAGTGCTAACTAGCTTACAGTCCTCCATTGTGAATATTTTTAGCATCTCTTTCACATATTTGACTTGGGAAATAAATATGCCTTTCTCATTTTGATTAACTTGTAACCCAAGAAAGTAAGACAGTTCACCAATCATAGACATTTCAAATTCTTTCTGCATTTTATTTGCTAAGTCTTTACATGAATCATCTTTGCTACTGCCAAATATGATATCATCTACATAAACAATAAGAACAATGAGATGCCCATTTTCTATTTTGACATACAGATTATTGTCCACCATACATTTTTTAAACCCCTATTGAGAGAGATAGTTATCTAGCCATGCATACCACGCTCGGGGTGCTTGTTTTAAGCCATATAAAGCTTTCTTTAATTTGTAGACAAGATTGGGATCTTCACCAATTTGGAAACCATCTGGTTGTTAAATGTAAACTTCTTCAAGTGTCCCATTTAAGAAAGATGATTTTACATCCATCTAGTAAACTCTAAAATTCTTATGAACTGCTAAGGCTAGAAACATTTTGATTGCTTCTAATCTAGCTACAGGTGCAAAAGTCTCTTCAAAATCAACGCCTTCAACTTGTGCATACCCTTTACAGACCAATCTAGCTTTATTTCTAACTACCTATCCGTCTTCATTCAATTTATTTCAAAATATCCATTTGGTGCCGATTACATTCTTATCCACCAGTCTAGGAACTAATTCCCAAGTTCTATTCTTTTCAATATGATCTAACTCTTCATTTATTGTCTTCATCCAACTATCATCTTTGCTTGCCTCAACTATATTTTTGGGCTCAATGCTGGATAAAAGAGAGTAGTTACTATTTTCTTTCTTGTCTAAATACCAGCTGTGGGATCTCCAATAATTTGATCTCTAGGATGATTCTTCTGCCAGCTGCCTATTTTGAATTTCTTATTTTCTTCCACCTCTGAGTCATCGATTAAGTCATCTGAGTTAAGAGATCATTTTTTTTCTATTTCATTTTCCTCTTCTCCTTCAATGACTTCTTCATAAATTGGGTAGTTTTCTTCATAGTTAACTGTTCTTTCCCTTCATCAAATTTAACATCAGCACTGTCCACAATTTTCTTGAGTCTCTTGTTGTAACATTTATAAGCTTTTCTCTTTATCAAATACCCAACAAAGACACCTTCATCTGCTCTATTTTCAAACTTCCCAAGATTGTCTTCAGTTTTTCTGATGTAACACTTACAGCCAAATACTTTGAGGTGTTTTGATGTTGCCTTTCTACCAAACCATAGCTCATAAGGAGTTTTGCTTTCATGAGTTCTCAGCATGTACCTATTTTGGATGTATACTGTAGTATGGACTGCTTCTTTCCAAAATCTTTCTGCTATTTTGTTTTTTGCCAGCATAGTTCATGCCATTTCTTGTACTGTTTTATTTTTTCTTTCTACCACGCCATTCTACTGCGGTGTTCTAGCTACTAAATATTGTCTCCTGATACCATGTCGTTCGTAGTATTCTGTAAAATCACCTAAGATGAATTCTCCTCCTCTATCTGATCTCAAACATTTAATTATTTTTCCTGTTTCATTCTCAACTAGATGTTTGAAAGATCTAAACATTCCAAAAGCTTCTATTTTATTCTTTAAGAAGAATATCCATGTCATTCTGGAATAATCATCAATACATAGCATAAAGTATTTTTCACCATTTATGCTTTGAGTTCTCATGGGTCCACACAAGTCTGTATGTATAAGATCCAAAGGTTTACTGGTGTGGTACTCTTTTGTTTTGAATGAGGTTCTGGTTTGCTTTCCCTTTTGACATGAAGCAAAAATACTATTTGAAGATTTTCTAATAGTTGGAATGTCTCTTACTGCCTGTTTCGAGCTGATTTTCACTAAATTATCAAAACTAATGTGTCCAAGCCTCTTGTGCCATAGCCAGTTTTCTTCTTCCTATCCAATGAAACAATTACCTTTTGTAGTTTCTGAGAGTGTGTACAGGTTGCCAGATGTCCTTGATCCAGTAGCAATCAATTTTCCACTATTTGATTTCCTAACTTCATAACCCTGCTTCTTGAAAACAACTTCATGTCCATTATCATAGATCTTACTAACACTCAATAGGTTATGTTTCAGACCATCCACAAACAAAACTTCTTCTGACTTGATCTTCCCATTACTGATTTGAACTGATCCTTTTTCGATTATCTTAGCTCCATCATTATTTCCAAATTTTATAGAACCGCCCTCATATTTCTGTAATTTTTCAAATTTCTATTTATCACCTATCATATGACTTGAGCATCCGCTATCAAGTATCCATGGTACCCTTTTACTTTGTGCCTTGAAAGCTATTTGAACTATTAATGATTCCTTTTCTTCCTGAGGTTGCTATTTCTGTTTCCACTCTGATTTGGCTACCGTATTGGTCTCTAGTTTGGACTTTCCTTTTCTAGTATCTTGAGTATATCTTTTAGAAGGATTTCTATTTTGTCTTGCCCTATTTGGTTGAAATTTTCTTTTTTGAGGTTGATTTGTAGCTAAAAGACTACAACAGTTTCTTGCAATATGTCCAAAGTTGTGACAATTAAAACATTCTACTGCATAATTTAATGGTGAAAAAACATTTCTACTGAAGAGATTTCTTGGTCCTGCATTATACTTACAATCTGCAATTTTATGCCCATAACCATTACACTTGAAACAGGAACTAGAAAGGAAATGATTGAACCTAAAATATGGTTTTTGCCAGGATGTTTTAGGAGCCATAGATCTTCTTTTCTTCTGATGTGTGACCTTGGTAAATCCATCATTGTCAGTTCTCTTTTCGGGCCAGGCATTACCACTTTTATTTGCCTGAGTTGTTTTTCTTTCATCACTCTATTTCTTCTCTTCATTCCTTACAGTTTCTACATTTTTGGCTTTTGGTCCATTTGAAAATTCTCCTTCCATGAAGCTGAGACCAAATTTGATGCCAACAGGTCTTTGATCACTTAAAATTTTATCCAGCTTCATCGAAATTTCTTCACGCTTTTTATGGCAACTGATTTTTTGATCCAGTTCTTGCATCTGCATTCATAGACTGACATTCTATTCTTCTAGTTTATAGTAGTAATCTAACTTCATGGTTATCTGAACTTCGAGATCCTCAGACATTTTCTTGTATTCTTCTATTTGTATTTTCAAACTGGTTATGATATCATTTGCATCCTCAAGCTTCCTTGAAATTTTATAATTCTTTCTTTTCTCAGATTTCCATTCTCTAAGAGCAGAGACCAGCTCACCTTCTAGATCTACTTCAGCCTCAGGATTTTTATAGAAACTTTAGAATTCGTTACTTTCCTCTTTTCTGATTGTTCTACCTCTTTCAATTTTTTTGATTCACATGCCATGAACAGAACTTCACCTGTTTCTTCTTCAGAATCCTCACTAGAGTTGTCTTCTGAAGAATTTGCATTCCTGGAGATGAAACTTTTCTTTTTGAAGTTGCCTTTCCTGAAGTTTGATTTTTTCTTCCAGTCATTTCTTTCTTGGTGCGAAGCTTCCTCTCCCTGGTTCTTCTCATTGAGTGGACATTTTGTTGCAAAGTTCCCAATGCATCCACAGTTAAAACATTTAAAAGGTAGCTTTCCTCTGTATTTTCCTTTTCCCTTTCTTATTTTTCTGACAAAATTTGCTTCCATTTCATCAGATGCCTCCTCTTCTTTAGACTCTTGTTTTGTGTCTTTGCCTTTTTGGGCTTTAAAGGCTACTTCTCTATCTTTTTCATGATAGTAGCATCATCCATATCTTCGTCGAGACCTCTGATTGAATTAGTGATCCCATTGACTCTTTGCATGAAAGTATCTATGTTCTCATCATTGTCCATCTTTAAGGATTCAAATTGAGCTCGATGTGTTTGAAGCTTGGCCTCCTTGATCCTATCATCTCCTTCATGAATGTTCTCTAGTTCATCCCATACATCTTTTGCTAATTCATAATTTATGATCTTGACTAGCTCACTGTCCACTAGTCCACACATGATGGCATTTTTTGCTTTTGAATAATTTTCAAATGCCTTTTTACCGACAGTGTCTGTTGGAGCGGTGGCAGGAGCTTTGTAACCATTAACTACTGCACCCTAGATGTCAAAACCTAAAGCACGAAGATATGTATGCATTCTAATTTTCTAGAATGCATAATTATTCCATCAAACAATGGTGCTTTGTTCGAGGAGAAACCTTCACCACTTGCCATTGTGTCATTTCCAAGATCACCCTAGCTATTTGAGCCTATTCAGGAACCTTGCTCTGATACCAATTGTTATAATCACAGTGACATTAAGAGGGGGGGTGAATCAGTGTGATATTTTAATATTTAAACTTGCAATACTTAAAGCTAAAATAAAGCAAATTTAAACCAGATAGAATAAAAGAGCATCACACACAACACAAATTTAACGAGGTTCACCAATGTGGCTACTCCTCAAAAAGGGCTGCTTGGACTACCATCCAAATCTAGCCTTTGCAAAGCAATAAATTTACAATAATTTACCAGTACCAACTGGAAGGAGCACCAACCCCTCAATTTTTTTGCACCAATAGAAAGGAGCACCTACCCCCAAATCACCAGCACCTACTAGAAGGAGCACCAACCCCTTATGCCAAGCTGCAACTTGGACTTCTATAGAAACAAAGAAAATAACTGAATAATACCTTCACCTTATTGCTCACTGTCTATAGATTCTCTACACTTTGCTTCTGTTGTGCAAATGCTTCACACTATCAGTTTGCTTCTACGCAACAGTCTCTCACACTATGCTTCATCATAATCAAACTATTACTTCTGCTCTTATGCACTTTTTTTGCTTTCTATATGCTCTTGCTTCACACTCAGCTTAATTCGATACGACTAGCTCTTAGCTCTCTTTGAAATTCACTTGAATTAATTCGATACGATTCACATACTGCACACTACAGACTTAATTCGCACACAATCAAGATGCACACTTCAATTAAAAACTTCGAAACAACCCTCCTTAAATAATAGAAATTTCAAACTTGAAATATAATTGACTGTAACCCTAAAGATCGTTGACTACAAAACCCTAAATTATGTCAACCCAGATTCAACTTTGTTGGCTTCAACCCTAAAGAGCATCAGCTACAAAACCCTAAATTCTATCGGCCTAGATTCAACTTTGTCGGCTTCAACCGTCTCTGCCACCTTTGTCACTTTCCTGTAGCTTCTGTCGTGAAACTACAACATGTCGCAATATCACGACACCTTTAACATCCGTACGCCTTCTTATCTCTGCTGTCATGAAATCACGACACTTTTGGCCTTTGTTTGCTTTGACAACATTTTTGTCATGAAATTGTGACACTTTTAATTATTGCTGACGTCATCCTTACTTCTGTCGTGAAATCACAACACTTTTTGCTTCTAGGCCTTCTTCCCTACTTTTGTCACGAAATCGCGACACTTTTTGCATCCATACATTTTTCTCCTCAGTCACCAGCGAAAAAATAACATGTCATGAAATCGTGACATTTTTGCCTCTAAGCTTTCTCTCTCCTCTTCGGGTCACGAAAACCCGACGTGTCACGATATCGTGACACTTTTCCTCCTTGGCGCTTTTTCTCCGAACATGTCGTAAAATCGTGACTGTTTTCTTCCTTAGTGGTTTTTCTCCAAACATGTCACGAAATTACGACTATTTTCTTCCTTAGCACTTTTTCTCCCAACATGTCGCAAAATCATGACAGTTTTCTTTCTTAGTGCATTTTCTCCAAACATGTCACAAAATCGTGATAGTTTTCTTTGCACCTTCTCTCTCCTTCGTCGTGTCATGAAATCACGACAATTTTGTTTGTGCTTTCTCTCTCCTCTAACATGTCACGAAATCGTGACAGTTTTTCTTACCTGCTAAAAATGTCATGATATCATGACACTTTTCTTACTTGTATTTTTCTTTGAGCTTTTGCAAATAGGCAACTATGGTCTTCTTGGAAACTCACTGTCCATGCTCTGAATAACCTTTGAACTTCTGTCCTCTGCATCTGAATGACTTCTGAACTGCCTGTCCACTGCATCATTAGATCTAACTGCCTATGTTGACAACAATGAAAAAACTCTTGCAACACCTTGCTCAACAAATTTCTATCTCAAATCTACAATAAACATAGTCCTTTGGTCTAGCACAAATTTTCTGTATCTCTATCTTTGGTCTAGCACAAACCTATCCTTAAATATGCACCAAAATCTGTCCTCGAATCTATACTAAACATAGTCCTTCGATCTAGCACAAATATGTCCTCAATATCTATCCTCTGATCTACACTAAACACAATCCTTCTATTGAGCACAAATCTATCCTCAATCTCTGTCCTCAAGCCTTAACACAAAGCTTGACTTAATCTCAAATCAACTCTGCTAGATCTTCCCCAAACCTTAACCCAATGTCTGAACAAATAAATCAATCAACTCTTCTCTCAAGTCTTCTCAAAGACTTGTCTCAGATATGCCTTGTAAGATTCCAAAAAAGCTCACACTAATCTATCCACAAGTCCTCTCTAGAAATTGTCCAAATCTTCTCAACAAGTCCTCACTAGAACTTATCCAAATCTACTCAATAAGTCCTCACTAGAACTTATACAAATCTGCTCTCAATCTTTGTTCTCAAATTGTATTGTAAGCTTCCACAAAAGATCACACAAATCTATCCACAAGTCTTCTCTAAGACTTGCCTCAAATCTACTCAACAAGTCCACACTAGAACTTGTCAAATCTCATAGAAACATAAAGAGAATTGTTAGAGACTCAATATGCTTCACATTCACCACAATGCTCAATCACTTTCAATCACTCTTTTTACCACAAAAACATATAGAGAATTGTTAGAGACTCAATATAATTCACACTCACAAACTCTCAATCACTTTAAATATTTATGTTATCATAGGAACATATAAAGAATTTTTAGAGGCTCAATATGTTTCACATTCATCAATACTCAAACTCTTTCTCAATTCAATTCAGAATATAGAACAATTTGTTTCACAGAACTTGAACTATCACAACAACACATCCACTTGACTAGGCTCAAACAACTCTACTCAATAAATCACTCAATGAATTAATCATTGCTTACAAACCCTAGTCCAAGCATAAGAACACTCACTCAAATGTTTCCAATAATGCTTATCAATCAATCTCACATAACAATGATACTCATGATTTTACAAACCCTAGTTCAAGTTCTTCACTCACTTACTTCAACAACAATGCTTATCAAACAATCTTCACATAAAAATGATACTCATGATCTTTGCAAACCCTAGTTCAAGTACACTCATCTAATCACTTCAACAACTACACTTATCAAACAAGGTTTTATCAACTCTTTATTCTAGAAAACCTTGAAGCATTAATTCAAAACACACTCAATAATGATTACCAAACAATCCTTTTCACTCCAACTTTAATTTCACAATATTCAAAAATCACTCACTAGGAATATGTGCCCATACCTTTTTGTTTGATGTAGAAGTGGCCTTAGAAAACATGTCTCAATCACAATTTCCTTCCTTCTAATTTCAATGGTTAGATGACAAAATATCACTCTTAACACTTTCTCAAATATTCCTTAGACACAAAAATAATCAAATCTCAAATACACCTTATTGCTCCTTATTGGAATTAACATTCATCAAATCATACATGAAAAATAATTATTTGGATACACCTTATAATCTCCAACTTAAAATAATATCCAACACCACAAAAACTCAAACAATATTCCTAACACACCTTATTGCTCTTTTCAAACACTAAAGCAAATAACACCAAAAATTTATTTTGCATCAACCTTATAACTCCCCTTAAAACCTTACAAGCCAAATAAATTATGCAAAAATTATTTTTTAATAGCTCAACTAATTCCTCCAAAAATTTTAGCGCTCAACTAATGCATACCTTTGACTTCTCCCCAAAAGGGTTTTGGCATGATTCGAACCATCGTCTCCCCAAGCACCAAGCACCTTAGCACTTTGGTGCCCATTGCGTGGGCTATAGATGCCCATGTGAAGGAAGGAAGACTTCCTTCCTTTTCAACCTTCATCCATCATCAATTTCAACACAAAATAAAAATAATCCTCCCACGGATTTGAACCTGTTCCAATCATTGCCCTCATGTCTTGCTCACACTGCGGTTACCAACTGCACTACCAACACTTGGTGACCAAGGCTCCCTCCTTGGTGGGTGAAATCCTTTTGCCTCCTCTAAGAACTTTAATAAAAACAAAATCCTCTTGTTGCACAACATGATTCACACAAGCTCGCATAGCATTAAATTAAATTCGAAGGCATAAGAGACTTTGGCTAAGGTGGGGTAGTCCCCCTTTTATACACACTTGGTTAATTTTCTCCCCATGTCAGCACTCGATGTCGAATTCAAATTTTCAAATTTTGACTTAATAACCCACCTTAGGGTTATTAAAATTAACATAAATTAACTTATATAATATAAATAATTAATAATTAATTTAAATAACTTATAAGTTAAGTAAATTAATTTAAAATAAAAATTATATTAATTAATTTATAATTAATTTAAACTTTCTTATATAATATTATAAATAAATATTATAATATTATTCACTTGGGATTTCTTCTTTGCACTTTGGACCACATCTGACTTCCTGGAATTGGGTCTTGATCAACTGAAAATAGACTATCCTTTTGCACTTATTGGAGAACCTGAAACTGATGCTGCCCACTGAAACTGCCACTGATTGGTGTTGAAATATTGACATCAATGACCACTCACTCTTGACATCAATGACAACTCATCTACTCAAAATATCCAACAATCTCCCCCTTTGTCATTGATGGCAACCCAAATTTTTTTTACCAAAACTTGACCTTTTTCCTATTTTGCTCCCCTTGGGAAATTGCTCCCCCTAACTCAATGCTCTCTTCTTAAATCAAATCTCTCCCCCTTACTCAAATCTCTCCCCCTTTGACATAAATGGAAAAGGGTCACCTTTGGGGCTTGGGGCTAAGAATGAGTCTCTTAGCTTAGCCCCTCCCCCACCTCCTCTTGAGGTGGTTAATTCTTGGGGTGGGAGTATTTCTACTCCTAGAAAGCACTGATATTTACCTTTGTCCCCTTTCCTTCTCATCTGATTCTTTTGATTTATTTGACTATTCATGTTCATGTCCACGTTCCTGTTCCTATCCATATTTATGTTCCTATTCATGTTCCTGTTCATGCTTGATTCTAGAATGTCTACTCTACACCACTTTGTTGTATATCCATAATTATTGCACTTATAACACTTAATGTTATTATTCCTTGGAGGTGCAAATATCTTGGGATTTCTCCTGGTGAAGCCATATATGTTCCTATCATGAACCCTGCAATTCATTACCTTGTGACCAAACTGATTACATGAGTAGCAATACCCATGGAAAAGCTTCTTGTTCCTAAAGTTCCCATACTCTTATTTTTCATGTGTCCTGCATTGTGAAGCCATGTGCCCAAATCTGTGACATGAGAAACATCATCCATTGAAATTTCCTTGCCTTGACCTCATTGGTCTCTTAGTCTCTTTTTCTTTGTACTGGTTCCTGTTCCATCTATTTCTTCTTTGTGCATTGTTCCTTTCCTTGTTGAACTTTATATTATCCAACTCTTCCTCAGAAGTCTCACTTTCTCTCACACTGTCTTCTTCTGAAGTTTCTTCTTCTTTATAACTTGAGGTTGACTCTTCTTCTTGTTTCTTTTGAGCCTATTCAAAACCAAGACCTATCTTGCTTGATGTAGGCTTTTGTGCCTTGATGATCTTATCCAAATTCTTTGAGTTTATTCCAAACTTATGTAGCTTATCCTTAGACTTCTCTACTTCTTCCCTTAGTAGGGCTACTTCTTGTTCTAACTTTTCACATTCTAAGACCTTTTCTTCTAACTTATCCTTGAACTTCTTTGTCTTAGCCATTGACTTGTTTAGATCCTCTATAAGATTTCCTCTCTCTTCATCACATTCTTGAAACTGAAACTCAAGTTGGGAGTTTTTCTTTCTTACCTTCTTTAAAGTTTTAAGAGCATAAATAAGCTCTCCCTCAAGATCAACTCCTCCTTTTTCTGATTCTTCCTCTATTTGTTTACCTTTGAGAACATCTTCATTCTTTTCTGACTTGTCTTATGTAGGATCACCTCCTTCTTCTTCTAGTGCCATTAGAATATTCTCTTTTGGTCCTTCAAGTGTATCTTCATATTCATCATCACTGAAACTAAAACCATTCCTTGTACAACTATCTTCAAGATGTCCAAAATTACCACATCTAAGACACTTGAGAATTATTGGTGACCTTTTCTTAACTTCTTGTTTTTCTTCAATCAGAAATAGGACTTCATATTTATCATTATCTACGAAACTATTATCACTATCACTTGAGTACTTACTTGCCTTGTCTTCATAGTAGCTCCTCTTTTGTCTTTGAAAGAAATTATTTCCTTTTTTGCCTTGTCCATCCTTACCTTTCTTTTGGTACCTGTTTCTTTCTGATTCCCTATTCCTATGATCCTATTTTTCTTCATCATTATTATTTTTAGCTTCTTGACAATCAGTTGCATAGTGACCATACTTTCCATAATTGAAACATCTAAAAAATTTGCATCTTTAAATATTCTTGAATCCTTATTCCTTCTGCCATAATTTGCTTCTTCATCACTGGATGACTCATTGCTTGAATCTGACTTCTTGCCCTTTGTCTTCTTAGTAGCTTTGAAGGTTGCTTCCTTCCAAATATTAGGTTCCTCTTTTGTTCTTAACTCAAAATCTGTAAGAATACCAAGTAACATATCTCTTGTCAAAATATCACCATATTTTGATTCCTCTATAGCAGATATATTTTCACTAAACCTTTTTGGAAGAGATCTTAAGATCTTATCACAAACATTAGGTTCTTCAATCTCAATTCCAAGTCCTTGCATGGCGTTAACAACCTCATCTACATGAAGTAGATAAGTACTAATATTTTTCTCATCCTTCATATTTAAATCTTCAAATTGTCCCTTGATATTTCGTATCTTTGCCTTTTTGACACTTTTATCTCCTTCATATATGCTTTGTAACTTATCCCAAATTGCTTTTGCTTATTTGCAATGCATAATCTTTATGAAATTTGTTCTATGAAAACCTCTCAAAATTGCATTCATTGCTTTTGAATTGTAATGATGTAGAAGCTTACCATATTTATCTGTAGGTGGAGTAGCTGGTGGTGTGTATCCATTTTCAAATGCTTCCCAAATTTCATTGCCAAGTGCCATCAGGTGAATCTTCATTCTCATACTCCAAAATATATAATCACTTCCATCAAATACTGGTGTTGAATTATCTGAGGACCCATTCTTAGAATCCATTGTGTTCTTGAAATATTTTCCTTCAAGATGTTAAACTCTTCCTAAGGAACCCGCTCTGATACCAATTGAAGAACACAAGCTTATACTGAGAGGGGGGTGACCTGTATAAGACTACTTTTTACTTTTCTTTTCCAATCAATATTATGCAATGTATAGATAGCAATATCAACAGTAGTAATCAAAGCAATGCACAAATCACCACACACAATAGAGACACCAATTTAACGTGGTTCACCCAATGTGGGCTACTCCACGGAGAAAATATTTCACTAAAATTTTCTCAATCAATCTCTTGGGAATCCTTTCCCTATTACAATATTTATGGACCTCTATCCAAAGGAGACACCAATCCCCTAATCAAGTTCGTGGATATCTATCCACAGGAGAACTCTTTCTCCTTAGCTCTGACTAGTGATCTTCTAGAAGAACTGCTACCCCCACTACTCTGGCTAATGGATCTCTATCCACTGAAGACACCTATCCTCACTACCCTGGCTAATGGATCTCTATCCACTGGAGACTATCATCCTCTATACTCTATCACCTTCAAATATTTATCTCAAATCTACACTAAACACAGTCCTTCAGTCTAGCACAAATTTTCTCAATATCTATCTCTGGTCTAGCATAAATCTGTCCTCAAATATGCACCAAAATCTATCCTCAAATCTATACTAAACACAGTCCTTCGGTCTAGCACAAATCTATCCTCAATCTCTATCCTCTAATCTGCACTAAACACAGTCCTTCGGTCTAGCACAAATCTATCCTCAATCTCTGTCCTCAAGCCTTAACACAAAGCTTGACTTAATCTCAAATCAACTCTACTAGATCTACCCCAAACCTTAACCCAAGGTCTGAACAAATCAATCAATCAACTCTACTCTCAAGTCTTCTCAAAGACTTGTCTCAAATATGCCTTGTAAGCTTCCACAAAAGCTCACACTAATATGTCCACAAGTCCTCTCTAGAACTTGTCCAAATCTGCTCAACAAGTCCTCACTAGAACTTATCCAAATCTGCTCAATAAGTCCTCACTAGAACTTATCCAAATCTGCTCTCAATATTTGTTCTCAAACTGTATTGTAAGCTTCCATAAAAGCTCACACAAATTTGTCCACAAGTCTTCTCTAAGACTTACCTCAAATCTACTCAACAAGTCCACACTAGAACTTGTCCAATCTCATAGAAACATAAAGAGAATTGTTAGAGACTCAATATGCTTCACATTCACCACAATGCTCAATCACTTTCAATCAATATTTTTACCAGAGAAATATATAGAGAATTTTTAGAGACTCAATATGCTTCACACTCATAAACTCTCAATCACTTTCAATATTTCTTTTATCACAAAAACATATAGAGAATTGTTAGAGACTCAATATGTTTCACATTCATCAATACTCAATCTCTTTCTCAATTCAATTTAGAATATAGAACAATTTGTTTCATAGAACTTGAACTATCACAACAACACATCCACTTGACTAGGCTCAACCAACTCTACTCAACCAATCACTCAATGAATTAATCCTTGCTTACAAACCCTAGTCCAAGCATAAGAACACTCACTCAAATGTTTCCAATAATTCTTATCAATCAATCTCACATAACAATGATACTCATGATTTTGCAAACCCTAGTTCAAGTTCTTCACTCACTTACTTCAACAATAATTCTTATCAAACAATATTCACATAACAATGATACTCATGATCTTTGCAAACCCTAGTTTAATTTCACTCATATAATCACTTCAACAACAATGCTTATCAAACAAGGTTTTATCAACAACTCTTTATTCCAGAAAACCTTGAAGCATTAATTCAAAACACACTCAACAATGCTTACCAAAAAATCCTTTTCACTCCAACTTTGCATTCACAACATTCAACAATCACTCACTAGGAAGATGTGCCCATACCTTTTTTTTGATGTAGAAGTGGCCTTAGAAAACCTGTCTCAATCACAATTTCCTTCTTTCCAATTTCAATGGTTAGATGACAAAATATCACTCTTAACACTTTCTCAAATATTCCTTAGACACAAAAATAATCAAAGCTCAAATACACCTTATTGCTCCTTCTTGGAATTAACATTCATCAAATCATACATGAAAAATAATTATTTGGATACACCTTATAATCTCCAACTTAAAATAATATCCAACACCACAAAAACTCAAACAATCTTCCTAACACACCTTATTGCTCTTTTCAAACACTAAAGCAAATAACACCAAAAATTTATTTTGCATCAACCTTATAACTCCCCTTAAAACCTTACAAGCCAAATAAATTATGCAAAAATTAATTTTTAATAGCTCAACTAATTCCTCCAAAAATTTTGATGCTCAACTAATGCATACCTTTGACTTCTCCCCAAAAGGGTTTCGGCGTGATTCAAACCGCCGTCTCCCCAAGCTCCAAGCGCCTTAGCACTTTGGTGCCCACCATGTGGGCTATAGATGCCCACGTGAAGGAAGGAAGACTTCCTTCCTTTTCAACCTTCGTCCATTGTCGATTTCAACACAAAACAAAAATAATCCTCTCGTGGATTCAAACCTGCGCTAATTGCTGCCCTCACGTCTTGCTCACACTGCGGTTGCCAACTGCACTACCAGTGCTTGGTGACCAAGGCTCCCTCCTTGGTGGGTGAAATCCTTCTGCCTCCTCTAAGCACTTTAATAAAAACAAAATCCTCTTATTGCACAACATGATTCGCACAAGCTCGCATAGAATTAAAATTAAATTCGAAGGCATAAGAGACTTTGGCTAAGGTGGGGTAGTCCCCCTTTTATACACACTTGGTTAATTTTCTCCCCACGTTGGCGCTCGATGTCGAATTCGAATTTTCAAATTTTGACTTAATAACCCACCTTAGGGTTATTAAAATTAACATAAATTAACTTATAATTAATATTAAAATTAATTTATAATTAATTTAAATAACTTATAAGTTAAGTAAATTAATTAATTTAAAATAAAAATTATATTAATTAATTTATAATTAATTTAAACTTCCCTATATAATATTATAAAGAAATATTATAATATTATTCACTTGGGATTTCTTCTTTGCACTTTGGACCACATCTGACTTCCTAGAACTAGGTCTTGATCAACTAAAAATGGACTATCCTTTTGCACTTGCCCATTGAAATTGCCATTGACTGGTGCTGAAAGCTTAACATCAATGACCACTCACTCTTGACATCAATGACAACTCATCTACTCAAAATGTCCAACATATTGGTACTTCAAGTTCTACTAACACGAAATCTTATCATGATGACTTATGTGGATTTTTAGAAGCATATGCACACAACAAGGATAGTAATACAAAGGATAAAGACAAAAAGAAAATACTCTTGTAGGAAATAGGTGATATTACAAGCACAACAACTGGACTCAAAGACAAGAAAGAAGAAGAAGAGACATCAGATCAAGAAGGCATATAGTGTAAGGTAAATTAAAGATAATAGGAAGAGCCAGATTGAGATAAAGAATATCTAGAAGATAAAGATCCATATAGAAGACTAAAGTCTTCAAAAACCAAACAATATAATATAGGGGGTGTTGGAATATATTACGTTATTTGGTTCTTTATTAATGTACCATCATGGGTACATATTTAGGTTAGGAGTATATTAGGAGTTAAGTGTTTTATTAAGGTATTGTAATAAATGCACAAGTGTAATAATGTGCAATGATTGTAAGTGTGCATGAAGTCCACATGTACATGAGTCTTAGAATAGAATAATGAGGTGTCTTGAAGGCAAAGAGTTGCATCTCATTATAAATAGACCTTCATAGAATAGAAGGTAGAGAGGTTTTTGGAGTGTGTAGGTTGAGTAGTAGTAGACACAATGTAGCTCCATTTTGTTAATATGGAGAGGTTGTAAACTCCATTAGAGGAGCATTGTATATTTTTGTGAGCTTTCATATATGAGCATTTCTAGAGCATTGTATCAAGTTTTCTATCATATTTTCATGCATATTAGTTAGCCATTATCATTGCTATAACATTGCATGCTTATTTCCATACTTGTGGTTGCATTTCCTTTAAGTTTAAAGCTTCAAAAGCTAACAAACTCTAAGTTTATTATCTATCTCTCCAACCACTCTCAAAAGGGAATTGCTGATATTTCTAGAATTCTTGGCTTCAAAGTGAGTATGGACTCCACTTTTACCTATTTGGGTATTCCAATTTATTTCACCAAACCTAGTTTGATGATATGAAAAAATAATTGAAAAATAAAAAATAGGCTCAATGATTGGGCAAATTGTTGGTTAACCCCTCCAACAAGGATTCTTCTTATAAAATTTGTGTTGTTTACCCTTCATATTTACAAAATGAGTATTCTATGTGCTCCTATTGGCATCATGAAAAAAATGGAACAACTTCTCAGAAAATTCATGTGGGAGGGTGGCAAACAAGATAGTAAAAGGAAGTATCACTTAGTCAAGTGGGATTGTATTATCAAAAGTAAGAAGGAAGGGAGACTTGGTCTTAGATGCATTTTTTATCATCAAAAGTCTTTAGTAGAAAAACTTATTTGGAATATGGTTACTACCAAATATTGTTGGTGGTCCAACCTTTTGATTCATAAGTATAACTGTAAAATCCAAAATGGTAAAATTCTTAGCATTTACACTAGGAAGAAATCTCTAATTTGGAGAAATATTGAAAGAGCCATGGAAATTATCTATAAGCATTTGTCTTGGATGCTTGGAAATGGGGAAAAGATAAAAATTCTTGAAGATAAAATCATGGGAAATTTTAGACCTGCCATTTCAAACAAATTACAAGATTGGCTAAATTCTTCTAACTTGCAATTTCTTTCTTAGGTGGTGAATTTTGTTGCCCCTCCAAGAATCAAGTCTTACCATGATCTTAGAATACCTCAAAATTTAACTGAGGACTAAAATTATTTTATTACTTCAATAGAGGGTAGAACTCCTCTCGATCCTTTAGCTAAAAATAATTTAATTTGGGGGAGTATGAAAGGTTCAGGTATTTATTCGAGGTTCTTCTCCTTCTATGCCTAAATGGAGATATATTTGGCAAAAATCCACTATTCCTAAAATCTAATTTTTCCTTTTGCTCTTGTCCTTGAATAATCAGTTAACCTGGTACAACATTCAAAAAAGAATTTTGGAGAGTCCAATTCAATGTTCTTTATGCCATGTAGATGAAGAAAGTAGAGACCATCTTCTTATGCATTGTTCCTATGTCAAGTAAGTTTGAAGATTAATTTTCTCTAATACTTATCTGGTTTTTTGATGGGGGACTGAGAAATTATCACAATATCACACTCACGAATTCCAAATTTTCTCTGTATTAAAACTGGAAAATACGCTTACAAACAGCCCGTAGGCTTACAAATGACCAGTGCTCAGCTTGGTCTTCAAAATCACACCTCTTCCTCTATTCTTCGATCCACAACACCAACTAATACATTAAACTGGGTTTTTATAGAGGCCCCAACCCTCTGAAACAACTTACGCATTAAATCAGGACACCAACCCAATTTATTACAAAGACTGGGTTTTTATAGAGGCCCCGACCCTCTAAAACATCCTTTGTGAAAATCAGGACACCAACCCAATTTAAAACTCCACTCTACACGGTCCTTGTCACCGTTGCTTCCTGTCAGATTCTTTGCATGACCATTCCCTTTGTTTCCCACACTTCTCGATCTTTGTTAGCCTTTACTGCTCTCTGGGTGCCACATGTCATCCGTAACACCCCTTGAAAAATACTGCCTATCGTGGTTCCCGCCATCTCTTTCTCTTTATCTGTCTTCTTCTCTCTCCATCGTGATATCGTGACATGTCACGATATTGTGATGTTTTAGCTCCTCTGTGCTCTTTTCTCTTTTTGGTCACGATATCTCGACATGTTGTGATATCGTGGCCAACCCTTGCCTTGCCTTGCTCTCTTCCTTGACGTCACGATTTCATGACATCGTGATATCACGGCCAATCTGCTTCCCTGCCTCCTCTTTTGCCTGCTCTGGTCACGATTTTGTGACAGTCGCAATTTCACGACGTGTCACAAAATCGTGATACTTTCACTACCTCCTCTCTGCCTTTGCCCCAATGTCACAATTTTGTGATAGTCATGATTTCATGATGTGTCACAAAATTGTGACACATCCACTGCTCCCTTCGTCCGCTCCACTTATTTGTCATGATTTTACGACAGTCACGATTTCATGACATGTCATGAAATTGCGATATCCCCACAACTTTCCTCCACTACTGCCCTGTTGTCATGATTTTGTGACCTTCCATCTCCTCCACCTTCACTTTCGATTTCTGTCATGATTTCGCTGCAACTCCCCACTTCTAATTTTGCCTCGCTTCGACATCATGATTTTGTGACGTTGCAAAATCACGATGTCACGATTTCACTACTGTTTTCTTCCTCTACCTTAGAAAAATTTTCCTTGCCTTCTTCTTCTGCTTCTTGAGCCGACTCTTCAGAAGTGGCCCTCCTGCAACTGGATGCTTCTGCTGCAGGTGCTGCTAGATGCTCCTGCATCAGACACCCGAGGTAAGTGGAGAAGTGATCTTCACTTCTGCAAGGTCTGGTTACTGCCTCCTACAACACCTCTAGACATTCCTCTACCTCTATAGTCTGTTTGCACTCCTCTTCTTTCTTTCTTTGTTTCTCTGCATGCTGTCTGCACAGCTCCCTTTGCAGGGCTTTCACTTGCATCTACAAATATTTCTTGAGCAGTTCCTCTTGCAGGGCTTGCACTTATCTTTGCAATGCCTTGAACTCTCTCATTGTCATCATTTTTTCACACTGATCCCGATGTAACTGCCTCACGTTCAGCGATCTGTTACACACTTGGGGATCCTAAACTCTCTCTCCTCTCTCAGAACCCTCCCATAGATCCTTGTGCAAACTGCCTCACGGTCGGTGATCTGTTTATGCACAAGGAACATTAGCTCTGATACCACTGATGGGGGACCAAGAAATTATCATAATATCACACTCACGAATTCCAAATTTTCTCTGTATTAAATCTAGAAAATACGCTTACAAACAACCCACAAGCTTACAAATTACCAGCACTTGGCTTGGTCTTTGAAATCACACCTCTTCCTCTATTCTTCAATCCACCACACTGACTAATACATTAAACTAGGTTTTTATAGAGGCCCCAACCCTCTGAAACAACTTACGCATTAAACCAGGACACCAACTCGATTTATTACAAAGACTAGGTTTTTATAGAGGCCTTGACCCTCTAAAAAATTCTTCATGAAAATCAAGACACCAACCCAATTTAAAACTCCCCTCTACACGGTCCCTGTCATCATCGCTTCCTATCAGATTCTTTGTGCAACCATCCTCTTTGTTTCCTGTGCTTCTCGGTCTTCGTCTGCCTTTACTACTCTTTGGGTGCCACGTGTCATCCGTAACACCCCTTGAAAAATATCGCCTGTCGCAGTTCTCGCTATCTCTTTCTCTTTTTCTCGTCTTCTTCTCTCTTTGTCATGATATCGCGACATGTCATGATATCACGACGTTTCAGCTCCTCTGCACTCTTTTCTCTTTTTGGTCGTGATATCATGACATGTCATGATATCATGACCAAAAAAGAAAAGAGTGCAGAGGAGTTGAAACGTCGCGATATCGTGACATGTCACGATATCATGTCATGATATCACAACCAACCCTCGCCTTGCCTTGCTCTCTTCCCCGATGTCATGATTTCACGACATCATGATATCGTGACCAATCCACTTCCCTACCTCCTCTTCCGCCTGATCTGGTCGTGATTTTGTGACAGTCATGATTTCATGACGTGTTGCAAAATCATGACACTTTCACTGCCTCCTCTCTGCCTTTGCCCCGATGTCATGATTTTGTGACAGTCATAATTTTGTGATGTGTCATGAAATTATGACACATCCACTGCTCCATTCATCCGCTCCACTTCTCCGTCATGATTTTGCGACAGTCGCAATTTCATGACATGTCATGAAATCATGAAAGCCCCATGGCTTTCCTCCGTTGCTACCTTACTATCACAATTTCGTGACCTTCTAGCTCCTCTGCCTTCACTTCCAATTTTTGTCGTGATTTCGTGATGTCATGATTTCGCTACAACTCCCCACTTCTGCTTCCACCTCGCTTTGACATCACAATTTTGCGACGTCACAAAATCGCAATGTCATGATTTCGCTACTATTTTCTTCTTCTGCCTTAGAAAATTTTTCCTTGTCTTCTTCTTCTGCTTCCTGAGCTGACTCTTCAGAAGTGGCCCTCCTGCAACTGGATGCTTCTGCTGTAAGTGCTGCTGGATGCTCCTGCATCATTTTTCCTACACCTAATTCCTTTGAAGAAGATATGAATATGTACTCTCTTATTTTATGTTTGACTAATTTTTCTCTTTAGCCCATACAGGTTAACAAAATGATGCCTAGATATATTTTTTGAAGTGTTTGGAAAGAAATAAATTATGTCATATTCAAGAACCAATTATCTCCTCCATGGGATGCTACAGTAATTCCATTTTAAATGAGACTACCCCAAGTATTCATGTCAATAAGAAAACAATAAATTATGATCTTGGCCCCTTTATCTCTACTGGTTACTCCCTCTTCTTTGATGGGGCCTAAAAAAGAAACCCAAGAGCTGCTAGAGGTGGAGGTATCTTATTTATCAATGGTAAAATTAGTGTGAAGTTTGTTGTTGGACTAGGACTATATTCAAACAATAGTGTTGAGGCTAATTCTCTAAAATTGGAATTGATTTTAGCAAAGGAAAATGAATGTGACTTGATTCAGATCTTTGGTGATTTGAAACTCATTATAATTTGGTCATTGTAAGTCCATCAAAATCTTGTATGTGACAAATATTATCAAGATTCTATTAAAATAATTCTCCAAGATAGAATTACATCATGTGTGCAAAAAATATAACAAGGAAGTAGATAATATGGATAATGTTGGAGTGAACTTGACTCCTAGAACATGGCATATTTGGCAAAACTCTACTAAACCTAAATGACAATGGATAAGACTTGCAATTTTAATAGGGTGGCAATAACGCAATCAAATATTTTGGTAATAAAATCATATTGGCTGGTTCAAATTTAATTTTTCCATTCCTTGTATGCTTTGTAACTGTTCACTTTGTGTAATAAAATCTTAAAAAAAAAAAAAAAATAGATATTTATTTTGAAGATGTTTTTAGATAAAATTTGTGACAAAGTTATTTTCCAATAAAATTCCAAACAATAATTTGAGTTTCATTTTATATCCATATTTAAGATAAACATTATAAATATTATATATTGGAATATTATAATATATTAATGCAATGACCTAGTTAACAAACTTGTTGTTATATCATAATCTTCCAATGAAGAATAATAAACTAACTATTACACTACATTGCTCCAATAAAAAACAAAAGGTCATAACAACATCAAATATCCACAATATGGCTGCAACATGTTGATATAGAATCCAAAATCAAGGAATGGTGGTCGCGTGGGTTTTTTGGCCCTCCCATATCCCAAGTAGCTTCTAAGCTTCAATTCATTAAAGATAATCTTTAAATCTAGAACAAATTCATTTTTGGAAATCTGAATCTAAAGAAGAAAGAGCTGAAGTCTCAATTAAAGGAGCTTGATTCCACTCTAAAAGTGGAAGACCTTGCTGCATGTTAGGGTTAAAGTATAATTTGGGTCATGTAAATTTACCACCTTTGGTACATAGTTAGAATAGGAGATTACTTTAGGGGAAAGTTAGCTAGTTACTTCAAGCAATGTAATAAATACACAAGTGTCAATGTGCAAGGTGTCCACTTGTACAACTATGTTATAAATAGTGTCTATTACATCATTTGGGTTATGTAAATGTATCTTCCAAGATATATACTTAGATTACTTTAGGGGAAAGTTATCTAGTTACTTCATGCAATGTAATAAATACACGTGTTAATGTGCAAGTTGTCCCTTGCACAACTAGGTAGAGTGTTGACCAAGTATCCTATTTTACCTATATAAGGAAGGCCTCACTATTAGATAGATATAGAGTTGAGGGATATAGTTTGATAGTGTGGCTTAGTGCTCAACATAGTTCTGTGTGTAACACCATCCATTGGTGAAGGGTGCAATGTAGTTCAGTAGATTTATAATGGAGTGTTCATTTCCTCCATAGCTACATTGTATTATTTTATATCATTTCTATTTATTGTATATTTTAGTCATATAGAAGATTTAATTTATTTCATATTATTCCGCATATTGTGATCACTATCTCCCAATGCTCGTTACATCAAAAACTAACAACTAGGTAGAGTGTTGGCCAAGGAACTTATCTTCCTATATAAAGGGCCTCATAGTGATAGATAGACACATATCTCATAGGAAGCTTATATCAAGTGCATTACTCCTGTATGGAGTACAATGTAGTTCTTTAGTTGATATTGATGGAGTGACCATTACCTCCATATTGCATTGTATTTTCATCATTTCTATTTATAGTATATTTTAGTCATATTGCAGAACTACTTTCTTTCATATTTTTTGCATCTTATTAGGACCTGTGTTAGATCTCTCCACTATATATATCCTCAAAATCTAACAGTGGTATCAGAGCCATGGTGAATCGAGAATAGGAGGGCCTACATCCATCATAGTTCCTCTTTGCGATTTTGCAAACCGGACTAGCCTTTGTGCACCACCATTTGCAAAAGTCATCATAAGAGAAGTCCAGTAGGTCAAGAGGAATAGGGAGAGTCACCATTACTACTATTGGCCTACATATTTGCAAATCGGATCTACCATTGAGTGTCGTTGCATGCAAAAGCTGCCATTAGGAATCAATTGATAGAAAAAGCCATAGTAGTCAATAGGTTCAAAGAGAGTCACAAGTGAGGACTAAAATAAATCTCAATTATAGAAAGTCTGAGATTATATCTAGCTAGAGTCTTCCCACAGAGTTGTAGAAAAACTCATGAAGACTAGGACTCAACATTCATACCACTAGATTGACAAATCAACTAGTGAAGATTATTATCTCTAGAATTACAATTTCTTCAATTCTAGTTTCTAACAACTTGTTGTAGGAAAAAGGAGATTCAAAAAAATGTTGGGAAGCTTCCTACAAGAGATTTAGGAAGAATATCTTCTTAGAATCATTCCAGCACTTGCAACAACAAGGAAGAAGACTGAATATTTCAAAGACCTCAAAAAGGTCCCATTACAAGAGCTGCAATCCTACAAACTATAGAAGTGAAGAAAAGGCCATAGTAGCCTTGTAGCAGACTCAAGGAAGAAGAGACTCTAGAAGTTGAGTCAAGGAGAAGATAGGATATTGGTGATCTCCATTCAAGATCAATACATGTAGAGTGTAGAAGAAGAAAAGGCCACAAAAGCCTTGATCAAGAAGAAAAGGCCACAAAAGCCTTGATCCAGAAGAAGATGGCCACAAAAGCCTTGATCCAGAAGAGAAGGCCATAGAAGCCTTAATTTTGAAGAAAAATTCTGATATGAATTCCTGATTCAGAAGAAGAATCCTGATTTAGAAGAAAAACTCCAGAAAGGAGTTCCTAAAGAAGACTCTAGAGAAGAGTCCAAGAAATAGGAGATTGGTGATCTCCTTTACTGATTAAATATTTCCTTTAGAAGGAGCTGAAGAGATCAAGATAAGATCTCATTGAAGGACTTCCATTATTGGAAGAAAGAGAAGGACTAGGAGAGTCCTATTCAAATCCAGAAGTAGCAGAATCAGAGATCCAAGAAGAAGATCTCATCACCAACACTTTTGAAAGTAGAAGGTTGAAGAAAAGGTCCTAGACTAGAGAAGTTACAAGATAGAAGACCTTGGAGAGGTCTCAAGGAGAAAAATAAGAAGGCTTGGAGAGCCTTATTGTAGAGCTCATAGAAGCATCATCAAAAGAGTTCCTAGGAGAACTCATTGGAGAAATCCACTACCAAGGAGAAGCTCCTAATAGTGAAGGACTTGGGACAATTATCACCATCCAACAACAAGCCCAAGAGAAGAAGAATTTGGCAAGGAGTGCCAAATATAGAAGAAGAATTTGGTAAGGAATGCCAAATACTAGAAGAAGAATTTGGAAAGGAGTACCAAATCCAGAAGAAGAATCCAGTGAAGACCTCAAGATATTCAAAATCTTGAGAAGAAGATCCTATTTGAAGTTAGAATTCAACAAGAAGATTGAAGGAAGATTTAGATAGAAGAAGCCTACCAAATCTAAGATATTTGGGGATTACCTCTCATAACAAGAAGGTATAGTTCAGAGAAAGGAGTTCTATGAATCTATAGTAGAAAGTAGAATATCACTAGAAGGATCAAGCCACCAAACTCCAGGCTCAAGATAGAAAGTTCAAGGCTATAGTTTGGTGAAGTGAAAAGTTATTCTAGATAGCCAACAAGAAGTTATGAATTCATCCATTACAAGGTAACAACTTGGTGAATCAGAAACACCAAGATCTACATCTACTTTAGAAGCCATCAAAGAGGTAAGAAACTAGGGTGTAATCAATTGAACTTTAGATTAGGGTTCATTATCAAATTCCATTAAGCACCATATTTGGATTAAAGTTGCAAGAAGAAGGGCTCATTTTATAGTCTTCAAGAAAGTGCAAAAAGGAGAATTCATTTTAAGGATTATTTGCACATTAAATAGGAGTTGGATATTTTTGAAAGAAATAAAATTATCATCTACCTATTTGCTATCTAGAAAGCAAGAAGACTATATCCTACAATATTGATTGTAGTGAAAAATTGTAGAATATTCATTAAGGGTTCATTACAGATTACTCTTAAAAGTTGTAGAGATTATTAAGTGCATTTGAAATTATTTTGAGAGTTTATTTACAGGAGCAATAAGGTGAGATTATTGTTGCCATTAAAAAGTGCATTATTAATCCATTAGCACTATACTAGTTATCCTTAACTAGTTACTCTAAAAAAGGTTAGTTTGTGTTTGTTGATTGTTGAAGATCAAGAGCACAAAACCAATAGATTATCAAAGTGTCTAGAGACACTATTTGGTGCATAAAACCTGCAACATTTCATGGCCCAAAAGAAGCCACCAAAATTAGATCAGATTCCTCCAAGGAGTGGAGAAGAAAGCCACCATCAAAATCAGCAATAGAAGCTTCAAATCGAGACTTGGTGAGTCTCAGATTCAAAGTGCACTAAAGGCTATTTACAAAAATAGTGCAAAAATTACTTCTACAAAAAGAGCTTCTATCTATGTGGTTATTAGCTTGGGTTTATTATCAAAGTCACCAAGCAAAGGAGAGAGTTGTCTAGCAAAAGAGACAACATCAAATCAGCCATTGCCTACTTCAAAAGCTGCCATAAAACCAGAGATTGTAAAAGAGGTGCAAAGAGGTATTATATTCTCAAAAGTATTTACATTATATTGCACTACTCTAATATTCCCTACATAGGAAGAAGGATAGATTTTCGGTGCCAAAAGGGCACACTCTTCACAAGGAGAAATACAGTCCAAGGCAGTCATATAGAAGCATTCTCCAAGTGAGGCAA
This sequence comes from Wollemia nobilis, assembly GCA_028583015.1. Classification (NCBI taxonomy): domain Eukaryota; kingdom Viridiplantae; phylum Streptophyta; class Pinopsida; order Araucariales; family Araucariaceae; genus Wollemia; species Wollemia nobilis. The sequence continues at coordinate 1,607,782 of JAQPPZ010016965.1, forward strand.
AAGAAGCCTCTCTCATCCATGGTTGTGAATAGTCGTATCAAGCTATCTATAAGCATAACATAAGGAGAAGAATTATCTACAAAGGTAACTACAAGGCAGGTTGGAAGAAGGAAGAAAAGCACAAGGTAAAATAAGGTAATACCAGAGCTAGATGTACATTCAAGGAGTAATCTATATCATCCAAGGAGCATCATGAAGTCTCCACCAAAGCGTTTCTCAAGCTCCACCAAGGTACCGCTCAAAGCCACCCGAGCTCCACCACAACACAACTCAGCTGGAACCAACTCAACATCATCAAAATACAACAAAGAAAAAGGTGGAAACATACGTTGGAGTAGCATGCAAGAATACATTATAAGGCTAGGACAAGCAAAGGAAATAAGGTGCCACTTGTCACCTTAAAAGGAACCCTAATGCCTTTCATACGAATATTCAAAATAACATTCAAGATATCACATGCATGGAAGGAATAATTTGAAGAAGCGTTACGCAGGACAACATAGAGAATATTGAAGAAGGGGTGACACCTAAGCAAGCATTTACATAGAGACTATAACATCTTCATTCTACAATGAATAGCATCATCGAGCATTGAAAGAAAACCATCATCGAGCATTGAAAGAAGCCATCATGACACTTGTCTAATATCATCATCAAAAACTATCATGACACTTGTCTAATAGCATCATCGAGCATTGAAAGAAACCACTATGACAAGAAGGTCATCCTCCTATTTAAGGCATCCAAGACCAAGGAGGAAATAGAATTTGGAGTAGCAACGAAGTGCAGTAAGAAGAGCATTAAAAGCTCTCGATCAAGGTATTCAAAGCAGGTCAAACAGGCCAGACTTGAGGTGCCACCATTCAAGCATTGAAGTCAAGGGAAAATCAAAGTCTACCATTGCTCACAGTGCCCAAGGGAACGTTGAACATCACTACCATTTACATCTGAATCCATCATCGAATACGTAGATATTTAAAGCTTCATTAAGGTAAGAATCTACCTTGTATAATTTGCTTTCATTAAAAAGGAGCTATAAGGTTGAAGCAATTAGGAAATCAACCATATTTGAAAGCAATACTAAAAGGAAAATATATAGCCTAATATTTGCAATTTAAACATAGGAGAAATAAGGTTTTCAACTTGGAAAAATAAATATTATTGCAAATATTATAGTTTTCTAACATTCCAAATTAGGGAGTTATAAGGAATACTACATCAAAGTAGGAAATTGGAATTTAGAAACATTAAATATCAAATTATTAAAGGCTATAAAAGGAGGCTTATTAAGGAATATCAAGAGTTGGAAATTTATTGATATACTTGTCTCAAAACCACATTAAGGGGACAAAGGAAATCCAACCATTAAGACCTCATCAAATTGAAAAGTGCTTAAGTTCAATAGGAGTAATAAGGTGTAATAGAAGTTGATTTTTGCTACTTACAAAACATTACAAAATCAACTCAAAAATTGAACTACTATTCTCAAAAGCACTATATTAATCATATAGCATATCCAAAATCACTAGGGAGACATAAGGCATTCTACAAAACTTGATAATAATAGCATTCATCAAATATTATCAAGTACTTAATCCATTTGGGAGTCATAAGGTTTCTACAAAACCTAGAATTTCATCAAAGGCATAATCAAATCTTAACTAGGGAGATATAAGGAAGTCTACAAAACCAAAAAGGTTTATCAAATCAAACTCATATATACTCTAAACTTGGGAGACATAAGGTAGACTACTTCAAAAATTCAAATTAGAGTATTTAACATACTTCTATCAAATCCATATCTCCAACTCTAAGGAATAGCAAGCAACACTATGGATGAAATAATAAGAAATGCCTTTATTAACAAAGAATTATTTCATGAAATGGAATTGTATTCTCAGAACTTGATAGATACCCTTGAAGGATATGAGAATCTATCAACTAGTGAAAAGGAGAGATTCTCCTTATTTCTTAAGGAAGAAAAAGAGGATAAATTTGAAGCGTTAATTGGTTATCTTCATGAAAATCTCTTCAAGGCATGGTGGAATTCACAAAAGATAGTTATATTCACATCCAAGGAATGTTTGATGATTTACCTATCATTAATTGTATTTGTACTCACTCAACACATGAAGAAAGCTAGAAATACAAATCAACATTATTGTGATGATAGGCTAACTCCTCATGAAGCAGAAATTCCACAAGTATCAATACAGAATCACAGAAGAAGAAGGAGGAAAATAAAGAAAATATATGCTAAAGGAGATCATAGCAAAGAAATCATAAAAATTGAACTAGACAAGCATCTTCAAAAGATAGAGGAATCCTTAGCTACAACTCTCTTTGCATCATATGAAGACACTAACTACTTACTTGATCATATTACAGTAAGCAATAAAGAAGAATACAAGTTCCAGTTCTAAAGAAGAAGATGGTCCAGATAAAAGAGGACTCTAGAGAAAAATTCAATTGATGAAAGAACCAGATCAAGTCAAAGAGCATCCTCAAGAAGAAGATCCATATTGAAGATTGAAATCTTCAATACCCAAATAATGTAATACAAGGGGGTGTTAGAGTTAGAGTATATTACATCATTTGGGTCATGTAAATGTACCACCTTTGGTACATAGTTAGAATAGGAGATTACTTTAGGGGGAAGTTAGCTAGTTACTTCAAGCAATGTAATAAATGCACAAGTGTCAATGTGCAAGGTGTCCACTTGTACAACTAGGTAGAGTGTTGGCCAAGGAACTTATCTTCCTATATAAAGGGCCTCATAGTGATAGATAGAAACAGATCTCATAGGAAGCTTATATCAAGTGCATTACTCCTGTATGGAGTACAATGTAGTTCTTTAGCTGATATTGATGGAGTGACCATTACCTCCATACTGCATTGTATTTTCATCATTTCTATTTATAGTATATTTTAGTCATATTGCAGAACTGCTTTCTTTCATATTTTTTGCATCTTATTAGGACCTATGTTAGATCTCTCCACTGCAAATATCCTCAAAAGCTAACACTGTAGAGGTTAGATTCAAGGAGAGGAAAATACTAGTTGAACTCCACAATGTGTTGGCCAGTGAAGAAGTGATGTGGCAAAAAAAATCAAGGGCCCTTTGTCTTAAATATGGGGATAGAAACAATAAATTATTCCACATTTCTACCTTGAGATATAAAAGCAACAACAAGATTAGAGAAATTGTTAAATTTGATAGCTCTACTACCCAGGATATTTAGGATATAAGATCTGAAGTGGTTTCATTTTTTAAAACTCTTCTCTACACCAAGGAGGATGGAGACCTTGTGGCTAAAGAGAGGCTTCTCAATAATATTCCTTCCCTAGTTTTTGAAGATATGAATAATTTTTTGAGAAACCCTTTCAGAGATGAGGAAATTAGAGATGTGAATTTCTCCATGGGTGGCTTGAAATTCCCTAGTCCTAATGGCTTACCTCTCATCATTTTTTAGAAGTTTTAGCACATTCTTGGAAAGGATATCTATGATTCTCTAAGAGATGTTAAAATATTGAAAGTCATCCCATCTAATGTTAAATCCACTTTCTTGGTCCTCATCCCTAAGTCTGTTGGAGCCATGGATTTAAAGGACTTCAGGCCTATTATCCTATGCAATATTATTTTCAAAATTCTAAAAAAATCCTTGGGTAAAAAAATCAAAGCTTTCCTTCCTAGTCTTATTGATTAAGATCAAAGTGTTTTTGTGGTAGGTAGGTAGATTCTTGATTGAATAATTATGGTTCATGAAGTTATCCACTTTGTTGAAAAGAGTGGGAGGCTAGATATCTTCCTAAAACTAGATATGAATAAGGTATACAATAGAGTTTCATGGGACTTCCTATTAAAAGTTATGAGTAAATTTGGTTTTAATCCTAATTGGTTAAGTCTAATCAAATCCTACATCTCTTTGGTAAAATTTTTAGTTTTTATCAATGGTTCCCTGGAAGGGTATTTTAGAAGCTGCAAAGATATATGCCAAGGATATCCTCTCTTCCCTTATTTGTTCATTCTGACAGTAAAAGTTTTGGGTAGGTCTCTTAAAACTAAATAAAAAATTAAGGGCATCAAATCAACTTTGGCTTTGGATCCAATTTTGCATCACCAATTTTATTAATGACATCCTTCTACCCTCTTGGCTTCAGTTCCTTAGGCCTTAGTTGTGAAGGATATTTTAATTGCTTTTAAAAAGGTGGTAGGTCAAAAAGTTAATTTCTTTAAGAGCAAGATATTTTTCTTCAATACTCTCCCAACGCGCCAAAGAAGAATAGCCAATATTCTAGGTTGTGGGGTTGTTCTCCCCTCAATCCTAGGAATACCCCTATTCAAAGGGGGTATTAAGGTAGATGTTTGGGACTCTGTGGTGGAAAGAGTCCAAAGGAAGCTATCCAATTGGAAAGGGGATTTTTTGAGTTAACCAGGCAAATAAATGCTAGCCAAGTCCACCCTTCATAGTGTGCCAATTTATATCATGTCCCTCTTTAATCTTCTAGACAAGGTCCTTCAAAAAATTAAGCAAATTTAGATATCATTACTTTGGTGAAGATCAATGGAAAAGAAAAGGTTTTCATTGGTTGCTTGGGAACAAGTTTACAAAAATAAGAAGTATGAGGGTCTTGGTTTAAGAAAATTGAGTCAAATGAACAAAGATATAATTGCTAAAGAAGGCTAGAGGTTAGCTCAAAATGATAATGTGGGATGGGTCTAAATCTTGAAGGTAAAATATTTAAACAACATTGGTCAGTTCCTTTTAGACCTGATCCATTCCCAAGGTTCTAAATTTTGGCTCAACATCATTAAGAGTTGATCCACAATCCTTAAGGGAGGTAGATAAAATATGGGTAATGGGTAGGATATTGATTTTTGGAGGGATAAATGGTTGATGGATCATTCATTGGTGTCCTATCCTAGCCTACTAATGGTGGAGCCTCTTACCTAACAAGCCTTTGATCCGAAGGTGTGTGACTTTGTTGAGACCACCAATGGTTCAAAGTAGTGGAAATATTTTACTTTCCATGGTATTTCTTAGGCTAAGGAGGAAGCCTTGAAATATATTTTTTGATCTTCTTAAGTTACAAGTTATTAAGAACAGTGAGAATTTGGATAAGATTGTGTGAGACTTGGAGAATAGTGGTATTTTTTTAGTGAGGTCTACGTATTTTCTTGTGGATGATGTTTTTGGTCCCTGGTTCCCTGTTCATAAGGTTTGGATCAGAGGCCTCATCCCCAAAGTTAAACTCTTCTTCTAGATAATTCTACAAAGAAAATTTCTTACTATAGACAATCTCAAAAAGAGATATTTATATATTCCAAATAGGTGCTACCTATGTGGGCTCGCTAAGGAGTCCCTGACTCATTTGTTTTCCCTTTGCCCCTTCACTCGTGATGTGTTCTCATATTTTTTGTGTTCCATGGGGGCATTTTTGGTCTTAACTAATAATATGTATAACCTTGTGGAGCATTGGGATTCCATATTCTCTTCCCTCCACCTCTATACCTTTTGGTCCCTTGGTCTAGCTCATATCCTCTGGTGCATTTGGAAGGAAAGGAATCTTTGCACCTTCAAGAACTCCTCAAGATTTGCAAATTTTGTGAGCCTTAGAACCATATCTACCATGATCAAGAATGTCTTGCTTATTTCCCTAAATCTTGGTATTATTTTCAAAGGGGAGGAGGATTTGGATTTGTCTTTAGGTTTCCAACCTCATGTTATTCCCACGATCTAGCCAGGGCCAAGTTTTAGGTATTCAATTATTTGGGATCCCTCTCCATTCTAGCTAGATTAAACTTAATTTCGATGGTACCTCAAAATGTAATTTTGGATTGGAGGACACTAGAGGAGTCATTAGGAATTTAAGAGGTGAGATCCTACTTGCCTTTGCTAAAATGTTGGGATCTCATACCAATCACTTTGCAGAGGCTAGAGCACTTTTTTAGAATATCTCTCGGAAGCCTTGGACTGTAAGAAAGTTGTTATCGAAGGAGACTCCCTTAACATCATTAAATTGGTTAATGAAATTTAGAATCCCAGTTGGACCATAAAAAATATAATCTTAGAGTCAAATAATGATCCAAAACCTGGAAGAAGTTCAAATTAAGCATGTTTTTAAGGAGGATAATAAATTTGTGGATTTCCACACCAACTTGGGCATGTGCCAAGAAGACATCACTGTAGCGACCCCAAGGAAGCAACATGGTGTTTCGTCCACCAGAATACTCTACTTGCAATTTGATTGAATCCTTTGATATTAAATATGCAACAAATGAAAGGTACAAAGCAGATATAAACAAAATGTGAATAAGTAAATGAAAAAATGCTTTTAATATTGATATTATCCAGATTAGATTACAAATGAATCCATATGAGGGATACCCTTTGTTTGATACATGATTCTAGACATAAAATAGGGTAGCAGATGTATGAAATATCCCCTCGCACAGGGGGTGCACTTTCTAAGGCTTCTCGGTGATGCACAAAGAAATGTATGAGGGCTTACAAATGCCTCCTTCTCTAGGTTTGAATGCTAGAGGGGTCTTCTGGCACTCGTATGTTGTGGATTTGCCCTATTGAACCTGTAGCCCTAAAATCAATGAAACAAAAACATATGCTTAGATGTCCGATATTACCTCCCCGGATAAGGCTGTTAGCAATGAATAATCTCAATAAATGCAATGAAACTAGTAATATGTAAGAAAATAACTAAAATAAAACTCATGCTACTAAAATGAGAGTTAAAGCAGAATAAAAGAAGCTAAACCCTAGGCTATGTTGTGGGCCACTATCCAGGACAACAACCACTAAGGTGAAATTTCTCTCTCTTGATCCAAAGGCTATGGGCTCAAGTCCACTTATAATATTAAAAATGATTACCTTATGTGTTCAGATTTGCCCTCTAATATGACAAGGCTCTGTTACAAGAATCGATATCCAAGAGAAGCTTTCCAAGTCTCTAAAATATCTCCTCAATGATCTAACTTGTTCAAATTTTTGATGTATGATGTTCTATATCTCCTAATTGATCAAAAGAAAGTCCAAGAAAGTCCTCTAATTGATCAAAAGAAGGTTCAAAAAAAGTCCCCTAATGCTTTTAGGTTCACTCCTTATAAAGTATTTTGAAGCCCTAGGTCAATGTTTAACCCTAAGACTAAATCCCTCATGTGTACTAGGTGTTAGCATGAGAAGCTCTTTTATTTTCTATGTTTGACTGAAGTCTAAATCTAGACTTTCAGTCTTCCATGTATACTGGCTATGAGGAGGGATGCGAAGTTGTCCCCACTCATCCTTATTGCATGCAAAATACCACTTTTGCCTAAGATTAGGCTGGATGGGTGGTAAAATGCATTTAAAGCTTAGTCATTGTCATCTACAGTGGCTAAGGTTTGGACACTCTAAGCTACAACGGCTAGATTCTAGCTGCTCTAGTCTACAGCGGCCAGGCTTGGATGGGCTGAAAATACCCCAAATGAGTGGTAAAAACCACTTTTGACACTTGGAAGGTCCCAAGGTTTTGTCACATGAACTATGGGTGTATCCATGTAAGTAGTATTCTTGACCATGACATATTTTAGGTATCTACAGATGCTCTTTTTTGCAATGCACTGAGTAATAGACACAGCACGAGGCAAAAATGTAGACCACTATGTTAGCAAGGTGTACGATGATCATTGATATGATCAAACACTAGATGGCATAATCATGCAATATGGCACGCATCCTTGAATCATTGCTTCAACCTGATTGAAGGCTTAATCTAGCATTGGGCTTGTACATGTCCACTTACACTCATTCCTCAAGCACAATCAGGTAGCTTATGTTGCTACAACAGAACCGACCGAAGAAGAGCTACAAATTGAAGATGTCCTTTTTGCTTATGACCCCAACAAATGGGAAAAGTTTTTTAAGAGTTGAGTGTAATAATTCATAGGACGAACACAATTTTGACATGATCAAGTGATATTTTGTTGATTTTTATTATGATTATTTGAAGTTCCAAACTATCCCCTCACACAATGAATTGATGAGGGAAGGGCAATGAATGAAGCGACGAGTTGCTTGACCAAATATGATTGGTTTTGGTTCCTTTCTAATGTTTGTTCTCTTTAATGGGAAAACCCCCATCCAAGTATAATTTCAATTGTTTATGATAATCATTCATCCCTATCCCGAGGAGTGGTCTGACCATAAATAACGTTCTTAGGGAGTTAGGATGAGTGATTCTATTTGTGATTATACTACATCACTTGGATCAGTGTTTTTGGTGTCATAGAAGAATTAGGCTAATTCCTTCATACCCGTGGAGTAGTCTGACCTTCTTGGTCTTCTTCGAGATTAAAGGAGGCACATCGTAATCCCAAAATGAATGTTTTTCCCCAAGTAACCTCATGGTAACTTACTCATCTTGTTGAGTTGCATGGAGTGAAAATCGCTACAATCACCAAGTTGATAGAGTAAGTAACTTGATAGGAGGCTTACTTGGGATTTGTTTTTATGCAATTTTTTTATATTTTATTTTAATCATTATGATGACCATGGGTCACCAAAATGTGCTTATTTGATGTTTTTACTGCTTCTCATGGAGTGAATTTTTCCTATTTTTTCTTAGGATGTTGGTCACTGTTAGATCCAATGATCGCCAAATTCTTGATTGTGGCCACATTCGCCTTGAGCGGCCAAGAAGTTTGGGCCACTAATGAAAATAGTGAGCAAGCCATAATTTGGAAAAATAAAAACTAACCCTAGGGTTTGACCTTTCAGTTTCACCAGTTGTTAGTTTACATCAGATCTCTATTTGTGAAAGCAACTTTTGCATCTTGGAGTGCTATTTCATTGGATACCATGGTTGTGCAGGGAGAGACATCTGCAAGTGGAGTTGGAGCTTCTCGAGTATTCTCTCAAACCTTGATCATGTCAGTCTCATTTTTTTGGGTAAAATGAACCTCACTAATTAATGGGTAAATGAACCTCATTAAACTCATTGGAAATGAATTAAACCCATAAATTACGCTTAGATTAGGATTTTATATGGTGGGTTAGCCACATTTTTGCTTATTTTCAATTTTTTTGTTATTTTTGGCCTAGGGTAGACACTTTTACTACGTTGCCCATCGGCCGCTGTGGCTCAGAGTGGCTAGCCTGACCTTTGGCCTGGCCGTTGTCACTCAGAGTAGCTAGGTTTGAATTCCAATGATCAAAATTTTAACCACTGGGGCTTGGCCACTCTTAGCTTCAGTGGCCAACTTCTGGCCGCTGTAGATGACAACGACCAAGAACCCTTAGTAAAGTTTTGAATTTTCTTGCATGATTAAGTGTTTTTTTTTTGAATTTTTGTGAATTGTTTTTGAATTTTTTTGCATAATTAGGTGTATTATTACTCTTTTGTTTGGATTTAGAGTAGCCCATAATTATTTGCATTATTTTCATGCTTTATTATGATCCATGCCTTAGATGCATTGTAGTTATGTTTTGCTTTCTCTTTTGCTCTTAGATTCTCGATGCTCGGGCTCGTGACTTGAAGCTCATGAATGACCTTCTACCCCTGCTGAATGACATGGAATGGGCCTGGCTCAAGGCCCACAGGTTTTAGTATGTCACTAGGCTACCTTACATCATGTTATATTAGGCCTACCTTATGGCTTTGGTCCATCGATGGGACCCTCAAACCAATACCTTCCACCTTCCTACCGGTGAGATGACTATTATGTCGAAGGATGTGTATAGGATTTTTTAGCTTCCTTTTGATGGAGTGGCCATTACCTCATTGACCACTAAGGATCGTGATGAAGTATTTATTTGAGTGTTCTGAGGGTGCTCTATGGAGGCCTTTAGGGACACCAAGTCTAGAGGGGTGTCTATATCGTAGTGGTATGATGTGGAGGTCTTCACAACGAGACATGCAGTGTTGCTGATGGTTATAAAAAATGACTTGATCCTAGATTGCTCAGGTTTGAGGTTCCCATGGAACCTCCTTGTGATGGTTCATGACCTGATGGAAAATAAGGTACCCATAATCTATACATGGGGAAAGTCCTTGTTGGCTCAATGCTATGATGAGTTGTACCACATCCATCGATGAGGTCATGTCAAAATTTCTTGCAGCTTGCTCTTACAGGTTTGGGTATGGGAGAACATCAAGGTAGATCATCCCAGAGGGATTCCTACCAATATTATAGTCATAAAGGAGTGGATTCAGTGATATGCTACTATATGGGCTCGATGGCATGAGGGGTGGAAGATCCATCCTCATGTAGGGGAGCTTTCCCACTACACTGATACTTTCATTGGGCTACATGACGGAGATGTCATTTGGTGGTCATATCATGAGTGCCCTATATGAGATGATCCTAATAGTTTCAAATCTAGGACGTAGCATGAGTGATGGCTCATCGACAACAAGGTTGGCATCCGAAAGTATTTATTCTACTATCGAGTTCTTTGTTAGTACGGGCTGTAGTAGGATGTGCCTCTTGTTCTATTTGTATACAAGTGCATCATAATAAAGGGAAATATTATCCTACTGTGGATCATAGAGCTGTTCAATGAGGAGGATGCCCCAGAGGTTGCCCCAAGAGTTGCTGGGGGAGTTACAGAGGTGTTTCCTTAGTGGTGGGGGGATCAAATGTGGCATGGTGATGGTAGCTTAGGTCACAAGGATGATGACGGAGGTGATGGTGCAGATATGATAAGGTGTAGAGTCTATGCCAATACTGAGGTATGAGACCATCCAGTAGAGTATGTAGTAGTGGAGGAGTAGGAGGCTCTTGAGAAGGATGAGGAGGATTTGGAGCCTAAGGAGAGAGATTCTCCTCTAAGATAACAGTTGCACGAGGTCGAGGCTGAGCTTCAATCAACCAAGATTTAGGATCAGTAGCAAGATGCTACCATAGTGTACTGGGATGCCACCATAGAGCAACTCACATTATAGATATAGGATTTATAGGCTACTATTGGGGGTGGCGCCACTAGGATGCAGTTTGTGGTTCTCACTCTTACACGACAGGGCGATACCAAAGTAGATCCTGAGGCAGGCATCGAGGGAGATGTTCTACACTTACAATTACTGTTGGATGAGTACAAGAAGCAGATCTAGGGGTATATCTCCCATATTACCTCTCTCCAGATGTAGCTTAGGAGGTATGGGCTTGTACCTAGGGAGGCACTAGGTGTAGGTGGCTCATAGGTTAGTAGGCGATCCACCTCTGGGTAGTCTTCTGTTCGTCCTATTTAGAGGACTAAGACTCACACAGAGAGACCACTAGTGTCACATCACTCCACGCATGACATGACCACAAGGGGATGTGATGCTGGGGGTGTAGTACCTGTGTTTGACTAATGATGCACTTGGATTCTATATATTTTTTGAGGTCTACTTGACCTATATGACTTGTATCTTATGGGTGATTTTGTATATCCATGCACTTTGAGATACACATTCTGAGACATATTTTGAGATAGGCATATTTATATGAGATCTTGCATTTATGCTTTATTACGTGTGCCATTTATTGCTTATGTTTTTTTTTTAATTTTATTTATGCAATGTTATGATGGAATTATGACGAGTTGATATATATGTGTTATATGATAGATATTTATGATGATATGGATTTGAGATGTATTCTTATGTATGTGTTTATGTAGATGCTTTCATGATTTGATTATTGTGACATGATGTGGTGTATCTTGAGTTTATTTGATGATGGATTTATGATTATTTGTATGGATGAAGGCAATGATGTGATATTTTATGTAAATGAATGATTTATGAACTATGTGTTTATGGATGAAGTGTTTTTGTTAGATACATGTTTGATTTTGATTTAATCATATGCATCTAACTAATGCTATGTTATGGTGAATGCAGTATGTAATCTAATGTAAATGAACTTGTATGTTTTAATTACTTAAAACATAATGGATGCCTATGCTATGAGTTTGATAATTTAACGGGTGATACCATAGAAAGTATAAAAACCATGAATATTTAATAATCATTCTACTTATAAGAATTAATTATTTAAATACTTCATATGTGCAATGTAATGGCATGGAATGTATGTGTTTTTTGTATAACCTTCTATAATTTAAGATATGTAAAATAGTTAGTGTTTGTCTAGATATCATTTCTGAAATATATCCAGTATCTATTTTAATATTATTTTTTTAATACCCCCTAATTTATAGAAGCTTATAGAGAAAGCTGATGATGTGATTTATGATGTGATTTGTTGCTATGTTGAAAATTTATTTGTGGATTTTTCCTAAGACTTCAAACACTCTAGTTACCCTATCAACAACTATGTACTTGCCATACAAGACTTTTGAAAAGCAAGTTTTTTACTCTGTACTTGGATATTCATTCTCTCTATGTGTGAAAATGAATATATTTTGAGATTTAAAAAAAAGCATTTCCTCTGATGTCGGGTGGGATTCTTTCAGCCCATTACTAAGATATGGGATTCTCAAGTGTTTTCTCTCATCCTTATGTTGGACTTAGTTGGACTATACCACTAGGCAATATTGGGTTACCTAAGCTAGCTCATCCACATTCAAACATTGGTCTATAAAAATTCCAGAAGCTTTTGTGGTAGACATATCGTCATGTGTAAGGATTTCTCCTTCCAGTTTTGTGCAATGATGATAATTCCATGGATTCAAGCTCTATTCCCTTTTTTTCTTCATTATTTTTGGGATACTTGCTAATACCTAGTGATGAAAATCACTGTTTATTTTGATTGATTTTTTATTTTGAGCAAGGGATCTTTGTAGTGATGATAATCACTATTTGCTTTGTTTTTGAACTATGACTTTGAAATTTGGGATTTTGACTTATGAATTTTGAAATTGTAATTTTGAATTTGTATTTTGTTTCTGGATTTTTGCTTGTTATAGTGAAAGCAAGGGATTTATGTAGTGATGATAGTTACTCATTTCTGGGTAGGGTGGAACTTGTCATTTTTCTAATTCTCAACACCTTCAAACCGATTGCACAGGGGGATAAGAAAGGAAGATCCTTTTCGCTTAAGGTAACCTAAACTACTTTGTTGTTTTCATATTTCCCTTGTATCAAATAGGATTTTAGTGTTTTAATTAGTGATGAGATCCTAAATATCCAAGGTATTATTACAACTAGACCTTGCTCTCTACTAATCAAGGTGGCTTTCTACAAAAGTTGATAAGACCACTAGACATGGTTGAAATAATAGGAAAACTTTGTTTATTTCATATAGCAACATTATTTGGTTGTGTTGAAAAACACATTTACACACATGGATGCATGGATGAGGATGAACTTGTGTATTGTGATTGAGATACAAACTATGATACCATTTGTAAAAAAATATGATCATAACATGTGCGAATGCAATGGATATGTATTTGTATGCAACTATGTGGATGTGGATGCAAGATGCAAATGTTTTTGTCTTTTTTTTTTGTATTGTTTTTGTTCTTTTGATTTGACCAAAGGGCTTTAAGATGCCTTTGGGACTTTTTGTTTGATTTTGACCAGGCAGCTTGGGTACCCTTGGAGCATTTTATGATTTTGATCTTGAATTGACCAAAGGGCTTTAAGGTGCCTTTGGAGCTTGTTGATTTGATTTCGACCAAGTGGATTGGGTACCCTTGGAGCATTTTATGATTTTGATCTTTACTTGACCAAAATGCTTTAAGGTGCCTTTGGAACTTTTTGATTTGATTTTGACCAAGTGGCTTGGGTACCCTTGGAGCATTTTATGATTTTGATCTTGACTTGACCAAAGGGCTTTAAGGTGCCTTTGGAGCTTTTTGATTTGATTTCGACCAAGAAGCTTGGGTACCCTTGGAGCATTTTATGATTTTGATATTTATGACATATTTGAATGTTTTTGATTTTTATGACATATTTGAATGTTTTTTTATTTTTATGACATATTTGAATATTTTTTTATTTTTATGACATATTTGAATGCTTTTTATTTTTATGACATATTTGAATTTTTTTTTATTTTTATGACATATTTGAATGTTTTTTTATTTTTATGACATATTTGAATGTTTTTGATTTTTATGACATATTTGAAAGTTTTTGATTTTTATGACATATTTGAATGTTTTTTTTTAATTTTTATGACATATTTGAATGTTTTTTATTTTTATGACATATTTGAATGTTTTTGATTTTTATGACATATTTGAATGTTTTTATTTTTTTTATGACATATTTGAATGTTTTTTATTTTTATGACATATTTGAATGTTTTTTATTTTTATGACATATTTGAATGTTTTTTATTTTTATGAAATATTTGAATGTTTTTATTTTTATGACATATTTGAATGTTTTTTATTTTTATGACATATTTGAATGTTTTTTATTTTTATGTATGAAATGCTTTCAAATGAATGATATTGAGAGGTTTAGGCTCTTCAACATAATTCAAAGATGTGAGCTAGTATGCTCTAGGACCAACCTTCTCTGAAACTATGTAAGGTCCTATCCAATTTGCCATAAACTTGTCTCGCAAATGCAGTGGTAGATTTGAGTTCTGTTGATTTTATTTGAGCACAAGATCCCCAACTTTGAATTCTCTCAAATGGAATTTACTATTATATGCTCTTGTAAGGCGATTCTGATAAATACGGAGATGCTCCAAGGTGTTAATCCATCCTTCATCAAGAAGCATTAACTGATCTAGGCAGCCTTGCCACGCGACATCATCATCGATGAAGTCCTTTAATTCTACATGCAAGGTTGGGATTTCCAGTTCTAGGGGTATGATGGCCTCAGTGCCATATACAAGTGATAATGGTGTTGCCCTAGTGGACGTACACACACTAGTCCTATATTTCCATAATGCTAGAGGCAACTGCAAATGCCAGTCCCTATGATTGTCTCTCACTATTTTCCTCAATATGGAAACAATTATTTTGTTTGAGGCATCTGCTTACCCATTTGCTTGTGGATAATAGAGTGTTGAAAAATTGTGTTGGATGTGATATTTGTTCATTAAAGCATGCACATTTTTGTTTTTGAAGCATGGTCCATTATTCGATAAAATATTTGAAGGGACCCCAAATAGACTTATGATATTGTGGAGTATAAACTCCATAATCCTTGGCCCAGTTGTTGATGCTAAGGGGATCACTTCGACCCATTTGGTGAAATACTCAATGGTCATTATGATAAATGTGTGCCATCTCGAAGACGGGGAGATATATTCCCAATCAAGTCTAATCTCCACTGCAAAAAGGGCCATGCTACCTGGATGGGTTGCAAGGCTTGTGATGGCAAGTGAGTGAGGTTTGCATGATGTTGACACTTGGTGCACTTCTTGACATACTTACAATATTCTTTTTCCATAGTGGGCCAATAGTAACCCATCCTCAAAATATGTTTAACGATGGCCATGCCACTGAAGTGACTACCACATGTATCGTCATGAGCTTGCAAAATTGCCCAAGATACCTCTTGGGGATAAAGACAATGAAGGAGCATTCCATCATAACCTTATCTATAAAGGATCTCTCCTAGAAAAATGTATCTAGTCACCTTTTTTTTAAACATTCACTTTTTAGCATGCGACATGCCTTGTAGTACTATTCCAAGCTTTAGGAAATCTCATAATTGGGAAAGCCAATCCTGATAAGCCATTGCTTCTATAGATAAAATGACATACTCTTCTTGTGATCCAATATTTACGAACACTGATTGGGAAGCAACCCTATGATGAATGATTATTCCACAGTTTTTAAGACCTTAAGAGATCAAATATTCCCAAGGGATTTTTGCAAGAAAGCTCTAACTTTGAATGACCAATCCTGATTTGGATCAATTTGGATCATGTTGACTAACTCTAGGTTGTCAATAATCTCATGCTATATTGCAAAAAATGTGAGCACTTTCACATGAACGATTGTGAAATCAACAGACGAATTCTAAGGGATTAAGGATCCCAAATATGGCATGGTATTTAAAAATCTGTTTGATGTACAAGGGATCGCCTCGATGTCATACCATTACATATGGGTTAGGTAAGTGTCAACAAGCTCCTTGTAAGCTTTCAAGAGTGGGCACCTACATTGGAACAATCCTTTGACTTGGTTTACTATAAGCAAGGAGTCACCAAAGATATTCAATCTTTTAATGCCAATTGCAACTACTGTTTGGAGTCCTAAGATCAAGGCTTCATACTATGTGTTATTGTTTGTGCATGTGAAGTCTAGCTTGAATGATAAGGTCAACAGAATGCCCTACGGTATGATAAAGACTATCCCTACTCTGCCCCCTTGCTTGTACTTTAAACCATCAAAGAACAATGCCATGTCTCTTTGCTTTTTAGGTTCTTCAAGTTTCAGTGGATCTAATAATGCGAAGACTGCATCATCAAGAAATTCTATAGTGAGAGGCTTGCTATCCTAAAGAGGTGCCTCTACTAATTGATCCGCTATGACTTATCCCTTTATGGACTTTTGGATTATGAATTTAGATCAAATTCTATCAATAGCATGATCCACTTTGTAGTACGTGTATTGTGATATGTCTTGTTCATTATATACTGCAAAGGATTTTTTTTTATATGACGTAAGTCGTATGGCTCAACATGTAGTGTTACAACTTTTTGGTTGCAAAGACCACTGCTAAGCATAAATTTTCTACATACGCATATCCTATCTCCTAGCTTACCAAGGTGCGACTTATGTAATATACGACTTGCTCTTTGTCTTGCACGTTATTTTGGGCCAACATGGTGCCCAAAGAAAAATTAGTAGCTAATATGTATAGCAAAAATGGTATGTTTGGCCTTGGTGGAGCCAGAATTGGTGACGTCACTAGGTATGTTTTGATCTCTACAAATGCTTATTGGCACTCTTCATCCTAATGAAATGGGACATCCTTACATAGAAACCTGTTCATGGGTTGACACTTGTCTGA
The DNA here is from genome assembly GCA_028583015.1 of Wollemia nobilis. Classification (NCBI taxonomy): domain Eukaryota; kingdom Viridiplantae; phylum Streptophyta; class Pinopsida; order Araucariales; family Araucariaceae; genus Wollemia; species Wollemia nobilis. The sequence goes on from JAQPPZ010016965.1 coordinate 1,624,708, forward strand.
TAACTGTGTGATGAACCGTTTGATGGATGCTACCTTGCCTTGTAGGCTTCTTAATTCCCTAATGTTGGTAGGGACTGCCATCTTTGTTATAGCTTATACTTTTGCAGGATAGACCTCAATGCCTCTCATGGAAATAATGAAACCTAAGATCTTACCAAAAGTTACACCAAACATGCACTTCTTAGGATTCAATATGACGTTGTTATCTATGAGGTGATCAAAGAATTTTGTAAGGATGTCAGCATAATCTTGTCGTACCAAATATTTGGCCAGCAAGTCATCCATGTAGTCTTCCAATATTATGTGCAGGTAGTCATGAAATATGTATGTCATGGCCTGCTATTATGTGGCACCAATATTATTTAGGTTGAATAGCTTCACTTTGTAACAGAAAGTTCCCCATGGAGTAATGAAAGTAGTCTTATGCTGGTATTCAGGTTTTATTTGGATTTGATTGTATCCAGAAAACCCATCCATTAGGGATAATATTTCATGACCTGTAGTGGCATCTACAAGAGCGTCTATGTTTAAAAACGGGAATGAATCCTTCGGAGTTGCGTTATTTAAGTCCCTAAAATTTGTGCAAATTTAGACTCTTCCATCTTGTTTTCCTATGGGTACCATGTTTGAAACCCATTCAGGATAGTCGATGGGAACTATAAATATTGCTTCCAATAGCTTTTGTAACTTGTTTTTCACCATCAAAGCAATGGTTGGATGCATATTCCTCAATTTTTGCTTGAATGGATTCTTTAGGGGATCCAATGAAAGGTTGTGAACAACTAACTTTGGATCAATACCTGGCATGTATTTGTAAGTCCAAGCAAATAGATTTGGCCTCTATTTAAGGAGAGGGATTATTATGGCTTGTTTCTCTAGAGACAAAATTTCTCAAAACTTGAATTTCTTTGATTGAGTAGGATCATCACTAATGTCCACCTCAAAAGTTACTTCTATAACCATATGCGACCTGTCCTATAATTGGTGAGGCATAGGTATCAAGTGAATGTCATTAGCAAGATTTATAGGTCCTACTAACTTTGGATCCAAACCAGCATGGAACACATCATATGAACGGCCTGATGCAAAATGGAATGGTCGTAACATCTCTACATTAGAGAAGAGATCTCTAGGATCTATGGGTGAATCAATGTGATGCCAATCAATGGCCTGTGTATCGAGACACAAAGGTTTAGCGAGATCATGTTGATGGATGGAACGAAATCTCCAAGACAACATGGTTGAAATCTTGTCTTAGAGGTTTCCTTCTTATACTCATGATGAGGCTTTGGAGGAAAAGGAATTTCTGGGTCCAACCCATGAGCTAGTCAGATAACAGGATCATTGGGCTCTAAGAGTTCCCTAAACATAGGTGGATGGGGATTAACCATACGATGAATGACATTCAAGTTAATAGGTCTCCCAAAAAATTGCAAGCCAAGGTATATGGCACGAAGTACTGCTTCTATTTCTACCAACATGTCGACTTGCCACAAGTAGTGAGGTCTGAGATAATCCATCTTAGTTTCATCCTCAAAATCATCATCACCTATCCAAAAACCATTGGCATTGGTATGCGGTCCCAAAGTAAGGGGCACATCTCTTGGTCCTAAGTAGGCCATAACTATCTCATCCTCATATTATTCATCATTTATGAAGATGCCATTTGCATTAGTATGTTGTCCCAAGTCGGGCCATTGCCTTATTTCTAGGTAGGCTCTCTCTATTGAGTCCTATGACTCATAGCCAATTTTATCCGATATGAATCCACTTTCATTATGGATGGACTAGGTAAACCTATGTAAATAGTGAGGCCCATGGTAGGGCAAGCCTGCATGTGCTTCATCATCACTCACCACATATCCATTTTCTTATTGCTCATAATCCCATAAGTTGTAACCTATTGGGGTGGGATCAATTGTGGATCTCGAATGATAAGTCTTGGGAGGTGATATGCTTGCCATAGCCATTTGTCTATTTCTCAGATTTCTTAAACTTAGTGGGTGATAAGGAATAAAATTGATGTATTCTCCTAACCCCAAGGTTAATTTATCTAATGCTACTACTAGAGAGTCATATTGACCTTTGATGTGATAGCCTAATCCAAATCTGTCATATGGGAGCTAGTTTCATGGCTCAAATGGCCGTATTTTTCCTTGCTCATATCTATCGAGACCATAACCATACCAATGCCAATGCTCAAAATAGGTTAGAGAAAACTCAATATTAGAGAGGTAATGAACATTTACTATGAATAGCTCATCATTGTATTCTTCTATATCCATAGACTTATGGGCACAGTTCAAGCCAGGGTAGATGAAATTTGTCTGGTTGGGAGGGATTCCAAGCGGAACCACCATTCCTAATGGTGGTCTTAGATCCTTTGGATGTCCCATGTCTTGCGTAAACTCTATGTGGGCATAAATATTGTATTTTGCAGAATATACTCTCCTATTCTTGTACTTTCCAAGTGTATTATCACATGTGATGTGGATGATCCTACATAAGACACTCACGAAGCAGGTTCTAGTATCTCCTCAACTTGATCTTGGTGATATTCCTCCTCCATGGGAGTTGGAATCTTATTAATGTTTATGATTAGCAATTCCTTGGGCTCTCTTTTCTCAACCATGGGCACCTTTAGCTTCTAATTATATTTTGATTTAGACGTTGATGGTCTATTACAAGTGTTAGTTACTTTATGTGCAAGCTGAGGCGTTGATGTAGATGGGTATTTTCATGTCCCTTTGTCTTTGTTATCTAGTTGAGTAGTTGGAGATGATGGTCCTATAGAAAATTTGGTAGAAGGAATTACAAATTCTCCTAGACAATCCACTTGATGGACATACTTGAATGGCTCTTCACCGGTCAACACCATGTAGACATTGTTATCATGCACATACTTAACACATTGGTATAAGATCGAAGGAACACATCTCATGTCCCTTATCCATGGTCTCCCTAGGAGGATGTTGTATTGCATGGCTCCTTCCAAGATGTGACACATCATGGGGATGGTCTTATGCCCCACCTTAATAGGTAGGACTAGTGTTCCCACATTATTGCATGAAGCATCATTGAAATCCCTTAATGTATAGGCTCCTGTAATGATATTTGACTTGGGGATCTTAAGATGTTTTTTTGTTGTTGTTGTGATGATGTTTATTGATGATCCTATATCGATAAAGACCTACTTAAATGGTAAATCATTAACCAATTCCACAATGTGCAACAGAGGATTTGGTAAGGTAGTAGATACTGTCTTAATTTCATGATCGTAGAATCAAATTATAGGCTCCTGGAATTCTTGTACTTGTCCCATAAAATAGGTGAATACATTTGGATCTTGTGGTTGGAGCTCAATTGACCTTAAAATCTCCATAAAGGTCTCCCTCTGCTTTGGGGACTATTGTATGAGCTCATATATTGATAGCTTAGCCAGAGTCATTTGTAAATTTTGCTCGAGTCTACTCTGAATGGTTACCATAGGTCGAGTTGGCTGACCTGGAAGGTTGTCTTGCCCCTGCCTCTACCTAGGTGTAATTGGGACATTAATGGGAGCTACAGGAGGTTATGGTTGACCATACCATATAGTCCTGGTTGCTATATTGAAAATTTCAACCATCCCAACACACCCATGGGTAGGCATGTCAATTTAGACCTGATTGATTTGTGCACCTTGCCATTTAGGTACCTCATGGTTTGGTAGTGGGTTTTTGTAGATGCCCATATCTCGGTTGTCAGGGTCCAGTGGATTTTCCACTTTAAGTTCTCCTGCCTCAATCATGTTTTACACTTGGTGCTTGAAACCAACGCAAACCTCAATATTATGCCCTGATATCCTATGATAAGGGTAAAATTGATATTCCCTATATCCTTTTGGCTTAGGATAGTTGAGATCTATAAGAGGTATATCAGGGAACCTAATATTTCCCACCTCGCTCAATTGGTTGAAGATTTATTGCATTGATTTTGTCAATGGTGTGAAATAGCAAGGGGGTCTACACTCTTTGTTTTGCCCTGATTGTTCTTTTGATCATAGTTGGTTGGTGGGGGATGAACTTAATAATTTTGGGGTTGGTGCATAGCCCCATCCTTAGGTGTAGCCAATAAAACTTGACTAACTAGAGCAGGGTTTGCCTGCTTCTACTTGTATTTGCCATTTTTATCATTTTTGTTCCACTTCTTCTTGGTTCAGAGTTTTATAGTTCCCTCATCCACTTCTATATCCTCAATGAGTTTGGCCTATGCAAAATATTATTCAAAGGAGGGTAATTTTGGAGTTGTAGCAAGAGGGAAATGTGTTTGGAACAAATCTTGGTGAATATCAGGATGATATCTTCAGTGGGGATGAAGAATGATAATTTTGCCATGACTTTTCTCCATCTATTCCCATAGTCCATTAATGGTTCATCGTCATAATGTCTCAAATTGGCCAGGTTTGAAAGATTCACTTTTATATTAGCACCAAAAGAGAAACACTTTAGGAAAGCATTCACTAGTTGTTTGAAATTGGCTATGCTATGCTTGGGTAGCTGGTTGAACCATTGGGTGGTGGCTCCCACAAATGTCATAATGAATGTGCTAACATGAGAGTATCATTGTATTCAAGATGAAAATATGCATTGATGAAATTAGTAACATGCTCTTGAGCATCCTCTTCACCCTTAAACTTTTCCAACCTAGGCATATCTAAATGCTTAGGGTATTCAGGGCTAGGGACGGATAGACATAATGGTTGATTGTGTATTTTACTCAATGTCGATTGGCTACCAGCCATTTCTTATTTTTAAAAGGATTCCATATTTTTAGTGAGTGCTTGGAAAACCTTTGATATGAGGATATCTTCCTCATGTAGACCCCCTATGGTGGTGATGGAGGTAACACTTTATCCATTTGACTTACTCCATTTTCTTCCCTCCTACGAGGGGATCCAGGATATGCTTGATCTTGATTTATTAAGTCTACCACTCCCCCTAGTTGGATTCTACTCCTAATTTGGAGGGTGATTTTGGTGTGGGTTTCCTTCTTGTCTAGTGCACTCCTCTCTTGGTAAGTTAGTGCATTGATCTCTTTGACGATCATTTCTATTTTTTTGTTGGTTGCTTTGAGCTAGCTACTCAACTTGTTCTCTTAAATGTTGCTCATGTTGGTGCAATAATTGTTCTCTCTATTTATTGTGTTCAAGAGCATCTAAAAGCTCTTGATATTTGCATAAGGTATTTTATAACCATCACACATGGTTAAATTGCACAGTCATAAAGGAATCATGCTTATCTAACCCTATCCTAGTGGTTTTAATTCACATATTTCTCGATTAGGTTTCTGTTGTTTTTTTGCTTTCGCTAGCTAATGTGACTTGTTTAGTATATTATAGAGTCTCTCTATGACGAGACTCTATATGCTGACTATGAGGTTTCCTTGAGGTAACTTCAATTTGAGAAGTGGGCTTAGAAGTCACGGTTTGTGAACTTCTTTATGTGAAATTCTCTATGGCTACCATTCTTGGAGATGGCCTTAGATGCAACTGATCCAACTCATCCAACTATCTTGTTTTTCATGGTTGATCTCATGGGGTGCCATTTACTTCGATAAGGTCATATTCTAATGGAATCATCCCTCTTGTTTGAAGGATATATTCTATTTGTTTTCTATGACTGGAGGTATTTCTAGTTTCCTACCCCTCAATGGGTTGGTCTGTTCTAAGTGTCTCATGTGAATGTTGAGATGTTGGGACTCTTGTGTGCTCTTTTGGTGATGAAGGTTTTGTGGTCCTCTATACCATCCATGAGGATGAATATGGGGAAACCTCATCATACCTATGTGAAGAACGAGCTCTAGAACCCTGTTTATGTCTATGTGAAGAGGAAGCCCTTGAAGCCTCCTCATGTCTCTAAGAAGTTTTTGTGTGTTTAGAGGAAGCCCTTGAGGTTTCCTCATGTCTCTTTAATGATGATGGCCATGAGATCTCTTTGTGTTGATGTGATGTAGTTCCTATAATTGGTTCTCTATTTGGGGTTTCTCGAGGATATCCTTCAAAGGTTGAGTTATCACCCCTTAGACTTGTAGAACTGCATCTTACAATATTTCGAGTGGGTCTTTCAATGTTACTATGACTTCACCTAAGGGTATGAGTTACTTTAGATTATCCTTCGGTATCAGAATGAGGGTGTTTACTTCTTGTTTTGACCATTTTGTTTTCGGACTTTAATTTTTGTGTTGCACTTAAATATGACCAAACAATATCACACAAATTTTTATCTTGATTACAAATTTAAATGTGCCCTAAACTATTTTATGTATTTTTGATGTTTGGTTGTTTCTCATTTCTTGTTGTTACTTTGGATTTGGAATGAGGAGAGTCATCCATAGTGATAATAAAGAACACTCATTCCAAACATAATTTCTCAAAAGAGGCTAGGGTACACCACTTAAATCCTAGTGGTGGGTTCGCCTAGCTCTTCCACTATGAACCAACAAATTGTTCCAATAATGGGAGATAGTTTGAACACAAATACCTTAGTTTCACTATAAGTAAGTTATTTAATCTATTTATATGAAGATATAGGGGGAAAAATGGTGGAAGGAGATGAATGCCAATGTCACCAGACTGAATTGAGGGTTGGTGATGAAATCCAACTTCCCAATGTTTAAAAGAAACGTGTGTGTGTGGTTCATTTTAAGTTTTGCATGAATAAGAATGCATCATATAGCAGCATGTGTAGACACCTAAATCATGTCATGCTTAGGGGAGCTACATACATAGACATACTCATTAGATCATAAGACATAATATTGGACTTTCAAAGCATCAACAGTGGTTCTCACCACTCATTTGGGGCCTTTTCAAGCCATCCAAGCTTGGCCACTCAATCCAAAAGCGACCAGATCTTAGCAGATCAAACCTAGAGAAAATAGACCTTAGCCACTGTAGACAATAGCGACCAGATCATATCCCTTATAGATGATAGTGGCTAAGCCATAAGAAGCGATTTGATGACAAACATGCCCAATATTAGGTGGAAGTGGCAGTCTGCATGCAATAAAGGTGAGCGGGAGTGACTTTGCATTCCTTTTCATAACCAGTTCACATAGGATACTCGAATTTGCATTTAGAATTAAGTTAACTGACCTCCAAGCATAAAAAAAGGACAAAACCTTATCATGCTAATGACCAGTTCACATAGAAGACTCAAGTGGGCAATTAGATTTCAGTTAACTAGCATTCAAATATAGATAGTGGACAAAAGCCTCTCATGCTAAATTGCACTATGTATGAAAAATTCATTTCTAGGGCTTGGACATAGACCTAGGGTTTCACACTATAAAAGGTGCAAGCCTAAGAGCACCAAGAGATCTTTAATATTTTATCACATCAGGGAGAGAGAAATCCTTTTGAGGAGAGCTTTCGAGACTTGGAGAGTTCTCTTTGAGATCACATGTGCGATGGAGCTTTGATAAATCAAATAGAATAACACCTACTTTATTCAACATTAGATCATAGTATTTTACCCATATCTTTGGGACAAAGAGGGCAAGGTTTACTTTAGAGACCACTATCTTGGACAATGGCCTGCAAGCTTAGCTTAGATATACATAACATATTTTATCCTATTTTCTTATATCATTAGCATAGATTTACATGATTTCATGGCATTGTTTTATTATATTTATATTACATTATTTTATTACTAACAACCTTATCTGGGGAGGCATTATTAGACACCTAAAAGTGTGTTATTGTTTCATTGCTTACAGGGCCACAGGTACATCAGATAAATATTACAACATACGAGAGCAAAAAGGATCCCTATAGGAAATAGACCTAGAGAAGGATGCATCTATAAGCCCTCATACATTTTTGTGTGTAGAACCGGGAAGCTTTTATAAGCGCACCATATCTTTGCAGAAGGGGAACTTCTTGCCCACTTGTAATTTATAGTATCAAAATGGGTATCCCTAAGAGGGACCAACATGTAACCGAGCTTCGATATCAATAAAGAGATTAATCTTTTTTTATTTCATGTTATATACTTTTTCCTCTTGTCTTTCCATTTCATATTTGGTATTTTAAATAGCATTGCAAGTAGGGTTTTTAGAAAAGGGACTGTGCACGCATTCTCAGGGTTGCTACAGATGGCGATCATGATGGGACAATGACAAATTTTTCATTTTATGCCAAAAAAATAACTTAATTTTGTGTGCAGGTCTAGTCGCTCTGAGCTACAATGGCTAGAAACTAGCCACTTTGAGGTACAATGGATAGAAAATAGCCACTTTGAGCTACAGTAGCCAAGAACCAACCGCTATGGTCAACAGTGGCCAGAATTGGAGTGCAACATAGGTAAAAATACAGACTCTCTAAGCTGGATCAAAGGTTGGTATATCTTCCCTAATATTTTACAGCTTTCTATCTACTTCTGTGTGTTTAAAATAGAGAACTTAAAGCATATTTATGTTTGGAAATTGAAAGAATAAAGAAGAAAGAATTAAGTATTTCACATATCTTAGATCTTCTTTTAAATTTTCCACTAGGCATTGCTAGGAACATCGACTTATGCTAGAAAAGTTCACCCTAGGATCCAACTTGCTAAACATTGTATGTTGTTTTCTTGCTTTGAGGCCCTTCTAGAGGCCATAAGTGCATGAGATAAAGTGTGCTCATAAAAATCATAGTAGTTCATGCATTTTTCTGAATATTGAAATGTATTTTTTGCACTTAGGCATATAGGAAAGACTCATTGCTACTATATGATGCACTTTATGTTATGCAAGCTTAAAATAAACACCACACAAGCACGTCTCATTTAGACATTGGAGATTTGGATTTCATCACCAACCTTCAATTCAGTCCAATGACATTGGAATTCATATCCTTCCACTAGTTTTCCCCCTAGATCTTCCTAGAAATAGATTGGGAAACATACTTATAGTGACACTAAGTTACTTATGTTCAAAATGTCTCCCACTGTTGGAAAAATTATTGGTTTAGAGTGGAAGAGCTAGGCGAACCCCCCATTGGGTCTTCAACAGTGTACTCTAGCTTATTTTGAGAAAATCATGTTTGGCACAAGTGTACTTGATTGTCACTATGGATGAGTCTTCTCATTCTTAATCTAAGAACAAGAGCAAAGAAATCAAGAGAACAACACATCAAAATACATCAAATAGTTTGGGGCACACTCAAATCGGTAATCAAATAAAAATTTGTTTGGTATTGTGTGGTCATTCCTAAATTGCAAACTCAAATAATCAAGTCATAAAACAACATGGTCAAAGCAAGGAGTAAACACCCTTGGTCTAATGCTGAGGGAGAGATAAAATTAATTCATACCCATAGGCAAAGTCATAGTAATGTTGAACGACCTACTTGTAAGACCGTGAGATGTACCTCCACGAGCCTAAGGGGTGATAGCTCAACTCTTGGGGTATCTCATCGAGAAACCCCAAGTAAGGAACGACATCATAGAAAAAAGTCACATAAAAAAAGAGAGGCTTCATAGCCATATTCATCAAGGAGACATAAGGAGACCTAAAGGGCCTCATCTAAACACACAAAAACATCTCAAAGACATGAGGAATCTTCAAGGGATTCCTCCTCACATGGACATAAAGAAGGTTATAAAATCCATTCTTCACATAGGGATGATGATACTGCCACATCTCCATACACATGGAGGAAGCATGTTACCACCAAGCCCTCTTCATCAAGAAGGCAAACAAGAATTGCAACACCTCAAGACTCACAAGAAACATATGAAACAGGTCTACCCACTGAAGGGAAAGAAACTAGAGCTACATCTAGTCATGGGAATCATATAGAAGAAACCCTTCACACAAAAGGAAATATTCCCATAAACTATGACCTCATAGGAGTAAATGGCACCCCAAAATACTAGCCATGGAAAACAAGATAGCGAGATAGGTTGGATTGATTTCCTACTCAACCAACACAAATAACTGTAGCCACTAAGAACTCTACATCTAGAATCTCACAAACTGTGACTTCTAATAATACCTCCCAATCTGGGGGTACCTCAAAGTGACCTCATAGAAGACACATGGAGTCTCATCATAGGGATATTCAATAGTACACTGAATAAGTCACATTAACTAGCAAGAGTATAGATACAATATAAACCCCCTCAAGGAATCTACAAGTCAAAAAAACAATAATGGAGTCAGATAAACATGAGTCTTCTATGATAGCACAAATTGACCAAATGAGGTGGTTAGAAAATGCATTACATATAGAGCAAGAGCTAGTGGAAGCTCTTGAACAAGAAAAACAAAGATAAATAATCTTGCACCAACATGAGAAGCATTTAAGAGAGCAAGCTGAGCAACTAGCTCTTAACAATTTATAAGAAAATATTGGTGACCACCAAAGAACAAGACACACTGACTCACCTAAGAAGAAGCACACTAGACAAGATAGCCCACAATGAAACCCCCAACCAAATCATGAATGAAATCCAACTAATGGAGGGAGGGTAAACATAACAAACCAATATCACAATATTGAGTCCCTTCTTAGGAGGGAGGAAAATGGAACAAATCAAATGGATAGAGGGTTACCTCCATTGCCAATGTGAATAGGATTACAAGAGGAGGAAATCTATGCATCAAAGGTATTTCTAGAGCTTGCTAAAAATATGAAAACCTTTGAGAAACAAGAGGCATCTAGGAACTCACCAACATTGAACAAGATACACAATCAATCATTGTGCCCATAAATCCCTAGCCCTCCATATCCTAAGAACTTTGAGATGCCTAGGTTAGAGAAGTTTAAAGGTGAAGAGGATGCACAAGAGCATGTCACCAATTTTATCAATGCCTATTTTCATCTTGAAGACAATGACACTCTCATGCTAAGAACATTCATAATGACATTTTCAAGTGCTACCACTCAATGGTTCAACTACAAGGATAATTCTTATCCTTTGCTTAATAAATTTACAAAATATATATATTGCCGAATCGAACGAGGAAACAAACAAGAATAAGGAAAAACACGATGCGGAATAAAATAAAATCAAAGGCCACTTAAGGTGGGCACACCCTTGCGCAGAAGCAGCAGATGAAAAATATAAAAGATATGATGTTTCTCATTTAAATTATTATGAACCATATATAATGAATGTTTACACAATTGGAAATATAGCCGACTCTTCATGTTTGGAGTGTAACATGACTCCCCTCCTCGAAAAGCTTTGTCCTCAAAGCTGGAAATGTCTAGAAGATACTTTCAGGTTCCCATGTGGCATCCTCCTCTGGTAAATCTTGCCATTTAATGAGAAATTCTTGAATCTGACGTGATCTCGCCTTTCGGATTCTATGTTGTAGTATATCTTCAGATTGGAGATGTATGCGTCCTTCCTCATCGAGCACTGGTAAGTCTGATTGACTTTGTATTTTCTGACCAATAACTTTTTTGAGACATGAAACATGAAATACTGGGTGTATTCGTGATGATGTAGGTAGCTCTAATTGATAGGCTACTTCTCCAATGCGACGCACAATTTTGTAAGGACCATAGAATCGTGGAGCCAACTTTTGGCTGGACTTTAACTTTAACGAGGATTGTTTGTAAGGTTGCAGCTTTAGGAACACCCAATCACCTATATCAAAGGTTCTCTCTGATCGGTGCAAGTCTTGTTGTTGTTTCATACGATTTTGTGCTTGGACTAAATTCTCTTTGAGGATGGTGAGTGTAGACTGCCTTTGTTGGAACCAATCATCCACTTTGGCTACTTTGGCTGATCCCTGGACGTAATCTGCAATGGCTGGAGGTTTGGTGCCATATAATGCTTCAAATGGAGACATCTTAATTGAGTAATGGTAAGAAGTGTTGTACCACCATTCTGCCATTGCTAACCAATGGCTCCATTGGTATTGTTTATCTTGAGCAAAACATCTTAAGTACGTACCCAAACATTTGTTAACTACTTCTGTTTGACCATCTGTCTGTGGATGGTAAGCTGAAGACATGTTCAATTTGGTACCACTAAGGCGAAATAACTCCTTCCAAAAGTTACTAGTAAAAATGGGATCTCTATCACTTACAATATTTTTTGGCATACCATGTAATTTGAAAATTGAATCCATAAATACCTTTGCCACCTTGCTTGCGGAAAATGGATGTTGTAAAGCCTGAAAGTGAGCATATTTGGATAACCGGTCTACGACGACGAAGATTACTGTCCTGCCTTCTGATTTTGGAAGACCTTCAATGAAATCCATGGATATATGTTCCCACTGTCGTTCAGGGATGGGTAATGGTTGTAATAATCCTGGTGATTTGACTGTTTCTCCTTTATTGCGCTCGGCAAATTTCGCATTCTGCTACCCATTGTTTGACTTCCGCTTTTAATCCTTTCCAACAAAATGATTGTTTGACCCTTAAATATGTCTTCAAAAATCCTGAATGTCCTGCTGATGGAGAAGCATGTGATTCGTCGAGGATCTTTGATTTGAGTTCTGAATTATGTGGAATGTAAATGCGGTTCTTCTTCCGGAGGATGTTATCTTCATAAGAGAACAAAGGGTGTTTGGAAGACCCTATAGATAATTCATGAATTATCTAGGCAGTTTCACTATTGGACAACCATTCAATTTGTAATTGAGTTACCCATTGGGAACAAGGACCTGAAATAGCATTGATGACTACTTCATCTTCATATTTTCTGGACAGCGCATCGACAGCTATATTTTCCTTCCCTTTCTTATATTCAATAACGAAATCATAGCCCGGAAGTTTGGTTAACCACTTATTTTGTTCTGGATAAGAAAACCTTTGCTCCAAAAAATGCTTGAGGCTACTATGATCTGGTTTTGATAATGAAGCAGCTACCGATTAGGTAGTGTCTCCATTTTTCTACCGCATGAAGAATAGCCAACATTTCTTTTTCATATGTTGATCTTCCCAAATTTTTTCCGGAAAGCTGTTTACTTTCAAATGCCAAAGGATGACCTTCTTGCATTAATATAGCCCCAATTCCTGTTCCTGATGCATCACATTCGATAATAAATGGTTTGTGAAAGTTGGGAGTTGCTAAGACCGGAGTTGTACACATGGCTTGCTTAAGAGCTTCAAAAGCTAAAGTAGCCTCTTCCGACCAACGAAAAGCATCCTTTTTTGTGAGTGCTGTGAGAGGTGCTGCAATCTTACCATAATTCTGTACAAACTTGCGATAGTAGCCTGTGAGACCCAAAAAACCATGAAGTTTCTTGATGGTTTTAGGTAAAGGCCACTCTTGAATTGCCTTAATCTTATTGGGATCGACTTTGACACCCTCATGTGAAACTATATGACCAAGATACTCGACTTCTTGAACACCAAATGAGCATTTGGAGCGTTTAACAAATAATTTTTCTTTGTGTAGGATGTGAAGGGCTTTATCCACATGATGTAAATGGTCCGCCCAAGTTTTGCTGTATATGAGAATATCATCAAAAAAAACTAACACAAACTTACGGAGGAGTGGACGAAACACTTGGTTCATGAGACTTTGGAATGTGGATGGTGCATTAGTGAGACCAAAAGGCATGACCAAAAATTCGTAATGACCTTCATGAGTACGAAAGGCCGTTTTGGGAATATCTTCTTCTCTAACACGGATTTGGTGAAAGCCAAAGCGAAGGTCTAATTTTGTAAAAAATTTTGCACCATGCAACTCATCTAATAGGTCATCTATGACAGGGATAGGAAATTTGTCCTTGATAGTGAGTTTATTGAGAGAACGAAAGTCAGGACACATACGCCAAGAGTTATCTTTTCGTCTAGCCAGGACTACAGGTGAGGAATAAGGACTAGTGTTGTGACGAATGACTCCATGATCCAACAAATCCCGAACGATCTGTTCGATTTCTGTCTTTTGTGGCTGAGGATAGCGATAAGGACGACTGTTAGGTGGGACACTTCCTGGCATCAAATGGATGGCATGATCATGAGATCGTTTAGGTGGTAATCCTTGAGGTTCTTGGAAAACCTCGTCGTAATGTGTGATGATATCTTGTAACTCAGGTGCAATAGTATCCGAAGTTGCTATCGATTGTTTTTCCAAACAATTAATTTGAGCTATAAACCCATATCCACCCTTTTTTAACATCTTTTCCATACTATGAGAGCTCACCATTTGTGTTGGAGGAGTAGTAATGCCTTGTAAGTGAATGACTCGTCCATTTTCCTTCCATTCCACAAATAATTTTTTGAAGTTGAAGCTAATTGTGTCTAATGTTTCCAACCATTCAACCCCCAAAATGACATCAGAATTTCCCAAATTCATGACAAAAAGGGAGCCTAACCAGGTATAAGTTCCCATCTTTATGGAAACTTGAGATGTGCGACCAACACATTGTGCGTTCACCCCATTGGCCACTAGAACCTGGAATTTGTCTTTGTTGGAAGAGTTAATGAATAAATTCAAAGCTTTTGCTGTTTTGATGTCGATAAAATTGTGGGTGCTACCAGAATCAATTAGCACATTCACCTTCTTTTGGCGAAGAAATCCTGGTACCTTGATGGTATGGTGGGCGGTTAAACCCATGAGAGCATGCACTGAAATTGCCATTGTATCCTCCTCTTTTTCGTCTATAGTACACGGTAGGTCTTCTGGCATAGGTTCTTCTGATTGGTAAGGTTCATCTTCTTCTCCTTCACAATGATCACCTTCAATATGAAAGTTTTGTTTTTGGGCACAAGCTTGGTCCCCTGGGTGATGAGTGCGACATTTATAGCAAAAATATCTTGAGGGTTGATCATTTCTACGAAAGGAATTGTTGCGATATGAGGGACGACTATATGTTTCCCGCTGTGCAGACAACTGATGTCTCTTCTCGGCCAACTTGGCTATTCTTATACAACTGTTTAACAAGGTTGGATCGTGCATGTCTACCTCCACTCGAATACTTTCTTTCAAACCATTGCGAAAGGCACCTACCACTGTGGCGGGACTAAGGTCTGAAGTGTATGGTAGTAAACTGGTAAACTCTGAAACGAATTCACTAACTGACCCTTTTTGTTTAAGGGATAACAATCTTACTGTGTAAGATGATGTAGCTCCATCGTCAAATATTTCTAAAAAAGAGGTAGTGAATTTTCTCCAAGTAATAATAGCTGCATTCTCTTGTTTAAACCATACAAACCATTGGTAGGCCTCAGTGCCTAATTTTGATGCAGCGAAAGGAACTCTATCAGTTTCCTTAATTTGATATAAGTCAAGGATACCTTCCATTTTGGCTAACCAACCACGAGGATCATGACCTTCAAAAGTGGGCATATCAATTCGTGGAAAATTAATATTAGGGCCTCTTGGTTGGTGATAACCCGTGTCCCTTTCTTGATTTTGGTTATACCGCTGTCTTTGATAGGGATCCTTGTAATTATCCCAATCACCCTGTTTTTGTTTCCAATCATCATTAGGATCAACATTTTCTTCATTTCGTTGGGCATGGGAGTGATTTTGGGGATTAGTAGTGGGATTAGGTTGTGTTTGTGCGGTCACAAAGTTTTTTAGGATGAGACTCATTTCGTTTATACTCTCTAGTATGTCGTGAAGAGACTCCCTATCAGACATGGCTGAATTACTTGAGTTTCCTTGCGTGATGTTTTCGTGAGTTGGGGAAGGATTAGTAGCCATAGGATCTACTAGGGGATGATGTGGATTATAACTACCAATTTTAAAAGGAGAAAGAGAATTTTTAGTACCTGGGCTGCGGTTAGCTCTTCTTATGTTGGGATTGGTCGTTTCTGAGCTTGATAATCGACCATCAGCACCTTTTGTCCACTGTTTGCTCATGCACTCGTTAACATAGCCTGGCTGGACTTCTGTTTCAACAATCGCAAAATTTGTTTGAAATTAGCAACAAAAAATGTGGGTTCCGCTTCGACTGTCGCTCCAACTACGATGCGGATTTGAATTTGGCTGGCTCACCTCCTTAACCACCACTTTTGACGCAACACAAGCAACTTTTGACAAGTTTTGACGACTTTTGACGCAACACAAGCAACTTTTGACAAGTTTTGACGACTTTTGATGCAACACAAGCAACTTTTGACGCGACACGAGCAACTTTTGACGACTTTTTGACGTGACACGAGCAACTTTTGACACCTGCGACGACAGAACACTCGAAACCGACACTGAACGGAATACTGACAACAGAAGCGACGAGGTCAACTTTTGACACCTGCGACGATAGAACACTCGAAACTGACACTGAACGGAATACTGACAATAGAAGCGACGCACGACCTCGAGGAACGAACAACCGAAAGACGCGAGACCGAGACGAGCGAAACGGAATGGATGACGCGAACGGACGAATGACGGACGACAAATAGAAGATGCAAATGGACGAAGCACGAACTAGGACCAAGCGACACGTGATATCCTGGAAACCATGCACGCGTGATACCCTGGAGACCGCGTCGGAGGAGCTCAACGTGTGACCGTAGTCACACTTAAGGAGGAGCGACTCAAGCTTAATAAACCTCTACACTTACTTACCACAACACATGTGGGATAAACTGCGTAGCCAACCCCACGCAACACTTGCGCTGCTGACGTCAGCCATAGAAAAATTGAAAAAAAACCTTAGTTGAGTGTTTTAATTAAGAAATTCCTCGAATTTCTATTGGACGTCACTGTCTGTGAAGAACTCTGCTGTGTTTTGACGTCCGGGCGTTCGGAAAATGGCTGCGAAGGAGATTGTAAGGACTTCCCTGGTTTTGCAAATGATTTGCACCAATTGCGTGTGGATTGGAATTGGGTTACGGGAGCGGACGAACGGAGTGGCGACTATGGTGGGTGTACTTATGGCTGCCGATTACCTGAATATACAGAGCCTTCTGCGTTTGTTATGTAAAAAGATTGCGGAGTGGCTTGAGGAAAAAAAAAAAAAAATCAAAGGCCACTTAAGGTGGGCACACCCTTGCATAGAAGCAGCAGATGAAAAATATAAAAGATATGATGTTTCTCATTTAAATTATTATGAACCATATATAATGAATGTTTACATAATTGGAAATATAGCTGACTCTTCATGTTTGGAGTGTAACATCAACCAACTACCTAAGCATAGCATAACCAATTTTGAACAACTAGTAAATGCATTCTTGAAGTGTTTATCCTTTTGTGCTAAGAAGAAGGTGAAACTTTCAGATCTGGCTAACTTGAAATAGTATGATGATGAGCCAGTAATGGATTATAGGAAAATATGGAGAAAATTCATGGCAAAATTATCATTCTCCATTCCCATAGAAGAGATCATTCGCATGTTTACCAAAATTTGTTCTAAACATATCTCCCTCTTGCTACAACTCCAACAATATCCTTCATTTGAGGAATATTTGATGTAATCCAAGCTCATAGAAGAGATAAAAGTAGATGAGGGAACCATTAAGCTTAAAAAAAAGGAGTGGAACAAATGTAAGATACTTTGAGTGTTGCCATTGGCATGGCTATGGCCTTGGCATATATGATCAGGGGCACAGGAGGCCTTACGAGCCACTATATCAGCTTCCCTCTGACATATTTGGCTTAGGCTATTATAGCGAGGTCAAGATGACTCACTTGAAGCAGCATTGGAAAGATTAAGGATAGGGTTGGGAGAAGACATTGATTTCATTCCTTATCACCCCCTAAGAATAGAAAATTTGAGCAACAAACAAGTGGCCATGGTAAGCATACCGCCTCCAAAAAATTATCATCCAAACACCTCAATTGATTCCACCCCAATAGGGTACAACTCATAGGATGAGGAGAATGGATATAAAGCAAGTGATGATGAGGCACAATTTGTCTTAGCCTATCAAGGGCCTTACTATTTGCAAAGATTCACATGGTCCATACATGATGAGAGTGGATATACATAAGATGAAAGTGACTATGAGTCAAAAGACTCAATAGAAAGAGCTTACTTAGGCCTAAGCCATCAAACCTTGACTTTGGGGCTAGAGACAAACGCAAATGGATTCTTCATAAGTGATGAAGAATATGAATATGAAACAAATATGACATACTTGGGTCCAAGACATGAGACCCTTGTCTTAGGGCCATATATCAATGCTAACGGTTTCTAGATAAGTGATGATGACTTTGAGGATGATACCAAGATGGCTTATCTTGGAACTCACCACTTGCGACAAGTCAATGAGTTAGTAGAGAGAGAGAGGTGGCACTTCGTGCCATAGACCCTCATATTTGATTTTTTGGTAGACCTGTTGACCTAGCTACCATTCATCGAATGGTCAAACCCCCTCTACATATATTCAGAGAGAAGTTAGAGCCCAATGGTCCTATCATCTGCCCTGCTCATGGGCCAGATCCAAAAATTCCCATTCCTCTAGAACCTCATCACGAGTATGGAAGGGAAACCCTTGAGAAAATATTACACCCATGTGGTCTTAGAGATTTCATCCCATCTATCAACATGATCTCCATCAATTTGACCACTCCACTTCATAATCTAGTAGATCCTATGAAATCATTGCATCTTGATGTAGACACTATCAATTGGGATCGTGCTAGATCACCCATAGAGCTAGAAGACCTCTTCCACAACAAAAATATGTTATAGCAATTCCATTTTGCATCAGGTTGTGTGCATGAGGTCTTCCATGTTGGTTTGGAACCTGATTTAGTAGGTTCTATTAATCCCACCGATGACATTCATTTGATACACATGCATCATCAACTAGAGGATGGGTCACATATGGCTATAGAAGCAACTTTTGAGGTGGACATCAGTGATGATACTACCCAACCAAGGAAAGTCAAGTTTAGAGAAAGTCTATCTCCAGAGGAACAAGCCATCTTGATTTCTCTCCTCAAGGAGAGGCCAAATATTTTTGCTTGGACTTACAAAGATATGCTAGGGGTAGATCCAAAGTTAGTCGTTCACAACCTTTCATTAGATCCCATGAAGAAACTAGTCAAATAAAATCTGAGGAAAATGCATCCAACCGTCACTTTGATGGTAACATGAATTGCAAAAACTACTGGATGTAGTATTCATAGTTCCTATCGACTACCCTGAGTGGGTGTCAAACATGGTACCCATAGGGAAACCTAATGGAAGAGTCAGTATCTACACAAATTTTAGAGGTTTGAATAGGGCAACACGAAAGGTTTCATTATCATTACCAAACATAGATGCTCTTGTAGATGCAACCGTAGGTCATGAAATGCTCTCCCTAATGGATAGTTTTTCTATATATAACCAAATCTGGATTAAGCCCTAAGATAAACATAAAACTGCTTTCATTACTCCATGGGGAAAATTCTATTACAAAGTGATGCCATTTTGTCTCAAAAATGCTGATGCCACATATCAGTGGGCCATGACATACATATTCCATGAAAATATGCATAAGATCTTGGAAGATTACATGGATGACTTACTAGCCAAGTCCTTGTTGCAGCAAGAGCATGCTGAAGTCCTTAGACAATTCTTTGATCGCCTCATAGAACACAATGTCCGATTGAATCGTAAGAAGTGCGTATTTGGTGTAACTTTTGGTAAGCTTTTGGAATTCATCGTATCCAAGAGAGGAATCGAAGTAGATCCTACAAAGGTAAAGGCTATACTGGAGATGGCCATCCCTACCAACATTAGGGAGTTGAGGAGCCTACAAGGCAAGATAACATCCATGAAAATATTTATCATGTAATTATCAGACAAATGCAGACCTATGAATGGTTTCTACACAAGGAAGTCCCCTTTCATTGGGATAAAAAATGCCATTAATCCTTTGTAGAGATCAAAACTTATCTAGCAACACCACTAGTATTGGCTCCACCAGGGCCAGCCATACCATTTTTACTATATATATAAGCTACTAATTTTGCATTGGGCACCATGTTAGCCCAAAATAATGCACAAGACAAAGAGCAAGCCATATATTACATTAGTCACACCTTGGTGAGCTATGAGCTAGGATATGTGTATGTCAAAAAAATGTGTTTACCAGTGGTCTTTGCAACTCAAAAGTTGAAACACTACATGTTGAGCCATACAACTTACGTCATATGAAAACAAAATCCTTTGTAGTACATGATGAGCAAGACATATCACAATACATGTACCACAAAGTGGATCATGCTATTGATAGAATTCGATCTAGATTTCATAAGCCAAAAGTCCATAAAGGGACAAGTCATAGAATATCAATTAGTAGAGGTGCCTCTTTAGGATAACAAGCCTCTCACCATAGAATTACTCGATGATGCAGTCTTTGCATGATCAGATCCACTAGAACTTGAAGAACCTAAGAAATAAAGAGACATGTCATTGTTCTTCGATGGTTCAAAGTGTGAACAAGAAGGTGGAGTAAGTATTGTCTTTATCACACCGTAGGGCACTCCATTACCCTTATCATTCAAACTAGACTTCCCATGCACAAACAACAATATAGAATATGAAGCATTGATCTTGGGACTCCAAACAACCATAGCAATGGGCATTAAAATATTGAATATCTTTGGTGACTCCTTGCTCATAGTAAACTAGGTCAAAGGACTCTTCCAATGTAGGTGCCCACTCCTGAAGACTTACAAGGAACTTGTTAACAATTACTTAGCCCGATTGGAATGGTACAACATTAAGGCAATCCCTCGTATATCGAATAGATTTATAGAAACCATGGTCTCTTTGGGATACTTAATCCCTCAAAATTTGTCTTCTTATTTTACACCCATTCATGTAAAAGTGCTTTTGCATTCAACAATACATCATGAGGCTTTTTACAATCAAGAGTCAGTCAACATGATCAACATCAAACCGAATCAGGATTGGTCCTTCGCATCTAGAGGTTTCTTGCAAACAACACCTTGGGGGTAATTGATCTCCCAAGGAGTTGTAGAGTGTGGTGTGACCATATACCATAGAGTTATTCCTCAATTTGTGTTCACTACCTCAAAAATGTAGGAATATCAAGATGTCTATTCTATAGAAGTTGTGGCCTATCATGATTGGATTTCCCAACTGCAAGACTTCCTAAAGCTTAGAATAATGCCTCAAGGTTTATCGCATACTGAAATTTGAACATTAAAATAGAGAGCAACAAGGTACATTTTGCTAGGAGAAATCCTCTATAGATGAGGATATGATGGAGTATTGCTCCATTGTCTTGAGCCCCACAAAGCATCTTGGGCAATTTTGCAAGCTCATGATGGAACATGTGGAGGCCATTTCAATTGCATGGCCATAATTAAGCGCATATTGATAATGGGTTACTATTTTTTGATAATGGAAAAGGATTTCTATGAGTATGTCAATAAATGCAGTAAGTGCCAGTATCATGCAAACCTAACGCAATTACCATTGCAAGCTTTGCAGCCCATCTAGGCAGCATGGCTGTTCTCGCAATGGGGACTAGACTTTATTGGGAAAATATCACCCCCATCCTCAAGCTGATATAAATTCATCATAATAGACACAAAATACTTCACTAAATGGGTAGAAGTGATCCCCTTAACATCAACAAATGGACCAAGGATTATGGGGTTTATACTCCACAATATCATAAGTCATTTTGGGGTCCCTTATAAGGTAATATCGGATAATGGTCCATATTTCAAGAACAAAAATGTGCATGCTTTAATGAAAAAATACCATATTCAGCACATTTTTTCAATGCCTTATTATCTACATGCAAATGAGAAAGCATAAGCCTCAAACAAAATAATAGTTTCCATTTTGAGGAAGACAGTGTAAGAAAATCACAAGGATTGGCACATGCAGTTGCCTCTTACACTATGGGCATACATGACTAGTATACAGATGCCCACTGGGGCAACACCGTTTTCACTAGTATATGGCATTGAAGCCATCATGCCTCTAGAGTTGGAAATCCTGACTCTACGCATAACATTAAAGGACTTCATAGATGATGAAGTTGCGCGACAATGCCACCTTGATAAATTGATGCTTAGTGATGAACGTCGAGTCAATGCTTTAGAGCATATCCATGTTTACCAAGATTGCCTTGTGCGAGCTTACAATAGTAAATCAAAAATAAGGGAATTCAAGGTTGGAGATCTAGTGCTCAAAGAAAACCAATAGAATTCAAATCTGCCATCGCATCTGCGAGATAAGTTTGCGCTAAATTGGATAGGTCCATACATGATTTCACAGAGAGTTGGGCCTGGAGCATATTGCCTTATATCATTAGATGGTGTTGAAGATCTTGAACCTCTCAATATCATTCATTTAAAGGTATTTTACACAAGCACAAAAACATTCAAATATGTTAAGAAACAAAAAAACATTCAAATATTTCATAAAATTCAAAAACATTCAAATATGTCAAAATACAAACAAATCATAAAAACATAAAATTCAAAAATTCAAATCAAATGCTCCAAGGGTAATTCATACCGCTTGGTCAAAATCAAATCAAAGGCTCCAAGGGTAATTCATACTGCTTGGTCAAACATCAATTCAAAAGGCTCCAAGGGTAATTCATACCGCTTGGTCAAAAATAAAATCAAAGGCTCCAAGGGTAATTCATACTGCTTGGTCAAACATCAATTCAAAAGGCTCCAAGGGTAATTCATATCGCTTGGTCAAAAATCAATTCAAAGGCTCCAAGGGTAATTCATACCGCTTGGTCAAAACCCATCAAATCAAAAGCTCCAAGGGTTGTTCAAACCACTTGGTCAAAATCAATAACATCCCCAAAGGCATAACCAACCCTTTGGTCAAATTAATCAAAAATACAAAAACAACATAAAATCAAAAATACAAAAACAATTGCACTTCACATTTTGCATCCAGATCATTGCATTGCATTTTCATGCATTTTTACATACATTACAAGATATGTCATGAGAGCCTTAAAAGTGATACCACAGTTTGTTGCACAAGTCATTCATATCCATACCTCCATCTACATCAGTGTGTAATTGTGTTTTTCAACATAACCATTATTTGTTGCTATATATAATATACTAAGGTTTTTCGTTAAGTCAACCACACCTAGTGATCTTATCAAATTTTGAGGAAAAAAACTTTTATTAATAGAAGGTAAGGTCTAGCTGTGATAATGCCTTGGATATTCAAGATCCCATCACTAATTGAAACACTAAAAGCCTAGATGGTACAAGGAAAATATGAAAGCTACAAAGTGGTCTAGGTTACTATTGGAACAAAATCTGCCTTCGGTTAATAGTGTTGCACCTTAGACTTTGCCAACATTGAATAGACAGATCTTGCTTGAGATCATCTGTCTAGTCTCTAGAGAAGGCTGGTTCCTTTGATTTTTTTAGAGAAAAGGGGAACAAGAGATAAGGGAAATATAGCCTAAGCTAGAACTTTTCTCACGGTACATATTAGACAACAACAAACATTGATGATGCAGTTTTAGACAACAACAAAGCTAGAAATCTTCTTTATAGAAAACACGAATTCCTGAGTGTGACTTTTAGATGTTCGTCTAAAAGCATGTAAATATCTGTTAATGTTAAACTCTACAAACAAGATTCATACGTGCACAATCCAGATTTTAGAACAGATACATTATAAAACTTAGAGTGAATAAAAGTTAAACACCAGATACATACAAGCACAGAAGTTTTCGAAAGCCAGAGGAAGAAATCTTTTACTGCTTGTAATCTAGTACATGTACATCAAGCTTGTAAACGTCCAAGAGCCGACCTTTTTTTTGGTCGACTCACTCTTATTTATACCCTAAAAAGAGTATCTTCTACTACATACTTTTAATTTCTTCAATCAATTACAAGTAATTTTCTGCAGTTTCTAATAATACACAAAGGATTTCTCGTAGATTGGATAAATTTCCTTCTGGCTAATTTTAGGTGAGCCTGTTATTTTGCAATCATCCAGCGAACTTGCCAGGTTATAATCAATAGACCTGATGTTAGTGCATGTCCCCAGTTGCCAAAAATATACTCTATTCCTTTACAGCTGGCATGTCATGAAATCATGACATTCCTCTCTTGTGTTGCTCCTCTGCCACTTCCAATCATGAAAATGAGACATGTCATGAAATTGTGACATTCATATCTTCCTTTGCTCTTTTGCTGCCTCCCACCATGAAAATGAGACATATCATGAAATCACGACATTCTTTCCTTGCTTTGCTCTTCTGTCGCTTCTAGCCGCAAAAATGAGACATGTCACAAAATCACGACATTCTTTCCTTGCATTGCTCTTCTACCGCTTCTAGCTACGAAAATGAGACATGTCACGAAATTGTGACATTCATCTCTTCCTTTGTTCTTTTGCTGCCTCCCATCGCAAAAATGAGACATGTCATAGAATCGTGACATTCTTTCCTTGCTTTGCTCTTCTGTTGCTTCCAATCGTGAAAATAAGACATGTCGCAAAATCACAACATTCTTCCCTTTCTTTGCTTTTCTGCCGCTTCCAGCTACGAAAATGAGACATGTCGTGAAATCATGACATTATTTCCTTGCTTTGGTCTTCTGCCACTTCCAGTCACAAAAATGAGACATGTCACAAAATCACAACATTCTTTCCTTGCTTTGCTTTTCTGCCGCTTCCCACCGTGAAAATGAGACATGTCGCGAAATCATGACATTCTTTCCTTGCTTTGCTCTTCTGCCGCTTCTAGCCACAAAAATGAGACATGTCACAAAATCGTGACATTCTTTCCTTGCTTTGCTCTTCTACCGCCTCCAACCATGAAAATGAGACATGTCGTGAAATCGCGACATTTGTCTCTTGCTTGGCTCTTCTGTTGCATTCAGCCACGAAAATGCGACATGTCACGATATCATGACACTTTTGCCTCCTTGCTCCATTTTGTTGCTTTTAGCAAAAAAAATGCAACATGTCATGATATCGTGACACCTTTTCCTCTTGGCTCTTTCTCTTTGCTTTGGACTGCAAAAAAGCAACATGTCACGATATTGTGACACTTTTTCTTTCTTGATCTTTCTCTTCTCTTTAGCCACAAAAATACATGTCGTGATATCACGACACTTTTTCCTCTTGGCTCTTTCTCTTTGCTTTGAACCACAAAAATGCAACATATTGCGATATCGCAACACTTTTGCCCCTTGCTCTGTCTCTTCGCTTTGAACCATGAAAATGCAACATGTCACGATATCACGACACTTTTACCCCTTGCTCCTCTTCGCTTTGAACCGTGAAAATGCAACATGTCGCAATATCGTGACACTTTTTCCTCCTTGCACTTTCTCTTGCTCTTTAGCCGCAAAAATGCAACATGTCGCGATATCATGACACTTTTGCCCCTTGCTCATTCTCTTTGCCTTGAACTGTGAAAATGCAACATGTCACGATATCACGACACTTTTTCCTCTTGGCTCTTTCTCTTTGCTTTGAACCGCGAAAATGCAACATGTCGCGATATCGCGAGACTTTTACCCCTTGCTCCTTCCCTTCGCTTTGAACCACAAAAATGCAACATGTCGTGATATGATGAAACTTTTTCCTCCTTGCTATTTCTCTTGCTCTTAGCCGTGAAAATACAACATGTTGCGATATCACGACACTTTTTCCTCTTTGCTCTTTATTTTTGCTTTAGCAGCAAAAATACGTGTCGTGATATCACGACACTTTTACCTTCTTGCTCCTTTTTGTTGCTTTAGCCATGAAAATACAACATGTCATGATATTGTGACACTTTTACCTTCTTGCTCCTCTTCACTTTGAATCATAAAAATGTGACATGTTGCGATATCGCGACACTTTTTCCTCCTTGTGGTGTTTTTCTTTTTCTTTGATCTTTAGCATATGGGCCACTTTGGTCTTCTTGGGAAATATGCAAAAAAAGGTGCATCAGCTATTTTTTTGTAGTTAGTCACTTTTTGACTAACATTCTTGGCGCCTTCCGGGGGAATTTTTGCTAGCAAAAAAAATAGAGACCAAGCCTTCATCCATTGGGAAGTGGAGTCACCAACACAGTTGTGAAAAGAAAAATTTCGAGCAAAAAAAGAAAAGAAAAAGAAAGCACTTTGGAATACAAGTGATCTTCACATTAACAAAACCTTTCTTTTACCACTTAGGTATTTAAATTTTACCTAAAGAACACAAAAATTCAATTCTGGGAGCTGGTCCCAGCTTTGGCCGCTGGCTGCTGCCCCTGATGTTTAGATCTTCTGATTCTGTCCATGGCTACAATTATCTCTTGATAAGATTTGCACACTTGATTCTTATTAGGCCGTAAAAAGGGAAATATTTACAAAACTTCAAACTTATAATATACTGTACATATAATGGTGATCTGTAGCTTTAAATGGAAATACAATTTTAGGTAAAAAGCATTCACCGTGATGGGTAGAACCCATCCATATCGATATTTTAACTGAAAGGCATTGAATTGATTTTCTGAAACAATTTCGAATGGCCCCTCCTAGAAAGCATCAAACTTGTCGTGGTGTCCTGGCTTTTCTTTCTTGACATTCCATTTTAATACCAGGTCACATGTTTTAAATTTCCTAAAAGTGGTTTTCTTATCGAACCACCCAACTATTTTTACCATATGCTTTTGATGATGATCATAGGCCTGTTCCCTAGATTCTTCAAGCTATAGAAGTTGCATCAGTCGTGCATCCATTGGATGACCTTCATCTTCGTTAACATGGTTTAGCATCCTCAATGCGGGTATCTCCATATGAATTGGTAGAATAGCTTCTTTGCCATAAACCAAAGCATATGGCAAAGTATTGATTGATTTTTTGATTGAGATTCTGTCGACCCATAGGGCTTGATTTAGGAGTGAGTGCCAGTTCTTCTTATTGTCCTCTAATGTTATTTTTAGAATCCTTAAAAGATTCTTATTAGTAGACTCAGCTAATCCATTACCTTATGGGTAATAATTAGAGGAAGTCTTTAGGTAAATTCCATATCTACTAATGAATTCAATCATCTTTGCACTAGTGAAAGGGGATCCATTGTCTGTAACCAAAGAATCCAGTATGCCAAACCTTGTGATTAGAATTTTTATGAATTCTATCACCACTTATGAATCAGATTTCTTCGTAGGTACTGCTTCTTCCCACTTGGTGAAGTAGTCTATGGCAATGAGAATGTATTTGTGGCCTGATGATGAGTTTGGCTCTATTATCCCTACAAAATCCAACCCCCACTACTGGAATGGTTCCTCTACTTGAATAGATTTTAAGGGCATAGGTGCATTCCTGTTTCTTCCCACATACCTCTAACACTGTTCACACCTCTGGGTCACTTTGTACGCATCTAGGAAGATGGAAGGCCAATAACATCCAACTCTAGGGATCTTCAAAGCTGTAGTTCAGCCTGCATAATGTCCCCCTAAAAAACCCCCATGAAATTCATCTAACACTTTTTGCTTTTCATTATCGAGAATGCATTTTAACAATACACCATTGATGTTAATCCTATACAAGCCCTCTGTTCAAAGGGTATATTTCAATGCTTGGGTTTTGAATCTCCTTCTCTGTGAAGCGTTCATGTCCTCAGGACATGACCTAGTCTAAAAATACCTCACAAAGTCATCGATCCAACTTGAAATTGTTCTGTCTTGGTGTTGCTATGTGTTTGCCATGACGGGGTGGCTCTCCCCATATCCACTTGCAGCTTGCTTGGCCAATTCCTGGCACAAAGCTCTCCCTCTGACTATTTTAGTAGGATGTATTGCTACATCATACTCTTGGATGCGAGTCACCCATCTTGCCCTTTTTTCACCCAATTCTCCTTGAATTATGAAGTTCCTTACATTGGGATGAATAACATACACCATCGTCCGACTCTAGGATAAGAAGTGTTTTAGCTTATTCAAGGATTTCATAATTGCGTATACTTGTTTTTCTATGAAGCTATACCTTTCCTCATGTTTGTGCATGGTGAAACTTAGAAAGGCTATGGGTCTTTCTTTGTCATCTGCTCCTTTCTGAGTGAGAACTGTAGCATAAATATTTTGCTCTCCGACAACATATAGTATGAAACCTTGAGAGTAGTCAGGGTTGACTAGCACAGGAGCTTGAGCGTTGCTCTCTGACATCATATAGTATGAAACCTCGAGAGTAGTCAGGGTTGACTAGCACAGGAGCTTGAGCGATGGCTTCTAGAATTTTTTGGAAAGCTTCTTTCCTTGGCTCTGTCCATTTGAAAGGAGCATCCTTTTTCAATAATTCAGTCATTGGTTTAACTGTTTGGGAAAAATCTACAATTGTTTGTTGTTGTCTAATCTGTACCATGAGAAAATTTCTAGCTTAGGCTATATTTTCCTTATCTCTTGTTCCCATTTTCTCTAAAAAACTCAAAGGAACCAGCCTTCTCTAGAGACTAGACAGATGATCTTAAGAAATATTTGTCTATTCAATGTTAGCAAAGTCTAAGACACAACACTATTAACCAAAGGCAGATTTTGTTCCAACAGTTACCTTAAGCAAAAAGGATTATCCTTGCTTATCCCCCTGTGCAACCGGTTAAAAGGTGCTGAGAATTGGTAAAAGGACAAGCTTTACCCTATCAAAATATCTTGCTTAAAATAAAATAAGCAAAATTCCAAAGTAAAGTACATATTCAAGAGGCCAAGCATACAGTCCAAATTTCAAAGCAATAATCCGATACACAAAGCAAGAATTAAGAAATTCCAAAAAAATCAAGCTCAAAAAAATCAATAAAAAATAAATATTGATTTTCATCACTACGTATGAGAAAAATAAATAGTTATTATCATCACTACAAAAAAATCCCCGCTCAAAGAAAAAATCAATAAAAAATAAACAGTGATTTTCATCACTATGTATGAGCAAAATAAAGAGTGATAATCATCAACACAAAAATTCATGCTCAAAGAATCAAAATAAACAATTATTTTCATCACTACGTATGAGCAAAAATGCAAAGCCAAAAAGAAGGGAATAAAGCTTCAATCCCTAGAATTCTCAGCGTCGTACAAAACTAGAAGGAGAAATCCTTATGCATGATGATATGTCTATTATAATTGCTTCATGCATTTGTGTAGACCAATGTTTGAATGTGGATGAGCTAGCTTAGGTAACCAAATATTGCCTAGTGGTATAGTCCAACTAAGTCCAACATAAGGATGAGATGAAAACTTGAGGATCCCTAATCTTAGCAATGGTCTGAAAGAATCTCGCCTGACATCAAAGGAAATGCTTGAGTTTTACGTCAAAATATACAATCCCATGCACACACAGAGATCATGAAAAACTAGGTCCATGGTAAAAGCCTTTCCTTTCAAAAGTCTAAGTGGTAAGTAGATAGTTGTTGATAGGGGAACGAGCATGTTTGAATCTCCAAAAAGCCCCAAAAAATATTACATAGCAACAAATCATAACATCATTCACACCAGCATATTCTTTATAAGATTCTATAAATTAGGAGGTATCAACATAGTAGGACAGATACTGCATATATATTATAAATAGTATATAGACGACCACTGACTACATATATTTTAATTTACAAAAACTTATTAAAAAAATGCATTACACACCATTACATCTCATATATGAATACTTAATCAATTCTTATGATAAGAGTGATTATTTAAATTCATGATTATTTTTTTACTTTCTGTGGTATCACCCATTAAGATTGTCAATTTCATATGCATTTGATTAGAGCATGCAGGTTCATTTATACCATTCCATCACATAAGTTAGATGCATATAATTAAAGAAAAAATTAAACATGCATTTAACAATAACATTTGCATCCACAAAAACAAGTCATTAATCATCCATAAACCACATAATAAAACATATAGGCAATATCCATTTGTATACAATCATAAATTCATCATTCATCAACAAAATACATCGCATCATATCATCAAATCATAAAAAAATATACACATCTATCTAAGCATATTCAAATATCATCTATCATCTATCATCTAGCATATTGATAAAATAATCATAATACCATCATCACATCACATCATAAAAAAATATAATAACAAAAACATAAGCGATAAACGATACACATAATGAGTCATAAAAACAAATCTATCATAAAAGTATGTGTATCAAGTCCAATGGATATACAAAAATGCCCATGGGCTACAGTCATATAGGTCATTCAACCTCAAAAATGAATCAAGGACCAAGTAGAGAATCAATCAATTACCGGGCCTAAGCCCCCTGCACCACCTCCTCAAGGGACACATTCCCCTATGATGGTGTCACGAGTCGAGTGATATGATCCTGTAGGTCTCTCTATTTGAGTCTAGAGCTACTAGCTAGGATGGGCAGAAGACTACCCCGAGGTAGAGCGCCCACTGACTTGTGAACCACCCACACCTACTGGATCCTTAGGGACAATCCTATGCCTCTTGAGTTGCATCTGAATGAGGGTAACATGATATACAAGTCCTTGGATCCACTCCTCATGCTCATCAAAAAAGGACTAAAGTCGTCCCACATCTACCCCTGAGCCTGCTGTTGGAAACTCCTGTGGTGTAGACGGAGGAACAAAAAATTGCATCCTAACATTGCCACCCATAATAGTAGCTTATAGAGCCTATATCTGTGCTATGAGCTACTCAATCATAGCATCTCACTACTGTACCTAGATCTTAGTATCCTGGAGCTCAGCCTTGAACTCATGCAACTGTGCTCTTATAGTAGAGTCTCTCTCCTCAGGCTCTAACTCCTCCTCAAGAATATTAGGATCCTCTGCTGCCACCTGCTCTATTGACTGGTCCCATACCTCGGTCCTGGCTTGAACCCTATGTCCTATCGGATCTGTGCCATCACCCCTGTCATCATCCTCATGCCCTAGACTACCAACACCATGCCACATCCGATCACCCCACGACTGAGAGTAGGCCTCTGTAACTCCCCAAACCATTGTAGGGTCTATGAATGGGGTATCCTCCTCATCTGCAAGCTCTATGACCTATCATGGAGGTAGATACCTCTTTGTTGTGAGGTTCCTATACAAGAATGGTACCAAGGGTACATCCTACTACATTTGGTACTGATGAAGAACCTAAGAGTAGAAGAAATAATCCTAGATGGCAATATTACGACCAATGAGCCATTGCTCATGCTGTCCTGGTAGTAAAACTACATGGATCATCCCAAATCAGACACTCATAATAAGGCTACCACATGACATATCCAACCAACAGTATGGTAAAAGCATAAGTGTAGTGGGATAGCTCCCCTACAAAAGTGTGGCTCTTACGCTCCTCATGCTCCCGAGCCCATATGGTAGCATAGCACTATGTCCGAGCCTCAATAGATGTAATCTCAGCTAGGAGTCCCTTAGGGTGATCTACCTTAATGTGCTCCCATCCCCAAACCTGTAGGAGCAAACTACAAGCAATGCTGATGTGTCCCTGCTAACGAATGTGGTACAAATCATCATAACATTGATCCAATATTGATCTACCCCATGCATAGATGATAGGCTCATCGCTATCCAGTAGGTCCTACACCATTGCTAGGAGGTTCCAAGGGAACCTCAAACCTGAGCAGTATGGGATAATAATGTTGTTGATCACCATCAACAAGATGACATGCCTCATTGTGAAAACATGAGCATCATACCAAGTCTTGATAGATACTCCCCCAAACCCAATATTTAAGAGGGCCTATGTAGAATGTGCTCCAAACAACCGAGCATAGACGACCACCTGATTATTAGTGGCTTATGAAATAATGGGCACCCCATCGAAAGGGATCCGAAAGATCTTGAAAACATCCTCTGACGTGATAGTCATCTCACTGGGTGGAAGGTGGAAGGTGTTGGTATGCGGGTCCCAATGATGGGCTAAG
Organism: Wollemia nobilis; assembly: GCA_028583015.1. NCBI lineage: Eukaryota > Viridiplantae > Streptophyta > Pinopsida > Araucariales > Araucariaceae > Wollemia > Wollemia nobilis. The sequence continues at coordinate 1,656,459 of JAQPPZ010016965.1, forward strand.
GCCGTAAGATAAGCCTGGTCAGCCATAATGTGGGGCAACCTGATGACATATGATAACCCACGGGCCTTAAAACACTCCCAATCAGTATCATCAAATCCAAGAAGCAAATCAAGCAGGAGCTTTGGGTCCCGAGCCCAAGCAGTGAGGATCTAAATAAAACAAAAGAAATACAAAACATAACTACAGTGCATCTAAGGCATAATTCACAATAAATATGAAGGCGATGCAAAAGAGCATGAGTTACTCTAAAATCTAAGCAAAATAAGAATAAATTACACCTAATCAAGCAAAGCAAAAATTCAAAAGTCAAAAAAATGATAAAAATCAATTCACAAAATGCAAAAACAAGGCTTAAGCTTTAGCCACTGTCACCTATAGTGGCTGAAACCTGGTTGTTGGAGGAAGCAGTAGCCAAGGCCCAACATTCAAATTTTTGACCGTCAAGATTCAAGCTTGGCCGCTCTGAGCGACAACGGCTCAGAGCCGACTGCTCTGTGCGACAACGACAAAGGGGTGGCATGACAAACCTGGGATCCCTTGGCCAAAAAATATTTTTTTTTTACAAATTTGACAAAATAGCTCCAATAAAACAACAAAGGGAGGGAAAGAAAAAAAATTGGATGGTAAATGTTCCTACCCAAGCATCAAAACTAAGATAAATTCAAAATGCCAAAAATGGCAGCAGCAGGTGAATAATGAAAAAAAATTGAAAAACCCTAGGTTGAAGCCACTAAAAAATAGCAAAATTGGGGACTAACCCATCGTAGCAAAAGGTAACCTAAGCCTAATTACGAATTTTATTCATTGCCAATAGGTTTAGTGATGTTCGTTTTGCTCATTTCTTAGTGAAGTCCAATTTTACTTAGGCAAAGAAAAGAGAGCTAGGGTTTTGAAGAGAAATACCCAAGAAGCTTTGGTTCCTCCAGCTACTGATGTCTTGCCCCATGTAGCCATGTCCTTAGCACCAGCAAGTTTCAAAGTCCCAATTGTTTTCACTGCACCAGAGCTCTAAAAATGGAATATTCAATAGTGAAAATGATAGGTCAAACCCTAGAATTGAATTTTTTTTATTTTCTTAATTATGCCTTTGCCACTGCTGATGTTAGTGATCCAAGATTCTTGGCTGCTTAAGGCGACAGTGGCCATAGGTAGGAAATAAGAACCCACTGGACCTAACAACGACTAGGCCCACATATCAAAGTAAAGCAGTTCCTTCAATGAGTGAATAACGAAAACAACAAACAAACACACTTTAATGGTTTAGGATCATCAAAATGTTCAAAATAACAAAAAACAAAAAATCACATAAAAACACAATCTCAAGAAGACCTCATATCCAGTTACCTACTCTATCCACTTGGTGATTGCAGTGACTTGCACTCCATGTATTTTGATGAGATGAGTAGGAAACCATAAGGCCACTTGGGGCAAAAACAACTCATTTTGGAATTACGATATGTCACCCTTCAAACCCGAAGAAGATCAAGATGGTTCCTCCAGCTACTGACTTAGGCAAAGAAAAGAGAGCTAGGGTTTTGAAGAGAAATACCCAAGAAGCTTTGGTTCCTCCAGCTACTGATGTCTTGCCCCATGTAGCCATGTCCTTAGCACCAGCAAGTTTCAAAGTCCCAATTGTTTTCACTGCACCAGAGCTCTAAAAATGGAATATTCAATAGTGAAAATGATAGGTCAAACCCTAAAATTGAAATTTTTTTATTTTCTTAATTATGCCTTTGCCACTGCTGATGTTAGTGATCCAAGATTCTTGGCTGCTTAAGGCGACAGTGGCCATAGGTAGGAAATAAGAGCCCACTGGACCTAACAGCGACTAGGCCCACATATCAAAGTAAAGCAGTTCCTTCAATGAGTGAATAACGAAAACAACAAACAAACACACTTTTATGGTTTAGGATCATCAAAATGTTCAAAATAACAAAAAACAAAAAATCACATAAAAACACAATCTCAAGAAGACCTCATATCCAGTTACCTACTCTATCCACTTGGTGATTGCAGTGACTTGCACTCCATGTATTTTGATGAGATGAGTAGGAAACCATAAGGCCACTTGGGGCAAAAACAACTCATTTTGGAATTACGATATGTCACCCTTCAAACCCGAAGAAGATCAAGATGGTCATACTACTTCATGGGTGCGAAAGGATCATTCTAATTCCCCTATGACATCAAAAACATTAAGTCAAAGTGATACAATCTAGGCATGAATAGAATAACTCATCCTAACTCCCTAAGAAGGCTATTGATAGCCAACCCACTCCTCGGGATAGGTATGGGTGATTATCATAAGCAATTGGAATCACACTTGGATGTGGGATTGCCCATTAAAAGTAGCAAATGCTAGAAAGGAAACAGATTAGTCATATTGGTCAAGCAACTTATTGCTTCAATCATTATCATTTCTTCACCAATTCATTGTGTGAAGAGGTTGTTCAAAACTTCAACTTAATCATAATCAAAATCAACAAAATATCACTCGATCATAGCAAAATCATGTTCATATTACGAATCATTGCATACAACAATCACAAATTTACCTTGTTTGCTAGGAACGTAAGCAGGAATGACATATTCAATTGTAGCTCTCCTACCGATTGAAATTGTTGTAGTAGATGAAGCTACCCGATTGAGTTTGAGGAATGATGCAATTTAACATGCAAAAACCCCTGAGATAAGTCCTCCGAACATTGAGGCAATGATTCAAGGGATGCACACCATCTTGCATGATTGGGCCATTTGGCATTGATCAGACCATTGATCACCATACACCCTACAAATAGATCAGTCTACGTTTTTGCTCAGCATTATGTTTTCCACACAACACATCATAAAAAAGGGGCATCTGTAGACACCTATATCATGTCATGCTTAGGGGATCTACTCACATAGACACACTCATAAGATCATAAGACATAATATTGGACTTTCCAAGCATAAATAGTGGTTCTCACCACTCATTTGGTGCCTTTTCAAGCCATCCAAGCTTGGCCGCTCAATCCAAGAGTGACCAAATCCTAGGCACTCAAGCCTAGAGCAGCTAGATATTAGCCACTATAGATAATAGTGGCCAAATCATAGCCACTGCAGATGATAGCGACTAAGCCATAAGAAGCATTTTTCCAAAAAATAGGCCCAATATTGGGTGGAAGTGGCAGTCTGCATGCAATAAATGTGAACGAGAGTGACTTTGCATTACTTTTCACGACCAGTTCACATAGGAGACTCGAGTTTGCATTTAGACTTAATTTAACTGACCTCCAAGCGTAAACAAAGGACAAAATCTTCTCATGCTAATGACCAATTCGCATAGAAGACTCAAGTGGGCAGTTAGATTTTAGTTAACTGGCCTTCAAATATAGATAGTGGACAAAAGCTTCTCATGCTAACTTGCACTACACATGAGAAATTCATTTCTAAGGCTTGGAAATAGACCTAGGATTTCACACTATAAAAGGTGCAAGCCTAAGAGCACCAAGAGATCTTTAATCTTTTATCACATCAGGGAGAGAGACATCCTTTTGAGGAGAGCTTTCAAGACTTGGAGAGTTCTCTTTGAGATCATGTGTGTAGTGGAGCTTTGACAAATCAAAGAGCATAATACCTACTTTCTTCAACATCATATCATAGTCTTTGACCCATAGATTTGGGGCAAAGAGGGTAAGGTTTACTTTAGCGATCGCTATCTTGGACAGTGGCCCGTAGGCTTAGCTTAGATAGACATAACATCTTTTATCCTATTTTCTTATATCATTAGCATAGATTTACATGATTTCATTGCATTGTTTTATGATATTTCTATTACATTCTTTGATTACTAACAACCTCATCTAGGAAGGCAATCTCAAACACCTAAAAGTGTGTTGTTATTTCATTTCTTGTAGGGCCACAGGTACATCGAACGAATATTACAATATACAAGAGCAAAAGGGATCCTTCTAGGAAATAGACCTAGAGAAGGAGGCATCTATAAGCCCTCATACATTTTTGTGTGTGGAACCGAGAAGCTTTTATAAGCACATCACCTCTTTTTTGAAGGGGCACTTATTTCCCAATTATAATTTATAGTATCAAAATGGGTATCCCTAAGAGGAAACAACATGTAACCGAGATTCAATATCAATAAAGAGATCTGTCTTTTGTTATTTTGTGTTATATGCTTTTTCTGCTTGTATTTCCATTTCATATTTGGTATTTTAAATAACATTGCAATTAGGGTTTTTAGAAAAGGGACCGGTGCATGCGTTCCTAGGGTCGCTACACAATGAACTTTCCATATATGCCTAATGTAAAATGCATTTCAATTTTAGAAAGGTGCATAGCTACTATGCTATTTAATGAATTCACTCTATTAGGTGCAATTATGACCTTTAGAAAGACCCTAAAAAATGTAAACCAATCACACAGTGTCTAGCACATTGGATTCTAGGGTGAAATTTATAGATAGAAGTTGTTCCTAGCAACACCTAGTGGAAAATATAAAAAGAAACCTAGGATGTGTAAGATACAAGTTCTTCCTCTTTCATTCTTTCAATTTTCCAAATTGAAATATTTCTTAATGATCGCTGATTTTAATGGAATAGAGACAGACAAAGATCCATAAAGTGTTAGAGAAGATGTACCGACCTTTAATCCAACTTAGAGAGTCGATGTTTTGACCTCTGCTGCACTCCAACTCTGGCTGTTGTTGACCAGAGTGGCTAACCTCTGGTCGCTGTAGACCAGAGTGACTGACTTCTGGCCACTGTAGGTCAGAGTGACTACACCTGTATATAAAACCTAAGTCAATAAAGGGGTATAAAATGTAAATAATCTAAAGATATGGGCAGGGTTCCCACCGTGATCACCATATATAATGACCCCGAGGAAGAGGTGCACCATCCACCAAACTACTCTACTTGCAATTTGATTGAATCCTTTGATATTAAATATGCAAAAAATGAAAGGTACAAAGTAGATATAACCATAGTGTGAATAAGTAAACAAAAAAATGCTTTTATTATTGATATTATCTAGATTAGGTTATAAATGAATCCCTCTGAGGGATACCCTTCATTTGATACATGATTCTACACACAAAAGAGGGCAGCAGGTGTATGCAATATCCCATCACACATGGGGTGTGATTTATAAGGCTCCTTGGTGATGCACACAGAAATGTATGAGAGATTACAAATGCCTCCTTATCTAGGTCTAAATTGTAGAGGGATCTTTTGGCACTCGTATGTTGTGGATTTGCCCGATTGAACTTGTAGCCCTGAAATCAATGAAACAACACACACTTAGATGTCCAAGATTACCTCCTCGGATGAGGCTGTTAGCAATGAATAATCTCAATAAATGCAATGAAACTAGTACTATGCAAGCAAATAACTAAAATAAGACTTATGCTACGGACATGAGAGATAAAGTAGAATAAAAGAAGCTAAACCTTAGGCTAGGTTGTAGGCCACTATCCAGGACAACAACCTCTAAGGTGAAATATCTCTCTCTTGATCCAAAGGCTATGGGCTCAAGTCCACTTATAATTTTAAAAATTATTACCTTATGTGTTCAAATTTTCCCTCTAATCCGATAGGGCTCCATTATAAGAATCGATCTCGAAGGGAAGCTTTCCAAGTATCTAAAAGATCTCCTAAATTATCCAACCTATTCAAAGTTCTGATGTATGATGCTCTATATCTCCTAATTGATCAAAATAAGGTCTAGGAAAGTCCCCTAATTTATCAAAATAAGGTTAGAAAAAATTCCCCTAATGATTTTAGGTTCACTCCTTATAAAGTGTTTTGAAGCCCTAGGTCAATGTTCAACCCTAAGACTGAATCCCTCATGCATACTAGGTGTTAGCATGAGAAGCTCTTTGTTTTTCTATATTTAAATGAAGTCTAAATCTAGAATTTGAGTCTACCATGTAGATTGGTTGTGAGGAGGGATGTAAAGTTATCCCCGCTCACCCTTATTGCATGCAGACTACCACTTCCACCCAAGATTAGGTTGGATGGGCAGTAAAATGTATTTAAAGCTTAGCCATTGTCATCTGCAGTGGCTAAGGTTTTACCACTCTGAGCTATAGTGGCTAGATTCTAGCTGCTATGGTCTATAACAACTAGGATTGGATGGGCTAAAAATACCCCAAATGAGTGGTAAAAACCACTTTTGACACTTGGAAGATCCCAAGGTTTTGTCACATGACCTATGGGTGTACCAATGTAAGTAGTCTTTTTGACCATGGCATGTTTTAGGTGTATACAATCACCATATTATAGTAAGGATTTCTTAAAGATATTATTTTTTTTGATAATGAGGTTAGGCTATCCTAGTGTGGGTTATTCCATCACTTTGAAGGATGGAGTCTAGATCAGATCACCCTTGGGCCTAGGAAGGGGAAGGGTCACCATTGCTGAGTTTGGTCCCTATTTTTTTTGTTGTTGCAACAGATGCTATGAAAGCTTTGATCCTATTTATTTGAATATCTAGACCTTTCATTCCTCTTAGATGGGGTGCCTTAAAATTTCATATTTGAAACTTAATTCTTTTCGTGCCACTCAATCAGATTATTCGATTCCTACGTGGTGGAGGTCTAGGTGGCTAGTCTTGGTTTGTATACTTTTTGCATGTGTTTTTTTGGGTTTAAATAGGGGCTCTAAAAATTTTACAGGGATTATGTGGATTATGTGGAGGAGGATAGTGAGTCATAATCACATGTGGTGGACTATGGTTATGATCCAAGTTGATTTCACTCAGAATAAATAAACTAATTGGATAGGTGGTGCACACAAAATTAACCATCTTCATTTTGATTGGCTAATGGATGATTACCAATCTGATGTTGATTGGTTAGGCATTTCTCATAGAATGAGCTCTCAATGGTGGAAATAGCCATTTAATAAAGAGGTTATTGATAGCAAGTCATAGAATGCTATTATTGGGCAAGCTTTGGGGTTTCTCTTCATGATGGTTGTGCATGGGTTGAGGTGGTTGCTCAACATGTGGAAAGTATCAAACACTAGTTGGGACACTGTGAGAGCATGTGAAAATTCCTTTCTATGATCCATGAATATCACCACAAATCTACCTATAACTAGGTGCCAGGGCCCTAGAATGGTCATTTATTTTTTTAAGAATGTTGCACTGAATAATGTGATTATAATTTTGGTATTTTTTCCACAGTGCAAGTCCCAGAGTGATAGTTGGAATAATTGTGGCTCACTGATAGTTGGATTGGCTGACACTGGTTTCTTATGCCATTATAATTGTCCACTTGGTTTTGAAAGGGATTTACTTACTCTAATTAATATTCCTTGTAGGAATATGAGGCTACAGGTTGTCAAGGCAGCTTGGACTTTGGAAGAATGTCAAAAGGTTAAGTTCCCAATAATTTTAGTTACTTTTCAAGAAAGTATTGGTTTATCTAGTTTTTGTAGGACTACTTTGGATAGCATCTGGTGTTCAAATATTCTTGGCAAACTCTTATGTAGAAGTGTTCTTGGAAGAATGACAATATTGATTTTGGAACTGAGCACTCTAGTTGTAGATGAGGATGTAAGAAAAATACTTAAAAAGGGTAATATCCTCTAATGCGTGATGAAATTTAATGGATACAAGGAAATGGCTAAGCATATGGCCTATTCATGGCATAGTGGGATGGTTAGGTTGGAGACCCTTGTATTTGAGGTAATATTCCCCCAATTGTTGTAGTGATGAGACTACTAGTATACAAATATGTGCACAGTAGAGAGAAACACTTACTGGTGAGAGAATCTCAACAATTCTTAGGAGAAGAAGAGGATCTATTTAAATTCTAAAATGGGTTTAAGAGATCTTATCTGAAGGTGCCCTAGCATAGAGTTGCATTGCTGATAATGCAATATGTCACACTAGACAAAAATTAAAATATTCTAAGTAGTTTTTATTTTATGTTCCTAAACCACCCACATCATAAGAGGCTCATGAATATCCCTTAATTATTTATTTAGTCTATGTCAAGGTTGATGATTATGGTGGAGAAAGGGGCTACATCAAACCCAATCCACAAAGGGTTGGTGAAGTTGATTTTTGACTTTGTCATTAAAGAAAGAGGGGAGGATATCTTGAATTCCCTAGCTAGGGTAATGCCTCCTATTTTTTACTATCCAAACTCATCTCACTCTAAGTAGAATGATTCTATGAGTTGAGAGGTCATTAATAAAACCCCTAATTTAGTTTTTGGGTCCAAGGCGACAGAGTGCACCTTAAAAGGAGCTAGAGGGAGCGAGGAAAGAACTAGGTGTTGCAAGCGCCTAGTGGCAAAGTTAGCAAATATGGCTAAAGCTCCTCTGTGCATGAATGAATATAAATCTAATGACTTTGGTCATTCTTCAAATAAGTATAAGTTTTTTTGGGTTAACCAGTATGAAAAAGGAAATTAATTCTCAACCCCAAGATACCCGTAGTTTGCCCAAATCCTTCAAAAGGGTGCTCCAAAAGTTACAAAAGTCCCTTCTTGACTCCATGTAAGTGATAATTTTATGTGTAGAAGAAATTATGGTGTTAATGGGTTGGGAATAGTGGCAAGTGAATGAGTAGGATGCAAATAAGAATGAAACTAGGTCCAACAGCCTGAAGTATTGAGGTGTAGGATCCTTGGATGTGTTTTACCTGTTAGTGTCTATCTATCTTATCGGATGGCCCTCCCTTGCATGGGAGGTTGGTATTTTTTGTTTTAAACATGGATGCTATTTTCTAGTTTGTTGTTTTTTGGGTCGTACGTGGGATCTACTAGGTTCCTAATGGTAGCTTTGCTGGCTAGTCTTGTTTTGTTCCTACCTTCTTTGGTTCTTCGGGGAGGTTAGTTTGGTTCTTTTTGTAGAAGGTTTGGGTATCCTTTCAAAACCCCTTCTTCCACCTAATAAAAAAATCAAATATCCAAATCTCAATGATAAATTATATATAATGAATTAAAATAATCAATTAAAATTAATTTGTATGATTAATATCTAATATCATATCCAAATGTTCCTTAATCTAATTTCCTCATTTTGATTGAGATTGTTCGTTATTTAATTTTTTTATCATTATGCAGTCTAAATTATTTATTACCATAAAATAATTATTATACTACATTGTTTCAATGAAAAATAAAAGATCATAACAACATCAAATGTCCATATCTCAAAGATAAATTATCTATAATGAATGAAACTAATCTATTAAAAATAATTCTTATCATTAATATCTAATATCATCTCCAAATGTGCCTTAATATAATTCATTCATCTTGATTGAGTTTATCCCTCCTTCAATTTTTGTTTGGTCATGATGTGGTCTATATTATTTATTACCTTCACATCTTCATCTACATGTGATAATTAGAGGTACAACCTTTGCAATTACTAATTTTCTATACCTTTCATACCTCATATCTCCATATTGCTTCATCATTTTCTCAAATGGTGCTAAATTTTACATCAATATATACCTTGTTATAGTTTCCATATGAAATCAAACATATCTTACTCCTTTATCTTGTGTCAACCTTCCCCTTTGTTCATATGTGTATGTGTATCTGTATAAGTATGAATAAGGGGATTGGAAGGGGATCACACAGGTCTTCTTCATGATTCTTCCCTCTCCTCCCTCACATCAAATATAGGGGTAATCTATGATCCTAGAGCCTATGTTTTGATGGATTTATTGAAGAACACATGCATTTCTCCTAAGATATGCTTTGACTAAGCCTAGCGTTAATCTAGCCCTAATGCATCATATAAATACAACAAGGCCTAAAACTAAAATGATTTTGATTCGATGATAAAGTAAAAGTGATTTTCCTTTTTGAGGGTAAGGGTTCAAGAGGGAAATGCAACAAACAAGCCTAAGGACAACTATATGCAATTCAATTTTAATGATGACAAGATTACAATTAATCCCTTAGATGATTAAAATGCTAACTAGTTTTTTTTTCTTTATTATTTATTTGAATAAATAAACAAAATGGAAATTAGAAACTAATATTTATAGAAAAAAAAAGATCTAAAACATAAACCTAGTTAACAAAAAATAGAAAAACATAAACTATTTTTTACTACCTTATTTTTCTTTTTATTTAATTTAGAAAACAAATAAAAGAAAATAGAAAAACAAAAATTAAGTTTTGTAAACAACAAATATATCTAAAACCTAAATGCTAACTAATATATAAAATTGAAACATAGAAATTAATTTTAATCAGTTTATTCTTTTTCTTATTTTCTAGCAAATAAATAAAAGAAAATAAAAAAAATATAAACTATTTTTTGCAAACAACAAATAGATTTGTAATATAAAATGTTAAAAACAATGGATTGGAATCTAAAACCCGGATCTTCTACCTCTAAGGCAAAAGTGATGTTGTTATGTAAAAGCACTATTGACAAAATCATTGGTCATCCCATGGAAGTGATGGTAAAAGAGATAAAAATAGAATAGATCTATGGTAAAAGGGTCTGCCTAAATCGTAGGTAAGTATTAGGATCCCTTGGCCAATATTAGACCCATGTTTAGAGATAAGATAAAAAAGCCATAAAATAATAATGATTGAAGAACACAAGCTTATACTCAGAGGGGGGTGAACAACATAAGATAAAACTTTTACTTTTATTTCCAAAGTGATATCACACATTATTATCAATTGCAATAATTAAGCAATGCACAAATCACCACACACATAAGATACACCAATTTAATGTGGTTCACCCAATGTGGGCTACATCCACATATTTTTTTTCTTATAAATTTCTTCAACACATTTTGTGGGAAACAAATACCTATTACAATGTTTGTGGACCCCAATCCACAGGAGATACCAATCCCCTCTACTCTAGTTTGTGGACCTCTATCCATAGGAGAAACCAATCCCCTTTGCTCTGGTTTTTGGACCTCTATCCATAGGAGACACCAATCCCCTTTGCTCTGGTTTATGGACCTCTATCCATAGGAGAATCTAATACCCTTTGCATTGGTTCGTGGACCTCTATACACATGAGACACCAATCCCATTTGCTCTACTTTATGCTCCAAAGTCTTCTCATAACTCTGCTTAAATCTATTCCACAATCTGTTCACAAATTTGCTCAATTATTCTCCAAACCCGATCACAAATCTACACAAATTTACTCATAAAACTTGCTCAAATTTACTCACAATACCTGCTTAATATTGATCACATAACCTACTCAATATTGCTCAAATATTCTCACTAACACTGCTCAAACTTGCTCAAAATACTGCTCATGATCCTGCTCAAATCTGCTCACAATCATACTCAAATATTACTTAATATTGCTCACAAACCTACTCATATATGTTCACTAACACTGCTCAAACTTGCTCATAATATTACTCATAATCTTGTTCAAATATGCTCATAATCATACTTAAACATTGCTTAATATTGCTCACAAACCTGCTCAAATATTCTCACTAACATTTCTCAAACTTGCTCACAATCTTTCTCATAATAATGCTCAAATATGCTCACAATCCTACTCAAACATTGCTTAATCTTGCTCACAAACCTATTCAAATTTTCTTACTAACACTGCTCAAACATTCTCACAATCCTGCTCATAATCCTACTCAAATCTGCTCACAATCCTACTCAAACATTGCTCAGTCTTTCCCAAATATTGCAAATAAACAATGCTAATGTCTTTCCCAAAAATTGCATACAAAAAATGCTCATATATTTTCCAAAACTTCCATACTAACAATGCTCATATATTTCCCAAAACTTGCATACTAACAATGCTCATATCTTTCCCAAAACTTGCATACTAACAATGCTCATATCTTTCCCAAAACTTGCATACTAACAATGCTCATATCTTTCCCAAAACTTGCATACTTCAACTAAAGCAATTCAGACATATTTTACCCAGAATTATTTTTTTCATGAACATATAGAAAATGATATGCGTTACAAATGCCCAAAATGTTCTTTCACATAATATGCATTACAAATACCTAGAATGTTTTGCTTGTTGGGCCTTTGTTCTTTTGGGCTTCGTCCCTTCTGCTTTTAGTCATTTTTTCATGTTACTTCTACTATTTATTTTAGGATGCATTTTGTTCCTTTCCTACATCCTTTCTTAGTTTCAGTTGGATTCCTCTGGTCAATTTTTTCTTTTCAGATGTATAAGGCATTAGGTCGCCTTTCAAATGCCCTATTTTAATAAAAAAATTAACTTACCAAAAAAAATGTTCTTTCACATTTATTAAGTTTATCACTTTCACATGTCTTACATTTATTCAAAGGTAAGTCTAATCTAGCACTTGATAACTGGCCTTCTTATTACTCCCAAAATAAATCATGAACAATGCACAATTTTGTTTCATAAAACTGATCTATAGCCCTTGCATAATTTCGATTAAAACCAATACACAAATTTGCTTCACAAACTAATCTATAACTCTTGCACTTTCATTTCCAATATCACTCTAAACCAATGCATAAATTTGCTTCACAAACTGATCTATAACTCTTGCACTTTCATTTCCAATATCACTCAAAATCAATGCATAAATTTGCTTCACAAACCGATCTATAACTTTTGCACATTTACTCCTAATTTCAATCAAAACTAATTCACATCAAATCAATTCTTATACCTTCAACCATATGACATAAAAAATATTTTCTTCAAACAAAACGTCCCTTGAGAAAGGAATTAAATCACCATACTTCTAAATCTTCCACAATGATGATGAGCTTCCCCAAACCTATCTTTAACAAAAATAGTTTCCTTTTCTTCCTCCAAAAATCTGGTTAGTAATATTCTCTTTCTTGCACAAATATTAAATCATCCACCTATGAACCCATTTTAATATGCAAAATACAATTTAAAATCAATCACAAATTACACCTTATATCTCCTTTCTCTAACATGCAAAAGTACAAATAATTTTCACCACAATACACCTTATATCTCCTTCTATTGATATGCAAAAATTAACTCCCTCACACACTATACAACATACAATTTTCAAATAAAAACATAATACACCTTATAACTCCTTTCTTTTAATATGCAAAAATAATTCCCTCACACACTATACAATTTTCAAATAACCTAATACACCATACAACTCCCACTTTCGATATGCAAAAATAATATTGTCATACAAAATACAATTTCCAAATAAACCTAAAAGATATTATAGCTCCCACTCAATTTAATTTGATTCAAAATCAACCAAATTCAAATACATCATGAACCACAACAATTAAAAAATTTGACCTCCCACAACGCAGTGCTTTCACAAGTGCTTGAAAATTGGTTGTGCTACCACAGTAGGTAGAACAAAATGGGCGCATGCCAAATTTATCATAGTCTTCTGTGTTAATCCAAAGCTCAATACATGTGGTAAAATGACATCAGGGGGTTTTGAGCCCATGATCTCCCTCACAATAGTGCTAACACAAGCTAAACAACCACTGGGATACCTCGGTCAGATGATACATGACAGAAACACACACAAATTTATCTTTATCTAAAACTTGCACACCTTTGAATCTTCACTATATTTTTATCTTTCATTTGCATTAATCACACATGAAAATCATTAATTGAAAATTCTTGCATTAATAAAAGGTGGAATAAATTAATGTATTTATATACCTCTAAAATGATCTTCGAATTTCTTCCAAGGTCAGATCAAAGTTATATTTTATTTTCCTCCAAAACGTTGGCTCCTTTGGGTTATAATATTTAATTTAAATATTATAACATAATATTTTAAACCCATAAATATTTAAATCCTTTTGATTTAAATAATGCATACTTATGTCCCATCCTTTGTCCATATATTTTATAAACCTTTGTCCTCAAGCCTTTAAACCTTTATAATTTTAAATCCTTTGTCTCAAACCTTTAACCCTTCTTGATTTAAACCTTTTTGTCCCAAGTCTCTTAAAATTTTTCTTTATAATATTTAAATATTATAATCCTTTCCTTAAAAAATATTTGCCTTGCTTTGCACTAAACCTTTGCCTTGAACCTTTCCTTAAAAATAGTTGCCTTGCTTTGCACTATACCTTGTCTTGAATAATTTGTCCATCCTTATAAACTCATCACCCTTGAAGAATATTTTTGCCTTGAGTACCATGCACCCTTTGACATTGCCTTGAGTACCATACATCCTTTGACATCAATGACAACTCAATATTTCCAACAATGATAAATGGTGAAAATATGATGAGTATAGCTAGAACTGAGTGCAAGTGGGTGTATTCAAAAGTGAGTGTGAGTTTGAGCCAAGGGTAAGTGCAATAAAAAGTGAGTATGAGTGTGAGCCAAGAGTAAGTTTAGTAAAAAGTGAGTGTGAGAACGAGTAGGGAGCACAAGTCGAGAGTGAGTGTAGCTAGAAGTGAGCGCGAGTGCGAGTCAGGAGTGAGTGCAACAAAAATGAGTGTGAGTGTGAGGCAAGAGTGAGTGCAGCTAGGAGTGAGTGTAAATAGAAGTGAGTTCAAGCATGATCCAGGAGTGAGTGTAGTTGGAAATAAAAAGTAAAGTGTAATCAAGGAAGAAGTTCCACTTCTTGTTCCAGATCTTATGAGAATTTAAAGAATTTAGTTCAATAAAGTATAAAAGAGAGTGGAAGCCAGGAGTGAATGCAAGCTAAGAGGGAATGCAAGACAATATTCAGTAATGGTAAAAGAGCGATGGATTCATCTAGAGTGCATAAATTATTCAAACCCTTACCATGAACATGTGGACCAGTTTTTCTAGAAAATTATTGAAGCAAAGGAATACAAAGAAAAATGAAAGACAAGGGAAATTATGAGCCAAGAGGGAGTGCAAGCTAGGAGCAAGTGTGAGGCAAGAGATAGTGCAATTCAAGAGTGAGTGTGAGTTGAGAAGGAGTTAAAACTAAGAGGGAGTGCTAGCTAGGATTCAGTCATGGCAAAAGAGAAACAAGTTCATCTAAAGTGTAATAATACTTTAAACCCTTACCATAAATGTGTGGAAAATTATTTCAAAAAAATTACTGAAGTGAAGGAACATCAAGAAAAATAAGATATATGGGTAATAGTGAGCCAAGAGGAAGTGAAATCTAGGAGAGAGTATGAGGTAAGAGAGAGTGCAATCCAAGAGTGAGTGCGAGCCAAGGAGTGTGAACCAGGAGGAAGTGTAAGCCAGGAGATATCCCCATTAACTATTGTAGAAGGAAAGTCATATTTGAAAGCTCTAATGGGAGGTCAAGATGACCTAACTAGAAATTAAAATACCCTAGTTGGAAGTATGGATGCCCAAGCTGGAGATAAATAGAAGATCAAATACATGGTAAGTTCAATCCAAGTAGCAGGTGTTACACCAAAAGTAAGTATTAAGGATGAGATGATTGAGTACGATATAATGGTTCTTAAAAGTAGAGGATTAATATGTAAGTTCCATATATCATGGCTAGGGTTTTGGATATTCAAAATTGGATCAAGTGGAAGTGGGGATTGAATTCAAATTATTTTGTGACTTTTCTTCCTAAAGGTTTTTTCCTCATCATATTTTCCAATTAAAAAAATAGGGATAAAATAATGGTTGGTGGTCCATGGTTTAGGGGAAGATATGCACTTTATTTAAGACCATGGAATGAATTTTTTTTGTTGAGACATAAACTATTAAGAAGCTTCAAGTGTGCTTTAACATTTTGGACTTCCATATTAGATTATAAATAAGGATGTTTTGAAAAATATTGGAAATACCCTAGGGGAATTCATCAAGGAAGGAACAACTACTAAGGAGAAAAAGCATGCTATATGTACTTGAATATGTGTTTCTATGGATATTTGATATTTCAAAACCTTTGCCACAACCCATTAATATTAAATATGAATCAAGAGAATGGGATCAACAAGTAGATTATAAAAATATTGCATTTCATTTCCATAATTTTTATGAGATTGGAAATATGAAAAGGGTTTGCAAAGTGAAAACTATGAAGAAAGAGACAAAACATTCTAGCCATGAGATAAAATTCAAGAGGAAGGAAATCATACAATAATAGAAGCTAGATCAGATCAAGGATATTCCACTCCAAAATAAATGCAAAGAAATTATATCTATAGTATCATTTGGAAAGTTCAAAAGGAATTAAATGTGCAAAAAAATATGTGGAGATAAATCCTAAAAAAAAGATAGCAAAAGAGGTCAAGTTTATTCCAGGTAAATCATGTTCATTTTTCTCAAGTAGTATAGAATCCTCTCCAGGTAAAAAAAATAAAAGTGGTAAAGATGTAATCCCTTGCACTTTAAGGTTTCAAGAGATTAAAAATAAAGAAATGAGGTTGGAGTAAACCCATAACAATTTAGGTTTTTTATGGTAGAATAAGAAGTTAATTGCTACAAAAGAGTATCCTTACACTTTAGGGTTTCTAGGGCAACATAAAGAAGATTGTGCTTTTGAGGTTATTCCTTGCACTTTAAACCATTTAGAACAAATAAAACCTAAATATGATAAGTCTTACTATAAGTAGTGTGAGAAGATGAAGATATTGACGAAGATGAAAGTATTGTTGGGAATGAAAAAAATAGAGGAAGACCCAATAAGAAAAAACAAAGAGAAAAAGAAACCCAAAGGGATATTGATATAGGAAAAAAAGCAAATATCACGTGTTAAAAAGAAGTGGGGCTAAATCCACAAATAAAAATAAAAAATAACAATGAAAATAATATCTTGGAATATTAGGGTAATGAATAAGAACCATAAAAAAGATATTAAGAAATTGTGAGGTTGTTATAGACAAGATATTTATAGTTATAGAAGCTGGGTTGCAAATATATTAGCCATATGTGGTGTTGAATTTTATTTTGGCAAAAATTAAATTTTGGAAGGCATTTGATATAAAAGGAGTTGATTGTGAAAAAATAGTAGTTTGAGGAATATGGAGATTATCTTTTATGGAAAGGTAAATGAATAATATATTTGATAGAAAGGTAAAGTTGGATATGCTTTAATAAACTTGTTAGGTAATTAGAGCAATGTAATAATTTTGTTTTTGTAATGGGAGTGGAACCCAATAAAGACACACATAGCTTATTAAAAAAAAGGTGCAACTATGATAAAATAAAAACAAAGTGAAACTAGATAAGCTATTGATTAGACAAGTGCAAGATTAATATGTCATAATAACTCAGACCCTGATTTCTCCTTCCCTACCACTTCAAACATTAAAGCTGAGGCTTATGACGATTTTGAGCCTAAACCCAAAGTTATAAAATAATCTACATCTAAGTTCCTCCAAAACCCTAGCCCTTCTTGCATGCGGGTATTTCCGTGTCTGAAGAAGCTCAAGATGGATTCAGTGTCCCCTACAAAAATTAGTGATCCGACTAAGAAAATTGGTTCATCCCTTGCTAATTTCAATGAGGTAACCAAGGAAACTATCCATGAGGAGGTGAATATGGATGGAAAAGGGGTTTAGGGGCTAGAAAAAGAGGATGGTGATGAGGTTGCCCTGTGTAATGTAGTGTTAAATCACTTGGTCAATTCAGTGGCCACCCTATCCCTGACTATAGAGACTATCAAATCCATGTGGATAATTTTACAACAGGTGGCCAATGACCTTGATGCAGCCTATGCCTAGCTCAACATAATTTTTAAGAATGTAGAAGAGCCTCATACCACCCTGGATGGTAATTGAACACTTGGTTTCTGTTGGGGAGTCTCACTATAGGATGGGTCTGATCTTAGGGATGGTATCATCCCTTCTTTTAGCTTGCTTACTATGTTTTATTCTATGGGATGCCTGTAAATTTTTGTTAGATCCCCCTTATGGCTTGTTTGTTGTTTTAGCTGTAATCCTATTTTACGTTATTTTCATTTTGGATGTACTAAGGTTTTGGGATCCCTTCTAAAACCCTTCTATTAATAAAATTTCATTTTACCAATAAAGAAAAAAATGCAATAATAACTAATTATTAAATGAGAAAATGAATATAATGTCAATCAAAGAGGTAAAAAGTCGCAACCAATCAAACAATAGAATATTATGGTCTTAAGAGCATTTGTGGATACTTGTTGTTGTGAAGAAATCTTGTTGCCAAGATAAGATCACAAAGAGACTTCATGCTTGTGTCATAACCCGTTTCGTTCAAATCTTATCAGAGTAAATTTAATTGATCATGGGATCAATTAATGACTGATAAAAGGGACATAGACCCTAAATAATCCTACCAAAAAATCTAATAAAAGAATTTTATGAAGAATAGAAAAATATTAATTATCTTTTAAAGAAGATAATTAATTGGAACCTAATTGTGAGTTCATGTGAAAGATAGATTTGAGGGATTATCTTTTGCAAAATTATAACAATATAGTAAATTATGTGTAAATAACCTAGTGGACCCAATTTAGATGGGACTTAAAAGGACTATAGGATTGTTAAATATTATATATCCTATCCATTGAGAAATACCCATATGGCTTCCCTATATTTGTGGAAATTAAAAAGGGAGATCCCTTACCCTATCAATAATAGTTCTAACTCTATGTACATTCTTTACCTTAATAGTATTAGTTTTATATTTGTCCCCCATGAAAAAGAACACAAAACAAAAATAAGGTCACTCACCTTATCTCTAGTGGACCCTTTAGTGACATGATAAGTCTTAAGGGACCCAAGGTATATTTTTAATAATAAAATAATGAGGCCACTATTTGGCCACAAGTGGAGAAATTTCCCTATAAATTAGAGGATAATTTGTGAAGAATGGGGGGCTATCTAGGAAATCTTAATGGTCTAGGGAGTATTCTCTCCACCTTGCGTGGATCAAAAACCAGAAGGCTTGAGAGTTATTCCTAGCTATAGTAAGAAGTAAGTATAGAGAATTAGAAAGTGTAAGCAAAAGGAGGAAGGTTAAGAGGAAGTCTTTTAAGGCAAACCCAAAGGAAAGAGAATATGGGAGAGACAGGTTGGATCTTTCTTTTCATCACTATGATTTATTGTTGGCATAATTTTTAGAATATTTTTACTATGGAAAGAAAAAATTATTTTATGTTGTAGATACTCAAAGAAATAATGTGTATTTGAATTTCATCAGCCTAAGAGTAAAAGATAGATTGTTTCTACCAGGGAGCCTTCAAAGAAGATTGTTTAACCTTAAAATACTTATTCTAGTACCCAAAAACTCCCTAATTTATGTATAGCTATATATAATCTGTCTATACCATCAATACAGTTTAACATATATATAAGTATATAGGGTAGAGCCTCCGAGAGTAGATCCTACAACATCACGCAAAAACACTTGCTATAATAGAACTAGTACCCGATCACTCATCAAGGCTACACAAAATAGTTGGAAGGAAGAGACAAATTGAACTCTTCCTGAATGTAGGGTTTAGTTTCTAATTGGTCTTATTTGGTTAATCACCTTGCTTCGGTGTTCTACAAAGTAGGGAAGATCATTCCATGAAAGCTTTATTTCGTTAGAGTTATACCATCGTTCGAGCATTATATGACTATACCACCAAATCTGATTGTCTATATCACAAAAGGGGTAGTTATAGAAATATATGTAAAACATGCTCACCTAAATTCATGAAGATAAAACCTCTTCCGAAGCATATTAGAACCATCCCTATAGTTATGATTGTGAGAGAACTAGGTGATAGTGATTGCAATTGTAAGAAGTATAGAAGTGACTAATATAGATCTGGGTTGAAATACCCATATCTGCTACATATATCATAGTCGTATGTAAATACCCTTTTAATGGTTGATCTTCATCGAATGATAAGTCATTCATTGCCAACCCTTGTTGGGCACCAATATTAAATCAGTATCCCTCAAAACATTAACCAAGCCATGCCGAATGCCCTTCATACTCGCATGATTCTATGGACATAGACTAGATTACCACTTGCTAGAGGATCTCCTCATTCTGTGCTATGATCCAAGGAAAAAAAATTTCAAGGGTTACCCATGAATATTTGAGACCAAGATGAAGGTAAAACCTACCGTTGCCTGAGAGATACAACCTATCATAGGCATGTTGATAGTCTAAGAAGGGGCCATTGGATGACTTCCATTTTTACAATGGGAAAACACTTGATATCAGGCAAGAGTTTTTGTATAAGATGTATTAACCACTATGACATCACCATGAATTATTCAGTTCAATACCCAATAGTCCCTAACTTATTTGGAATTAGCTTATGAATCAGTGAAATCCTTTGATATGCATGGTGTTATGTTCAACCAGTCACATATCTCTTTTAGTGTGTGTAAATCATTGTAATGATTCCTAGTGCATCGTGCATTGGGATTGAAATATAGTTTGGAAAGGTTAATTCTCATGGACCGGTGGCTAGGTGAGGATGTGTGTTGTAAACCATCGATAGAGATGACCATTGGGTTGAATAGTAAACCCTCCACATAACCGTTGGCCATGAATACCTTGAAGGTAGTAGCATACATGTATTGGATGACTACAACACTCTTAGAAATAAAGTTATATCATAGGAACGCAAAGTCAACATGAAATTTTAGGGAAGGGATAACTTTAAAAAATTATGGGATTAACACAGCCCTCGAAAGTGACTTCAAATAGTTGAATTCCAAACAATAAATTATTATTATGGGTGTTTACATGGACTAAGTTATGGTTATTAGGACTAATTTCTTTTGGACAAAATAAAAGAATTGAAGCTTTGACTTTATTATACTTTATGATTCCCAAGTTAAGGTTCTAATTACAATTGGGTAGATTCAATAGTAAGAAATAAAGCTCTTTTCTAGAACTGATCTACTTCCATAGAAAATATAATGGATAAATAAATTATTTGCATGTATATATAAATATATGGAATTTATACATTCATAGATAGATCATGAATTAAGGGTATGGGACTTTAATTCATGAGAAAATTATTAGTTGAAAATCAATCATGAAGAATGAATTTGGAATTCATTCTTGAGGGAATTTATGGGATTTCCTCTAATGTCAATAAGACTTCTCCAAAATATGGATCCAATGATTATCATAAACTACATGTGAGATGTTATAAGATTATTAAGATGGTTTAGAGAAAGGAATCAGTAGATTCCTTAATTGCATCTTGAATTATAAAGGAACAAATGGATTCCTCCTTGGTATGGAAAATACCTTAATGTTATCATGATGTCTTAGAGAAAGGAATTGGGGAAATTCCTTAATTGCATCATGTACCTGGAAAGGGACAATTTGGATTCCTTGATTTGTGTAAATGGTATAAAGATGCCCTTCTTCACTTGTAACATTTGACATCTCGAGTTTATGAATATGAGGAAGATCATATTTTGGAGGCTGGGTTTATTCCCCATGAGGGTTCCCAGGATAAATCATTGTGTCACTCTATTTTGTGGTTTGATGTGTTATTTCTTGTTCATATTGCTTTTACTTTCAAAATGAAAATGATATATGTGGATGAGATGGTTAAATGTTTAGATGGAATAGTTATGCATGTTACTAGATTATTGCAATGTTTACATTGAATACTATTTATTTAACAGTTTCATTTATGATGCTAAGAATGTATGCTTAATTTCTAATATGTTGATGATTTAATGATATATGATTGTGCCATTTACTTTTGGATTAAATTGGATAATTATGAATGATGCAACTAGTTAGTTTTACTCTTTGTAATCAATGGTTGTGTGGATTTATAAAGTTGATCATAATGGAATGTAATTCTTGCTTAAATAGACCTCTCATGTGTTGTTTCAAATCTAAGGTTATGATGTAATGAATATTATCATAAAAGGACATCATTGATTTATATTCACCTCATAAACACTCATGATGGTTTAAATTAGAACACATTGGAATTTGGAGTGGGATGAAACCCACAAGAAGGCAAATTGGTCTTGAATTGTAAACCAAAACAAACCTTATATTCTAAAGCTAAGAAGTTGAGTGTGCATGAGGAGGGGTACTCCCATGTTGGACAAGTAATGTCCTTTTATAATGACTCTTATGTATAACAAACGGGATGCCTAAAGGAAAGGATGGACAAATAAGTCTTAAGAGGTTTAAAGTTATATAATCATGCTTAAGATGACATTCCATGGATTCTATGAGTTTAATCACAAATAGTGATTTGTTATCCTATAGATTCCATCAAAGAGATGTGGATCGGATCTAAGATCTATGAATAACCATTGGTAAGGTTAGTTCATTATGATGGATTTCCATCTTCAAGGCATTCACCTATATACTGGTCTTGGTGGACCAGGGTGATTTTCCCTTTTATATGGGATGAAACCTAATGCTTGGCCAACGTTCTCATACCAATGGGGTATGAGGGTTTCGTAGAAGCTGATCACTTCTACTCAAAAGAGACTCTGATCAAGTCTCAATAGCTCTTGATGCTATTTGCCTTGATAAGTTACAATCCAGATGGAATGGTTCTACCTTAGATCATGATTATGTTCCTTGCCTCATGAAAGATATATGAATATAATATAAATAAATAAAAAATAGAGTGGTTGAGTAGTGACAACAAGGGTTGTTACAGTTGGTATCAGAGCCCTAGGCTAACTAATAGATTCTAGATAGATCTAGGTTAGCAAAATATTTGGGCATGAAACAAAACATGAGAGAAAACTCAAAATATAAATTCCACAACTCTAAACAATGCACACTTGGTAAGGACAAGGTCAGTGCTTGAGATTATGATGTCTGAGTTCCTATCCCCCATGAGTAGATCCATAGTCATTCGAAAGTGGAAGAGCTAAGTGAACCCTCCTGCATGGGTTTTAAGTGGTGTACCTTAGACTCTTTTGGGAAATTACTTGGCATCTATATCTTTTGACTTACTTACTCCTTATTTTCAAGTGTGTATGAGTCAAAGGTTCAGATTTACTAAGGGTTCACTTGAACTATGATAGTCAAACCAATTTGGACAACTTAAATGACTATAGTCCTGAATAGAAGTGAAACCTTAGGATATGCAAACATAAATTCAACCATGTAAGTTAGTCAAAAACTAACTAGTGGAAGTTCAAACAAAACAATATTTTCTTTATTTTCATTTTTGATCAATGTTACAATACACTCTGGAATTTTCCAATTAGAGGTTATGGTGCAATGGTGGAAGAAGTCACCCGACAACACCAGAACCTGAAACTCCGTTATGTTGGAGGAGAACAAGGATGGTGAAACCTCACATCTAAGTATGTAAATCCCCCAAATCTCACCAGACTCATCTTTGACATGAGTATTAGGGAACTCCACCAAGTAAGCCCTGGAATCCCAAGTGTCACCACCACATGTAGCTTCGCCAACCTCCCTAAGTATCCCGACTCCTCAGAAAAGTATGCACCCGACCACCCGGGTGGTGGTTGAAAGAAATAATGGGTGCTAAGCTATTTAAAAATGGGAACTGACCACTATGCCATGCATGTGGTATTATAACTTATAAGAAAACTAGAGTGTAGTTTTGCAACAGTTGTTTGAAGCGTAGAAAACTACGTATATGAAACCGGTGTAAACCAAATACCGAAGATAGAAGTAAGATGATACGAAATTAATTGTAATTCTACCATATGACAATAAAGTCAATATGGGTACACTTTACAACAATAGTACCGTGCGATAGACATGTTTTGCCAATAGAGAAATAAGGTACGAAATCATCCATTGGAGTCATCGAAGGGTCGATGATGGGACGTTATACAAATTAAGGGAAGGACACGTGGGTTATGATGATGTGTTCTATGCACATCGAAAGAATATTACTCCCTTGGGAATTGGAGAAGAACCCAATAACTCAATTTGATTGATCTACGAATCTATGGAAATAAATGGACCTTGAAATACTATCCAACAAATGAAATCGAGGTAAAACTCCAACATCGTAGAATGGATAAAATGGTGTAGAATTTATCCTAGTTTTAGATACAGAAATAACCTAAGCACTATTCATGGCAGTGAATATCATATTGCTCGTATTAGGGTTTACCCTATTAGTACTAATGATCTCGGGGATGGACATCATAGTGTGTCTCGTAATTATCTTATTCCTGCTAGCCGATCTGTTGGTACATACTCTTTGAGTTATGGCTTCTAAAAATGTCGAACTAGCAACGGTAATCCTATGGAAACATAAAAAATTTAACCATTAAATATCATCAGGGCACGATATCCTTTGAAGATGATCTTTCAGAATGCCAGGGATAGGCTGGATGTGAGCGACTGGCAATGGTTGAAAGAAGTAGGATTTGAAGGAGCGGCTCGACTAGAGCCAATACATGTAGACAGATGTTATCTATCTGCCCTAGTAGAAATATGGGATCCCAGTAGAGGGACATTCTAGTTACCCACTGGAGAAATGACTATTACATTGGAAGACGTATACAGGATATACCGGATACCGGTAGAAGGTCGTACAGTAATCATTGCCAATGAAGCAGAAATGGGGCATATTCTGGAAAGAGTGTTCAGAGCAGAATGGAGGAGTGTGAACACCGATAAGGGGCGTATAGAGCATGAACTTCACTATGTGTAGGGTAGACTGACACATAAGCATGCGGTTATAATGGAGCTCTTATCGGGTGTCATTTTTCCCGAATCAAGAAGTGCACGATTTCCTTGGAATTTATTGGGAATCATGCAGGATATAGTGGAAGAGTCAGTGGTGTATGCATGGGCACCAACATTATTGGCCCAAACCTACAGAGAGTTGTTCGACTTAAGAACAACGATGAAAATTGGATTGAACTATAGCACCTTGCTACAAGTTTGGGCATGGGAGCACATAGCGGTAGCAAGACCCCAAGGGCTACCTTATGATGCACACCAATTTATGGGGCCAGAGATGCCCTATGCATTAAGGTGGCAACAAAAAAAGGAATGGTCTAACCATAGACCACTTGAAGGCAATAGAGAGTGATTCCGCTCTATTTGGGAGAATCTGCACTCCCGTGACGTTATTTGGAGACCTTGGAGAGAGGGCCCAATTTGGGTAGAAGATGGTTTACAACTCGCTCATGTGAGATGAGCAAGATGGATGATCGGACGTACAAGTATGCAATACGAGTATTTTCAATATACTCATGTATTGCGATAGTTTGGTATTATACAATGGATACCGGACCCATCCATGGTTTATACGAGGAAGGGGTGAACAGTCGTGATACCTCCACCAATGGAACCACTAGCTTCAGAGCCTGATGAGGCTATATGGACACCAGAGGAGGATGATGTAGGCACAACCCCTGACTATGATATTTGGTGGGCTGTGCAATGACAATGCCAAGAGGAATATTCCAGTGAGGAAAATAATAGTAGAGAAATAACTAAGGTTGTAGAGGAGGAGCACTCATCTAGGAAGAGAAATAAGGAAGAATCTTCCAAAATATGTGTACACCAACGGTTGGACACAGGAGCTGGACCATCCAACATAGGAGAAGATGAACCTATGAGAAAAGTGCAACACGAAGTGGAGGCACTGAAGAAGCAAATTTGACTGTTAGAGATTCAATAGTTGAAGTTAGTAGACAAATGGGCACAACAAAGGTTTAAGTTGGAGACTGAGAGAGAAGCTGCCATCTCAGAGCGAGAGAGGTTTCGATTAGAGTTAACACAAATGCACTACTGGAGAGATACAATAGTGATAGCCTTGCAAGTAGAAAATGCACAATTACACCATGGAAGGGATATCTACAGAGCTGCATTCTTGACTTCTTGTATGGATGCACTTATAAGCCATGGGTTACTTCTTCCATCACAACCAGCTGCTGAGGGACAATATGAACATGGAAATACAACTCGAGCAACTCAGGCAACTAGTCGGAATAGAACCCAAGCTACTTCTCGAGCAGTTTCTCCAACAGATTCTCAAACTGGTAATGTAGGTATGGACCCGATGGGTGAAAGATCCGAGGAAGAACAACCTTGAGATCTGAAGCCACTACTCTAGGAACTATATGTATTAGTATGCCAAGGGATTTGGCCAATTGTAATTAGAAATCATTTGAATTATATATTCCTGGTATAAAAATGAAATATTGTGTGAACTTAAAGTTTTCTATCATGAAACTCAGAGTAGCTTATGAATGTAGATTTTGTTTGTATTCATAAAGTAAACTTATTTAATTAAAAGAACACTAAATGAATTTGAAGAATGGATTGGTGTCCATTCTTGGAGAAGGTATGGGACTTCTCCATGATGATATAAACCAGGAGACATCTGGGTGGATGCTCTGGTATTGGCAAGAAAATGCATATTAGGATATATGTGAATATCCTAAATTGAGATTCTGATATTATGATGTGTCTTTGTTAACACTTGATTTTATCAGGTTAACTCATGTTAGGGGTTAAAAAAATTATACTGTGATACTCCTTGGTGGGAGTTTTGATAAAATTAATAAGACTTTTATGTCTAATAAGGTACAAATGCATAATTTCATGATATCTCTATAACACCATTTTGCAAATTCTATTATTGCTATGTTTTAAATTCAGTATTTGTGCAATAATAGATGGTTTAAAACTATAATATTTGTGATGAGATTATGTTTTGATGATGTTTTCAATACTTTTTGTTATGCAAAATGGATGTTATGTTGTTTATAAGGACATGGTACTACTGATATTTTGTATTTTTGCAGGTCCAGGTACTCTCATGGATGGATGGAAGATTACCATCAAGATTGAGGTGCTGGAAGAAAGAAAAATCTGATGTCTCAAAATTGTAAAATAGCAGGATGAATTCTAGCCTTGCTAGATACATATTTTCATTAAGGTAATTGTTCAAACATAGAGGACTGTGTTTAATCTAAGGGGGGTGTATGTCATGACCCTTTCCCTTTGAACCTTATCAAAATAAAATTAATTGATCATGGGATCAATTAATGCCTGATAAAAGGGGCATAGACCCTAAATAATCCTACAAAAATTCTAATAAAATAATTTTATGAAGGATAGGAAAATATTAATTATCTTTTAGAGAAGATAATTAATTAGAAACTAATTATGAGGTCTTGTGAAAGATAAATTTGAGGAATTATCTTTTGCAAAATTATAACAATATAGTAAATTATGTGTAAACAACCTAGTGGACCCAATTTAGATGGGACTTAAAAGGACTATAGGATTGTTAAATATTATATATATCCTATCCATTGGGAAATACCCATATGGCTTCCCTATATTGGTGGAAATTAAAAGGGAGATCCCTTACCCTATCAATAATAGTTCTAACTTTGTATCCATTCTTTGCCTTAATAGTATTAGTTTTATATTTGTCCCCATGGGAAAGGACACAAAACAAAAATAAGGACACTCACCTTATCTCTAGTGGACCCTTTTTCTACTTTACAAGACATGATAAGTCATAATGGGTCCAAGGCATATTTTTAATATTATTATAATGTGGCCACTATTTGGCCCATGAGTGGAGAAGTGTCCTATAAATAGAGGACATTTTGTGAAGAAGGGGGCTATCTAGGAAATCTTGAAGGTCCTAGGGAGTATGCTCTCCACCTTGGGTGGATCAAAAACCATAAGGCTTGAGAGTTATTCCTAGTTATAGTAAGAAGCAAGTATAGAAAATTAGAAAGTGTAAGCAAAAGGAGGAAGGTTAAGAGGAAGTCTTGGAAGGCAACCCCAAAGGAAAGAGAAGATGGGAGAGACAGGTTGGATCTTTATTTTCTTCACTATGATTTATTGTTGGCATAATTTTTAGAACCTTTTTACTATGGAAGGAAAAACTTATTTGATGTTGTAGATACTCAAATAAATAGTGTGTATTTGAATTTCATCAGCCTAAGAGTAAAAGATAGATTGTTTCTACCAAGGAGCCTTCAAAAAATATTGTTTAACCTTAAAATAGTTATTCTAGTACCCAACAACTTCTTAATTTATGTATAGCTATATATACTCTATCTATACCATCAATACGAGTTTATTATATATATATATATATATATATATATATATATATATATATATATATATATATATATATATATATATATGTATATAGGGTAGAACCTCCGAGAGTTGATCCTACAACCTTGCGCAAAAACACTTGCTATTATAGAGCTAGTACCCAATCGCTCTTCAAGGCTGGACAAAATAGTTGAAAGGAAGAGAAAAATTGAACTCTTCCTGAATGTAGGGTTTAGTTTCTAATTGGTCTTATTTGGTTAATCACCTTGCTTCAGTGTTCTAGATAGTAGGGAAGATAATTCCACTAAAGCTTTATTTTGTTAGAGGCATACCACCATTCGAGCATTATATGACTATACCACAAAATATGTTTGTCTAGATTATGAAAGGGATAGTTACAGGAATCTATGTAAAACATGCTTGTCTAAATTCATGAAGATAAAACCTCTACCAAAGCATATTAGAACCATCCTTATGATTACGATTGTGAGATAACTAGGTGATAATGATTGAAATTGTAAGAATTATGGAAGTGACTGATATAGATTTGGATTGAAATTCCCATCTCTGCTACATATCTCAGTCGTATATAAATCCCCTATTAATGGTTTATATTCATTGAACGATAAGTCATTCGCTGCCTACCCCTATTGGGCACCAAGATTAAAGTAGTACCCATAAAAACATTAACCAAGCCATGTCGAATTCCTTTCATACTCGCATGATTCTATGGACATAGACTATATTACCACTTGCCAGAGGATATCTTCATTCTGTGCTATGAGCCAAGATAGAAAACTTTCAAGGGTTACCCATGAATCTTCAAAACCAAGGTCAAGGTAAAACCTGTCGTTGCATGCCAATAGTCTGAGAAGGGGCCGTTGGGTGACTCCCATGTTTCCAATGGGAAAACACTTAATATCAGATAAGCATTGTTGTATAAGATGTATTAACCACTCTAAAATCATCATGAATGATTTAGTTGGAAACCTAGTAGTCCCTAACTTATTTAGAATTAGCTTATGACTCAATGAAATCCTTTGATATGCATGGGGTTTTGTTCAACTTGTCGCATCTCCATTTTAGTATATGCAAATCGTCATAATGATTCCTGGTGCATCACGCATTGGGACTGAAACATAGTTAGAAAATGTTAATTCTTGAGGATGATCGGTTAGGTGGGGAGGTGTGTTGTAAACCATCGATAGAGATGACCATTGGGTCGAATAGTAAACCTTCTGCATAATTGTTGGTCACAAAGACCTTGAAGGTAGTAGAATACATGGGTCAGAATTACTATGACACTCTTAGAAATAAAGTTATATCATAGGAATGCAAAGCAAACACAAAATTTCAAGGAAGGGCTAACTTTAACAAATGATGGGATTAACATAGGACTTGAAAGTGAATCTAAATAGTTGACTTACAAACATTAAATTATTATGATGGATGTTTACATGCACTAAGTTGTGGTTATTAGGATTAATTGATTTTGGAAAAAATGGAAGAAATGAAGCTTTGACTTTATTATACCTTATGATTCCCAAGTTAAGGTTCTACTTACAATTGGGTAGATTCAATAGTAAGAAAGAAAGCTCTTTTCTAGAACTGATCTACTTCCATAGAAAATATAATGGATAAATAAATTATTTGCATGTATACATAAATATATGGCATTTATACATTCCTATACAGGCCATGAATTAAGAATATGGGACTTTAATTCATGAGGAAAAATTATTAGTTGAAAATCAACCATGAGGAATGAATTTGGAATTCATTTCAGAGGGAATTGACAGGATTTCCTCTAATGTCAATAAGACTTCTCCAAAATATGAATCCAATGATTTTGATAGACAAGGTAAGATAATAGAAGTTCTTAGGATGATTTAGAGAAAGGAATTAGTAGATTCTTTAATTGCCTTTTTAATTTTAAAGGAACAAATGGGTTCCTCTTTGGTATGGAAAATACCTTAATGTTATAATGATGTCTTAGAGAAAGGAATTCAAAAGAAATTCCTTAATTGCATCATGACCTAGGAAAGGGATAGTTTGGGTTCCTTTAATTGTGTAAATGGCTATAAAGAGGTCCTTATTCAGTTGTAATATCTTACATTTAAGTTTATGAATAAGAGGAAGCACATATTTTGGAGGCTGGGTTTATTCCCCATGAGGTTTCCTAGGATAAATAATTGTGTCATACTATTTGTGGTTTTATGTATTAATTATTGTTCATAATGCTCTTACTTTAAAAACAATGATATATGTGGATGAGATGGTTAAATGTTTATATGGAACAGTTATGCATGTTGTCTAGACTACTCCAATAATTACATTGAATACTATTTATTTAGCAACTCATTATGATGTTAAGACATGTATGCTTAATTTCTAATATGTTAGTAATTTAATGATTTGCAATTGTATCATTTAACTTTGGATTATATTGGATAAATATGAATGATGCAACTGGTTATATTTACTCTTCGTAATGAATAGTTCTACCCTTTGCATTCAATGGTGGTGTGGACTTATAAATTTGATCCTAATGGAATGTAATTTTTGCTTAAATAGAATTCTCATGTGTTGTTTAAAATATAAGGTTATGATGTAGTGAATATTATCATAAAAATAACATCATTGATTTATATTCACCTCATAAACACTTATGATGGTTTAAATTAGAACACATTGGAACTTGGAGTCAGATGAAACCCACAAGAAGATAAGTTGGTCTAGAATTGAAAACCAAAACAAACCTTATATCCTAAAGCTAAGAATTTGAGTGCACATGAGGAGGGGTACTCCCATGATGGACAAGTAATGCCTTTAAATAACTCTTATGAATAGCAAACTAGACACCTAAATGAAAAAAAAGGACAAATAAGTCTTAAGAGGTTTAAAGTTACATAATCATACTTAATATGATATTCCATGGATTCTATATAGAGATTTGTTATCCTAGATATTCCATAAAAGAGATGTGGATCAGATCTAAGTTCTATGAATGACCATTGGTAAGGTTAGTTCATGGATTTCCATCTTCAAGGCATTCACCTATATACTGGTCTTGGTGGACCAGGGTGATTTTCCCTTTTATATGGGATGAAACCTTTTGCTTGGCCAACATTCTCATACCAATGGGGTATGAGGGTTTTGTAGAAGCTGATCACTTCTACTCAAAAGAGACTCTGATCAAGTCTCAATAGCTCTTGATGCTATTTTCCTTGATAATTTACAATCCAGATGGAATGATTCTACCTTAAATCATGATTATGTCCCTTATCTCATGAAAGATAAATGTTTATATATATATATATATATATATTAAAATATAAAAAAAAGAAAGAGTGGTTGAGTAATGACAACAGGGGTTGTTACAGCTTGCAAGGAGGGATAGCTTCTATAAGTATTTTAAGGGCTTCCTTATGTTCACATGTCATATTATTTGGGTTCCCAAGAATAGGATTTATTGAAAATCCATGGCTCCCTTGGGGATCCTCTAGAGGATCTAATAGGATTGGCAAGAGTGAAATGTAGCATGTTTGCATGAAGGTGATGAGGATGATTAAAATTCTCAGAAATCTCAACATGTAACTAGGATGAGTAAAATGTAAGACAAAAATCTCAATATAAACTAAGATGAGGAATGGATAAGGCAAGCTTTATATTTGGATTTCTAACTAAGGCATAATTATCAAAAGTGCCACTAAGGCATCAAAATATGCCAAGGTGTCAAAAAATACCACCAAGGGATCCAAAGCACCACCAAGGCATGAAAAGTGCTTCCATGTGTCAAAAATACTTCCAAGGTGTTGAAATCACTAAAAAATACCTTTAAGTTTGGTTTTTAGATGTTTGATTTGGTTTAGATGCTTAATTGGATAAGTGATGTAGATGTTGGTGAGTTTTAAGGACTTGATGAGTGCTCAAAATTGTGTGTCTATATTATACCTTTTTTATGCATTTATTGAATAATGAATGCATAAAAAACTGATCTTTTTGTCCCATTTTTGAGATTAAAATTTTTTATGTTGGTCAAGGTTCATGATGTAATATGATTGATATTTTTTGTTGTGTTGATTAATGATGGTGTTAACTTTTACATTTTTGATAAATTTAAATTCTATCAAGCCCCGATATGCCCCATCGAGTTTAAAAGGGAAAATTGAGATTGAATGAGAAAACTCAATTTGACCATGATATACATTTATGTGATAATGATCGATAAAGGTTGATGTGATTTATTAGAGTTTTAGTTGTAAAGATTTGTGGGTAATGAGATTTAATGATTAGATTTAAAAATCTAACTTTAAATTTTTGATGATATGATATATATAGATGTGTTATTGAGACTATATGATATGGTATAATATATAGTATATACACAATGTATTTTCCCAAGAGAATTTTAGATAA
The DNA here is from genome assembly GCA_028583015.1 of Wollemia nobilis. Lineage (NCBI taxonomy): Eukaryota > Viridiplantae > Streptophyta > Pinopsida > Araucariales > Araucariaceae > Wollemia > Wollemia nobilis. The sequence goes on from JAQPPZ010016965.1 coordinate 1,688,789, forward strand.
TGCTAGAAGGCATTACTATAGTATAAGATACAATAAAAAAATGGTTGTGCCTAGAGGGACTTTAGATAATGTCATAAAGAAGTGCTATGATACAAATATATATAGATAAATATTTTTCCAAGGGGACTTTGGATAATGCCATAAGGCATTGCTATGATATAAGATATGATACAAATAAATATCTACCCAAGGGGGGCTTTAGTTAGCTTTAATACATGTTGAGGGGGACTTTAGTTAGCTTTACCTAGAGTTCTACTTAGCTTTGAGATTTTCCTAGGGAGACCTTAGTTAGTATGTGTGGAGGTCTTCTAGTTATCTTTAACATGTGCAAAGGGGGAATTTAGTTAGCTCGATTTGATATAAAGAATGTAAAATTATATACAAATAAAGATAAAATATTTGCCCCAAGAGAGACCTTTAACTAAGATATAAAAGATAAATATATTATTTTTGGTGCCCCAAGAAAATTCCAAAGGAACATTTTATGATTTATTTAAATTCATAAAAAAATAATTTACCTTTAAAAAAATGCTTATAGGACTTTTTCTTGGCCTAGAGGAATTCTAATGTAGCTTTTCCTAGCACTACACCAAAAAAGGGCTTTAATGGAGGCTAAAATAAGGTGATTTTTTATGATGGTAAAAAACCACCCTAATAGATCCTAAGAGGGCGGTTTATAACCACCCTCTTAGGATCACTCTAAGAGGGCGATTTATAACCACCCTCTTAGGTCACCCTAAGATAGTGATTATAAATTGCCATCTTAGGGTAACCTAAGAGTGTGGTTTAGGAAACCCTAAGAGGGTGGTTTAAAATTTCCCTCTTAGGGTCTCAACAAAAAATAAAATATAAGACCGTGTAAAAAGAAAAATGAGCATTTCTTTCACTTTTCTCACTAGACAAAGAGCTTGAGCTAGGACGTTCACTTAGACGAAGGTTGTATAGAGATCTTGAGCTAAGGCATTAACTCAGACGGAGGCTATACAAAGAGCTCGATCTAGGGTGTTCACTCATATGAAGACTAGATAGAGGTCTTGATCTAGGGCATTCTCTAGATAGAGGATAGATAGAGAGCTCAATCTAGGGAATTCGCTCAAATAGAGGTTGAATAGAGATCTTGAGCTAGGGCTAGAAAGAGATATTGATCTAGGGCTTGAAAGAGAGCTCAAGATTTTAAGTGGTACACACTACTTAGGGTTTGGGGATGCAGGGGGAAATTGTGTTCAAAATTTAGGGAAATTTTCTTCTTTGTAGTGATGGTTAGAATTTTTTTTAAATGATGGGTATTTTGGAAAATAGAAATTAGATTTGTTCTTACATAATTGGTGAACATATTTGTTCTTGGTTATGATCATTTTCAAGGTCTATGGACTTGCCAAGCCCATAAATAGAATATGGATGTCCCAAACTTGACACTTAGCAAATATTGGTAAGAAGGATATGACAAAGTTGTTGAAGCCATGAATTATGAACAAAATTTTAAATGTGATAGTAGCAATGAATATATAATGGCACATACTGAGAATAGTCCTTTATGGGTTTGGGGATGCAAAGTGTTTAGGATTTTGGGATGCTACTGTAACTAGTTAATTAATGATGTGCTATGTCAATTTAAGGGAGGATGCAATGCATTTCCATATTTGGCTTTGAGATTTTTTTAAATGATGATTATTTTGAAAACTAAAAATTAGAGTTGTTCTTACATACTTGGAGAACATTTATAGTAGTTTTTTTTTTGTTTTATTTGAGTAGCTACATTGTATCTATGTTATTATTTTATTTGTTTCCCACGTAATTTTAATGGATTGAATAGATGAAGCAACAACTATGATAATTGGTGACTTGAATGTTTTTTGGTAAGTTAAAATTTTTTCATTAAGGGGGTATTTGAAAGGTGCCCCAATGCCTTGATACAACCAAAAGGAAAGGGATGCAGAAGAAGAAAAAGTGCATCCTAGCGAAGCAAAATAAAGGGAAGAGGATGCAAGGAAATCTCAAAATGCATCCTAAGAAAAAAGGAAAACACAGAAAAAAATAGAGGAAAACCATAAGGACAGGAAACCCCACAGGGTCAAAAACAAAAAATAGAGAGGAAATTACTCCAAGGGAGGAGCGACAATGGTTTCCTGTTCACTTTCCTTGATTTCATCCTTGGGAACTTCCTTGAAGACCTCCTTAGCGATTTCAACAACATCATCCTCCTTTACTTCAGAAATACCAGTGGTAGTAGAGTTAGCAGGGACCTCCTCATCAAAGGTATCATAGAAAAATAGCAGATTTAATGCATTCCTCTGATCCTTTAATTGTAAAATGGCCTTCCCAAGAGCATCCCAAGTAGTTTCCATGTGAGAAATGGTTGCAGAGGTGGATTGGATGACGATTTTATGCAGGTATTTCTCTACAGCATCGCTAGAATAATCTTCATCACCTTTTTGGCCTTCTAAGGGTTTAGAGATGCTTTTTCCTTAATCCTTTGGGAACTCCAAGTGGGAGTAAAGTCCACCTTGGCCTTTTTCTTCACACTAAGATGTCACTAGGATTTTTTAACCTTGCATTTCCTTTTGGCCCCTCTCATCCTAGGCCCAAGTGTGGATGATGTATCATCCTCTATGTTTTCCTGAGCGATAATATTTCCTTTGGGAAAATTTTGTAGTAGATAAGCATACAAAATTTTGAACAAACCTTGATGGTAAGGTCAATCCTGCTCCTTCTTGGCATGGGTGGAAGTTATAGAGTAATCCATGGACCAATAAAGGAATTTTGGTATGTTGAGGGACTTTACGTCTTTGAAGTGATTCACAAAGGAAAGATGGAAACTACAAAGTTGGGACTCAGGATCATCAATAGTTATATATTGCATTATGGATTTCATTACCTCCTTCCAAGGAGTAGGTAGGTCCTTGAATTGCTCAGTGGTAATGTTGTCAATTTCATATTTAACCATATCCTATGGCAACATAAAAGCTCTATTTTACTTCCAAAGGTCAAATATTTTTATTCTATCTTCAACTTTTTCATGGCTAGTGTATTATGGTTTATTGTTATGGGGAGCAATTGCCATGATGATGGGTTGAAGTACTTCTAGGCATGTTAAAGCCAAGTGAACTTGGAGGGATAGATCCCAACCCGACCTTAAGGTATTCTAAGGTGGATGGTGTATTCCCTATTGTGTAATTCAACTATAGTAGGTGAGTGTTAAAATTTACCTTTTTGGTAACCATGGAAAAAGAGATTGATTTTCTTCACAATATCAATCCTCAAGATTCAATACAATGGGTGCATGTTGTATATGAGATCTTTCCAATGAGACTAATATAAAAACAAATTTTTAATGCTATTTACCTTCCATTAGAATATGACAAGAAAAATATATGGAAACAAAATTTTAATTCAGATGTGAAGCTTTTATCTAGTTGAGGTTGGCATCATGAAAAGTAGAACTTGTTGTGCATGCTTAGTGATTGAATCCTTGTTGGCCCTTCGCCTCTTATTTATTCTAGTGTGTTTATTTGGATCCTATTTAAAATGGTTCATATCCATCCCTGATATTAAAAAATTTGCTTGCATGTTTTCCTTCTCATTGCTCTATTTAAAATGGTTCATATCCATCCCTGAAATTAGAGTAGTTGCACTATATCTATGTTATTGTTTTATTTGTTTCCCACATGTTTTTAATGGATTGAATAGATGAAGCAACAACTATAATAATTGGTGACTTGAATTGCTTAGTGGAAATATTATCATTTTCATATCAAACCATATCCTATGGCAACATAAAAGCTTTATTTTGCTTCCAAAGGTCTATTCTTTTTATTTTATCTACAAATTTTCCATGGCTAGTGGGTAATGGTTTATTATTAAGGGGAGAAATTACCATGATGATGGGTTGAATTTCTATTGGGCATGTTAAATCCAAGTGAATTTGGAGGAATAAAGACCGACCCAACCTTAAGGTATTCTAAGGTGGATGGTGTATTCCCTGTTGTGTAATTCAACCATAGTAGATGAATGTTACAATTTACCTTGTTGGAAATAATGGAAAAAGAGATTGATTCTCTTCACAATATCAATCCTCAAGAGTCAATACAATGGGTGCATGTTGTAAATAAGAACATACCAACATGAATTATATAACAACAATTTTTTAATGCTATTTACTTTCCATTAGAATATGACAAGAAAAATATATGGAAGCAAAAAGTTAACTCATATGTGAAGCTTTTATCTAGTTGAGGTTGGCATCCTAAAAAGTAGAATTGACTCCTTGTTGAACCTTCACTTCTTATTTGTTTCTGTGTGTTTCTTTGGATCCTATTTAAAATGGTTCATATCCATTCTTGATATTAAATAATCTATTTGTATGTTTTTATTCTCATTGCTCTATTTAAAATGGTTCATATCCATCCCTGAAATTAGAGTAGCTAAACCGCATCTATGTTATTGTTGTATTTGTTTCCCACGTATTTTTAATAGATTGAATAGATGAAGTAGTAGCTATAAAAATTGGTGACTTGAATTTCTCAGTGGCAATATTGTCATTTTCATATCAAACCATATCCTATGGCAACATAAAAGCTCTATTTTGATTCCAATGGTTTATTCTTATTATTTTTTTGTAACTTTTCCATGGCCAATGGTTATGATTTATTGTTAAAAGAAGCAATTGAAATGATTATGGGTTGAAGATCTACTAGGAATTTAAAGCCAAGTGAATTTGGAGGGATAGAGCCCGACCTAGTCTTAAGATATTCTGAGGTGGATGGTGTATTACTTGTTGTGTAATTCAACCATATTAGGTGAGTGTTAAAATTTATCTTGTTGGCAACCATAGAAAAAGAGATTGATTCTCTTCACAATATTAATTCTCAAGAGTCAATACAATGGGTGCATGTTGTATATAAGACCTTGGAAATAGGATTGATATTATATATTTTTAATGCTATTTACCTTCCATTAGAATATGACAAGAAAAATATATAGAAATAAAAATTTAACTCAGATGTGAAGCTTTTATCTAGCTGAGGTTGGCATCCTAAAAAGTAGAAATTGTTGTGCATGCTTATTGCTTGAATCCTTGTTGGCCCTTCACTTATTTTTTGTTCCAGTGTGTTTCTTTTGATCCTATTTAAAATGATTCATATCCATCCCTGATATTAAAGAAGCTACCTGTATGTTTTCCTTGTCATTGCTCTATTTAAAATGGTTCATATCCATAACTAAAATTAGAGTACCTACATCGTATCTATGTTATTATTTTATTTTTTTTCCACGTATTTTTAATGGATTGAATAGATGAAGCAGTAACTATAATAATTGGTGATTTGAATTGCTTAGTGGCAATGTTATCATTTTAATATCAAACCAAATCCTATGGCAACATAAATTTTTTAATTTACTTTCAAAGGTCTATTTTTTTAATTTTATCTACAACTTTTCCATTGCCAGTGGGTTATGGGTAATTGCTAAGGGAAGAAATTGCCATGATGATGGGTTGAAGTGCTATTGGGCATGTTAAAGTAGAGTGAATTTGGAGGGATAGAGACCGACCTATCCTTAAAGTATTCTAAAGTGGATGGTGTATTCCTTGTTGTGTAATTCAACCATAGTAGGTGAGTGTTACAATTTACCTTGTTGGTAACCATGGAAAAAGAGATTGATTCTCTTCACAATATCAATCGTTAAGAGTCAATAAAATGGGTGCATGCTGTATATAAGACCTTGCCAACAAATTTTATATAACAACAATTTTTTAAATGCTATCTACCTTATGTTAGAATATGACAAGAAAAATTTAACTCAGATTTAAAACTTTTATCTAGTTGAGGTTGGCATCCTAAAAAATAGAACTTGTTGTGCATGCTTAGTGCTTGACTCCTTGTTGACCCTTCGCTTCTTATTTATTCTAGAGTGTTTCTTTGGATCCTATTTAGAAAGGTTCATATCCATACCTGATATTAAAGAACCTGCTTGCATGTTTTTATTCTTATTGCTCTATTTAAAATGGTTCATATCCATCCCTAAAATTAGAGTAGTTTCATTGTATCTATGTTATTGTTTTATTTGTTTCCCATGTGTTTTTAATGGATTGAATAGATGAAGCAACAACTATAATAATTGGTGACATGAATTACTCTATTGTAATGTTTTAATTTTTATATAGAACCATATCCTATGGCAACATAAAAGCTCTGTTTTGCTTTCAAAGGTCTATTCTTATTTTATTTGCAACTTTTCCATGGCAGGTGAGTTATGGTTTATTGTTAAGGGAAGAAATTACCATGATGATGGTTTGAAGTGCTACTAGGAATGTTAAAGCCAAGTCAATTTTTAGGGATAGATATTGACTCAAACTTAAGGTATTCTAAGGTGGATGGTGTATTCCCTATTGTGGAGTTCAATCATAGTAGGTGAATATTACAATTTATCTTATTGGAAACCATGGAAAAAGATATTGATTCTCTTCACAATATCAATACTCAAGAGTACATACAATGGGTGCATGTTGTATATAAGACCCTTAAAAAACTGATATAACAAAACAATTTTAATGCTATTTACCTTCCATTAGAATTTGACAAGAAAAATATATAGAAACAAAAATTTAACTCAAATGTGAAGCTTTTATCTAGCTAAAGTTGGCATTCTAAAAAGTAGAACTTGTTGTGCATGCTTAGTGCTTAACTACTTGTTGGTGTAACATCCCTCCCAAATGCACCAATTAGTTTGCTTACTTTATCTGTAAGAATATGATGCTGCTAATTATTCGACGTATACAAGTATAGGTAGATCTTATTGGAATATCGGATAAGTGAACCAAACACCTCCTTATGATAACAAGTAAAAGGGCAAAGGTAAAAGGTAAAACAAGGAAATATGATGAGTGATAGGATATTTGTAGTTTTAGGGCAAAAGACCCTATCGACAATATACTTGTCTAGCAGTCCATGTAGGTGCATACATGTAGTTGCATATAGGGATCTGCATTTGTATGCAAAAATAATTCTTAAAATGCCCATTTCTTGTGTAGATATAAAAAATAAAAGGAAAATGAATATATAATGAATTAAAAACAAATATACTATATATATATATATATATATATATATATAAATAATAATATAATATACAAAAAAGAAAATTAATATAAGATAATAAAAATTAAATATATATATATAATATATATAAATTAAGTAGAAATAAAATAAAAATAAAATAATTTTCATTAATAACTAAAAAAATAAAAAATAAAATTTAGAATACATTTAATAAAAATAAAGAATGACAAATTCATACTAGATGGAACATTTGGTAAGACTTGGGCCCAGTCATCTGCATGGTTTGTATAGATGTTAAGTATGTAATTAGTTCATCTATTTAACTAAACAAGAATCTACAAGAAGAGGTAGATCAATGGATGAATTTTGGAAGAGGATAGTAACGAGAGTATTTAAAAGAAGGAGGATTGTGTTTTCTAGGTTATGTTTCTTGTGCAATATTTGGATAAAATGCTGAACGAATGATTGATGTGTGGCTTTATGTCCTTACTGTTGAAAATTTGTTTAAATTTTTTATTAATCTTAATTTTCAATCTATTTAAAAATATCTGAATGGAAAACTATAGCTGTGTATAACTGCGTGTATGGGTAGTGTAAGAAGCAATTTCTTTGTATGTTTGCACTACTTGTATGCATAATAAGATAAGATGCATTCACAGAGTAGTTGACCACTTTGACCATCCCCGTTATGTGACTCTGAGCTTCCCCTACCCCAATAACAAGATGAATCTACCATTTCTATGTAGAAGCTGGGAAGAACATATCTCTGTATCAGGATGAGACAAAAAATTTCCGAGAGTAACACACCTGTCAATATAGTCTTTTATGTTAAGCTAGAAAGAAATTTGTATAAAAAGAATCATCTTTTTGATGATCTGTAAGCCACAAGAGTGGGGATTTTTGAATCTTAATAATAAAAAATATGTTATGGAATAGAACTCATTCTAAAAATATTACTAAAAATCCCATATGAATGACAATAGATTGTCTACTTCTATCGTAGAGATGAAAATCGATTGAATATGATGGAATGGTGCACTTGCTTCTATATGTGAGGACAGTAATGCCTTCCAATATCTCCAATGTTGAGATGAGGCATACATAATAAAATAACTACTATTTGATAGGTGCTCCATTTATTTAGTTATGTACTTCCAACAAGAAGATATTTGGATAGAGTTTAGTGTATTAAAAATATTTATATATAACACTAGGAAAACTAAGTGCAGGGATGTATACTCAGGTTACTTTGTAAATGCAATACTGGCTTGTTTAATTAAAACTATTGGATGATAGCAAAATTACTTGTAGTCTTTTGTTTTAAAAATTTAGCATCTAGATGGTTTTGTAAACATGAAATATAACCCTTGTTGTATACTAGTTTGAGAATAAATATAATCATTAAAGTTGCTCATTTAATATTATGGAAGGCTCCTGTAAATATTTGAAAAATATGCAAAATTTATTTGAATGTTTATTGAAAGGAAACCTCCAAAGATGAAGGATACACTTAATTAAAATATGGGAGTGCTTACACTACAAGTATAAGCTTGGGTTTCATAATGTAGTCCGATGAAATCTTGTAACATTTCCAAACTTATATTGATTAGAAAATCATATGTTTTACCTGCATAAAGTTTTAGCATAGCTATTATAAGAGACCTTCTAACCTAGGGCAGAGCAATATTCTTGAAAAACAAATCTGCCCTATAAGTGACCAATGATAGTAGACAATAAGACGATTATTTTACTTTACAAGTATGGAAAAGTTAAAATTGAGGTTTTCACATCTTTCGGCCTATTGTTATTATAAAATATACATAACATTACTATAGAATAAATTAAACTAAATTGATAAAAGATTTAAATACACCAGTATTATAAGATAAAAAATAATAAAGAAAAATGGAGTATGCTCAAAATAGGTAGTCTCGTTAAAGATATTGTCTCTGACATCTTGCTATGTAAAAAAAGAAACTATCTGTTAGATTGAATGAGACCAAATCAGGTTAAATATAGGTACACATCTAGATATGGCATCTTCGAAGGAATTTTTCAATGAATACTAAAATATTTGATGTTTTAAAAAAATGTATTATATGTATAATGGAAGACCCAACAAGTTTTTGGAGTAAATTTAGTTTTCTTTTTCAACAGATTTACTGAGTTATTTTCCTGAAGACAAGATGAATTAAATACTTGGTCCTTAAAATTTTTCATTTAATTCATGCAATTTTGCTTCCAAGGAAAGGATAAAAAAAAGCGTTTGACTGTTTAGTCGCATGCTAGAAGGAATTTTAAAACATGAAAAGTTATTAAACCTTGTTAGAAGAAAATTTGTCTAGTATGACTATAGTGGAATGTTGTAGGAAAAGTCTTTATTTATTTTTCTTAAATTGAGATAGATATCAACAATGACGGTAATGCATTGAATCAGCCGTAGCTATGATATGACTAGATTTTACTATGTCCGTAATCATTTGAATCAACTACCAATTAGTGAGCCTCAAGTAGAACCTTAATGGGCAAGCGTTGATGAATAATCTTTTTTCTTAAAGATCAGAATGAGAAAATTTTATCTTAAATCTTCCATAGAAAAGTTGATAAGGACATTATTAATGCAGATTTAAAGAGAAATTTATCCAACAGGCATGGTCGACTGTCACACATGAATTTAATCACTAAGTTGATTGAATGAATTATTACCATATGGGTAGCATATCAAAGACACTTACAAAACTTATTGAACACAATTTGGGTTTCATGAATTTGTTTCTAAAAATTGCACTTTAATGATAGTAATTTTTGGTTAGATGGTTTCTCAAAGTTAAAACATGTTTATTGGTAGATGGTTAGAAGGTTTCTCATAGTTAAAAAATGTTTATTTGTAGATGAGAAACCTACCATGATGGTAAACATAAACAAATCAAAGTAAATAGGCATCTCTTGTGTAGACAAAAGATAGTCGTTTATATTTGAATGCGAATCAAGGAAAAAATTAGTAAGCAATGTTTGCATCGGCATGAACAAGCAAAGTATTTTTTTTGGAAACCATGCACAGTATTCATGCAGGAATGAAATTAGAAGTATGAAGGGCCTAGATATGAATACAAATATAAATTGTATACTACCACAACCCAAAGTAAAGATGATAAAATTTGATATTAGAGTTTTCAGAATTCTACTATGAGCTAGGAATAACACATGGTTACCAGGATTTCCACCTTGATAGTTGGTAAAAGAGGTTTTTAAGGTTTACTTCTATCATATAAGTTATAAATAAACTTATATATAAAAATAAACTTTAACTAATATAGCCTTCGATTTTGTAAGGTTATAATTGAGTTATGGAGAATCATTTAATGTATGTACACATGCATAATGATTAAGGTAGTCCTTAAATTTACTTACATTGTTGAATTGAAAACAAACTAACTTAAAAATTAAAGTAAACTAATAGGTTTTATGATGATTTAGAATTTTAATTCTTAGTTTGTGATGATTTAGACATTGAATTAGTAAATTGACCTTATGAACAACCATGGAAAGAGAGTTACACTAAACCAAACAAGAAATTAACTAAAAAAACCATCAACAATTATTTATAAAACTCTAAGATAATACCCTAACATCAATGTTCGTAGGAAGGATGAGCATCGTAATTCATATTCAGTCACTTTCAAGGAACACCACTCAGGGCAAGTAAGGTCCGATTGCTTGAACATGTGTTGAGGTGTGGAATGGGACACTCCCTCTATATTGATAAAGAATGGTATGTGAGGGTATCTCAAAATTTGAACTCAAGTGGAGAATGGTTGGAAAATGTTCTAAAGTTTCAAGAGTAGTTAAATCCCGAAGCTAAAATGTCCAATGGGTGTTGGAATGGGATAACACTTTGTCACTCATAATGAGGACCGAGTTACTTGGTCTCAAACCAGAGAAGTGATGGATCTTATTTGGATCACAAGAAGGTGGGTATTTAGTTAAGCACTAGGTATTCATACACTAAATCATAGCATGTGTCAAGCACAAATAATGGAAGGGATATTCCAAACATAACATGCTATGGACGGGGAACTATGTGTCCACCCTTTTAGATGTTATGGGCTCTGAAAGGACATCTCCTTGCCAAGAACATAGAACTTTGACGAAAGAGACGAATGTGTTCTCAAGATGGCACTACTTGCTAGACTTGGCCAATATAAAAAATTTAAGGGGCTGTCTATAGCAGTCATTCACATTGAAACAGATATTCAATACCAATATACCAATTAAAATGTTGGGTGATAACTTGATTTAAAAAAAAAAAATTAATTGTGATTTTGGAAAACTAGGTGAGTAGACCTGGGTTGTTACATTTGGTATCAGATCCTAGGTTATGAAAATTTGGGCATATAAAACTAATTTCACTTTTGTTACATACATCTAATGACAAGCCCATCTAGAAAATTTGTAATGATACAGTAAAGGAAAGTTGTTGAAGGCCCAAGAAAGGGGCTGGTAGAGATCACGTTACACAAGAAAAACACAAAAAATGATACACAAGTGTTTCTACTTTGAAAAACTTAGAGAATAAAACATTTCCTTACTTTCATTCCCAAAAATGAGAATACAAAAGAAAAGCCCTTTTACAATTTCAAAAATTCCCTCAAATACCCTGTTTTCCCTTTTTCCCACCTAAAACTATCTATTTCAAATTGGAAATTTGGGTGCAACTTGTCGATGTTGTAACTTCGCGCTCGTTGACCCGATTGAATATTACAATATATTTTCAAAAACAACATGAAAAGAGCTAAGCGGGGGCTTGCATCTAGCCAAAAATCCTCAAATTCAACCTCTAAGACCTTCAAAAATCTCCTGCAAGTTAAACTAGTTTTACAAAATTAAACAATTACAATTTTTTTTTTGGTGATGCAAGATCACTCTTACACCACTAGATGCTCCTGCATCAGACACCCAGGGTAATTTTGAGAAGTGACCTTCACTTCTCTATTGTTGGAAGAAAACCAAGGTGTTCAACATCAGCCTTTGACAACCAATATGAATCTTCAATAGGTCTACCTTTCCACTTAACCAGATATTTTGCATATTGCCTATTTCTAGTACTTTTGTTGATGCGGGTATCTAGGATCTCTTCTATCTCTTCCATATCTAGAGTAGATGCTGTAATATTCCATAATTCTGCTATTGGTCCCTCACCATTGTCTCCTTCATGGTATTCTGCCAAATCTAAAATGTTAAAAATAGGTGATATGTTAAGCCCACTTGGCAATTCCACTTCATATGCATTGCCTGAATATCATTTTTATATGATTATGCATGGTCCAAAATTCTTCATTTTTAGCTTGTTATAGGTTTTAGTAGGAAACCTTTCTTTTATCAGATGGACCATAACTTAATCTCCCACTTCAAATTCCTTAAACGGTCGCTTATGGTCTACCCTTGTCTTATACTGAGTATTCATATTACTAATATACTTCTTCAATTCTTCATGCAAGATCTTTAGATGCTCTACAAAGTCCTCAACCTCAACATTGTTCTTTTCCCCTCTGTCCATATTTATCAACTCAGAAGCATTCCTTGGGCTGATCCTGTACACAATATGGAATGGGGATTTATTAGTACTTATATTGACAAAATTATTGTATGCAAATTTTTTCCTATGGCAAAACCAAGTCCCAACCCTTGGGCTTATCTCCTACCAAGCATCTCAGTAGATTACCCAAACTCCTATTCACCACCTCCATTTACCCATTAGTCTGCAGGTGGTATGCATAACTGAATTTCATATCTTTCTTCAATTTATTCCATAGGGTCCTCCAAAAATACCCAATAAACTTTGTATCTCTATTGAAAACAATACTCTTTGGTAGACCATGAATTCATACCACCTCTTTGAAAAACAAACGTACAACATGAACTACATCATTAGTTTTTTGGCAAGGAATAAAATGTGCCATAATTGAAATCCTGTCAACCACTACAAATATAGAGTCATTACCCCTCTATGTCCTTGGTAGGCCAAGAAGAAAATCCATGCTGATGTCCTCCCATGGTTTCTCTGGTATAGGTAATGGATGATATAATCCAGTGTTCTATCTCACACCCTTGGCCATTTGGCATACTCTACAACTTTACAAAAATCTCTTTACATCTTGCTACAATTGTGGCCAATAGTAGTTCTCACTAACGAGGGCAATGGTATTATCCTGACCAAAGTGTTAAACAAACCCTCCATTGTGTTTCTCCTTAAATATATTCTCCCTCATTGAACTCCTTGGAATGCATAATTGATTTTCTCTAAACAACATTCCATATTGGATCAAAAAATCCAACCACTTAGTCCTGTCCAAAGTAACAGGTGCCAAGAAAGCCCTCCAAGCCTCTTCAAAATTAGGATCTTCAGGACACAAACCCTCAAGTTTGTCAAACCCTACAACTTCCACCTTAATTTATGTCAACAAACACTGCCTTCTACTTAAAGCATCTACAACTCTGTTTGACTTTCCACTCCTGTTCTTCAACACAAAGGTATAACTCTGTAGAAACTCAACCCACTTCAAGTGCCTTTGATTTAGCTTCCCTTGGCTATTAATATATTGTAAGGCCTGATGATCAGTATATAGAACAAACTCTTTTGGCAAAAAATAATGCCTCCACTTATTTAGAGCTTGAACTATAGCATAAAAATCTTGATCATAAACTGAATACTTCTTCCTAGCATCATTGAGTTTCTCACTAAAATAAGCAATAGGTTTACCTTCTTGACTCAATACAACTCCTATGGCACTACTGCTAGCATCACAATCTACCTGAAATACCTTATTAAAATTTGGAAGTGCCAAAATAGGTTTCTTTGTGACATTCTTCTTCAACATATCAAAGCTCTTATATTCTCCTAAGGTCCACTTAAATTCTTTCTTATCCCCTCTCATTATTTCTGTAAGGGGTGCACAAATACTACTGAAATTTCTAATGAATTTTCTGTAAAAACTTTCTAGACCATGACATGATCTTACCTCAGTTATGCTCCTTGGAGTAGGCCATTCAATGATAGACTTCACCTTTTTTGGGTCTATTTTTAGGATATGCAAACATAAATTCAACCATGTATGATAGTTGAAAACTAACTAGTGGAAGTTCAAACAAAATAATATTTTCTTTATTTTTATTTTTGGATCAATGTTACAATAGACTATGGAATTTTCCAACTAGAGGTTATGGTGCAATGGTGGAAGAAGTCAACCGACAACACCAAAAATTAAAACTCCGTTATGGTGGAGGAGAACAAGGATGGTGAAAAATCACATCTAAGTATGTAAATCCCCCAAATCTCAACTGACTCATCTCTGACATGATTATTAGGGAACTCCACCAAGTAAGCCCTAGAATCCCAAGTGTCACCACCACATGTATCTTTGCCAACCTCCCTAAGCATCCCAAATACTCATAAAATTATGCACCTGACCACTCGGGTTGTGGTTGAAAGAAATAATGAGTGTTAAGATATTTAATTTGGGAACTGACCATAATGCCATGCATGTGGTATTAAAACTTATAAGAAAAATAGAGTGTAGTTTTACAACATTTGTTGAAGCATAGAAAATTACGAATATGAAACCGGTGTAAACCAAATACCAAAGATAAAAGTAAGATGATACATAATTAATTATAATTCTGCCATATGACAATAAATTAAATATGGGTACACTTTACAACAATAGCACCGTTCAATAGACATATTTTGCAAATAGAGAAATAAGGTACAAAATCGTCCATTAGAGTCATCGAAGGGTCGATGATGGGATGTGATACAAATTAAGGGAAGGACACATGGGTTATGATGATGTGTTCTATGCACATCGAAGAATATTACTCCCTTGGAAATTGGAGAAGAACCCAATAATCCAATTTTATCGATCTACAAATCTACAAAAATAAATGGACCTCGAAATACTATCCAACAAGTGAAATCGAGGTAAAAATCCAACATCACAAAATGGATAAAATGGTGTAGATTTTATCCTAGTTTCAAATATAGAAATAACCTAATCACTATTCATGGCAGTGAATATCATATTGCTTGTATTAGGGTTTATCCTATTAGTATTAATGATCTCAGGAATGGACATCATAGTGTGTCTTGTAATTATATTATTTCTGCTAGACGATCTATTGGTACATACTCTTTGAGCTATGGCTTCTAAAAATGTCAGAATTTGTAGCGGTAATCCTATGAAAACATACAAAATTTAACCATTAAATATCATCAGGTTACGGTATCCCTTACAGATGATCTATCACAATGCCAGGGATAAGCTGGATGTGAACGACTGGAAATGGTTGAAAGAAGTATATTTGAAGGAGTGGCTCGACTATAGCCAATACGTATAGATAGATGTTATCTATCTTCCCTAGTAGAGATATTGGATCCCAATAGAGGGACATTCTAATTACCCACTAGAGAAATGACTATTACATTGGAAGATGTATATAGGATATATCGGATACCGATGGAAGGTCATACAATAATCATTGCCAATGAAGAAGAAATAGGCATATTCTAGAAAGGGTGTTCATAGTTAAATGGAGGAGTGTGAACATCGATAAGGGGCATATAGAACATGAAATTCACTATATGTAGGTTAGACTAACACATAAGCATGAGATTATAATGGAGCTCTTATCGGGTGTCAATTTTACCAAATCAAGAAGTGCATGATTTCCTTGGAATTTATTGGTAATCATGTAGGATATAGCTGAAGAGTTAGTATTGTATGCATGGGCACCAACATTATTGGCCCAAACCTAAAGATAATTGTTTGACTTAAGAACAACGATGAAAATTGGGTTGAACTGACCTTGCTACAAGTTTGGGTATGGGAACACATAGAGGTAGCAAGACCCGAAGGGCTACCTTATGATGCACACCAATTTATGGGTCCAGATATGCCCTATGCATTAAGGTGGAAACAAGAAAAGGAGTGGTCTAACCATAGACCACTTGAAGGCAATAGAGAGCAATTCTGCTCTATTTGGGAGAATCTACACTCTCGTGACATTATTTGGAGACCTTGGAGAGAGAGCCCAGTATGTGTAGAATATGGTTTAAAACTCACTCATGTGAGATGAGAAAGATGGATGATTGGACATACAAGTATGTAATATGAGTATTTTCAATATACTCATGTATTACGATAGTTTGGTATTATACAATGGATACCAGACCCATCCATGGTTTATACGAGGAAGGGAAAAATAGTTGTGATACCTCCACAAATGGAACCACTAGATTTAGAGCCTAATGAGGCTATATGGACACTATAGGAGGATGATGTAGGCATAACCCCTAACTATGATATTTGGTGTACTGTGAAATGACAACTTCCAAGGGAAATATTCTTGTGAAGGAAACAATAGTAGAGAAACAACTAAGGCTATAGAGGAGGAACACTCATCTAGAAAGAGAGATGAGGAAGAATATTCCAAAATATGTGTACACCAATGGTTGGATACAGGAGCTAGACCATCCAACATAGGAGAAGATGAACCTATGAGAAAAGTGCAACACAAAGTGGAGGCATTGAAGAAGCAAATTTGACTATTAGAGACCCAATAGTTGAAGTTAGTAGCCAAATGGGCACAACAAAGGTTTAAGTTGGAGACTGAGATAAAAGCTACCATATTAGAGCGAGAAAGGTTTTTATTAGATTTAACACAAATGTACTATTGGAGAGATACAATAGTGGCAACCTTGCAAGCAAAAAATGCATAATTACACCATGCAAGGGATATCTATAGAGATGCATTCTTGAATTCTTGTATGGATGCACTTATAAGCCATGGTTTACTTCTTCCATCGCAACCAACTACTAAGGGACAACATGAAAATGGAAATACAAATCGAGCAACTCAGGCAACTGGATGGAATAGAATCTGAGCTACTTCTCGAGCAGTTTCTCCAACATATTCTCAAAATGGTAATGTAGGTATAGATCCAACGAGTGAATAATCCAAGGAAGAGCAACCTTGAGAGCTAAAGCTGCTACTCTAGGAATTATATGTAATAGTATGCCAAGTGATTTGGCCAATTGTAATTAGAAATCATTTGAATTATATATTTCTATTGTAAAAATGAAATATTGTGAACTTAAATATTTTATCATAAAACGCAGAGTAGCCTATGAATATTTGTAGATTTTGTTTATATTCATAAAGTGAACTTGTTTAATTAAAATAAAACTAAATAAATTTGAAGAATGGGTTGGTGTCCATTCTTGGAGGAGGTATGGGACTTCTCCATGATGAAATAAAGTAGGAGGCATCTGGGTGGATGCATTGGTATTGGCAAGAAAATGAATACTAGGATAAATGTGAATATCCTAAATTGAGATTCTAAAATTATGATGTGTCTTCATTGACACTTAATTTTATCATGTTAACTCATGTTAGGGGTCAAAAAAATTATACAGTGATAATCCTTGGTGGGATTTTTGATAAAATTAATAAGACTTTTATGTCTAATAAGATACAAATGCATAATTTCATGATATACATCATTTCGTAAATTCTATTATTGTTGCTATGTTTTCAATTCAGTATTTGTGCAATAATAGATGGTTTTAACCTAGAATATTTGTGATGAGATTAGGTATTGATAATATTTTATGTTATGCAAAATGGATGTTATATTGTTTACAAGTACATGGTACTACTGATATATCATATTTTTTTGCAGGTCCAGGTACTCTCATGTATGAAGAACATAGCTTGAGGTGTTGGAAGAAAGAAAAATCTACTGTCTCAAATTATGAAATAGTAGGAAGAATTCTAACCTTGCTAGACACATGTATTCATTAATATAGTACTGCAAACATAGAGGACTATGTTTAAATAAGGTGGGGTGTATGTCATGACCCTTTCCCTTCGAATCTTATCAGAGTAAAATTAAATAATCATGGGATAAATTAATACCTGATAAAAGGGGCATAGACCCTAAATTATCCTACCAAAAATTCTAATAAAATAATTTTATGAAGAATAGGAAAATATTAATTATATTTTAGAGAAGATAATTAATTGGAAACTAATTGTGAGTTCATGTGAAATATAGATTTGAGGGATTATATTTTGCAAAATTATAACAATATAGTTAATTATGTGTAAACAACCTAGTGGACCCAATTTAGATGGGACTTAAAAGGACTATAGGATTGTTAAATATTATATATCCTATCCATTGGAAAATACCCATATGGCTTCTCTAAATTTGTGGAAATTAAAAAAGGATATCCCTTACCCTATCAATAATAGTTCTAACTTTGTATCCATTCTTTGCCTTAATAGTATTAGTTTTATATTTTCCCCCATGAAAAAGGACACAAAACAAAAATAAGGTCACTCACCTTATCTCTAGTGGACCCTTTAGTGACATGATAAGTCTTAAGGTACCCAAGGTATATTTTTAATAATAAAATAATGAGGCCACTATTTGGCCACAAGTGAAGAAATTTCCCTATAAATTAGAGGATAATTTGTGAAGAATGGGGGGCTATCTAGGAAATCTTGATGGTCTAGGGAGTATGCTCTCTATCTTGGGTGGATCAAAAACCAGAAGGCTTGAGAGTTATTCCTAGTTATAGTAAGAAGCAAGTATATATAATTAGAAAGTGTAAGCAAAAGGAGGAAGGTTAAGAGGAAGTCTTGGAAGGCAACCCCAAAGAAAAGAGAATATGGGAGAGACAGGTTGGATCTTTATTTTCTTCACTATGATTTATTGTTGGCATAATTTTTAGAATATTTTTACTATGGAAGGAAATACCTATTTAATGTTGTATATACTCAAAGAAATAGTGTGTATTTTAATTTCATCAGCCTAAGAGTAAAATATATATTGTTTCTACCAAGGATCCTTCAAAAAATATTGTTTAACCTTAAAATAGTTATTATAGTACCCAACAACTTCTTAATTTATGTATAGCTATATATACTCTATCTATACCATCAATACAGTTTATTTTTATATATATATATATATATATATATATATATATATATATGTATATAGGGTAGAACCTCCGAGAGTTGATCCTACAACCTTGCACAAAAACACTTGCTATTATAGAGCTAGTACCTGATCACTCTTCAAGGTTGGAAAAAATAGTTGGAAGGAAGAGAAAAATTGAACTCTTCCTGAATGTAGGGTTTAGTATCTAATTGGTCTAATTTGGTTAATCACATTGCTTCAGTGTTCTAGATAGTAGGGAAGATAATTCCACTAAAGCTTTATTTTGTTAGAGGCATACCACCATTCGAGCATTATATGACTATACCACAAAATATGTTTGTCTAGATTATGAAAGGGATAGTTACAGGAATCTATGTAAAACATGCTTGTCTAAATTCATGAAGATAAAACCTCTACCAAAGCATATTAGAACCATCCCTATGATTACGATTGTGAGATAACTAGGTGATAATGATTGAAATTGTAAGAAGTATAGAAGTGACTGATATAGATTTGGATTGGAATTCCCATCTCTGCTACATATCTTAATCGTATATAAATCCCCTATTAATGGTTTATCTTCATTGAACGATAAGTCATTCGCTGCCTACCCCTATTGGGCACCAAGATTAAAGTAGTACCCCTAAAAACATTAACCAAGCCATGTCAAATTCCTTTCATACTCACATGATTCTATGGACATAGACTATATTACCACTTGCCAGAGGATATCTTCATTCTGTGCTATGAGCCAAGATAGAAAAATTTCAAGGATTACCCATGAATCTTCAAAACCAAGGTCAAGGTAAAACCCGTTGTTGCATGCCAATAGTTTGAGAAGGGGCCGTTGGGTGACTCCCATGTTTCCAATGGGAAAACACTTAATATCAGATAAGCATTATTGTATAAGATGT
Organism: Wollemia nobilis; assembly: GCA_028583015.1. Lineage (NCBI taxonomy): Eukaryota > Viridiplantae > Streptophyta > Pinopsida > Araucariales > Araucariaceae > Wollemia > Wollemia nobilis. The sequence continues at coordinate 1,708,765 of JAQPPZ010016965.1, forward strand.
ATTAACCACTCTAAAATAATCATGAATGATTTAGTTGGAAACCTAGTAGTCCCTAACTTATTTAGAATTAGCTTATGACTCAGTGAAATCCTTTGATATGCATGGGGTTCTGTTCAACTAGTCGCATCTCCATTTTAGTATATGCAAATCGTCGTAATGATTCCTAGTGCATCACACTTTGGGACTGAAACATAGTTAGAAAATGTTAATTCTTGAGGATGATCAGGTAGGTGGGGAGGTGTGTTGTAAACCATCGATAGAGATGACCATTGGGTCGAATAGTAAACCCTCTGCATAATTGTTGGTCACAAAGACCTTGAAGGTAGTAGCATACATGGGTCAGAATGACTATGACACTCTTAGAAATAAATTTATATCATAGGAATGCAAAGAAAACACAAAATTTCAAGGAAGGGATAACTTTAACAAATGATGGGATTAACATAGGACTCGAAAGTGAATCTAAATAGTTGACTTACAAACATTAAATTATTATGATGGATGTTTACATGCAATAAGTTGTGGTTATTAGGATTAATTGATTTTGGAAAAAATGGAAGAAATGAAGCTTTGACTTTATTATACCTTATGATTCCCAAGTTAAGGTTCTACTTACAATTGGGTAGATTCAATAGTAAGAAAGAAAGATCTTTTCTAGAACTGATCTACTTCCATAGAAAATATAATGGATCCTCACTTTCTATAGGAGTCATTCTATGGGTTGCCTTATTGAGTAAACTAGATCCTGGTACCAAATATATATGGTGCCTGATCTTCCTCACTGATGGTAAACCCATAAGAACATTATTTGATATAATATATGGAAATTATTCTAACAGACCTGAGACTTCCACTGGGGTATCTTTACATTCTTCTTCCCTAACTCTAGGAATTAATGCACAACACATATGCCCATGCTTCAAACCATCCAAAAATATTCTACCTTCAACTAAATAGATTTTTGAATTTCTACATACCTTTTTGTCCACATCCTTTAGGGGCTTCATCTTATAGCACACTCCATTATTTGTTAGGGAGTAAGTGTTGGCATGACCATCATGCACTACACACGATCAAACTGCCATGGTATTTCCAACAAAAAATGACAAGCATCCATAGGTAGGATGTCACACATGACTTCATAATGGTAATTACAAATATTAAATTTTACCAATCATTGCTCACTAACCAAAGCCCTATGGTCCTTCTGCAACCATGCAATCTGATATGGATGCGGGTGTCTCTTCCTCTCTAATTGCAATTTGGTAACCATTCATTCTGAAACTAGGTTATCTGTGCTATCATTGTCTATGATAATATTACAGACCTTACCTGCACATTTACACCTTGTGTGAAATAAGCTCTTCCTCTGATCTGGGTCTCTCTCCTCATTTAGCAAGGCTCTCCTTGTGATCAGCACTTCTCCTCTTTCTACTTCTTTAGAGTGCTTAGATTCAGCATATTCATCAACAACAACAACTTAGGAATTACCTTTGGGTCTCTTATTTATCCTCTCTTGGTGTTGTGGACACTTGTATGCTCAATGTAATTATTCCCCATAGTGGAAATAGGTTCCACAAAATCCTCCTCTTCCAAAACCCTCATCCATACCTTCCTCTTCCTCTCTGGTAACCATTATTATGATCACAAGGGTAGTAAGCATTATCTCCTTTTTGGCACTGACTACTACTAGCTTCTCCATTCTTCTTATGATCTTCATTTTTTCCTCCATTTTTTCTTCCACCAGTTCTTCCACCATGACCTCTTCCTCTTTGCTTGCTCTCAAACCTTCGACTCAGCTTCTCTTCAACCCTTAGGGAAAACTAGTAAGCATACTTTATGGTGGTCATCCTGACCAGACTTAATTCCTATTGAATACTTTCTTGTAACCCATTAATATAATGGGACACCTTATCCTTGTTGGCCTCAGAATGGCCTATTCTAATTAAAATTTTATAAAACTCCTCTATGTATTCTTTGATAGACTTACTTGATTGCCTCAAACCTTACATTTTCTTTAGTAGATCCAACTTGTAGTCAGTTGGAATGAACTGTCTCTTCAACTTCTCCAACATCTACTCCCATTTTGTTATCCTTTCTTTTCCTCTTTTGTTTATGTCTAGTTGAAATATCTTCCACCATATACTAGCATGACCCTTGAGCTTGGTCTTAGAAAACTTGAACCTATCGAGATATTCAACCTCCTGATACTCAAAGTATTCTTCCAAATCATTGATCCAGTCAATCAACTCCTCTGGATCAAGATTTCTAGAATACGTAGAAACCTCCATCTTCGGTCTCTTTCCAATTTAAGATATGTCTTTGTATAACTTGGCTTGTGTAGGATCTATTGCCTCTTCTTTTTCCTCAAACTAGTCCTCTTTTTCTTCAACTTCATCTTCACTACCATATTATCTCCTTGGCTCAAACCCTCTATACAACTCCTCTTGCAGAGCTTAAAATTGCCTCTGTAAAGCTCTGAAATATTCTTCTAGAACCATATTTCTCCCACCACCATGGTTTTTTCATGGAGGCATTATGCTCACTTATCTCACAAACCCTAACCATAGATCCTGGTGTAAATTACCTCACGTTCGGTGATCTATTTACACACTCAGGAACTCCTGCTCTGATACCACTTGGTAGAGATCACGTTACACAAGCAACACCGAAAAAATGATACACAAGTGTTTCTCCTTTGAAAAACTCATAGAATCAAACCTTTCCTTAATTTCATGCCAAAAATGAGGATACAAAAGAAAAACCCTTTTACAATTTTGAAAATTCCCTCAAATACCTTGTTTCCCCTTTTCCTGTCTAAAACCATCTATTTCAAATTTGAAATTTGGGGGCAACTTTTCAAGGTCGTAACTTCATTATCGTTGATCCTATTGACTATTACAACATATTTTCAAAAATGACATGAAACAAGCTAAGCAGTGGGCTCATGTCTATTCGAAAATCCTCAAATTTGACCTCTAAGACCTTCAAAAATCTTCTGTAAGTTAAACTAGTTTTACAAAATTAAACAATTACAATTTTTTTTGGGTGATGCAAGATCACTCTTACACCACTTGATGCTCCTACATTAGGGGCTTAGAAGGATCATAAAGGAATATGAGAGGGTATCTAGAGCAGAAGCACCCCGACGAGTTGTTTGGAAAGATAAAGAACCTGTGACAGATAAAACCCCGTCAAGAGAGGACATCCTGGCAAAGATGGTATAGTTTTTGTGAGACCAAATGAATAAGCAACATGAGTACATGGAATTTTAAAGAGATCAAGCACAAGAACAATTAAATTATCAAATAGAGCATATGGAAATGTAAAGAGTGTAGTTTATAGATCAAATGGAACAAAAAAGAGTGCAAATGAGTCAACAACAAGAACTTCTAAAAATAAAGAGTCTAAGGAGAATTTGAAGGGATTGCCTGAGGGATCATATCATAGGTGAGTAGTAAATGAATTGAGGAAGGAATTGAGAAATTTAGACATCAAGCAATTTGATGGTAAAGGAGACGGTGAAGTAGCAGAAAATTGGTTGAATGAAGTTGAAAGTTATTATGCCATTAATAGCACTCTCTCCTCTAAATCCAAGACAACATGGGCAGTAGCTCATTTGATTGGATTCAACATGGACTGGTGGAGAACCTATAAAAATAATAAATATGTAGAGGCTATAGATGTTCCATGGGACACATTTCTAAAGGAATTTAGTGACCGTTTCTTGATACGATAGTTCTATATTGAGAAGTTGAGGGAGTTCACCAATCTACACTAGGAAAACATGACAATTATTGAATATTATCAGAGATTTATCCAATTGTTGAAATATGTTCCTAATTATGATCAGAATGAGGAAATGAAGGTGCAAAAATTCCTGATGGGCCTACATCCAAGAATTGGAGATCTAGTAGGCTTAGTAAAACCAAAATATTTATCTAAAGCTTATGACACCACCCAATTTAAGGAAGACAACTACAAGAATAAAAAGACATTTAATCAAAAGAATGAAAAATACAAATATGAATCAAATAAGAGAGGGGATTTTGGAGTCATAAAGGGAAAAAAATATCATAATAAGAAGTTTAGGGGTGGATATCATTTCAGATGAGATGACAGGTATTGAAATAGATACCAGAACAAGGATCATATTGATAGAAGAAATTACAAGGATGATTATAAGGTGCAAAGAAAGGAAACCACATACCAAATTAGGAATGAAAAAAATACAAGGGATAAGACCTCTCTGAAGTGCTATGTTTGTGGTGAAGCTCATTATCCTAGCCAATGTCTATAGAGGGCAAATAAGCAGCAACCCATTGATGTGACCACATATAAATGTATGCAGCAATCAAAGCTAGACCTACAACATATTGAAATATGCCCAAGTTTGAAAACCTTGGCTTTTGACAAGAATCAAGCCACATGAGAAGATGTGGCTACTAAATAACAATGGATCTTTTATTTGTTTAAAAAATGTTATGTGGACAAACAATAGGAGATAATTTTGTATACATTTTTGGGACCTATATGCATGTTTGAAATAGGGTTTAGAATTTTATATGTACATATTTTGGTTTGATAATATACATTAAGGTTTTATTGTTGTACAAAAAAAGAAAATATTTTGATACTGCTTAAGTATTTCAAATATGTTATAATTTTATTACTCAAACACAAGGACTGTATTTAATTATAGAGGAGGAGAATATAACATCCCTTCCAAATGCACCAATTAGTTTGCTTGCTTTACCCGTAAGAATATGGTACTTTTGATGATTCAGTGTATGTAGGTATAGGTAGATCATATTGGAAGATCAGATAAGTGAACCAAACACCTCCTCCTGATAACAAGTAAAAGAGTAGAGGTAAAAGGTAATGTGGGAAAATATGATGAGCGGTAGGATATTTGCAGTTTTAGGGAAAAAGACCCTATCGATAAATATACCTGTCCAACAGTCCATGTAGGTGCATACATGTAGTTGCATAGAGGGATCTGAGTTTGTATGCGAAAAAATTCTTAAAATACCCATTTCTTGTGTAGATGTAAAAAATAAAAGGAAAATAAATATATATAATGAATTAAAAAATACATATATATATATATATAATAATAGAAGATACAAAAAATAAAAATTAATATAAGATTATCAAAATTAAAAAATATATATATATATATATATATATATATATATATATATATATATATATCAAGTAGAAATAAAATAAAATAAAATAATTTTCATTAATAACCAAATAAAAAATATATAAAATTTGAAATAATTTAAGAAAAATAAAGTATGACAAATTCATACTAGATTGACCATTTGGCAAGACCCAAGCTAGGTCATCTGCATGGTTTGTACATATATTAAGTATGTAATTAGTTCCTTCATCTATTTAACTAAACAAGAATATACAAGTAGAGGTAGATCGCTGGATGCATTTTGGAAGAGGATAGTAACGAGAGTATTTAGAAGGAGGATTGTGTTTTCTAGGTTAGGTTTCTTGTGCAATATTCGTATAAAATGTTGAATGAATGATTTATGTGTGGCTTTATGTCCTTACTATTGAAAACTTGTTTGAATTTTTGATTAATATTAATTTTTAATCTTTTTAAAAATATCTGAATAGAAAACTATAGTTGTGTATAACTACGTGTTTGGGCAGTGCAAGAAGTAATTTATTTGTATGTTTACACTACTTGTATGCATAATAATATAGGATGCATTCACAGAGTAGTTGATTGCTCTCACCATCCCTGTTATGTGACTCCAAGCTTCCTCTACCCCAATAACCAGATGAATCTATTGGGAAGAACATATCTCTGTATCAGGATGAGATGAAAATTTGCCAAGAGAGTAGTGCACCTATAAATATAATCTTTTATGTTGAGCTAGAAAGGAATTTGTATAAAAAGAATCATCTTTTTGATGCTCTGTAAGCCGTAGGAGTGGGAATTTCCAAACATTTATAATAAAAATTATGTTATGGAATAGAACACATTCTAAAAATATTTTTGAAATCCCCATATGAAAGACAATAGACTGTATGCTTCTATCGTAGAGATGAAACTTGCTTGACTATGATGGAATGGTGCACTTGCTTTTTTATGTGAGGGCAGTAATGTATTCAAATATATCCAATGTCGATATGAGATAAGCAAATAAATACTGTTTGATAGGCACTCCATTTATTTAGTTATGTACTTCCAACAAGAAGATATTTGGATAGAGTTTAGTGTATTAAAAATATTTATATATAACATTGGGAAAACTAAGTGTAGGGATGTATACTCAGGTTACTTTGTAGATGCAATCCTGGATTGTTTAATTAAAACTATTGGATGATAGCAAAATTATTTGTAGTATTTTGTTTTAAAAATTTAGTAGCTAGATGGTTTTGTAAACATGAAATATAAATCTTGTTGTATATTGGTTTGAGACTAAATATAATCTCTAAAGTTGATCATTTAATATTATGGAAGGCTCCCATAAATATTCTAGAACTATGCAAAATTTATTTGAATGTTTGTTGAAAGGAAACCTCCAAAGAGGAAGGATACGCTTGCTTAAAATATGGAAGTGCTTACACTACAAGGTATAATATTGAGTTTCATAATGTAGTCTGGTGGAATATTGTAACCTTTCCAAACTCATATTTATTATAAAATCATATGTTTCACCCGCGTAAAGTTTCAACATAGCTATTATAAGAGACCTTCTAACCTAGGGTAGAGTAATCTTATTGAAAAGCAAATCCATCCTACAAGTGACCAATGATAGCAAACAATAATATGATTATTTTAATTTACAAGTATGGAAAAGTTAAAACTGAGGTTCTCACATCTTTTGACCTGCTATTATTATAAAATATACATAGCATTACTATAGAATAAATTAAACCAAATTGATAAAAGGTTTACATTCACCAGTATTATAAGATAAATAATAATAAAGAAAAATGATGGAGTATATTCGAAATAGGTAGTCTCATTAAAGACATTATCTTTGATGTCATGCTACGTAAGAAAAAGAAACTCTATGTTAGATTAAATGAGACCAAATCAGGTTAAAGATAGGTACACATTTAGAGATGACGTCTCTGAAGGTAACTTTCAATGAATACTAAAATATTTTATGTTTTAGAAAAAATGTATTATATGTATAATGGAAGACCCAACAAGTTTTTGGAGTAAGTTTAGTTTTCTTTTTCAACAGATTTGCTATGAGCTATTTTCTCGAAGATAAGAGGAATTAATTACTTTGTCCTTGTAAGTTTCCATTTAATTCAAGCAATTTTGCTTCCAAGGAAAGGATAAAAAAATGTGTTTTACTGTTTAGTCGCACACTACAAGGAATTTCAAAACATGAAAAGGTATTAAACCTCGTTAGAAGAAAAATTGTCTAGTATGATTGTAGTGGAATGTTGTAGGAAAAGTCTATTTTTTTTCTTAAATTGAGATAGATATCAACAATGCTGGTAATGCGTTGAATAAACCATAGCCATGATATGACTAGATTTTACTATTCCCATCATCATTTGAATCAACTACCCATTAGTGAGCCTCAAGTAGTACATTAATGGGTAGGTGCTGATGAAATATCATTTTTCTTAAATACTGAAGTGATAAAGTCTTAGCTTAAATCTACAAAAAAAGAGTCCATAAGGACATTATTAATGCAACTTTAAAGAGAAACTGATCCAACATGCGTGGTCGAATGTCACACATGAATTTAATCACTAAGTTGATCGAATGAAACATTATTGGATGGGTAGCATATCAAAGCCACTTACAAAACTTATTGAACACAGTTTGAATTTCATGAATTTTTTTTTCTAAAAATTGCACTTTAATGATAGTAATTTTTGGTTAGAAGGTTGCTCATAGTTAAAACATTTTTATTGGTAGATAGTTAGAAGTTTTATCATAGTTAAAACATGCTTATTGATAGATGAGAAACCTGCCATGATGGTAAAAATAAACAAACCAAAGTAAATAGACATATCTTATGTAGAAAAAATATAGTAGTTTATATTTGAATGTGAATCAAGAAAATACTTAGTAAGCAATATCTGCATCAAGATGAAAAAGCAAAGCCTATTTTTTGGAAACCATGCATAGTATTCACGTAGGAATGAACTTAGAAGTATGAAGGGCCTAGATATGAATACAAATCTAAATTGTATACTTCCACAACCCAAAGTAAATATGATAAAATTTGATATTAGATTTTTTAGAATTCTACTATGAGCTAGGAATAACACATGGTTACCAGGACTTCCACCTTGATAGTTGGTAAAAGAGGTTTTTTAGGTTTAATTATGTCATATAAGTTATAAATAAACTTATATATATATATAATTTAACTAATATAGCCTTTGATTTTATAAGGGTATAATTGAGTTATAGAGAATCATATAATGTATGTACAAGTTCTTAATGATAAAGGTAGTCCTTAAATTTATTTACATTGTTGAATGGAAAACAAGCTAACATAAAAATTAAAGTAAACTATGATTTAGATATTGAATTAATATTTTACAATGATTTAGACATTAACTTAGTAAAATGGCCTTATGAACAACCATGGAAAGAGAGTTACACTAAACCAAACAAGAAATTAACTAAAAAAAACATTAACAATGATTTGTATAAAACTATACGATAATACCCCAATACCGATGTTCACAGGAAGGATGAGCATTGTGATTCGTATTTAGTCACTTTTAGGGCACACCACTTAGGGAAAGTAAGGTCCTATTTCTTGAACATGTGATGAGGGGTGGAATGGGACACTCCCTCTAGACTAATAAGTGAGTGGTACATGAAGGCATATCATGATTCAAATTCGAGTGGAGAATGGTTGGTAAATTTTCAAAAGGTTCAAAAGTAGTTGAACCCTAAAATTAAAAGGTCCAACGGGTGTTGGAATGGGATAACACTTCATCACTCATAGTGAGGACTAAGTTACCTAGTATCGAACCAGAGAAGTGGTGGGCCTTATCAGGATTGTGGGGCGGTGGGTATTTAGTTAAACACTAGGTATTCATATGCTAAATCGTAGCATTTGTCAAGAATAAATAATGGAAGGAATATTCCAAACATAACATGCTATGGGTGGGGAACTATGTGTCTACCCTTTCAGATGATATAGGGTCTAAAAGGACAATCCCTTTCCAAGAACATAGAACTCTGGTGAAAGAGATTAATGTATTCTCAAGATGGCACTACTTGCAGGACTTGGCCAATATCAAATTTTTAAGGGACTATCTATAGCAGTCATTCACCTTGAAATGGATATTCAATGCCTATGTACCAATTAAAATGTTGGGTGATAACTTAATTTGTTTGATTTTTTTTTAATTGTAGTTTTACACAACAAGGTGAGTAGACTTGGGTTGTTACAGTTTGTATCGGAGCCTAGGTTATGAAACTTTGGGTATATGAAACTAATTTCACTTTTGTTGCATACAACTAATGGCAAGTTCCTCTAGAAAATCTGTAATGACACAACAAGAGACAATTGCTAAAGGCCCAAGAAAGGGGCTCAGAAGGCTCATAAAGGAGTCTGAGAGGGTAGCTAGAGTAGAAGAACCTCGACGAGTTGTCTAAAAATATAAATAACCCGTGATAGATAAAAAACCATAAAGAGAGGACAACTTGGCCAAGATGGTATAGTTGCTACAAGACCAAATGAATCAACAACATGAGCACATGGAATTTCAAAGAGAGCAGACACAAGAACAATTAAATTAGCAAAGGGATCATATGGAAATGTAGAGGGTGCAATTGATGGATCAAATGGAATAACAAAGAGTGCAAATGAGACAATAAGAACTTCTCATCCAACAATAGAAATTGATCAAAAACCTATCTAAAAAGATTGATTTTGAGGAGAATCTAGAGTGATTTCCTAAGGGATCATCTTGCATTCAAGTAGGCAGTGAATTGAGGAAGGAATTGAGAAAGTTAGACATCAAGCAATTTGATGGTAAAGGAGACGGTGAAGCAACAAAAAATTGGTTGAATGAAGTTGAAAGTTATTATGCCATTAATAGCACTCTCTCCTCTGAATCCAAGATAGCATGGGCGGTAGCTCATTTGATTGGATCCACCATGGATTGGTGGACAACCTATAAAAATAATAAGCATGTAGAGGATGTAAATGTTCCATGGGACACATTTTTAAAGGAATTTAGATACTATTTCTTGACACAATAGTTCTATATTGAGAAGTTTAGGGAGTTCACCAATATGCACCAGGAAAACATGATAGTTATTGAATATTATCAAATATTTATCCAAAAGTTGAAATATATTTATTATTTAGATCATAATGAGGAAATGAAGGTGTAAAAATTCCCAATGGGACTACATTCAATGAAGAACACAAGCTTATATTGAGAGGGTGGGGTGAACAATATAGTGCCCACTTTTTACTTTCTTTCCAAACCAATATAAATTAGTGTCCTTAATTGCAATAACCAAATATAGTAGTGTGCATTAATGTCATAGATAGCAATAGTAAGCAAGAGCACAAATCACCACACAAAATTGAGACACAAGATTTAACATGGTTCCTCCAATGTGGGGCAGTCCACAAGATAATCTCTGTATAATATTTCACAAAGAAATAGGGATACTTATCCCAATAAAAATTATTACTTTAATCTGATAAAAGCTAGGCTATCCTGATCTACTCATGTGAGCTCCACTAATATGCTCAGGTGAGATCCACTGATCTGATCAGGTGAGCTCCACTAATCTGCTCAGCTAGGCTATCCACTGATCTTCTTAGCTAGGAAATCTTGATCTACTAAAGTAGGCTATCCACTAATTTTCTCAACTAGGTTTTCCTCTGATATGCTTCAATAAGTTCACCAATAACCTCCTCAAAACTTGGTCTAAAAATATCACCAAGAACTTGCTCAAATCATCTACAACAAGCTCACCAAGAACTTGCTCAAATATGCTACATCAAGCTCACCAAGAACTTGCTCAAATATGCTTCAATGCCTTCTCACAAGGCTCAAAACATTCTACTCAAATACTGTCCCAAATATGTACTCAAGGCCTTCACAAAAATATCCCAAAAGCCTTCACAAGGGCTCAATAAGACATACACAAAAGCTGCATCAAATATATCCAAAAATCTATCCCAAATATATTCACAAAGGTTGAATCAATCATGCACAAAATCTGTTTCAAATATGTCCAAAAATATGTCCCAAAAACCTTCACAAAGGCTCAAGTGGCGCTTAAATCTCATCCACAAATATTCGAAGGCAAGTCTTAATGATGAACTTAACAATGAATGGAAATTCACTCTTCAATGGATGAAAACAATGATCCACAATGATCTCAACTCAATATTATTATAGAATAGTTTGTTTCATGGAATTTGAACAACCACTTCACACAATCAGTTGACTAGGCTCAAACAACTCTTCTTAACCAACTACCACAAGGAAAAACTATTTCTCACAAACCCTAGTCCAAACATGAATCAATCAAATCAAAATATTTCCAACAATGCTCAACCACAAATCTCACATAACAATGACACTCATGTTCTTATCAAGTTCAAGTTTTTTACATAACCAATGGGCTTCAACAATAATGTTTATAAAACATTCATCACATAACAATGATACTCATGTTCTTCTTAAACCCTATCTCAGGTTTTTCACACAACTAATGCCTTCAACAACAATTCTTATAAAACAAGGTTTAATAAAAACTCTCAACATAGAAAACCTTGAACCATTCAACCAACCACTTTCAAAAAGGAAACCACAATCAATCCTTTTCTCTCCAATGATATTTCATAAATCAACCACCATAAACAATCAATAGGAGAATGTGCCCATACCATTTATGAAGATGAATAAGCATTTTGTTGTCCATAAAATCTGTCTCACTCAACACACTTTATTTTTCAACTTCCAAAAAGGGTTAGAGATCTTGATTAATAACACAACAATAACATCCAAATAACACCTTATTACTCCTACTCAATAAAATACACCATGTCATTTCATGAAAGAATTAATCCTCTTTGAAAAAGAACAAATCAAACGTCACTTTTGAAACACCTTTACAAAATCAGAAATATCTCTTTACACACACCTTATTTCTCTTTCTAAGCAAGTTAATCAAATAGCCCTCGAAATACGTTATCCAACAATATATAATATGATATATTTCCAAAAGGAAAACTGTCAAAAATTTCCCAATTTTCTAGAGCATAACACAACCCTTATTTCTCCTTAAGTCTATTTAATAAAATTATAATAGTTAATTTTGCATCCCAAGTAAATAAAAAATTTAATCAAACATTATTTCCTTAGAATGACATTATGCCTCCAACATTAGGCAATAATAAAAATATTCAATAAAATGTTTACTTACATCTTATAGGGAATCGAACCCTCGTAACTACCCACTCAACACCACAACCATGGTGCCAAAGACCATGCGAGCTATTTGCTCGCATAGGAAAGAGAACAAGAATGATCCCTATGTTTCACTGCCCCCACTCATGCAAAAAACGTGTGCCAAATACTCTTCTTCCACGATCCACAAAAAACAAACTTGGTGGGAATTGAACGCATGCCCCAATCGCAAGAAAAATATCCATGCTTCCCAAGCTCTCCGTTGGACCATATTGTCACATCGAAGGATTTGGGGCATCCACCTTTTTATTCTCTACATTTGACACTTTTTTAAATTGAAAGCCTTTGCATATATATATATATATATTCCACCTTCCATTAATTTCGCATACGTCGTCACCTTTAAGTATAAATTTTCCTTTTGATCGTGCATGATATTCGATGATGTCGGCGAATTTTAATTTTAATTTTAAATAATTTAAAATTTAAACTAAATATTTAAAATTAAATATCTCCATCATCAGGGCACCTTTTTCGATGAAACGAAAAGCCAACTTGGGTTTTAAGAAAAACCCATTTCAAATCTGCCATTTATGGTTTTAAATAAAACCTTTTATTTTGTCTGCCTTGGTTTTCACAAAAACCGTGTATATATCCATGCTCTCCAAAATATCATAAATGATTATTTATGAAGTGTTTTTTCCACAAAAATCCAAAGTGATCCGTGTGACATCAATTATCCATGTGGCATCAATGACAACATAAAATAACTCAAATTGCCAACAATCTCCCCCTTTGTCATTGATGGCAACACCTCTAATGCAAATCACCACAATCACTGCAAAAACCATCTCTGAGAATAAAAGTTGCTCCCCCTGACTCAATACTCTCTATGGAGGCTGCTCCCCCTAACTCAATGCTCTCTTTGGAGGCTAATCCCCTAACTCAATGCTATCTTTGGAGGTTGCTCCCCCTACATCAATGCTCTCCCCCCTTACTCAAATATCTTTCCCTTTGACATCAATGGCAAAAGGGACACCTATGGGGCTAAAAGATATGACTCTTAAGCTTAGCCCCCTCACCACCTTCTCTCTTGAGGTGATTAATTTTGGAGTGGGAGTACTTTTACTCCCATATTACATTATTTATTTCCTATGTCAATTTACTTCATATGCAGAGATTTTGGGCATTTAGATGTACAAGAAAGGTGTTCTTGCCTATACTCTTTTGCAACCATTTTCCATGCCTAATATCCTTGTGATATCAAGTAATTCTTCATTCTCATGCTCTAGAAAGCATAATTGTTATCATCAAACAATGGAGCCTTACCTATAGGTAATCCATTATGTGAAGCCATATGTGTTCTTATAGAATATGTCCTCAAGCTATTAGCCTTTCCGAAGGAACCTACTCTGATACCAATTGAAGAACACAAGCTTATACTAAGAGGGAGGGGGTGAATAGTATAGCACCAACTTTTTAATTTCTTTCCAAACCAATATAAATTAGTGTCCTTAATTACAATAACCAAATATAGAAGTGTGTATTAATGTCATAGATAACAATAGTAATCAAGAGCACAAATCACCACACATAGTTGAGACACAAGATTTAACGGGGTTCCTCCAATGTGGGATAGTCCACAAGATAATCTCTGTATAATATTTTACAAAGAAATAGGGATCCTTATCCCAATATAAATGATTACATTGATCTGCTCAAATCTAGGCTATTCTGATATGATCAGGTGGGCTCCACTGATCTGCTCAGCTAGGCTATCCACTGATCTGCTCAACTAGGCAATCTTGATCTGCTCAAGTAGGCTATCCATTGATCTACTTAGCTAGGCTATCCACTGATTTACTTAGCTAGGTAATCCTACTCTGCTTAAGTAGGCTATCAACTAATCTTCTCAGCTAGGCTATCCTCTGATCTGCTTCAGCAAGCTCACTAAGAACCTACTCAAAATTTGCTCTAACAATCTCACCAAGAAATTGCTCAAATTTGCTACAGCAAGCTCACCAAGAACTTGTTCAAATATGCTATAGAAAGCTCACAAATAACTTGCTCAAATCTGCTTCAATGCATTCTCACAAAGCTCAAACAATTCTACTCAAATTTTATCCCAAATTTGTACTCAAGGCCTTCATAAAACTATCCCAAAAGCCTTCACAAGGGCTCAAGCAAACATGCACAAAAGCTGCCACAAATCTATCCAAAAATTTGTCTCAAAAACTTTCACAAAGGCTCAATCAATCATGCACAAAAGCTACCTCAATATGTCCCAAAATCCTTCACAAAGACTCAATAAATCATGCTCAAGTAGCACTCAAATATCATCCACAAATCTACAAAGGTAAGGCTCAATGATGAACTCAACAATGAATGGCAATGCACTCTTCAATGGATGACAACAATGATCCACAATGATCTCAACTCAAATCAGAATATATAATAGTTTATTTCTTGAAATTTTAACAACCACTTCACACAATCACTTGACTAGGCTCAAACAACTCTTCTCAAAAAACTACCACAAGGAACGAATATTTCTCACAAACCCTAGTCGAAGCATGAATCAATCAACTCAAAATATTTCTAACAATGCTCAACCACAAATATCACATAACAATCATACTCATGTTATTCTCAAGTTCAAGTTCTTTACATAACCAATGGACTTCAACAACAATGCTTATGTTACATAACAATGGTACTCATGTTCTTCTCAAACCCTATCTCAGGTTTTTCACAAAACTAATTCCTTCAACAACAATGCTTATAAAACAAGGTTTAATAACAACTCTCAACCCAGAAAACCTTGAAACATTCAACCAACCACTTTCAAAAAGGAAACCACAATCAATCCTTTTCTCTCCAATGATATTTCATAAATCAACCACCATAAACAATCAATAGGAGAATGTGCCCATACCTTTTATGAAGATGAAGAAGCATTTTGTTGTCCATAAAATATGTCTCACTAAACACACTTTCTTTTTCAAATTTCAACAAGGGTTAGAGATCTTGATTAATAACACAACAATAACATCCAAATAACACCTTATTACTCCTACTCAATAAAATACACCATGTCACTTCATGAAAGAATTAATCCTCTTTGAAAAAGAACAAATTAAACTTCACTTTTGAAACCCCTTTACAAAATCAAAAATATCTCTTTATACACACATTATTTATCCTCATAAGAAAGTTAATCAAATAGCCCTCAAAATAAGCTTTACAACGATATATAATATGATATATTTACAAAAGGAAAACTATCCAAAATTTACCAATTTTATAGAGCATAACACAACCCTTATTTCTCCTTAAGGCTATTTAATAAAATTATAAAATTTAATCTTGCATCCCAAGTAAATAAAAAATTTAATCAAACATTATTCCCTTAAGGCTTAGCATCACCTTATATCTCCAACATTAGGCAATAATAAAAATATTCAATAAAATGTTTACTTACCTCTTAGAGGGAATCGAACCCTCGTCACTACCAAATCAACACCACAACCTTGGTGCCAAAGACCATGTGCTATTTGCTTGCATAGGGCAGAGAGCAAGAATGCTCCCTATGTTTTGCTACCCTCACTCATGCCAAAAACGTGTGCTAAAGACTCTTCTTCCATGCTCCATGAAAACCAAACCTGGTGGGAATCAAACACATGCCCTATTGCAAGGAAAAACTCCACGCTTCCCAAGCTCACCGTTGGACCATGTTGTCACATCAAAGGATTTGGGGCATACACCTTTTTATTCTCTACGTTCGACACTCTTTTAAATTTAAAGCCTTTGCATATATATATACCACCTTCCATTATTTTCACATACGTTTACACCTTTAAGTATGAATTTTCATTTTGATGGCGCATGATTTTCTATGACGTCGGTGATGACTTTTAATTTTAATTTTAAATTTTAAATTTAAAGTTTAAATAATTTAAAATTTAAACTAAATATTTAAAATTAAATATCTCCATCATCGAGGCACATTTTTCGATGAAACAAAAATCCATCTTGGATTTTAAGAAAAATCCATTTCAAATTAGCCATCCATGGTTTTTAATAAAACCTTTTATTTTTCCTACCTTGGTTTTCATGAAAATCGTGTATATATCCATGCTCTCCAAAATATCATAAATGATTATTTATGAAGTGTTTTTGCCACCAGAACCCAAAGTGATCCATGTGACATCAATGATCCATGTGACATCAATGACAACATAAAATAACTCAAATTGCCAAAAATCTCCCCCTTTTTCATTGATGGCAACACCTCTAATGTAAATCACCACAATCACTACAAAAACCATCTTTGAGAATCAAAGTTGCTCCCCATGACTCAATAATATCTATGGAGGTTGCTCCCCCTAACTCAATGATCTCTTTGGAGGCTGCTCCCCCTAACTCAATGCTCTATTTGGAGGCTACTCCCCTAACTCAATGCTCTCCCCCCTTACTCAAATATTCCCCCCTTTGACATCAATGGCAAAAGGGACACCTATGGGGCTAAAAGATATGACTCTTAAGCTTAAACCCCTCACCACATTCTCTCTTGAGGTGATTAATTTTTTGATGGGAGTACTTTTACTCCCATATTACATTATTTATTTCCTCTGTCAACTTTCTTCCATATTTTTCTGATATCCTTTTCTTGATGAGTTACTTGATCTTCTTGTCTTGAGCCTGTTTGACCTTCTTGCCTTGAAACTGCTTGACATTCTTGTATTGAACCTATTTGGAATTGAGTCTTACACCATTTTACAATATGTCTATAGTTATTGCAAAAAATACTTGATATTGTAGCCTATGGATGGTGACCATATCCTGAATTCTTTCTTGAAATAATTTCCATATCCATTACTTTAGTGAACCCTATATTGTGAAGTTCTATTTTCATAATCATTATGACCATGAATTTTGAATTGTGTAGATCTAAATCCAAAATAATGTTGCTCATTTTCTTTGCACTGAGAAGCTCTATTACCAATCTTGTTGCATAAGAAGCAATGTCCCTGAAAACCATACCTTCTTCCTTTGAAGTTTCTTCTAGCAAAATCAAACTTCTTTGATCCATGGATCCTGCAGTGTATAGCTTTGTGTCCAAATCCATTACAAGAAAAACAATGTCCTTGAAAAGCTCTTTGTTCATGCCTTGATTCCTCATGCCTTTCTTAACCTTTATCCTTGTAATCGTCTTTGACTTGTGCATTGTATCCTTGAACCTCTTTTGTAGTATCTAAATCATATTTCTTAATTTCTTCCTTGCTTTCCTTTTCAAGAATTTATTTTCCTTTTGAACTTGATTCACCTATCTCAAAACAAGATCCAAACTGGATGTTTGGAGCCATAGGAACTTTGGAACTTTCTTCATAAATCTTAGGTGCTTCCTTGCTTTCATATTTTAGAACTTCCTTTCCTTTTTAGTGTGATTCCCCAAACCTGAAATATGAGACCTTTGGTGCTTTGGAACCTTCCTCTTCTTTCTCTTCATTTGTGTCCAATAGCAAATTGGCACACATCTCTATAGCCTCTGAAATGCAAGTATCCTTTTTTGCTGCTTTCTTTTCTTTGGGGACTGCTTCTTCCTTATAGATTTATGAAAAAAGCCTCCTAATATAAATAGATGTCCCCGTGTGTTTATTTTTTATTTCCATTATTCATAACCAAGCTCCATCTTTATAAATGGATCTCGTTGTAAACCCAAAAAATTATCCAAAGTTTTTGAATTCCTTTGAAATTGTGCTAACTCATTTATGTAGGTCCCCAAACATTTCTGATCTTCTTCTTCTAAATGGTTACATATTTATTTCTTCTTCATTTGCTCAGAAATAGTGATGCCAAGCTCTTTTGTTTCTTGAAGCTCTTTCTCCAAATCTTGAATGTGTTGATTAAGCATTATTTTGACCTTTTCATTTTCATGAACCTTATTTTCAAGCCTTTTGATTTTTCTTTTCTATCTCTTGATTTTATTTTCTTGTTTTGTGGATTCCTCTTATTCATCATCACTGGTACTGGAATTATCACTAGAACTACTGCTAGAACTATTACTGGAACTGCTGCTTTCTCTTTCAACAAATAAAATTTCCTTGTTGCAATTTTTGTAGTATGTGTAATCATCATATAAATGCCCAAAATATCTGCATATGAAGAATTTTAGTATTCTTAGACCTTTCTTGTACCTATTTTCTTGATCAATGGCTATAGCAATCTCTTCATGTCTTTCTTAGATAGATGTATCCTCTTATTTAACTTTAATACCTAGGAATATGTGTTCTTTCCTTTATTCACTTATTCCAAGGAATGTACATTCTTCTTCATCTGACTGGTCTTCATTGATGTGAACTGAGCTATCACTTGCTTCTTCAATGTAGAAATTTTTCTTTATCTTACGAAAACTTTTCTTCTTCTCATATCTACTTTGCTTGTATCTGTCATCTTTGTCATGCTTATGCCTTCCATCTTCTTTTCTTCTATGACCCTATTTTTCATCATCACTATTTTCTTCATGTGAAAACTTGTTTGCATAGTGACCAAGATCACCACACTTGTAGCATTTGAATTTCTTCATATCCCTTTAATTTCTTAAGTCCTTTTTTGTTTTGATGAAGTTAGCTTCCTCATAATTATTTGAATCTCTATCTGTATCTAGAACTTTACCTTTATTTTTCTTTGAAGCCTTGAATGCAATTTCTTTTATTGGAACCTAATGCTTAATTATACTCATCTCATAATTTGTGAGAGTTCCTTGTAGTTCTTCCATTGTTAGCTTGTTGATATCCATTGTTTCTTCTATTACTGAAACCTTTGCATCATACTTCATGGGAAGTGATCTCAAAACCTTTTGAGTAACTTCTGATTCTTTCATCTCAAATTATAGACCTCTCGTGGTGTTATCAATCTCATCAAGTCGAAGTAAAAACTTTGCAATACCCTTAGAGTCATCCATTTTCAATTCCTCAAATATGTTTCTACAAGTTTGTAGTTTTGCCAACTTTACCTTGGAATATCCTTCATAGGTATTCCACAACTTGGTCCACATTTCATTAACTGAATTACATACAATGACCTTTACAAAATTTATCTCACGTAGCCCACTTAGAATACAATTCATTGCCCTTGAATTGATATCAACCAATTTTATGATAGTCTTATCTACCTCAGGATTACCTTCAACCTTGTACTCTTTTGCAACCATTTGTCATACCTCATATCCTTGTGATATCAAGTACTTCTTCATTATCATGCTCTAGAAAGCATAATTGTTACTATCAAATAGTGGAGCCTTACTTGTAGATGATCCATTCTCTGAAGCCATATGTGTTCTTGTAGAATCTACCCTCAAGCTGTTAGCCTTTTTGAAAGAACCCATTTTGATATCAATTTAAGAACACAAGCTTATACTGAGAGGTGGGGGGTGAACATTATAGCACCCAATTTTTAATTTCTTTCCAAACCAATATCAATTAGTGTCCTTAATTAAAATAACCAAATATATCAGTGTGCATTAATGTCATAGATAGCAATAGTAAGCAAGAGCAAAAATTACCACACACAATTGAGATACAAGATTTAGCGTGGTTCCCCTCCACAAGATAATCTTCGTATAATATTTCAAAAAGAAATAGGGATCCTTATCCGAATGCAAATGATTACTTTGATCTACTCAAAGCTAGGTTGTCCTAATCTACTCATGTGGGCTCCACTAATCTGCTTAGCTAGGCTATCCACTTATCTTCTCAGCTAGGCAATATTGATTTGCTCAGGTAGGCTATCCACTTATTTTCTCAGGTAGGCTATCCACTGATCCACTTAGCTAGGCAATCCTAATATGATCAGGTAGGCTATCCACTAATTTTCTCAGCTAGGATGTCCTATGATATGCTTCAACAAGCTCACCAAGAACCTTCTCAAAATTTGCTTCTACAAGCTCACTAAGAACTTGCTCAAATTTGCTACAACAAGCTCACCAAGAACTTGCTCAAATCTACTACAACAAGCTCACCAAGAACTTGCTCAAATATACTTCAATGCCTTCTCACAAGGCTCAAACAATTCTGCTCAAATGCTGTCCCAAATATGTACTTAAAGACTTCATAAAATTATCCCAAAAGCATTCACAAGGGCTCAATCAAACATACAAAAAAGCTGCCTCAAATATGTCTAGAAAACTATCCCAAAAACCTTCACAAAGGCTTAATAAATCATGCACAAATGCTTCCTCACATCTATCCAAAAATTTGTGCCAAAATCTTTCACAAAGGCTCAATCAATCATGCTCAAGTAGAACTCAAATATCATCCACAAATATATGAAGGTAAGGCTCAATGATGAACTCAACAATGAATGACAATGCACTCTTCAATGGATGACAACAATGATCCACAATGATATCAAATCAAATAAGAATATGGAATAGTTTATTTCATGGAATTTGAACAAGCACTTCACACAATCACTTGACTAGGATTAAAAAACTCTTCTTAACCAACTACCACAAGTAACAACTTTTTCTCACAAACCCTAGTCCAAGCATAAATCAATCAACTCAAAATATTTCTAATAATGCTCAACCACAAATTTCCAATAACAATGATACTCATGTTCTTCTCAAGTTCAATTTATTTACATAACCAATGGGTTTCAACAACAATGCTTATAAAACATTCTTCACATAACAATGGTACTCATGTTCTTCTCAAACCCTATCTCAGGTTTTTCACACAACTAATGCTATCAACAACAATGCTTATAAAACAAGGTTTAGTAAAAAATATCAACCTAGAAAACCTTGAAGCATTCAAACAACTACTTTCAAAAAGGAAACCACAATCAATCCTTTTCTCTCCAATGATATTTCAGAAATCAACCACCATAAAAAATCAATAGCAGAATGTTCCCATACCTTTTATGAAGATGAAGAAGCCTTTTGTTGTCCATAAAATCTGTCTCACTCAACACACTTTCTTTTTCAACTTTCAAAAAGGGTTAGAGATCTTTATTAATAACACAACAATAACATCCAAATAACACCTTATTACTCCTTCTCAATAAAATACACCATGTCACATCATGAAATAATTAATCCTCTTTGAAAAAGAAGAAAACAAACTTCACTTTTGAAACCCCTTTACAAAATCAGAAATATCTCTTTATACACACCTTATTTCTCCTTCTAAGCAAGTTAATCAAATATCCCTCGAAATAAGCTTTCCAACGATATATAATATGATATATTTCCAAAAAGAAAACTATCAAAAATTTCCAAATTTTATAGAGCATAGCACAACCCTTATTTCTCCTTAAGGCTATTTAATAAAATTATAAAAGTTAATATTGCCTCCCAAGTAAATAAAAATTTAATCAAACATTATTCCCTTAGCATCACCTTATGCCTCCAACATTAGGCAATAATAAAAATATTCAATAAAATGTTTACTTGCCTCTTAGAGGGAATTGAACCCTCGTCACTACCCACTCAACACCGCAACCTTGGCACCAAAGACC
This sequence comes from Wollemia nobilis, assembly GCA_028583015.1. Classification (NCBI taxonomy): domain Eukaryota; kingdom Viridiplantae; phylum Streptophyta; class Pinopsida; order Araucariales; family Araucariaceae; genus Wollemia; species Wollemia nobilis. Next base: position 1,730,689 of record JAQPPZ010016965.1, read on the forward strand.
ACGCGATCTATCTGCTCGTATAGGATAGAGAGCAAGAATACTCCCTATGTTTTGCTGGTCTTGGTCACACAAAAATGTGTGCCAAATACTATTCTTCCATGCTCCATAAAAACTGAACCCGTTGGGAATCGAATGCATGCCCTGTCGCAAGAAAAAATTCCATGCTTCCCAAGCTCACCGTTGGACCACACTATCACATTGAAGGATTCAAGGCATCCACCTTTTTATTCTCTATGTTCGACACTCTTTTAAATTGAAAGCCTTTGCATATATATATATATATATATATATATATATATATATATATATATATATATATATATATATATATGCCACCTTCCATTAATTTCACATACGTTGGCACCTTTAAGTATGAATTTTCCTTTTGATGGTGCATGGTTTTCTATGACATCGGTGATGAATTTTAATTTTAATTTTAAATAATTTAAAATTTAACTAAATATTTAAAATTAAATATCTCCATCACCGGGGCACATTTTTCAATGAAACAAAAATCCAACTTGGGTTTTAAGAAAAATACATTTCAAATCTGCCATCCATGGTTTTAAATAAAACCTTTTATTTTTCTTGCCTTGGTTTTCACAAAAACCGTGTATATATCATGCTCTCCAAAATATCATAAATGATTATTTATGAAGTATTTTTGCCACCAGAATCCAAAGTGATCCATGTGACATCAAAGACAACATAAAATAAATCAAATTGCCAACATTCAAGAATTGGATATCTAGTAGGCCTAGTAAAACAAAAATATTTATTTGAAACTTATGACACTGCCCACTTTAAGGAAGACAACTACAAGAAGAAAAAGGTATATTATCAAAAGAATGAAAAAGTCATAGATGAATCAAATAAGAGAAGGAATTTTGGAGTCACAAATGGAAACAAGTATCAAAACAAGAAGTTCAGCTATGGAGATCATTTCATACGAGAAGACAGGTATCAAAATAGATACCAGAACAAGGATCATCCTGATAGAATAAATTATGCTAGCTAATATCAATAAAAGGGAAAAGACCTCTCTAAAGTGCTATATTTGTGGTGAAGCTCATTATGCTAGCTAATATCAATAGAGGGCAAATAAGCAACAACCCGCTGAGGAGACCACACATAAAATGTATGCAAAAACCGAAGCTGGACCTACACCATATTGAAATCTGCCCAAGTTTGAAAACCTTGGCTTCTGATAAGAATCAAGCCACATGAGAAGATGTGGCTACTAAAGAACAATGGATATTTTATTTGTTTAAAAACTGTTATGTGGACAAACAATAGGAGACAATTTTGTATACATTTTTGGAACCTATATGCATGTTTAAAATAGGGTTTAAAGTTTTATATGTACATATTTTGGTTTGATAATGTACATTAAGTTTTTATTGTTGTACAAAAAAGAATTTTTTTTAATATTGATTAAGTATTTCAATGATATTATAATTTTGTTTCTCAAAAACAGTGACTGTATTTAATTATAGAGGGGGAGAATGTAACATCTGTCCAAAATGTACCAATTAGTTTGTTTGCTTTATCGATAAGAAAATGATATTTCTGATGATTCGATGTATGCAAGTATAGGTAGATCCTATTGGAAGATCGGATAGGTGAACCGGACACCTCCTCCTGATAACAAGTAAAAGGGCAGAGGTAAAAGGTAAGACAGAGAAATATGATGAGCAGTAGGATATCTACAGTTTTAGGGCAAAAGACCCTATAGGAAATACAGTCCATGTAGGTGTCCAACAGTACATGTAGGTGCATACATGTAGTTGCATAGAGGGATCTGCGTTTGTATGTGAAAATAATTCTTAAAATACCCATTTCTTTTGTAGATGTAAAAAAATAAAAGGAAAATAAATATATATAATGAATTAAAAAATATACATATATATAAATAATAATAGAAAATACAAAAAAATGAAAATTAATATAAGATTATCAAAATTAAAAAAAATATATATATATATATATATATATATATATTAAGTGGGAATTAAATAAAATAAAATAATTTTCATTAATAACTAAATAAAAAAATGTATAAAATTTGAAATACATTTAAGAAAAATAAAGTATGACAAATTTATACTAGATGAACCATTTGGCAAGACCCAGGCTAGGTCATCTTCATGGTTTGTCCAGATGATAAATATGTAATTAGTTCCTTCATCTATTTAACTATACAAGAATATACAAGAAGAGGTAGATCGGTGGATGCATTTTGGAAGAGGACAGTAACAAGGGTATTTAGAAGGAGGATTATGTTTTCTAGGTAATATTTCTTGTGCAATATTCTTTGATATTGGGATTAACCTTGTATTAAAATCTGCTTTTCTGATTCTGGTTCATTCTAGAATTTCCTGCATCTCCAAAAATCTTCATCTAATTTTTAGATAAGATATGGGTTTAGGAGGGCTACGAATTCCAAATTCACATTAAATCAGATTAAGTGAATGAATCCTAATGTTCTAACTTACTAACTTTACTAACACCAAATGCTAACATAGGGATAGTGGAACACTTTTAAACGAAGATAAAATGAATCCGCTAATTCTAAAAAATGAACCTCATGTTAAAGGCATGGAGTTTAAAATGAAGTGGTTTAAACCACACACTTTCTCATTTGGAATCCTTTTAAGCTGAAGATAAAAGAGGTTACCAACTGGGTTTCGGGTAGATCATTTTAATCTTAAGAACATTAAAAGAAGCTATCATCACATTTGGTTGATTTAATGGATTATGGTTGCAAAGTACTCATTCGAATCATTAAAGACCCCTTGTTAAATGTTACTTGCATGGTTTAGGTTATTCTGGCATACATTCATTTATTTTCTTTAGTCTTGATTGATTACATGCACATGAATGTTTGTTTACAAGAACCTTGGAGAAATGAGTAATGCTACTTAATTTCTTTGCAAGAGAGAGTTTCATATTTGAGACTCTAGTTGTGGTGATCATTTTGCTATAAGGCAAAATATCCACTCAACAATACCCCAACATTGGTGTTCGTAGGAAGGATGAGCATCATGATTCATATTTAGTAACTTTCAGGCAACACCACTTAGGGTAAGTAAGGTCTTGTTTCTTGAACATGTGATGAGGGGTGGAATGGGATGCTCCTTCTAGACTGATAAGTGAGTGGTACATGAGGGTATCTCATGATCCAAAATTAAGTGGAGAATGGTTGGAATTTTTTTGAAAGTTTCAAGAGTAGTTGAACCTTAAATTTAAAAGGTCCAAAGGGTGTTGGAATGGGACAACACTTTATTACTCGTAGTGAGGACTGAGTTACCTGGTCCCAAATTAGAGAAGTGGTGAAATTTATTTGGATCCTGAGAAGGTGGGTATTCAGTTAAGCACTAGGAATTCATACACTAAATAGTAGCATGTGTCAAGAACAAATAATGGAAGGGATATTCCAAACATAACATGCTATGGGCAGGGAACTATGCATCCACCCTTTCAGATGATATGGGCTCTGAAAGGAAAACCCCTTACCAAGAACATAGAACTCTGGCAAAAGAGATGAATGTATTTTCAAGATGGCACTACTTGCAGGATGTGGCTAGTCTCAAATGTTTAAGGAACTATCTATAGTAGTAATTCACCTTGAAATGAATATTCAATGCTTATGTAACAATTAAAATGTTGGGTGATAACTTGATTTTTTTGAATTATTTTTTAATTATGATTTTTGAAAACGAGGTGAGTAGACTTGGGTTGTTACAGTTGGCCCTTCAATTATTTTTTTTTCCAGTGTGTTTCTTTTGATCCTATTGAAAATTATTTATATCCATCCCTGATATTAAAGAAGTTGCTTGCATGTTTTCCTTCTCATTGCTCTATTTAAAATGGTTCATATCCATCCTTGAAATTAGAGTAGTTGCACTATATCTATGTTATTGTTTTATTTGTTTTCCATGTATTTTTAATGGATTGATAGATGAAGCAACAACTATAATAATTGGTGAATTGAATTGATTATTGGCAATGTTGTCATTTTCATATCGAACCATATCCTATGGCAACATAAAAGCTCTATTTTACTTCAAAAGGTCTATTATTATTTTTTATCTACAACTTTTTCATGGCCAGTGGGTTATGGCTTATTACTAAGGGGAGTAATTGCCATGATAATGGGTTGAAGTGCTGCTAGGCATGTTCAATCCAAGTGAATTTGGATGAATAGAGCTCGAACCAACCTTAAGGTATTCTAAGATGGATGGTGTATTCCATGTTGTGTAATTCAACCATAGTAGGTGAAAGCTGCAATTAACTTTGTTGGAAACCATGAAAAAAGCGATTGATTCTCTTCACAATATCAATCCTCAAGAGTCAATACAATGGGTGCATGTTGTATATAAGACCCTACCAAGAGGACTGATATAATTTTTTTTTAATTCTATTTACTTTCCATTAGAATATGACAAGAAAAATATATGGAAACACAAATTTAACTTAGATGTGAAAATTTTATCTAGCTGAAGTTGGCATCCTAAAATGTAGAACTTGTTGTGCATGCTTAGTTCTTGACTCCTTATATTCCCTTTGCTTCTTATTTGTTCTAGTATGTTTATTTGTATCCTATTTAAAATGGTTCATATCGATCCCTGATATTAAAGAAGCTGCTTGCATGTTTTTCTTCTCATTGCTCTATTTGATCATATCTTCTTTATTGGGTCATTGAATGATCAAGTTATAATGGTCATATAAGTGTACAATTTTTTTTTTTAAGGTTTAAGGTCCTTTTTTCTCTTATTGGCTCTTAATTATTTGGTTCCATCTCTTGTATTTTTTCTTTTCCTTTAGTTGCTCCATTGTTTGGAAGTTGCCTTGCTTTTTTATAGACAACACACTTTCTTTGGTGATTTTAAAGGAGTTTCTTTATTTTAGCTAGCTTTGAGTAGTGTGATACCTCTACCATATCTTAAAGGATTTATTTCCACAATATCCTCTTGATGTATATTTAGGATATGCCTACTATTTGAGGTGTGTGATAAGCTTGAACAAATATATAAGGTCCTTCACTAGAGTAGGTTACAAAACAAATATCACATGCTTCTTATTATTGGGAATTATTTTTTTCATCCATTTAACACTTAAGAATACTCCTTACATATTCTAGAGGATTTAGGATTTGGGGATGCTATTGTAACCAATTAATTAACAATGTGCTATGTCAAATTATATCTATGGGTTAGAATTTGCTCCATCTTGCTATGTATTGCTGAAAATATTCAAAACTCCTAATGTACTAAGGAGTTTCACTACTGATGTAATTATTTTAGATATGTTGATTTGAAATTAAGGGAGGATGCAATGTATTTCCTTATTTGGATTGTGAGATTTTTTTTTAAATGATGGTTATTTTGGGAAATGGAAATTAGAGTTGTTCTTACATACTTGGAGAACATATTTGGTTGTAAGATTATACATGTGTAATTTCCTTGCTATGAATAATGAATGATTTTTATGTGGTCAACTATGCGACCCTCTCTTGGGATTATATTTTCATAAGGTGTCATCTTTTAAGTGGATAAACTGCTCCCTGAAAACACTGTACAATTTAAATGGATTGATCGTATTGGAGATCATATTTTTTTATTTTCGACTCAAAACTATTATGTTTTGGTGAATAGTAGCATGTACTAATAAGCTTGTGAATTTCTTTATTGTTCCTGATGTAATAAATTCATGAAAGATAGGGATCTACAAAAAAATAAACTTGTATTCATTCTTGTAGTGTTGTTTGTTGGGTGCAATAAAAGCATTAATCAATATCGAGTAGAAAGGAGTGTACTTATAAAAGTTGATTATTACTCATTAATGTAAAATGCATATTTTCAAATTTGAGACGTATATTTCCAAGTTATGACTTTTTACATGTCATGTATAGATCTGAATTCTATTATGCATAATTCTATGGAAGTATAACTTTATATGTATATTAGAGGTCAATTATTTTCATTACGGCATTTTCGTTTCATATTGAATATGCCTTGTGATGTTTGAATATATTGAGAAACAAGTACAACTAAGTTAATTCTTCCTGGAATGTATTATTAAATTTTTAGCACTTACCTTGAAGTTTAGTTTTCAAATTTATGTAATCATGGAACATGATTTAGTAGTGAGAGCTGCTGTAATGTTTATGTATTTTGTTAAAGGTATGCAAAGACAACACATTCATTTGGAGGGAATGTATTTAAAAAAAAAATCATGGTTCATTGCAGTTAGGTATACTTTATCTTTTATACTATGTTATGGATTCATTTGACCGTTGGGTTCTCATTGTTATAAGCCACACATCTTTAAGGTAGGACCATAGTTGATTGATTTTACTTTTATCTTAGGGTCTGGTAGTGTAGCTTATTAAACTTATTGCTATAGTAATTATTGGATGGCTCTTATATAGTTTTTGTATTTAAGGATTCAATGTGTTTGGGTGTTTTGTGCTATGTGTGACTATCATAGTGTGGTGAAAATGTTATATAATCTTATTATGGCTATATACACCTTTAAGGTTAGTATTATGGTGGAGTAATGATGGTTAAGGTTTGGCAGTTGGTATTATTGTATAACTTATCTGGATTCACATGGGGGGTGGGAATTTATGTATTATTTGTTTTGGATGATTGAAAATAGCTAGATGTTTTATCATACTGTAATTATGTAAATCAAACCTTAAATGTTATGGCTTTCTAGTTTTGTATGAATTTTTTTTTTTAATTTATCCGAGAGATGTTTAACATAATTATGATACTGTTAAAGGACATATGACATGATCTCTTAAGAGTGTTGAAAAATACAATATATTTGGGAGATTATTTTAGTTATGTTGAACAACTCTTGAGAAGAGGTGATTTGCATGATTGTTTAGCTTGAAGTGTTTTGGCTTGATCCCAAAAACTATCTTTTGCCTTCTTTCCAAAGCTGCCAAAGCTCAACTTTGATTTTTCCATGTTCTTTATATATTTTATTTAGGTGAGACCCTAAGAGAGTGGTTTAAAACCACCCTCTTAGGGTCTAAGAGAGTGGTTTAAAACTTCCCTCTTAAGGTCTAAGAGGGTGGTTTTAAACTACCCTCTTAGGCCTAAGAGGTCATAACCCTAAGAGGGTGGTTCCAACTACCCTAAGAGGGAATTTTAGAACCACCCTTTTAGTCCTAAGAGGGTGGTTCCAACTTCCCTTGTAGTCCTAAGAGGGTAGTTATAAAACACCCTCTTAGACCCTAAGAGGGTGGTTTTTTGAGGCAATTTTTAGCTGTCGTCATATGTCACAAAATTTTTACGATGCCCTCATAGAAAATGATTGAATAACCACCTTTAAAGGTCTTTAAGGGTGGTTTATAACCATTTTTAAAGACCTTTTTTGGTGTAGTTTAGAAGAATTTGATTTATCTTTACCCATAAAACTTTTGATTTAGCTTTGCCTAGAAAACTTTTGATTTAGATTTGCTTGGAGGACTTCTAATATAGCTTTATAGATTTGAATTTAAACAAATTTCTAAAGGAATTTTATATTTCCTATAGGAAAATGTCACACAAGAATTCTAATATATAGACTTACCTCTAAGAAATATATCCAAAAGGACTTATGATATGTGCCAAAAGACGATGACTTACCTCTAAACAAATATCATAGAGGGATTTATGATGTGATTGATTCAAAAATAGATTTACCTCCAATAAAAGGACTCCATTATGGATATGGAACATATTTCCCCTATGACTATATGTGATGAGGGTATTTTTGATTATCCTATATAGAAAATTGAACACTCTATTGAGGCCATACAATAATTTACATGGATCTAAAAATGATATGCTCATAAAATTAATAAGACTCAAGATTTGATATATTGTCATCAACACCTCTAAAATATGTATTTTTCATCATATGACAAGGTAGAGATGATTTTAAGAGATGTAGGTATAAATATAAAAATATAGAAGGTTTTATCATCAACACATTTGAAATTCATAGTAGTCATCATGTGACATGATGAAAATGATATGTACAACAATTAGAGATTAAGAGAGAAAAATGCATGATGGAAGGAAGATAACTAATTTGTGGAAGCTTTGATGTAAATATTACAAGATGGGAGAAGGATGGTCTACTAGAATTAGTCATCTAGTAAAGGAAAAATAATATATCCTATCTAGGATCATCATTTGCATGTCATTGTGGATCCTTTTGATATAAAAAATCAGTCCAAGTGGAGGTAGTCACATGCATGCATATAGATATAAAGTCAAGAAGATGCAAATGCAACTAAAAAAAACATGCAACTAATGCAAATATGAATTCAATAAGATGTGAGCAATGACAAGAAGTTTAAGGTAAATAGGTAGCCAATGCAAAATTATATGTAATATATTTTAAGATGTATTATGTTCATTGGTTCTTTAAGTTCTTTTCTATCAAGTGTGGTGAGGCAATAAGCACTTGAACCATACTTGGTGGTTATGATGTATGGACCTAGACCATTTGGCTTAAATTTACCCTTGACCTTAGTTTTGGTGTTCATTTGATTTTTTCTCTTTGGGACTATGCCACCAACCTCCAAAGAGAATAATTGTACCTTATTTCCATAGGTATATTTAAGCCTTTGCTTACTAGACCCTTAGGTGCTCTAATACATGGATCTACTTTTCATAAAGCATTTCTAGTTGTTTGATTTAACAAAGATGACATTTTTCTATGATATAGAAATCTTGCAACATAATATGCAAAAAATATCTAGCTCAAAGGGGAGGACAACTTCATTTCTATAGATCAAAATATAGGAAATCACACCAATGGTAGTTCTAACACTAGTGTGGTATACCCATAAAGTAGGATAAAACTAGATGTGCCAATATTTACTAGTCTTGCTAATGAGCTTATTGGAATTTTGATAAGGATTTTTTTAGAAGCTTTAGCTTGGACATTACCTTGAGGATAGTATGACATGGACTATTTGTGCTAGATATTATACTTAGAACATTTTCTTGAAAACTTTTATTCTTGAAGGGTGTTTCATTGCCAAATATTAGCACAAAAGGATGTCATAACAACTAAGGATTTGGTTAAGTATAAACTTAAAGACTTGGAATCTAGTGGTTGAGGCTAATGGTATGGCTTCAACCCCTTGGTGAAGTATTTAGTACCCAAATATAAGGTTTGTTTATTGTTGTTGGTTGGTTGTGATATAGTGATATTCATGATTTGGGAAAAGGATCCACCAAATTAGAGGTTATTTTGTGCTAGATAGTTCAAGGGACCATATTTAGGATGATCATTTGAGATGTCCTCCACCTCATATTTATCTTCATCAATAATCAACTTGGGGTAGACTAGGATGAGGATATTTACATTAATAGACTATGCAAATTAAAAGAGGCTAGGATCTATAAGGAATTAGAAATAGAGTATATTACATCATTTGGGTCATGTAAATGTATATTTATTGGTACATACTTAGGAAATTAGATTACTTTAGGAAGAAGTTATATAGTTACTTCATGCAATGTAATAAATGCAAAAGTATCAATGTGCAAGTTGTATATGTGCAAATTATCCCTTGCACAACTATGTAGAGTGTTGGCCAAGAAACCTATATTCCTATATAAAGGGCCATATACATAGACATAGTTAAGGGAGTGTGATAGGAAGTGCAATAGAGTGTGTGAGTGATAAGCTCAGATCTCATTTGTGAGCAGTAGCTTTAATCATGGAGTGTTCATTTCCTCCATAGCTACTTTGTATTCATTTCCTTCATTTTTATTTATAGCATATTTTTAGTCATCTCATAGATTTACTTTCTATCATATTATTATGCATATTGTGATTTCTATCTCCCATTACATGTTGTATAAAAAGCTAACGTAAGGAGTGATGAATCATTATAATCCTCCTCATCTCAATCTATTCTATTCAAAGATATGGTAACATCATGGAATTATTATCACATTGATCAATATTATCAAAATTTCCTTCACTATTATAAGAATAATAAGGAAAATATTTTCTATGGATAGGGATGTAACCTATCCCATAGTATCTCATTTAGGATTTGGTTTGAAGAACATGAACTTATACTGAGAGGGGGGGGTGAACAGTATAAGATAAAACCATTTAATAATTTTAATTTCAGATAGCAGTGGCATCAACATAACATTAAACAAGACAGAAAGCATCACACATAAAAGACCCATTTTAACGTGGTTCACCCAAGGTGGGCTACTCCACGGATAAAACTTTTCCTCTAAAAGTTATATCAAAACCTCTGGGAATCCTTCCCGATTACAATGTTTATGAGCCTCAGCCCAAAGGAGACACCTTCCCCTAAATCTGCTTTGCTAGTGATCCTCTAGAAGACCTCTATCTCTTTTGCCCTTAGCAAGTGGAACTCTTTCCACGAAAGACACCTGTCTTCCCTGCTCTGGATGGAGATCTCTGTCCTCAACTCTGTCACAGCAAGCTGGTCCTCTTTTCTGCACCAAAACACAGTCCTTCGATATGGCACAATTCTGTCCTCTTTCTTTGTTCTTTTCGGCACTTGGTTTGGAAAACAATTCTTCACTGTCTGCACAACTACAGCAGCACAGTCTTCTTAAATTACAGCAGCATTCTCTTCTCAACTTACAGCAGCACTTGATCACTATTTGTTCTTCACAACCGTTCGCAATTATAGCAGCATCTACTGCGCACACTTTTCTTTCTATTACCCAAACTGTGTGAACACAGTCGCAATCACAACAGAATCTTCTCTGCACAGTCTTCTCATAAACAACAACACATTCTTCATGTATACAACAGCATAGACTTCTACACTTAGAAGATTCAACGAAATGCACTTTGATGCTGTAGTCGGACTTCGCTCTCTGCTTCTTCGATGGTCGAACCTTGCTTGTCGCACTAACTCTACGAACGCCACACTTCGAAAGCACACATCGATCGATACCCAAAAATGCTCAAACAGTCCTCCTTTAATACTCACAATCTCAAGATGAAATCTTGTTCTTTAGTCGGCTGATCAATCTTCTAACACGTCGACTGTAAAACCTTATCCTTCGTCGGCCAAGGTTAACTTCATCGGCTTCAACCGCCTCTACTGTCCTGTAGCTTTTCTCGTGCGAAGCTCAAACATGTCGTGATATCGCTATGCCTTGGTCTACCGTACACCTTCTTTGGTTTGTTGTCACGAAATCGCTACACTACAGCCTTTGCTGACGTCATCATAAATCTTGTCACGAAATCGCGACGCTCTAGACTTCACTGCCTTCTTCTCCATTGTTGTCATGAAATTGTGACACTACAACCTTTGTCGACATCATCATGAAACTTGTCACGAAATCATGATGCTCTAGACTTCATTGCCTTCTTCTCCATTGCTGTCACAAAATCATGACACTACCTTTTAACGTCATCATGAATCTTGTCACGAAATCGTGATGCTCTAGACTTCACTGCCTTCTTCTCCACTACTGTCACGAAATCGTGACACCTTTGCCTCTTGTTGACATCATCATGATTTTGGTCACGAAATCATGATGCTCTGGACTTCAAAGCCTTCTTCCACGCAACTATCGTGAAATCGTGACACCTTTGCCTTTTGCTGACGTCATCAGCAACTCTGTCGTGAAATCGTGACACCTCTTGCTTCTTCATCCTTTTCTTGGTTTGCACTAGCAAAAATGAAACATGTCACGAAATCATGATGCTTTCGCTGCCTTAGGATCTTTCTTGCCAACTGCTCATGAAACTGGAACATGTCACGAAATCGTGACACTTTCTGCATCCGTACAACTTCTTCGAAACTTGTCACGAAATCGTGACACTTCCTGCAACTCAACACTGCCAACTCAACTTGTCGCGAAATCGTGACACTTTCTGCATCCGTACAACTTCTTCGAAACTTGTCGTGAAATCGTGACACTTTTTCCCGTTGTGCTTCTGCCTTCCTGCATGTCGCGAAATCATGACAGTTTTGGCCGAACTTTCTCTCTCCTCAAACATGTCGCGAAATCGTGACACTTTTGCCCGCTTTGCCTCTGCCTTCTTGCATGTCGCGAAATCATGACTTTCTCTCTCCTCAAACATGTCGCGAAATCGTGACAGTTTTCCGATAGCTACGCAAACTTATTCTACTTTATCTTTTTCTGGATTTTTGGCAAGCTGGGCTACTCCGATTTTCTTGGAGACTTACTGACCAACTGAAACCTTCAACAAAAACACATCCTTGGACATAAAAACAAATTGCTCCAATAGTTCCTCGACATCAAAAACAACATCTACCAATAGCTCCTTGACATCAATGACAACAACTAAACTTAGGCAAAAGCAATGTACTCAAGGTACCCAAAAATTGCCAACAATCTCCCCCTTTGTCATTGATGGCAACCCTTAACTAAAACACATCTTTCAAGAGCCAAAACTGAAAACAATCTCTCCAAGTTTTGCTCCCCCTGATTTGAAGCTTTCCTCTTCTCTTGAAAACTCTCCCCCTTACTTAACTCTCTCCCCCTTTGTCATCAATGGCAAAGGATCACCTTTGGGGCTTGGGACTAAGAAAGAGCCTCTCGGCTTGGTCCCTCCCCCACCTCCTGATGAGGTGATTAATCTCGAGGTGAGAGTACAACTCCCAATTTCTCCCTTAGATACTCAAACGTATCTTTTGGAAGGGGTTTGGTGAAGATATCTGCAATTTGCTCTTTAGTGGGTACATATTCTAGCTTGACCTGCTTCTCTTGCACTTTTTCCCTTAGAAAATGATACTTGATAGAAATGTGCTTCGTCCTTGAGTGCATTACCGGATTTTTAGAAATACTTATGGCACTTGAATTATCACAAAGAATAGGAATAGGTTGTTCATGCATGACTTTGAAATCCTCCAAGGTTGTTTTCATCCATAAAACCTGAGTACACCCAGCCACTACTGCTATGTATTCAAACTCTGCTGTAGATAAGGAAAGCGAAGGTTGTTTCTTACTTAGCCAAGAAACCAGACTCTTTCCCAGAAAGAATGCTCCACCACTAGTGCTCTTCCTATCATCAATACTGCCTGCCCAATCTGCATCTGTATAGGCTGTGAGGGTGAAATCACCACCTTTGGGATACCAAAGCCCAAAATCCATAGTGCCCTTCAAATATCTGAATATCCTCTTGACTGCCATAACATGAGATTCTTTTGGAGCTGCCTGAAATCTTGCTACTAATCCAACGGCCTGCATGATATCCGGTCTGGTAGCTGTACTATATAGTAAACTGCCAATCATAGATCTGTACAATTTCTGATCTGCTACTGGGGATTCATCATCCTTACTCAGATTGCACCCTGTAATCATTGGAGTACATACAGGTTTGCTGTCCATCATCCCAAATTTTTTTAACATCTCTTTGATATATTTTTCTTGAGAAAGAAATATACCATTTTTTGATTGCGCAATCTACAGTCCTAAAAAGAATGACAGCTCTCCAATCATGGACATCTCGAATTCCTTTTGCATGGTGTTAGCAAAAACTTTGCACATCCGAGTATTATTTCCCCCGAAAATAATATCATCGACATAAACAACTATGATAATCATATCATCACCTTTATTCTTAATGTACAAGTTGCAATCTGCCATGCCTTTCCTGAACCCTTGTTCATGAAGATACCCATCAAGTCTTGAGTACCAAGCCCTGGGTGCTTGCTTTAACCCGTACAGTGCCTTTTTTAGTTTACACACATAGTCTGGCTGTTCTGAAAGAGACACACCTTCTGGCTGTTCTACATAGACTTCTTCATCCAACACTCCATTTAGAAAAGCAGACTTTACATCCATTTGAAACACTTTGAAAGAATTGAAACTAGACAGGGCCAAAAACATTCGATCGCTTCAAGACGAGCAACAAGCGCAAACGTCTCTTCGAAATCAACACCTTCGACTTGAGCATACCCTTCACAGACTAACCTGGCTTTGTTCCTGACAATCTTTCCATCCTCATTAAGTTTATTTCTGAAGACCCATTTTGTGCCAATGACATTCTTATTCTTAGGTCTTGGAACCAAGTCCCAGGTTTCACTTTTCTCTATTTGATTTAGCTCTTCATCCATTGCTTGTACCCAAAAATCATCTGTACATGCTTCACTAAAATTCTTTGGCTCAATCTGAGATAACAATGAAACATTTGCAGATTCATGTGAAGAAATGACTCTTCTTCTCGTTTGCCTGCTATTTGGATCACCGATGATCAAGTCTTTGGGATGATGTTTCTGAACATACCGTGAAGGGGTTTTGGGAAGCAGTTGTTGTTTTTCCTCTTCTTCATCTGACACTTCTCTGAATTCTTCTTGACAGATTCCATCACTGAGTTCCTTGACTGGTTCTCTTATTCCTGTCTTTTCATCTATTGTCACATTTATGCTCTCTACAACTGTATGAGTTCTTTTGTTGAAGCATCTGTAGGCCTTACTTTTGCTGGAATATCCAAGAAAAATTCCCTCATCACACCTAGGATCAAACTTACCTGGATTTTGATCTTCCCTTCTGATGAAGCACTTACTCCCGAACACTTTGAAGTGTTTAACTGTAGCTGGTCTTCCTTTCCACAGCTCATAGGGAGTTTTATGATGATTGACTCTGAGTTGAGCCCTAGTAATGATGTGGACTACTGTATTTACTGCTTCTCTCCAAAAACCATCTGAAAGTTTTGACTCATCTAACATTGCTCTCGCCATATTTTCAACAGTTCTATTTTTTCTTTCAACTACTCCATTTTGTTGAGGAGTTCTTGCTTCTTGAATATTCTCTTTTGATTCCATGTTGTTCACAGTATTCCATGAATTCATTTGAAGTGAACTCTCCTCCTCTATCTGATCTTAAGCATTTGATTCTCTTGTCAGTCTCATTTTCAATCATTTCTTTAAAAATTTTAAATTTTTCAAAAGCTTAGATTTTTCTTTGAGAAAAGTAACCCAAGTCATTCTCGAGTAATCATCTATAAACAACATGAAATAGCTATCTCCCTGAATGCTCCGAGTTCCGGTAGGACCACACAAATCAGTATGAATAAGATCCAAGGGTTTGGATGAGGAATACCCTTTCGATTTGAAACTGGTTCTGGTCTATTTACCATGTTGACAAGGACCGCAAATGATGTTTTGAGGCCTTTTTATTTTGGGCAAGTCTCTAACTGCTTCCTTGTTACTAATACTAACCAGATTATCAAAACTCAAATGTCCCAATCTTTTATGCCACAACCAACTCTCATCTTCTTGAGTTAGAAGGCATTTTTCTCTTTTTATCTCACTCAGCATGTAAAGATTGTTTGGAGTCCTTGTAGCTTTAGCAATAAGCTTTCCATTTAATTCTTTACTTATCTCACATCTATCAAAAAAGAAAGATACTATGTGCCCTTGATCACAAAGTTGACTCACACTAAGCAGATTATGTCTTAGCCCTTCTACATAAAGCACGTTTTCTGTTTTGGATTTCCCATCCAAACTAAGAGTTCCTTTACCACGGATCTTTGCGGACTGTTATCTCCAAAATTGATCTGTTCCTCTGTTTGCTTCTTTTAAAGAACAAAATTTTTCCTTTTTCGCAGTCATATGTTTTGAACAGCCACTATCAAGATACCATTTTTCTACTTTGTCTTGAGCATGAAAAGCAGTTTGAACTATCATTGACTTAGATTTTATCACATTCCTCCTTTTTGAGACCTCAAAGCTAAATTTATCCAAGCTGCACATCCTTGCTATATGCCCAAAATTCTTGCACTTGTAACACATGATATTTTTATTCATAAGAGGTGCAAATGAGTTAACATTTTCCTTACTATGACTCTTCAGAGATTTATTGCAATGCATAGCTATGTGACCAAATTTTTTACAGGAAAAACAATATCCATGGAAGGTATTATGTAACCTGTTTTGATGCCTTGGAAGTTTGTTCTTCTTGCGATCAACTGGAATCCATTGCTCTTCAGAATGAAGATTGTTCTTGCTTGAAGACCCTGTTTCATACATGGTGATGCCATCCTTCTTTTCACATGGAAAATTCTGTCTGAGAGTTGACTGTTCTAACTTTACTCTAAGAGACATAATCTCTCCTTCTAGTTTCTCACAATCAGCTACCTTTTCTTTTAGAACTTCTGTTAAAACTTGTTCAATCTTCTTCCCTTCTTCAGCAAGAATTTTGAAATCTATAATATGTTGAGCCAATTCTGATCTTGCTATCTCTTTTTCTTGACAATGCTGCTTAAGAACATAATTCTCTTCCCTGAGTTTCTCAAGCTTTCTCAAGGCCAAGAAGAATTCACTCTTGAGATCGAATTCAAACTTTTTTGAATTTACATGTTCCTCTGTTAGATCCTTCTCCAAGCTGTTAGGCTTTTTTTGGAGAGACCTGCTCTGATACCAATTGAAGAACATGAACTTATACTGAGAGGGGGGGTGAACAATATAAGATAAAACCATTTAATAATTTTAATTTCAGATAGCAGTGGCATCAACATAACATTAAACAAGACAGAAAGCATCACACATAAAAGACCCATTTTAACGTGGTTCACCCAAGGTGGGCTACTCCACGGATAAAACTTTTCCTCTAAAAGTTATATCAAAACCTCTGGGAATCCTTCCCGATTACAATGTTTATGAGCCTCGGCCCAAAGGAGACACCTTCCCCTAAATCTGCTTTGCTAGTGATCCTCTAGAAGACCTCTATCTCTTTTGCCCTTAGCAAGTGGAACTCTTTCCACGAGAAGACACCTGTCTTCCCTGCTCGGTTGGAGATCTCTGTCCTCAACCACTGTCACACAAGCTGGTCCTCTTTTCTGCACCAAAACACAGTCCTTCGGTATGGCACAATTCTGTCCTCTTTCTTTGTTCTTTTCGGCACTTGGTTTGGAAAACAATTCTTCACTGTCTGCACAACTACAGCAGCATAGTCTTCTTAAATTACAGCAGCATTCTCTTCTCAACTTACAGCAACACTTGATCACTGTTTGTTCTTCACAACCGTTCGCAATTAAAATAGCATCTACTACGCGCACTTTTCTTTCTATTACCCAAACTATGCGAACACAGTCGCAATCACAATAGAATCTTCTCTGCATAGTCTTCTCATAAACAACAACACATTCTTCATGTATACAACAGCACAGACTTCTACACTTAGAAGATTCAGCGAAATGCACTTTGATGCTGCAGTCGGACTTCACTCTCTGCTTTTTCGATGGTCGAACCTTGCTTGTCGCACTAACTCTGTGAACGCCACACTTCGAAAGCACACATCGATCGATACCCAAAAATGCTCAAACAGTCCTCCTTTAATACACATAATCTCAAGATGAAATCTTGTTCTTTAGTCAGCTGATCAATCTTCTAACACGTCGGCTGTAAAACCTTATCCTTCGTCGGCCAAGGTTAACTTCATCGGCTTCAA
This sequence comes from Wollemia nobilis, assembly GCA_028583015.1. NCBI lineage: Eukaryota > Viridiplantae > Streptophyta > Pinopsida > Araucariales > Araucariaceae > Wollemia > Wollemia nobilis. The sequence goes on from JAQPPZ010016965.1 coordinate 1,748,130, forward strand.
CCGCCTCTGCTGTCCTATAGCTTTTCTCGCACGAAACTCAAACATGTCATGATATCGCTATGCCTTGGTCTGCCGTACACCTTCTTTGGTTTGTTGTCATGAAATCGCTACACTACAGCCTTTGTTGACGTCATCGTAAATCTTGTCATGAAATCACGATGCTCTAGACTTCACTACCTTCTTCTCCGTTGCTGTCATGAAATCGCGACACTACAGCCTTTGCTGACGTCATCATGAAACTTGTCATGAAATCATGATGCTCTAGACTTCATTGCCTTCTTCTCCTGCTGTCATGAAATCGTGACGCTACAGCTTTTGCTGACGTCATCATGAATCTTGTCATGAAATCATGACGCTCTAGACTTCACTGCCTTCTTCTCAACTATCATGAAATCATGACACCTTTGCCTCTTGCTAACGTCATCATGATTTTGGTCACGAAATCGTGATGCTCTGGACTTCAAAGCCTTCTTCTCGCAACTATCGTGAAATCGTGACACCTTTGCCTTTTGCTGACGTCATCAGCAACTCTGTCGTGAAATCGTGACACCTCTTGCTTCTTCATCCTTTTCTTGGTTTGCACTAGCGAAAATGAAACATGTCACGAAATCGCGATGCTTTCGCTGCCTTAGGATCTTTCTTGCCAACTGCTCGTGAAACTGGAACATGTCACGAAATCGTGACACTTTCTGCATCCGTACAACTTCTTCGAAACTTGTCACGAAATCGTGACACTTCCTGCAACTCAACACTGCCAACTCAACTTGTCGCGAAATCGTGACACTTTCTGCATCCGTACAACTTCTTCGAAACTTGTCATGAAATCGTGACACTTTTTGCCCGCTGTGCTTCTGCCTTCCTGCATGTCGCGAAATCGTGACAGTTTTGGCCGAACTTTCTCTCTCCTCAAACATGTCACGAAATCGTGACACTTTTTCCCGCTTTGCCTCTGCCTTCCTGCATGTCGCGAAATCATGACTTTCTCTCTCCTCAAACATGTCGCGAAATCGTGACAGTTTTTCTAGCAGCCTGCAAACTTATTCTACTTTATCTTTTTCTGGATTTTTGGCAACTGGGCTACTCCGATTTTCTTGGAGACTTACTGACCAACTGAAACCTTCAACAAAAACACATCCTTGGACATAAAAACAAATTGCTCCAATAGTTCCTCGACATCAAAAACAACATCTACCAATAGCTCCTTGACATCAATGACAACAACTAAACTTAGGCAAAGGCAATGTACTCAAGGTACCCAAAAATTGCCAACATGGTTTATAGAGGCTATTTTATGCCTTGATCATATAGGCCTAGTCCTTTACATCGATATCTCATATTGGAAAACATCAACTTTAGAATGGCATGTGAGTTTAACAAAAAGCATGAGGTATCCTATGATTCAATCAGGTAAGGATTATTACCATGGATCTAGTCATGATTGGAAATTTGAACACAAATGAAGGAGCAACTTCCTATTTGCACTATTGTACCCTCATTACTAGAAGGTAAGCATGTGGTTCGAGAAAATGAAGGGATCTTGACTAGGTCCAAGACAAATTGATTATTATTTGAATTAGGCTTTACATTGATGGTGTTTAATTTATTATATTGTATTTAAGATGTTCTACTAGGTAAGTTATTTATATTAAGAGACTTAATGCATTAATCATAGGATATTTAGAAGAAGAAAAAATATTCAAGAGATGGATGTAGAGAAGGGCAAAGAAATGTTTTTGGATTATTGACCTCAATTACTTGAATAAAAGTGAAGGGTTTAGGGTTGGATGGAAAATTATGTATTGCTCTTATATTAATATTTAAATCACTGATGAAGAGTTGAGGGGATGACCCACATATCATGGATCCATGGCCTCTCAAGAAGAATATTTTAAGTTAAGTCATATAGCATGACATAAAAGAGAGTGTTGAGAGTCTGGGGTCTAACTCTAAGGTGTAAGGCTATAGTGCCACTAGCCTCATGTTCCCCATTGTCAAAAGTACTAATGATAATATCATATTCCTCCAAGTCTTGTTTTGTTAGCCCAAAATTATTAACAAATTTTAGGCTATATAAATCAAGATCAAAACCATTATTGACTAGGATTTGTTTATAGAACTTGTTATTGATATGTACTATTATGTATAATGAGAGATCTATGACCATATAGGATTGAGGGATATCATCCTAATGGAATGATATGATGGTATGGTTAGCCCCAATGGAACCTAATATGGATGTAAGGTCACCAAGATCAAGGTCTTAAGGAATTAGTTGTTCACTCAAATTTTTTATTAAGATATCTCCATGGGAAAAAGAAGACTTAAGAAGTTCTAGGAAGGAGATATTGGTTGGGGTACTCTAAAGTTGATAAAGCAAATTAAAAGCATACTTAGCCTTGATTCCTAATTGGATTATTAGAGGAGGTCCTTTGGTTTGAGAAGTTCATTTTGCATGAAGGACCAAAGGAGGTCTTAAAGGTTGATCAAATGGTTGATTTATGTGTTGTTGTTTGGTTACAATACAAATATGAGAGATATGATGAATATGATTAGAAGAATAGAGCATAAAAACCATCCCTTGGTTTATATGTGGTACATTATTATAGTTAATGTTATATTCTACATTTTGGAAGATTTCTTAATATTTATTAGAATGAGGTTGAGGGTTGGGTCCATTAATTATAATTTATCCATTGTCACTAAGGTGTATTGCTAATTGACATAAAAAAAAGAAGAATTTTTCCTTTTGGGTTTAAAATGTTTGATAGGTAGAAGTTCTATCATTTTGGATCTTAGGAGTTGATCTAGGATGGATAAAAGAGGTTTTTCCAATTGGTAGTACCTCCTTTTGGGTTATTATTATTATGGTTTCCCAAAAATAAACTTTTAAATGTTTGTGGTAGCACGAGTGTCATGACCCTTCTTAGCAGTACTAATCCTTCAAGTTGGACTATGTTTTATGAATACTTTTAATGCTTAGTTTTATGGTTTTAATGGTTACATGCTTTTGATATTGTGTCCATTTGTGCATAAGAATATGGTATTATTGATGTGCTACTTGGTTGTAGTATTAGGTACTCTCATGGATGGACAATATTTTTGGCCATAGGGAAATGAGAGACCATATTGAAGGGGAAATGATGACCAAATGACTCAGGGTAACATGAATGAATACCCTCTTTCATGTAGGTGCATTATTGATTTTCTTATTCTCTTGTTCATACCTTTGGTCCAAGAAAGTTTCTTGCAATGAGCCTCCTTAACATGAGAAGATGATAGGTATATCTTAAATAAGGATCCACTCATTTAGAGAAAAAAAAGGTACAAAACAATGATAGAGTGCTTTTGTTCTTAGCATGATGTTTTAATCCTCTTTCACTTATGATTGTGTTTATATGGTATCTTGGTTTGGACTAGATATATTTAATCAAGAGCTTTTTTTTTTTTGCTATGTTAGCATTAATCTCATGTTAGTATTAATCAATAGAAATATTAATGTTATCCTAATGTTAGATTTTAATATTAATCAATAGAATGATTAATGTTAGTATTACTATTTCTAACATTAATATTAGTGAGAGCGGGAGTCCAAGGAAGTTGGACTGCAGGTGAAGAGAGGTAGAGGATGGCAAATTTGAGGATGGTGATATTGTTGTGGTTAATCTTGATGCTATAATTAGAGATAATATTGAGTTTAAGGGCCCCTTGATACTAGTGGAATGTGAAAACTAGGACCCAAGAAAATCCATATGCAGGGCCCATTCTTTCTCGAAACAAGCTAAAGAAAATCTTGTTCCATCATAGCCCTGTGTCCAAAATAGGAATTTTAAACCATCAATTTCGTATGCCAAAGTGGTGGTGAACTTGTATGGTCCTTTTTTAAAATAATATTTTGATCTTACACCACTTTTTCATCAGTTGCAAATCCCAAGTGACTTCATAAAAATGGCTCAAGAAGAAGGTTCATGGAATTTAAAGGGTAAACTTTAGGGTGGCAAGATTGATATAGATTTTATATGAATATGGGTAATATCTACGTGGTGGCCATTAGGATCATTGAATATTTTTTCCATTCTAAAATTATTCTTAATTAAACTTAACTACAAAAAATATTCCAAATGTATCTTGGAAGGAGGACCATGGTTGTTTTGTTTCTCTAGAATTGGAGAATAGACTTCAACCCCTACAATCAAAAGGTCAACCTGGTCATTTTTTGTGTTAGGTTAACTAGTTTATAACTACACTTTTGGTACTAAGACATTCTTAGAGGTATAGTGAAAGACATTGGAGAGGTAGTCTCAATACATGCGGTGACAAGAGTGAAATCTTATATGGTTTTTGCAAGGATGTGTGTTATGTGGATATCAATGTGGACCTACCAAGATGTATTGAGATTCTATCAGACCTAGGTACATGGAATCAAACAATTTAATATGAGAATATGCCATTATAGTGCCAAGGGTGTGGAAAGCACGGTCAAATTAAGCACCTTTATCCAGCCCAGCTATCTACAACTAAAGAAAAATACATGGAGAAAAAATGGATACATAAACAAATGGAGTTGGCTATTGAAGCCAAGGAAAATTAATGGAATTGTAACATTCCCTCTATTTTGGTTAAATAATCACTTGTAGAATGAGATACTACTAAAGTTATCTATGAGTGTAGGTGCATTCACTTCTTAGGGATTGGAAGAGATCAACACCCACCTCTGGTGAATATAGTGGTTGAAGCGTCAGGTAAGGTGGGTTATGATGTCATGCTTTATGCACCATGGCCTGTGGGTACATGAAAGCCCAAAGAAGGAAATTAATATAGGTCATTATGCTTCCTAAATTACATTAGGTTATAATTATGCTTATATTTTAGTAAGTGCATTATGCCAGTCGGATGAAGTTAATTTATTTAGAAAATAAATATCCATATTAAATAAATAAAATTTGATATATACATATACATAATAAAAAATAAAAAATATAAATATATAAGTAATAATAACAATGATATAATAAATTAGTAATATTTGGAAAATAATTTTATATATAGTAACATTTTATAAGAATGCTCCTCTGTCGGTTAAGCAATACGAGTACCACCTGGTGACTGTTTGAGGCAACCCTTGCATGATTTTTCCTGTGTCACCATAAAAATTACACTTGAGATTTATATAAGGGAGGTAGAGCACAATTTCATGGAATTTGGTAAAATCTGGGAAAAAAATCAGTCTTATGTGTGGATGAAATTATCTACGTTTAGTTCTAGTTTTGTTATTTTGTGGAGAAAAATCAGCGTTTAGCATCCTATGTTTGCTATGCGATAGAAATAGTCTCTACTATAGACTTATGATGAATTTGTGTCGACATCAAACTTCAGGTTGGATTCCTAATTATTGAAAAAAATGCTTGTAACCTTGTATGTGGAGTTTAATGTTTGTTTTTCCTTACTGTAGTTGATGCTATGGAATGAATTTGAAAAAATGGGCATATTTAAATTAAAAACTACATAACTATATCAAAAATATGAATCCCATTTAAAAGAAAATATTAAATTCATATAAGAAGCATTAGTCATTTTTTTTATATAGATATCCATTGGTTGAATATGGTATTAAAACTAAATCCGTGTAGAGGGAATTTGCATCCAAATTGTGCTTTTGCGTTTGTGTCCCTCTGCATTTAATAATTAGTAATGCTTATCATATTGAGCCATGCTGACCCAAATAATGCATTCTCGACTATCTCTCACCATAAAATTTGACAGTATACGACTCAATTTATTAACCAGAGGTGACTTGGAGGATGGGTATTATCAATACCAGTGAGCATTATTTTATTGAAGATGTGTGGTATGCTTTGTATCAAACTTGGGTGGTTGTATACTTAATGTGACCATAATAGAAGACCTTGTTTTTTATCTTAATCCTAAATGAGGAAACAAGAAAAAGAAAATCATATTGGACAACAAAAGTTGAATAACTTAAATTTATGAGTGATATCTAAATGTCGACCTATGTTGAGCGGTGTGAATATTTATGTGTAAGTTCTATTATAAAATTGTATCATCTGAATACCATTTAATTTTATTGAAGGCAATGATCTCATAAAATCTTTTGGACATAAATATAATGATTTTTGGATTTTTCTATATCATAAACATTGTTCATAGATTTCGAAATATAGAAGTTCACTTTACTGCATAATATCTTTTGTAATATGTTAGTCAATGAATTGATGAAATAAAATTAAAAAGAATTGAATTTCTATTTCTTTAGCTATATCAAACTATAGTGGCTTTAAGTGCTACCGCACATTGAATATCAATTTGTATAGTTATACCACTTCGATGTCCAAATTCCAAACCTTTTGCCGTAGCAAGTGTTTGATTTATTCAATAGGGAACTTCACAAAATCATACTGGACTCAAACCCTTTTTCTGTTTTAATTAAGAAAAGACAAATAATTTGTCAAAGAAATGTGGAACAATACTTCCAACTTCAAAGAGTGTGTCATTACCGCATGATGTTCTAGAAAAGGGTTGTAGGATGCATCATTGTTTTCCAAAAAAAAATTACCTTTTAAATATTGTTTTATAGTTGATAATCTCATTAGAAATTTCTAGGTGGTACGCTTGTCTAAATCTTTTCATTTTTTTAATTTTTCTTCTAGGGTTAGATATTGAAATTAGATGGCAACAAATTCATGGCTCAATTGATCCAAGCAAAAAAGAATTTTTATTGATTCCTTAACCATCGCCAAGCACCACCGCATTTAGCTTTGTATTCATAGAACATGAATCATTGACAGTGAGTTTTAAGGACCACCCTTTGAAAGCTTAGATAAATGAACTCCATAAGTTGGGTATTATATATAGGGAATTTAGGTTAAATGATATTGTATCTTGTACATAAAACTTAGCTTCGTACTTTAGAATATCTTCAAAGTAAATGAAAGAGGTTTAGTGTGTGGAAGTCTCTTTTCTATTCAGTAATATTTAGTGGAGTACTAAATAAGTTTTTTTTTTTTTTAATTTAACAATTGTATTAAACAATATAATTGTTATAATATGAATATCTATGGTAGAATAAAGACAAGAATAAGTTTTAAATGTCTTAGTTATGCATAAGTATAAATGCTTTATTAATGTTTTGTAAATGTCATAGTATAAATACTTTTATTTATGTTCATTAAATAGATTCAGTTAATTTTTTAATGTCTTTCATGAGTATTCAAGATGGTAAATTTGTTACAAAGAATTTATCTTTAATAGACTAGAACTTTTACATCATAGGTTATTAATATTTATTTTATGGTGAGTATATAAATCTCTAGTGAAGTAATTTTATTAATATTTTCATGTTAAGTATACTACAATAATAGTAGCAACGCTATCTTGAAAAAAAGAATTTCCATTTAAATATGGGTTCGTAACTAATGTTGAAAACAAACAATATATTTTTAGCCTCGGATAAGTTCTATAATTTTATATTGAACCATGATAAACTGGAAGAAAAACAATAACAATACCTAAAACTAAAATAAATTGACCGCCAAGAAGAATTATGTAAAAACAATAAAACCATCGAGGAGGATGGAATATGCCATCGAGAAGGATGTCATCCACCCAACTCCGACAACTCGCAAGAGGTGGTTGTTGTGATTTGGGGATAACCATTCTCTAGCAAGATTATAAGGGTTAGTGGATCTTATGCTATGGAGAGTAACGAACGATGGTATGGGACGTCATTCTAGGTTATCATACGAGGTAGTACGTGAGGGTTCTCACGATTCATAATCTAGTTGTGGAATAGCCAACAATAACTCAAGACTAGGGGAGCTAGTCTTAAGGTTGGAAGGTCCAACGATAGATGGTATGGGACGTCTTATCATCAACTACGATATGATCTGAGATACCTGGACCCAAAGCCAGAGTATTGGTGGGCCCTGATAGCATCCATAGAATGATGGACTGCTATCAGGCACCAGGCATAACAATGCTAACTCTAGCATGGGCTTAAAGCTTAATCATGAACCAGGATGAAGAAAAGGTCAGTGGGACCAATGTCCTCCATGCTACGAGATGGGGAAAATATGCATCCACCCTTCTAGGTGTTATGGGCCCTAGAAGGATAACCCCTTGTTGAGAACCCAGAACTCGAGCCAGGAGAAGGTGGGTCTCATAAATGGTAGCCTATTGCGGGATTTGGCCAATCTCGAGCACTCGTGATTCTGTCTGCAACGGTCGTTTATCTTGGAGTGTAGAAACTTATGCCTATGTACTAATATAAAGTTGGGTGTACATGTGTCAATTTGTGACTTTGCTTTTAAAATAAAATAAAATTTTGAATTTGAGATTTTGACAACCAGGTGAGTAGACTTGGGTTGTTACAGTTGGTATCCTAGCGAAAATCCTAGGTTGCAAATATATGATTTGTTGAATTGACATAGCTCTTTTGTCACCAGGTATAATGGTGGGGACCTCAAAAAGGGCAAATGCTACTCTGCAAGAGGGGCTTGCAGAAGTTTTGAGGAAGGGACTGAGATGACTCATGAGAGAGTTAGATCGTGTACAAACAATCGAAGCACCTCGACGTGTTTTGAGAAAAGAAAAGGAGCCAACAATAGGAAGGGCTGCACAAAATGATGATAACATGACTAAAATGATTCAGCTGATGCAAGAATAGTTGAATCAATAGAAGGAGCAAATGGAAATTCAAAGGGCTCAGATGAGTGAGCACATGGAATAGTAGAGAGCACAATTATCTCAACAACAAGAAATTATTACTCAGCAATAGAAGGTAATAGAAAATTTGACTAAAGGTAAAGAGTCAGAAAGAATACAAAGTGAATTTCTTGAGGGATCATCAAGAAGGAAAGTCGGTGTGGAATTACAAAAAGAAATAAAAAAGTTAGATATCTCTAAATTTTATGGGAAGGGGGATGGTGAAGTAGCTATAAATTGGTTAAGTGAGGTTGAGGGATACTTTTCCATTCAACCCCTATGTGCTGAATCTAAAACTACATGGGTTGTAGCACACTTAACGGGTCCTGCCAGATATTGGTGGACCACATATAAGAAAACTAGTCAAAAGGAGGCTGTTGACATTCCATGGGATGTGTTTGAGAAAGAATTCAGAGATAGATTCCTTACACCATAATTTTACATTGAGAAATATACAGAATTCACCAATCTTCATCAAGAAAACATGTCAGTGATAGAGTATTATCAAATATTTGTCCAATTACTAAAATATGCACCTGAATATGACAAACGTGAGGAGTTTAAAGCTCACAAATTTGTGCTAGGCTTGCATCCCAGAATTGGATCTCCTATTGGATGGATCAAGCCAAAGAATTTGATAGAAGCCTTTGATTTCGCACATTATGAAGAATTAAGCCAGAAGAATAAGAAGGCTTATTATCAAAGGTTTGAGAAAGATGAATCTAAGAAAAGAAGATACCCAAAACCCACTAAAGGAAAGGACCAATACAAGAAATATAGGGAAGGTGACCATTTCAGAGGGGACAACAGGAATAGAGGAAAATATCAGAGTAACAAAGGGCAACAAGATAGGAGAAACTTTCTAGAGAAAGTTGCATAGAGAAATGTGACACAAGAAAAAGGAAAGAATGTTACTAGTCAGAATAAATATGGGGACAGATGGAAGAACAAAGGTCCAAATGTATGCTTTATCTATGGAGCTAAAGATCATTATGCAAATCAATGCCCGGAGAGAGTAGATAAGAGAAAACCAGCTGAAGAAGCTCCTCACAGAATTTATGCTACCACAGGTAACCCCAATATTTTAGGGTAAGCCACTCCATTTATTTTAAAAGGAAAATTAGGTGAGAAATATGTTCGTATTTTGATAGATAGTGGTGCAACTAATAGTTTTATATCTTCTAGTATTGTGAGGGACATACCAGTAAGACCTAGGATTATGGAAAATGGGTGGCAAGTTGAATATGGATCAGGATAAACCTATATGGTCAACCAATATTTATTTGACTCCTAGATAGATATACCCCAAGGAAAAATAAACTGGCACCTGTATGTAGCACCTTTACATGCTTTTGATATCATCCTAGGTGTAGATTGGCTAAAAGCTCACAAAGCCCTATTAAATTTTGAAGAGAGATGGCTTGATTTCATGGATGATTCCAAACAATGAATCCGAGTCCATTGTAATCAAGTGACCCTAGAACCTCACTTACTAATTGCTATGCAAGTTAAAAGGGCCTTAAGGAAGGGTTGTAGGCTTTATGTGGTCAAAATGAACAAGAAAGAAGAAACTGAATCGAGCTCTACTCTATTCCAACAATATCTAGTTTTGAATGAGTTTAGAGATGTTTTTCCTGAAGACCTACCTAGACTTCCATCAAAGAGAGAATTTGATTTTTCTATTGAGTTATTACCAGGAGCAACACCCATAGCTAGAACCCCCTACCATATGACTTCCATTGAATTACAAGAGCTTAAAACTCAACTTCAAGATTTATTAGAAAAAGGGCACATCAAACCTAGTGTTTCACCATGGGGAGCACCAATTTTATTTGTTAAGAAGAAATATGGATCCTTGAGATTGTGTATTGACTATCGTATGCTCAATAAGATGACTATGAAAAACAAGTATTCCTTACCAAGGATTGATGATCTCTTTGATCAACTAAGAGGAGCAACAATTTTCTCAAAAATTGACCTTAGGTCAGGATACCATCAACTAAGAATTAAGGAGGAAGATACTTTCAAGACTACCTTTAGAACCCGTTATGGGCATTATGAGTTCACAGTGCTACCCTTTGGTTTGACAAATGCTCCTGCTACCTTCATGAACTTGATGAACAATGTGTTTCGGGAACAATTAGACCAGTTTGTGTTAATATTTTTGGATGATATCTTGATTTATTCTCGGAGTAGGGAGGAACATGATCAACACATGAGAATAGTCCTAGAAATTCTTAGGAAAAATTAGTTGTATGGAAAGTTATCTAAGTGTGAGTTTTATTCATCACAAGTGCAATATTTGGGTCACATAGTCTCAGCAGATGGGGTTGCAGTTGATCCTAAAAATATAGAAGCCATAGTAGACTGGCCAACACCCACCAACGTATCTGAAGTGAGAAGTTTTATGGGAATGGTAGGATATTATAGGTGATTTGTAAAGGGATTTTCAAAAATTGCCTTTCCCATAACCAATTTGCAAAGGAAGGGAAAAATTTTCAAATGGACTCCTCAATGTGAGGAAGCCTTCAAAATACTTAAAGAGAAGTTGACAACTGCACCTATTCTCTAGATTCTAGATCCAGGTAAACCATTCATAGTTTGTACGGATGCTTCTCTAGAAGGGCTAGGAGGTGTCCTAATGTAGAATGAGGTTGTTGTGGCATATGAATCTAGAAAACTTAAGAAGCATGAGGTTAATTATGCCACTCATGACTTAGAGCTAGTTGTCATAGTTCATGCCCTCAAAATATGGTGGCACTACTTATTGGGTAAACCCTTTGAATTAAAAATAGATCATCAAAGTTTGAAGTATATCTTCACCCAACCATTATTAAATGCTAGACAATGATGGTGGATGGAATTTTTGGTCGAGTATGATTTTGGGATAGAGTATATTAAAGGGAAAGAGAACAAGTTGGCTGATGCACTCAGTAGAAGGAGACATGTAGCTGCTTTAACATGATGCCAGTATGGATTGGTAGAGCAAATTAAAGAATTGTAGAAAGATGATGAATTTTGTAATCAATGCCGGATTAAGGTCGAGCAAGGACCAAATATGAATATGGATTTCAAAATCAAAGAGAATCTACTATATTTTAGAGATCGAATAATAGTCCCAAATAATGATGAGATAAAAAGGACTATATTACAAGAGGCACACTATGCTCCATACTCTGCTCATCCAAGAGTAGTGAAAATGTGTGAGAATTTGAAGAAGGATTACTTTGGCCTGGAATGAAGAAGAGATGTAACTCATTTTGTTGCAAGGTGTCTCGAATGTCAGAAGGTTAAAGCAGAACATCAACATCCTGGGGGATGACTTTACTCTTTTGATATTCCAACACAAAAATGGCAAGTGATTTCCATGGACTTTATAGTTGGTCTCCCCAAGAATCGATTTTGGCATGATGCAATTTTTGTTATAGTTGATAAATTAACTAAGGTGGCACATTTTATACCTAGAAATGTTCATGATGATGCTCCTACAATAGCTCAAAAGTTTGCTCGAGAAATTGTGAGACTGCATGGTTTCCCTGAGATAATTATCTCTGATAGGGATTCATGATTTACTTCTAAATTTTGGTAAGCTTTGCACCGAGCATGGGGTACAAAGCTTAACATTAGCACAACCTATCATCCTGAAATGGATGGATAGACCGAGAGGGTCAACCAAGTGCTGGAAGATATGTTACGTATGTATTGCATGGACCACTAGAGTAAGTGGGAAGATTACCTCTTCTTGGTGGAATTTGCTTATAATAATAGTTACCATACCACATTGGGCATGGCCCCTTTTGAAGCCCTATATGGGTGCAGGTGTAGAACACCATTGACATGGGATAACTTGGATGATCGAGAAATGATCGGTCCTGATGTTATGAAAAGAATGGAGGTCTAATTGAAAGAAATCCTCCAACGACTTCGAGAAGCCGTAGATCGTCAGAAGAGCTATGCTGATCTAAAACGATCTCCTAGAGAGTTTGCTATTGGTGATAAAGTTTTCTTGAGAGTCAAACCTACTAAGAGCTCCATAAAATCCACTAAACTTAGCCCCAGATTTGTAGGACCATTCGAAATCATCGCCAAAATCAGTCTTGTTGCTTACAAATTAGCTTTGCCACCTAATTTATCCAAAATCCATAGTACCTTCCATGTGTCCCTCCTTCGAAAATATGTAGCAGACCCTTCACACATTTTGGATGTTTCTCATTTATAGACATCGGACCCACAACTCATTGAGGTTCGCCCCATCAGGATTCTAGGATACAGAACTAAACAACTAAGGAAAAGAGTTGTTGATCAATGTAGAGTCCAGTGGGATCTCTACTCGAAAAGAAATGCCACATGGGAAGATGTGGCAGCAATGAAAGAACAATTTTCATTCTTGTTTGAAGACTGATATTTACATGAATATTTGGATATTTGATATACATTTATGTGTGTATTTTGGATTTATAATGCATATTTTGATATACTAATGGTGAAATGCATGCATCTTTTGATAAAGTTCATAATATATGGCTTGTTGTTTATATATGTATATTCAATTAATTTGAAACCTACAAAAATATTTTGGCTAACACAGGGACTGTGTTAAATTCTGGTGGGGGAGAATGTAACATCCCCTCTATTTGAATAATTATTTGCTTGAAGAATGTGATACTGCTAAAGATATTTGTGAGTGCAGGTGCAGGTTTTCACTTCTCAACAAGTGGGATTAGACGAGATCAACACCCACCTCTGGTGGAGATAGTGGTTGAAAGCATCAGGTAAGGTGGGATATGATGTCGTGCTTAATGCACCATGGCCCGTGGGTACATGGAAGCCCACTAAAGAAAATTCATATAGGTCATGCTTGCTTGCTAAATTGCATTAGGTTATAATTATGCATATATTTTAGTAAGTGCATTATGCTTGTTGGGTGAAAAATTATTTATAAAACAAATATCCATATTAAATAAATAAAATTATATATATACATAATAAATAAAATAATATATATAAATATATAAGTAATAATAACAATGATATAATAAATTAGTAATAAATAAAATTATTTAATAAATTTCATTAAATAAAATTAACATATTTGGAAAAGAAATTTATATATAGTAACATTTTATAAGAATGCTCCTTTGTCGGTTAAGCAATACGAGTACTACCTGGTGGCCGTTTGAGGCAACCTTTGCATTATTTTTCCTATGTGTCAATATAAAAATTACACTTGAGATTTACATAAGGGAGCTAGAGCATAATTTCATGGAATATGGGAAAATCTAAGGAAAAACTCAGTCTTATGTGTGTATAAAATTGTCTACTCTCAGTTTTGATTTCGTTCTTTTGTGGGAAAAAATTGGTGTTTAGTATCTTGTGTTTGTTGTGCAGAAGAAATAGTCTCTATCTATGGACTTGTGATGGATTTGTGTCGACATTAGACTTTAGGTTGGATTCCTAATTATTGAGCAAAATGCTTGTAATATTGTATGTGGAGTTTAATGTTTGCATCTCCTTACTGTAGTTGATGCTATGGAATGAATTTGAAACAATAGCCATATTTAAATTGAAAACTACGTAAGTGTATCAAAACTATGAATCATGTTTAAAATAAAAGATGAAATTCATATAAGAAGCATTATTCATTATTTTATATAGATATCCATTGGTTGAAGATGGTATTAAAACTAAATCCATGTAGAGGGAATTTGCATCCAAATTGTGATTTTGCGTTTGTGTCCCTTTGCATTTCATAATTAGTAATGTATATCATGTTGGGCCACACCAATCCAAATAATGCATTCTCCACTATCTCTCATCATAAAAGTTAATGATAGATGACTCAATTTATTAATAGAAGGTGACTTAGAGGATGGGTAATATCAATACCAGTGAGCATTATTTTCTTGAAGATGTGTGGTATAATTTGTACCAAACTTGGGCAGTCATAGACTTGTTGTGGCTGTAATAGAAGACCTTGTGTTTTCTCTTAATCATAAATTAGGAAACAAGAAAAAGAAAATCATCTTGGACAATAAAAGTTGAATAACTTAAATTTACGAGATATCTGAATGTCGACATATGTTGAGTGGTGTGAATATTTATATGTGTAATTTCTATTATAAAATTTTCTTGTCCAAATACCATTTACTTTTATTGAAGGCAATGATATTTTAAATTCTTTTGGACATAAATATAATTATTATTGAAAATTTCTATGTCATAAACATTATTCATAGATTTTGAAATATAGAAGTTCACTTTACTGCATAATATCTTTTGCAATATGTTAGTCAATGAATTGATGAAAGAAAATTAAAAAAAAATGAGTTTCCATTTCTTTAGCTAAATCAAACTACGTTGGATTTAAGGACTACCGCACCCTCAATATCAATTTGTATAGTTATACCACTTTGACATCCTAATACCATACCTTTTTCAATAGGGAACTTCAAAAAATCATACTGTCCTCAAACCCCTTTTCTGTTTCGTTTAAGATAATATAAATAATCTATCAAAGAAACGTGGAACAATACTGCCAGCTTCAAAGAGTGCACCTTTACCGCATGATGTTCCATAAAATTTTTGTAGGATGCATCATTGTTTTACACAAAAAAACATTACATTTTACATATTTTTTTATAGTTTTTAATCTCACTAGAAATTTCCAGGTGGTACCCTTGACTAAATATTTTTATTGTTTTTACTATTTTCCTTTTAGGGTTTGGTATTGAAATTAGATGGCAACAACGTCATGGCTCAATTGAACTGAGCAAAAAATATTTTTTATTTATTCCTTAACCATCGCCAAGCAATGTCATGTTTAGCCTTGTATTCATAGAATATGAATAATTGACCACGAGTTTTAAGGACAACCCTTTGAAAGCTTAGAAAATTTAGGTTAGATAATTATGAATCCATAATTTAGGTATTAAATATAGGGAATTTAGGTTAGATAATATTGTATCATGTATATAAAACTTAGCTTCATACTTTAGCATATGTGAAAGAGGTTTAGTGTGTGGAAGTCTCTTTTCTATTTAGGAATATTTAGTGGAGTACTAAATAAGTTTTTCTTTTATTTTAACTATTGTATTAAAAAATATAATTGTTATAATATGAATATCTATGATAGAATAAAGACAAGAATACGTTTTAAATGTCTTAGTTATTAATAAGTTTAAATGCTTTCATGAATGTTTTGTAAATTTTGTAGTATAAATACTTTTATTTATGTTCATTAAATATATTCGGTTAATTTTTGAATGTAATTTATTAGTGCTCAAGATGGTAAATTTGTTACAAAGAATTTATCTTTGATAGACTAGAACTTTTATATCATAGGTTATTAATATTTATTTTATGGTGAGTATATAAATATTTAGTGAAGTAATTTTATTAATATTTTCATGTTAAGTATACTAAAATAATAGTAGCAATGCTATATTGAAAACAAGAGTTCGCATTTAAATATGGGTTCCTAAATAATGTTGAAAACAAATAATATATTTTAGCCTCAGAGATGTTCTATAATTTTATATTGAACCATGATAAAATGGCAGAAAGACAATAAAAACACTAAAACCAAAATAAATAGGTCACCAAGAAGAATGATGTAAAAACAATAAAACCATTGAGGAATATGGAATATGTCATCGAGAAGGATGTCATCATCCAACACTGACAACATGTAGGAGGCAGTTGTTGTGATTCGGGGATAAATATTCTCTAGAAGATTTATAAGAGTTAGAGGATACTATGTTATGAGAGTAATTAATGGTGGTATGGGATGTCATTCCAGGTCATCGTACAAGGTATTATGTGAGGGTTCTCACAATTCATAATCCAATTTTGAAATAACCAAAAGTAACTCGAGACTAAGGGAGCTAGTATTAAGGGTTAAAGTTCTAGAGATAGATGGTATGAGACATCTTATTACCAATTGTTAGAGTTACTTGAACCCAAATCCAGAGTATTGGTGGGCCCTAATAGCATCTATAGAATGATGGACTACTATCAGGTGCTAGGCATAACAATGCTAACTCTAGCATGATATTAAAGCTTAATATTGAACTAGGATGAAGAAAAGGTCATTGGACCAATGTCCTCCATGCTATGATACGAGGAAAATATGCATCCACCCTTTAATGTGTTATGGGATATAGAAGGATAACCCCTTATTGAGAACCCAAAACATGATCCAAGAGATGGTGGGTCTCATAAATGGTAGCCTATTGTGGGATTTGGCCAATATCGAGCACTCATGATTTCATCTGCAATGGTCATTTATCTTGGAGTGAAAAAAATTATGCCTATGTACTAACATAAATTTGGTTGTATGTGTCAATTGTGACTTTGTTTTTAAAATAAAACAAAATTTTGAATTTGATATTTTGACAACCAGGTAAGTAGACTTGGGTTGTTACACGAATCCCAAAAATGGGGAAGAATATCCTCCTCTAGATTCAATCCTAGCTAACACTATGATTGAAAAATATGTTGCAGACCTTGTTAGGTCCTCGAGGTCAGTGAGGTATCAAAAATAGAGCTAAGCTTAGGAGATATTCCTTTTGTTCCTTTGATTCTAGTTAATGAAGGAGCAACTATAATAGTGAGTTAGAAGAAAAATCCCTGGAATGCATTGCCTAGGAGTAGTTTTTGTCCTTCATTGGTGGGGTAAGTAAGAATGACCTTGTCCTCCATAATTTATTTAAAATCTTGGAAGTAAGTGAACCTATGGTTTGGTAATTACATGAATCAGAAGATGCATCTCTTCCCTATCCTATGGCCATTTTGGATAAAGCATCTATGGGGCCTAAAACTAGAAGCCACCATAAAGGTCGTATAGATGTTGGAATAGAGAAAAAATGGATAAACCCACGAATAATTCTTTACAAAAAAAAGAAGCAAAATTTGAGATCGCTAATGGTTCCCAAAATATACTGAAAGTGAAAAGGAGTAAGGATGTGGGTGGTAGATGGCTAAAATTTTAATCCTTTAGAAGATCTCCCCAACCTAGGGCTGGTGATAAGAAATATTACCCTAAATTTTGTTAGTAAAATTCCTTTCCTTGAACATTAGAGGATTAAATGGATCCTATAAAAAGTGCTCAATTTATTCTATTAGGAAAGAGGTAGTTCCGAATATTATATTTAACCAAGAATTTAAAATTGATGTGGATAATGTTATTGTTGTAAAAAATTCTATTTGGAAAGAGGCTATGATTATGGCTGGCCCAACGAATGGCTCTTTAGGTGGATTACTTTATTTTTGGGATATTTCCAAAGTAGACAATTTTATTTGTCTTCCTTAGAAAGAGCCTTCAATATTTTATTTTATTATAAATTCTTAGACTGTAGGTGGGTAATGTCTAATGTTTATGCTTTCAATTTGGGTCTCAGTAGACAAGCCTTTTGGTCTCCTTTGTTGAATATGAGGGAGGGATTTGCTAATGAAGCTTGGGTGTTAGCTAGGGATTTTAATTCTCTAATATATCCCTAAAAAAAAAATGGTGGTAAATATCCTTGTTATACAAGCATGGAGGATTTTTTAGATTTTTTTAAATAGGGGGAATTGATGGATATGGATCTAAAAGGCTATAGATTCACCTAGAGTAATAAAAGGGTCAACGAGCATTTAGTCCTTGTTAGGCTAGAACATTTTTATGTTAAAGCAAGGTTTTACCTTATTTGGTGATGCATCTCTAAATTATTTACCCAAAGTGGGGTATGATAACAACCCTATCTTTTTTGAGTCTTCTCTGCACTCAGAATTATTTCTAAGGTCTTTTTGGTTTGAAGCCATGTGGTGCTCCCATCCTGATATTGAAGTCAAAATTAAAGAATGGTGGGTTGTATGGGTGCTAGGTGAAGGTATCACCATAATAGATAATAAAATCAAGCTAATCAAATATAATATCAAAGTGTGGAATAAATATATATTCGATGACATATTTAAAAAGACAGAATATCTAAAAAAATAGCTCAAAGAGATTGAATCTATTATGGAGGATTTTGTGTCTCTTCATGGAAACTAGATATAAGGAGAAATATTTGTTGGTTGAGCTCCACAATATTTTAAGTAAGGAATAAATGCTATAGAAATAGAAATTGAGGACATTATGATTAAATAATGGTGACCATAATAATAAATTCTTCCATTCTACAAATCTAAGGCACAAGAGTTCGAATAGAATCTGTGAGTTTCAAAAGGAATATGGGACTAACTCAATGGATACCTAGGTAATCAAAGTAGAGGTAGTAGAAAATTTTTTATCATTGCTAGGTTAAAAGGATGTTAGAGACATAGAGGAAAAAATCAAACTTTTATGCTCTATCCCAAATCTAGTCTATAGGGACATGAATCTGAGCCTAGAAGAGCCTTTTATGGATGATGAAATTAAGTCAATGGTGTTTAGTATGGGTGATTTTAAGGCACCAAGTTTGGATGGATTTTCCCCATTATTCTTCTAATATTTTTGGTCGATAGTTGATTTGGAGGTTTGTGATGCAGTGAGATTTCCCCAATCCTCTTACTTGATCCCTGTTGGAGTCAACTTAACTTTTCTAGCCTTGATTCCAAAATATCCAATGATGATCAAGTTTAGTGATTTTTATCCCATCAAACTTTGTAATACAGTCTGAAAAATTCTTTCTAAGATGATGAAAAATAGATTAAATTCTTTGATATCTCCTTTCATTAAAAAAGCATAGAGTGGCTTCATGGCAAGAAGGTAAATTTTGGATGGAGTTATCTTTGTTCATGAGATTATGCATTTAGTGAAGATGAGCGGCAGACCTGGTCTCTTTCTAAAGCTAGATATTAATAAGGCTTATGACAGGGTGTCCTGGGACTTCTTGGTGGAGGTGCTATTGAAATTTGGTTTCAGTCAAAAGTGGATTAACTTTATGAGAGCTTGTTTCTTTTCTTCCAAATTTTGAGTGCTTGTTAATGGTTTACATATAGGTTACTTCCAAAGGTCTAGGGACCTTCACCAGGGGGACCATTTATCTCTATATCTTTTCATTCTTTTTTCTGAATCTTTGGGTAGGTCTATATTGATGGATCCTAATATTGTGGGCCTTCCCATCCCTTACGACAAGTCCTCTTTTCC
The DNA here is from genome assembly GCA_028583015.1 of Wollemia nobilis. Lineage (NCBI taxonomy): Eukaryota > Viridiplantae > Streptophyta > Pinopsida > Araucariales > Araucariaceae > Wollemia > Wollemia nobilis. The sequence goes on from JAQPPZ010016965.1 coordinate 1,767,958, forward strand.
AACACCAATTTGTCAATTATATCCTTATATATTTTTTGGCGTTGGTGGTTTAGGAAAGATTTATAAAGAAAAATTTGGATCTCTTTGGGAGAGTGGTGGGTAAAAAATGTAACCTGTTAAAAAGTAAATTATATTTCATGGATACTTCATTGGCTAGGAAAAGTAAAATTGCCAACATTCTTGGGTGTAACATTGCTATATTTTCAACTATGTACCTAGGATTACCTTTGTTTAATGGTAGGATGAAAGAGATTTTTTGGGATTTGATGGTGGAGAGACTGTAAAAGAAGCTTGCTAGCTGGAAAGGGGCTCTATTGATCTAAGATAGGAAGATACTTCTTATTGAATTGGCCCTTCAAACCATACCTATCTATTTTATGTTTATTTTCATACTTTTAGTGAAGGTCATTTCTAAGATAAAACATATTCAAAAGACCTTCATTTGGTCTGGATCACAAGTTAACAGAAAATTCTACCTTGTCTCTTGGGATCAAGATTGCAGCAACAAAGATATTGGTGGCTTGGGTCTCAAATGGATTCATCATATGAATGCATTCCTTGTGTTAAAGCAGGAATGGAGACTATTAAAAAGGAAAGGGTTTACTGGATCAATATAACATATACCAAATACCTAAATCAGAAAAGTAATTTACTTTTTGATCCCCTCCCAGTTGTTGGCTCTATTTTTTGGAAGAATTTAATGAAATCCATATCTATGCTTATCAATGGGTTGAGATGGGTCCTGGGAAATGGCAATTCCATCAATTTATAGAAAGAAGCCTAGGTGAGAGATACTCCTATTTATCAAGATCCATCCTTAAGGCCAACAAATTTTTTTACATAGAGGTTGGGGTGGTGCATGGTTTATGATTTGATTGGGATGGATAATAGAAAGAAAATTTGGAAATATCCCCCTATAACTAATTGTAGAAGAGAAATAGAGTTAGCCTAGTCTGCTACTTCCCATCTACTTAATTTTCAAGTGGTAAAACAAATAGATTCTAAGGATACTCTAGTTTGGAAAGGTGAGAATGATGGATTCTTCTTAGTAAGGTTAGCTTATGTCTCTTGATTTGAATACCACTATTTGAATACCCCCTTTCCAACTATGGTTTAAGCATTTGACTCCCAAAGTCAACATCTTCTTTTGGTTGTCTATTCAAAACAAACCTCTTACCATTGAGAATTTACGTAAAAGAGGTATGATTTTTTACAATCACTGCTACCTTTGCAAATCCTATGAGGAAACTTTTGAACATCTATTATTTCATTACTCATTTTCCTTGGATGTCATAAGAAAAAATTTTCTATCCCTCAGGATCAGTTTGATCCTTCCTAATGCTTTGGTTGATATTTGTTCTCAATGGGACCTACCCTTTAAATCCCAAAGTCTTAACTATCTATGGAAATTTTTGCTTCCCCACATCTACTGGTGCATATAGTGGGAAAGATAACAAAGATCTTTCAAAGATTAAAAAAATGGATTCATAGTCTGTAAGCTCTAGGGTGCTTTTAAGCACCATTGAAAATGTGGTCACCTACCTTCCTAACTTGGGTAGAGGTTACTGGGTAGAAGCTGACTTGGAACTTAGGCTTGGCTTTCCTTCTTTGACTGCTTAAGCTAGATTACCTAACAAAAATTCTTGTGGTTCATTGCTTTGGCTCGCCTAGTTGTTTTAGTGAAGCTTAATTTTGATGGTGCATTGAAAGACAATCTAGGTCCAACTGGTGCGAGAGAGGTGGTAAGAAATGATAAAGGTGAAATATTATTTATTTATGTCAAGTTTCTATCCTCTCAAACTTCCCACTTTGTCAAGGCTAGGGATTTGTCTAAAGTTTTGTTATTATTTGAATACTAAGACTTTAAGAAGATCTGTGTTGAATAAGATTCCCTAAACTTGGTTAATCTGATCAACTCCTCTAAAATTCTAATATGGAACATAGCTAATATGATTGTTAAATTTTTTAGAATTCTTTATTTGAGAGAGGAGTTTTTGGTTTAGCATATTTTTAGATAAGGGAATAAACTAGCATACCTCATGGCTAATATTGGTGTACCTCAATAGGGTCTTATAGTTTGGAACTCAAACTATCCTTAGAGCCTCTTGAGGCCCTTGGAAAAAGTAGTTATTTGAATCCCCATTGTTTATGATGATATCCATATTTTATTGGGAGCATCTAGCAGAGTTTCGCTCCTTGTTGTGGTGGTTGGGACCTTCTACTATTTTATTTATGGATTTCCTAGGTTTCCCACTGATAAGATTCAATTTCATATTATTTTTTATTTCTAAATATTTTTGGAAATGCTTTGGTGCCATACCCTATTGGGTCCACCATCGGGTGATTTTAGAAATATTTTGGCATTGGGAGACTCGTTGGTGGTAGGTTTGATCATTTAAAAGGATTCATTGGTATAATTGGTTTTGGGTTTTATCTATTGGCAAGATTTATTGATAGGATTGGTGGTGGGTTTGCTCTATTGGTAGAATTCATTTGGGTCTTATCAACATTTTTATTGGTCCTAGTTGGCTTAATTATTTGGACCTTGTGGATTGATTTGGGGTATTACACTTTTCAATTGTACCTAGTTGTGGAAGTTTACTCATTATTGATGTCAAGTGTGGGATATTTAGCTCCACATGTGATGAACCCTTTATATTTTTCCATAGTAGTGGGTATCTATTTGTTTGCTCACTTGGTTGCTGGTCAGTGTGCCATGTTTGTATCTTCATTCTTTGGGTCACTTTTTCTCATGATGGTTTCACTTGGGTTACCCTACTTTTTCACTAGTTATCAAAGCTTCATTCATCAAGATGGTCAGGTACCAACTCTACCTCCCATGATTTGTTCTAAAATCACCACCTCTTTGGCTTATATTACACTATTTTATTTTGGAAAGGGTAATATTTCTAAGTTCAAAATCTCCTCTCTATCTGGTTGGTGTAGCTATAAGGTTTGTCAGCTCCATGTATGGGGAATTGTTTTTTCTTGTCGATTCCATCCTTTGTATCTATGGTAGCAAGATTTTAAACATGTTTTTCAACCTTTCATTGAAAATGCTTACCCAAGATTTCTCAATGGTTCCAATTCTTTATATCTATTGGGGGAAATTTTATTTGGCTTGTGTTATATTAGGGAGCTTTGCAGTTGGTTGGAGTGGTTAAAGCTTGTTGGTGGGTGGAAGAAGATGGGCCAGAAAGGGTAGATTATTCCCTTGGAACCCAAATCTCTTGTGGTGGATGACAATGTTAAGAAAATCCTCCACAAAGGTGGTATTCTAGAATATATTTAGTATTTCCATGGTCACCATAGGGGTTTGTCTAGGATGATGGTGCTTTCTTGGAGGAAAGGATGGGTCCAGGTGGGGGGCTTGGAATTTAAAATATTTGTGGCATTGATAGGAGAAGTGATGGATCTCCCAACTAATGATTCTTGTCACAATAGGCCAAAGCACTCTCTATTTAGGGAGCTAGGTTTCTTCCTAGAGTAGGATGAATATCTACCCAAGTTGTAGAATGATTATGATGCTAAAGAGCTTAGGGACCCATAGGGTCGGGTTATCAATGTAATTATGGATATTTTCATACTAGACTATAACCATGAAGTACTACATAGTTTCCATATCATGTTTTTGAATCACCTTAGGTGTAAAAGGCCTATGAAAATTCCTTCCTTCCTCTTCTACTCTTTGGACAAGACATTGATTGATGTTAGAGATGGTAAAGGAATGAATCCAATTCACTAAGGTTTAATCTTGCTAATTTTTGATCGTGTTGTATGCAAAAGAGGAGTGAAGGTGGAAGAAGCATTAGCCCAAATTGAAAATCACAAATTTTCTCTAGCTTTCAATCCACCTTCAACATCCTATAATTCCTCTTTTGGTAGTTCTTCAGATTTAGAGCTTGAGGAATTCAAAATATCAAAGAATTCTACTCATGGGAAAGCTAATTTTTTAAGAGGTGTTTCTATTTATGCTAAATGTGTTTAGGGTAGCTAAACAAAAATATCTAAGAGACCCTCCTCTGGTGATTCTTCTGATTCAGAGTATGAGAAATTCAAAATCTTGATGAATTCCACTTGTGGTAAAGTTTAAATATCAAGAGGTGTTTCTATTTCTACTAAAGGTGTTTTGGGTGGCCAAAAAAAATAGTCCAAGAGGCTCTCCTCTAGGGTGACTGAAAACACATATCCTATTGTGATGTTGGATATGATTGACAAAGATATTAAATCCCCAAGTAGGTAAAAAAGTAGATCTTTAGTTGATTTGGATAAATCTAAAGATCATGCACTGAAGCTATCTTATGTTTATGCTATCTTGTTCCAAAAATCTCTAGAGGATAAACATTGGGCCCTCATTGGTTCTCTCTAGGTGGCCATTGCATACATCGAGGATATCCAAGCGATGATCCAAAATAAAAAAGGGATTTTCCCCCATAAGGACTCAAGAAAGGTTGGAAATGCACCTTAGTTGATATAACTATCTTAGGTTTTCTCCCTATGGTTTCTTATGGTAACTTATTATTGGGTGGTTGGCCAGCTAGTGTGTTTTTATGTATTTCAGTTAAACTGGTTGGTTATATCGCATGGTTATTCAATTTAGTTTGGAGACCATGCTGCTCCTTTTTGATGTATTAAGGTTTGGTAACCCTTTCAAAACTGTTGTTATCTAATAAGAAAACTAATGTTAGTATTAATATAATGTTATTTAAATATAATTAATAAATGAAATATTTTTTGTTGTTCTAATATTAGAATTTAATCTAAGGAATTGATTTACATCATGCTAATGTTAGTCCTTTTAATCCAATTGATTGATTATATTTGCTTTAGACTATGGTTTTGTTTCTCTTTTTGGTCTTCGTTGCTTCTCGAGCATTGAGGCATTTTGGGTTGCCTTTAGTCTTGTGGAGGTAGTGATGCATTGAATAATTTGAATGAGAAAATATGGTACTACCTTTTTACATTGATGCCTTATTCTCAACTCTAGCTATGTTAAAGAGTGCTTAAGTATGGAATTATGGGGTATAGGAATCACCTTCTATTGCCACTCAACTCCAGCTTGTGAAACATGTTACCTTTTCTCTCTCCCATGGGTCTTTAAGAGGGATCATTGGCTATTGTGCAAGGGAGGATGTTGTGATTGAGGATCAGTGATAGTAGATCAAATGCAAATATGCAATGAGTATTTTTAGTGCAAGGCATGAAAAGGCTTAGGATGAACACTCTACCTTTTCCTTTGCTAGAGCTAGGCAATTGTACACAAATTGAGATAATGTTTTCTTGGTTTTTGCCTTTGTTCTTCTTGCTTCTAGCTATTTTGAATTTATTTCCAAGCCTGCTATTTCCATGTTTTTAGTTTCAATCTTAAGTGGGTTTCAATGGGGTTTCCATGAGCTTGTGAGTGCTTTTGATCTCCTATAATGAGTTTTCATGAGCAATGAATGGGCACTATGGAAGGGCAATATGAAACACCTTCCATATGTTTGCATCACTATTGCGTAGCTTCTTATCTCTAAATTTGAACCCTCCTATTATTACGATGCTTGCCTATGCAATGATAGAACTAGTGATGCAGTGCACAGGTAGTAATCCATATCAACTCTCTTTTAGCATAGGTTTATTATTGTTGTATTTATAGGGTGATTTATTATTGGAAGCTAAGGTTTAGTATGCTTTCCTTCATGATAATGCCAGCCCAAGTTTACAGGTGTAGTAAGATTTTGGGTGGGATTTTATGCTTAGTTTTATTTTTACTTATCTTTACCTAATATATGCCTAGATACGAGTGTTTCTTTGGCCTCTTAATCATTGAGTAGCTATGATAAATCTAAGGGTTAGATTAGCACATTTCTACTTTAGTTTCTTAACTACTCGCATGTTAGATAGTTGGCATTTTATCTAGAGTAGTTTTTAATGCATTATAATCCTTAGATTATTAATTGATCTAATGGTAAATTAGATTGGAAAAGAACCCAACTATTTAATGCATTATAAGCCTTAGATTATTAATGAATCTAATGGTATATTATTTTGGAAATAAATCCAACCTTTTAATGCATTATAATCCTTATATTATTAATTAATCTAATGGTAGATTAGTTTGGAAATGAATCCAACCTTTTAATGCATTATAATACTTAGATTATTAATTAATCTAATGGTAGATTAGTTTGGAAACGAACCCAAATTTTTAATGCATTATAATCCTTAGATTATTAGTTGATCTAGTAGTATTTATTTTTTATTGGTGAAAAGGGGTTTTGAAAGGGTCCTGTAACCTTTTACAATGCTTGAAGAAAAACTAGAAGTTTTGAATAGACTATCAGCCACTAGGTAGGCAATCCTACCTTTACTCTAGAGAAGATACTGTCGATGTACAAAAACAACCTGAAAGCCCACAAAGGGGAGGGTTTGAACAGTAAAAATGTACCATATAGGGGTAAAATCATACTACCAAAAACACCCAGGTAGGGGCAAGATTTAAGAAGTTATAAAGAGCCCATGCAAGGGAAGACCACGAAACCAAAAAAAAACTTGAACTAGAGAAAAAATAGCAAAAACCATAAAGGGGAGGCCCCCATAATTGAGAAACAAGCTATAGCACAAATTAGACAATTGGTCCTGAGCCATTACCTGTAGGGTTATCTCCAACCAAACTCTTAAATTAGTCAAGGATTTTGAACTAATGATTGTATTCCTTGAGGAGGTAATCTCCCTAAATTAGGAGGGAGGAGATAGTCCTAGCCACTCGACCAAGAGCTTTGAAGAGGTCCTGGATATCTTGGATGTGCCCGTGGTCAAACAGGTTTGGGAAATATATCACTCAGGAGGCCAATAAGGGAGCTTGCATGAAATTCCTTTTGTTATGGATCAATTTATTTTCTAAATTTTCTTTTTTGGCTTGGAAGGATAGGGAGTAATTCGAAGCATCATCAATGATGAGAAAGGCCTTCCACTTGCTACTCCCTGTTATGGCACAAATGGGGTACTCATGGGGTTTAGATTTCTAAGAACCTAGGGTATCATTTACCCTAGATGTAGAACTTGAAGTGAAATTGGGAGGAGGGAAGACTAGGACATCTCTTTTAACATCATCTTCGATATTGGTAGGTCCTCTGACAATGAGAGCAAACTGTTAGTCTCATAATGACACTGAGAGGGGGGGTGAATCAGTGTGGCTCTTTAAAACTTAAAACTTTAACTCTTAAAGCCAAAACAATGAAAGCTTAAAACCACATAAAGCAAATATAACAAGAGAGCATCACACACAACACAAGATGTACCGAGGTTCACCAGTTTTGGCTACTCCTCAAAAATAGATTGTTTGGACTCCCATCCAAATCCAGCCTTTGCAAAGCAACAACTTTACAATCAATTTACCAGTACCCACTGGAAGGAGCACCAACCCCTGATTTATCTACACCAATAGAAAGGAGCACCAACCCCTGATTTACCAGCACCAACTGGAAGGAGCACCAACCCTTGATGCCAAGCACCAACTTGGACTTCTATTCTAAATCTAGATGATTGACATAAATATGCCTTCACTTTTACAAGACCCTGACTGGTCTATTTCTTTCTCAACATTGCCCACTCTTTACCCAGCACACACCCTGCTCACTCGCCTCCTGCGCACTCTCTTCCAGTAGCACTTTCACACTCTTTTGATAGCACTTTCATACATTCAGCGACAACCTAATTCTACATGCAACTACCCTTTTATAACAATATTTTCATCTTGAAACACCTGTTCTTCTGTGACTTCCATAATCCTGCATGCACCCTATTAATAGACACTTATGCAAGTAACTCCTTTATCACATAGTAATTTGTACATGCATTCTATTAATAGCTCTGTTTCTTGTGTGGGACTTTTAGTATAACTATAGCTCGATGGTTACATTGCTTTATGGGCCCTGTAACTACCGTTCTATCTTTAATGCACTGCGCTTATTTTAGCTTACATGATTTCTATCTGTAACTGCCCCTATAACTATCGCACTAACTTCAGTTGACTCTTCTTATATTGGTTGCATGATTTTCCTCTACAACTGCCCCTATAACTGTCGTTCTACTTCAGTTAACTGTTCGTAATCGTGCTGTTGTGACCTGTCATGAAATCATGACACTTCTGTCTCTTTGTACTCTTCTCGCCTTTTACCCATGAAAACATGACATGTCGTGATATCGCGACATTTTTGCCCCTTTGACCTTTTCTTGGCTATTGACCATGAAAACATGACATGTCACGATATCGTGACACTTTCTACCTTCTTGTCCTCTTCTCAGCTTGCACCCGCGAAAACATGACATGTCGTGATATCGCGACACTTTTGCCTTCTTGTCTTTCTCTCTCTATTAATCATGAAAACGTGACATGTCACGATATCATGACACTTTCTCTCCTTTGCTCTTTCACTTGCCTTCGGGTCATGAAAACATGACATGTCGCGATATCGTGACACTTTTTCTCCTTAGCTCTTTCTCTTGCCTTCGAGTCACGAAAACCCAACATGTCGTGATATCGTGACACATTTTCTCTTGGACTCTCTCTCCTACAACATGTCATGAAATCATGACACTTTTTCTCTTGAACTCTTTCTCCTGCAACATGTCATGAAATCGTGACACTTTTTCTTTCGGACTCTCTCTCCTGCAACATGTCGTGAAATCACGACACTTTTTTGTCTGTACAATCTTCCTTGCAATATGTCACGAAATCGTGACACTTTTTCATCCGTACAACCTTCCTTGCAATATGTCGTGAAATCGTGACACTTTTTCTTTCTCTGCCTTCCTCTTCGCTTCGGACCACAAAAATGAAACATGTCACGAAATCGCGACACCTTTTTCTCTCTCCTCTTTCTCTTCGCTTTGGACTACAAAAATGAAACATGTCGCGAAATCGCGACACCTTTTTCTCTCTCCTCTTTCTCTTCGCTTTGGACCACGAAAATGAAACATGTCATGAAATCATGACATCTTTTTCTCTCTCCTCTTTCTCTTCGCTTTGGACCGTGAAAATGAAACATGTCACAAAATCGCGACACCTTTTTCTCTCTCCTCTTCCTCTTGCAATATGTCGCGAAATCATGACACTTTTTCTACTTGTCTTTTTCTCTTCCAACATGTCACAAAATCGTGATAGTTTTTCTTTCTTCTTCTCTCTCTTCTAACATGTCACGAAATCGTGATAGTTTTTCTTTCTTCTTCTCTCTCTTCTAACATGTCACGAAATCATGACAGTTTTTCTTTCTTGCGCCTTCTCTCCGAACATGTCACGAAATCGTGACAATTTTTCTTGCTTGCGCTTTCTCTCCGAACATGTCACGAAATCGTGACAGTTTTGCTTGCTTGCGCTTTCTCTCCAAACATGTCGCGAAATCATGACAGTTTTGCTTTCTGGATCTTTCTCTCCAAACATGTCACGATATCGCGATAGTTTTCCTTGCTTCTCAACATGTCACGATATCGCGATAGTTTTCTTGCTTCTCAACATGTCGCGATATCGCGACAGTTTTCTTCCTTGTGATTTTCTTTTGATTTTTCTCAAATGGGCCACTTCTATCTTTTGGAAAATCACTGTACATACTCTGAAGATCCTCTTAACTCCTGTCCACATCATCAACTGGAACCTCTTAACTCCTGTCCACTTCATCAACTGATCGTTCTGACTGTGTTGACAACAATGACAATACTTTTGCTGCACCTTGCTCAACAATCTCCCCCTTTGGAATTGTTGGCAACACTCATGCAATCTCCTGTAATTCTTCTCCCCCTTTGACAATAATACCAAAGGGCTACTGCAGACTCCCCCTGAGTCCATGCACAACATTCTCAGGCACAAATTATTACAGTTAGCAAAAATTACAAACATGAGCAAAAAGATAACCAAATATATAAATGCTCCCCCTAAAAATGTGGTCCCGATAGCTAGTCAGTTCTTGGGAAGCATGACCACTCCCAATTTATTGTGAATGTATCCGCTACTGACTGGTGGACCTCTCTTCAATTGTTATATTATAGAAGACTCTGTCTCTCTGCTGCACTGACTGGTGGACCTCTCTCCACTTGAAGAATCCTCACTCAGATCTATCTTCAACTATGTTGGCTACTGGATCTCTATCCATTGAGACTCTATTCTCTGTACTCTATCAATAGGCTCACACAGAACCTGCTTAACAAGCTCACATAGAACTTGTCCAAGTTGAACTCACAAGTCCTCACTAGAACCTGTCCAATTCAGCTCTAGAAGTCTTTCCCAACACTGTCCTCAAAAATTTCCCAAAGGCCTTCTCAAAGGCTCAATCAATCATGAAAAAGTATTATTCAAAATGAACCCACAAAGAGAATTGTTAGAGACTCAATCTGATTCATCAACCTCATAGAAGCATAAAGAGAATTGTTAGAGACTCAATATGTTCTATACTTAACTCCCAATCTCAATCTCAACTCAATCTCAATCTCAAAAGAATAAGATAGATGTAGTATGCTTTTCTCAAGAACATGAAACACAACCCAACAATTGCCAACCATGCAATAACTCATATAACAATGATACTCATGTTCTTTCCACAACCAATATCTTTTCTCAACCAATTAGGGCTTTAACAACAATGCTTATAGACAAGGTTTAACCAACATCATTCAACTCAAGATTAACCTTGAAGCATTCAACCAATCACTACATGAAAAGGAAACTAGTAGACATCCTTTTCCTTCCAAAGGTATTTGAACAAAACAGCCACCAACATAAATCACCAATGCAAAGAATAACTTGCTCAAATCAATCTCAATGGAGTAAGCCCAAATCATGTATCAAGTAAAGCATTAACTTGATCAAAACAACCTCTATGAAAGCAACTCAACCATCAATCTCAAAACAGCCAACTAAGGGTTTCACCATCTCAATGCAAGTAGCAAGACTTACTAACATAAACCCTAGTGCAAAATGCTTCCTCTTCCTCAACTAGAATTATGCATTCACCCAAAAAAACTCATCAATGATTTTAATGCATAAACAATCTTCAATATCCAAGAAAATGGGATTTACACCAACAAGAATACCTAGTAGACAACCTTTTCACTCCAAACTCAATTTCAAAAAATACACCATCAACAATATACATGGAAGAAGTTGCCCATACCTTTGTTTGAGGAAGAAGAGAATAGTTCTTCAACCTGTTACCAACACCACCCTCAACTTTGCCACCAAGTTAGGGTTAGATCATAAAAGTAACCACAAAAATATTTATTCCATAAAACACCTTATGACTCCAATCCTTAGAAGTCAACTACCAAAAAAAATATAAAGCATACAAACAATATATCCTTTTACACCTTACTCAAACTCATACTTTTGGACCGTTACCTCTAGCGTTGGAACCTCAATCTACATGTAGTCATCAACTCTCGGTATTCTACTTCCTCAGGCAATATCTCGCATTCCTCAAATAATGCAAGACTTTCTTAGGTGCATAGGCATCTTGTCCTCCTTGGTGCTTCACCACCTGGGCGCTATTCTCTCAACGTCTCTGCCTTGCATGTGCCACTTGGCACTCTTGACCAACTGGGTGCTAGTGCCACTGTTTTCTTTGACTCTGGCATCTCTTTGACAACTGCTACTTCTTTAGAGAAAATTAATGCTCTCTTATACCAAACGATGTGTTGTAATTTTGGTTAAGAAACGCACGCCTTCCCACTCATAACACGGATTCTATTTTATCTATAGATTGGGAATGTTACAGGCTTCAATGACACGTCGGCCTGTGCTGCATGTTCTATCTCAGATAACGCCTATCAGCTGCTGCATCAAAAATCTGGCTATTCACCATGTTGTTCTGCTAAAGCACATCAGTTTGATACTATCTCCACAAACATCTACATGAACTAGAACACATTTTGACAACTATACGACAACTCCCCGACTACTTTCCTTTCATCCTCAGATAACCACACAAATACATAGGAGCATTAAAATAAAACTTTAACATTGCTCCCCCTGAGGATGTGCCACCTGGAGCTGCTTAATGCAATAGAGGAGTAATCTCCTTCAGTCCAAGGAGACACGATTTCCTCTCTTCTTTCTTTCTCCAACCTTTCTTGAACTTGGGCTTGAGTTTTTCAACTGCATCCCTATTTTGAACCTTTTCGTGAACTTGAACATTTCTCTTGGGTGGTTGTCTCTTGTGCATCCTTGATGGATGATTATTTTCCTTTCTTTGATGCACATGATTTCTTCCCTGTCTGTGTTGCATTCTTTGTGTCTGATGAAATCTATTGTCTTGCCTTAGATTAGATACAAAAGTTCTTGGACAAGACCTTGCTATGTGCCCATGACCATTACATTTAAAACATTGCACATGGTGTTCAATCAAAAAGCAGATGTATTTCTACCATCATAACTCTTTGATCTATTATTCAATCCACAATAAATTGCCTTGTGACCATAATGGTTGCATCTAAAACAATAGCCATTAAAAGCATTATTATGAATAGAGTGAGAGTGATAGAACCTCTTTTGTTGTGGTTGCTTTGCTGTAGATCTCCTTTGATATTTTCTTCCTTTTGAAGATTCAGCTTCAAACTTTTCTTGCTTTGATCCTTCAACAGTGGACTTCTTCTTCTCTGCATATTTAGAAGATGAAGGTTGTTCAGCTTCATATCCAAGACCAAGCTTAGACATGGGGCTTCTTTGTTGCCTTATCATTTTATCTAGCAACTCTGTGCTCTTCTCAAATTTGAGATTTGTATTGGCCTCTTCTAGTTGTTTCTTCAATAAAACAATCTCCTCTTCTTGTTTGCTGCAAACATCGCTTTTATCATCCAGGTGTGACTTCAAAGCTTCTTCTATTTTCTTGGCTTTATGAATTTGCAAGAAGAGATCTTCAATATTATCCTCATATTCTTCCAACTTCTTGGACAGTCTTTTGTTCTTTTTCTTTTCTATATTCAACTCTTCAAGTGCAGCGATCAACTCACCTTCTAGATATACTTCACCCTCAAGGTTTTCATCACATGCTTCAGAGTTCACTCCTATCTTTTCAGAATTCACTCCTATCTTTTCTAGTTCAATTTTCTCTTCCACAGGAACTAAAACTGACTGAGATGCCTTATTTGAGGAGGATCTATTCTTCTTACCCATTGCGTACTAATCCAAGATCAACCCTAGCTGATTTAGCCTGATAAGGGAAACTGGCTCTGATACCAATTGTTAGTCTCACAATGACACTGAGAGGGGGGTGAATCAGTGTGGCTCTTTAAAACTTAAAACTTCAATTCTTAAAGCCAAAACAATGAAAGCTTAAAACCACATAAAGCAAATATAACAAGAGAGCATCACACACAACACAAGATGTACCGAGGTTCACCAGTTTTGGCTACTCCTCAAAAATAGACTGTTTGGACTCCCATCCAAATCCAGCCTTTGCAAAGTAACAACTTTACAATCAATTTACCAGCACCCACTGGAAGGAGCACCAACCCCTGATTTATCTGCACCAATAGAAAGGAGCACCAACCCCTGATTTACCAGCACCAACTGGAAGGAGCACCAACCCCTGATGCCAAGCACCAACTTGGACTTCTATTCTAAATCTAGATGATTGACATAAAGATGCCTTCACTTTTACAAGACCCTGACTGGTCTATTGCTTTCTCAACATTGCCCACTCTTTACCCAGCACACACCCTACTCACTCGCCTCCTGTGCACTCTCTTCCAGCAGCACTTTCACACTCTTTCGACAACACTTTCACACATTCAGTGACAACCTAATTCTCCATGCAACTGCCCTTTTATAACAATATTTTCATCTTGAAACACCTATTCTTCTATAACTTCCATAATCCTGCATGCACCCTATTAATAGACACTTCTAAAAGTAACTCCTTTATCACATAGTAATTTGTACATGCATTCTATTAATAGCTCTATTTCTTGTGTGGGACTTTCAGTATAACTGCCACTCGACGGTTACACTACTTTACGGGCCTTGTAACTGCTATTCTGTCTTTAATGCACTATGCTTATTTTAGCTTGCATGATTTCTATCTCATAACTACCCTCATAATCTGTCGCACTAACTTTAGTTGACTTCTTATTTTGGTTGCATGATTTTCCTCTACAACTACCCCTATAACTGTCGTTCTACTTCAGTTAACTGTCTATAATCGTGCTATTGCGACCTGTCATGAAATCGTGACACTTCTGTCTCTTTGTACTCTTCTCGCATTTTACCCATGAAAACATGACATGTCATGATATCATGACATTTCTGCCCCTTTGACCTTTTCTTGGTTGTTGACCATGAAAACATGACATGTCACGATATCATGACACTTTTCGCCTTCTTGTCCTCTTCTCAGCTTGCACCCGTGAAAACATGACATGTCACGATATCGCGACACTTTTGCCTTCTTTCTCTCTCTCTCCTTTAGTCACAAAAACATGACATGTCGCGATATCGTGACACTTTCTCTCCTTTGCTCTTTCACTTGCCTTCGGTCGTGAAAACATGACATGTCACGATATCGTGACACTTTTTCTCCTTAGCTCTTTCTCTTGCCTTCGGGTCGCAAAAACCCGACATGTCGCGATATCGTGACACTTTTTCTCTCGGACTCTCTCTCCTGCAACATGTCACGAAATCATGACACTTTTTCTCTCGGACTCTTTCTCCTACAACATGTCACGAAATCGTGACACTTTTTCGTCCATACAATCTTCCTTGCAATATGTCACGAAATCGTGACACTTTTTCATTCGTACAACCTTCCTTGCAATATGTCACGAAATCGTGACACTTTTTCTTTCTTTGCCTTCCTCTTCGCTTCGGACCGCAAAAATGAAACATGTCGCAAAATCGTGACACCTTTTTCTCTCTCCTCTTTCTCTTCGCTTTGGACCGCGAAAATGAAACATGTCATGAAATCGTGACACCTTTTTCTCTCTCCTCTTTCTCTTCGCTTTGGATCACAAAAATGAAACATGTCACGAAATCGTGACATCTTTTTCTCTCTCCTCTTTCTCTTCGCTTTGGACCACGAAAATGAAACATGTCACGAAATCGTGACACCTTTTTCTCTCTCCTCTTCCTCTTGCAATATGTCACGAAATCGTGACACTTTTTCTACTTGTCTTTTTCTCTTCCAACATGTCACGAAATCGTGACAGTTTTTCTTTCTTCTTCTCTCTCTTCTAACATGTCGCGAAATCATGACAGTTTTTCTTTCTTCTTCTCTCTCTTCTAACATGTCATGAAATCATGATAGTTTTTCTTTCTTCTTCTCTCTCTTCTAACATGTCACGAAATCGTGACAATTTTTCTTGCTTGCGCTTTCTCTCCGAACATGTCGCGAAATCATGACAGTTTTGCTTGCTTGCGCTTTCTCTCCGAACATGTCACGAAATCATGATAGTTTTGCTTCTTGGCTCTTTCTCTCCAAACATGTCATGATATCGTGACAGTTTTCTTGCTTCTCAACATGTCGCGATATCGCGACAATTTTCTTTCTTCTCAACATGTCGCGATATCGCGACAATTTTCTTCCTTGTGATTTTCTTTTGATTTTTCTCAAATGGGCCACTTCTATCTTTTGGAAAATCACTGTACATACTCTGAAGAACTTCTTAACTCCTGTATACTTCATCAACTGATCTCTGAAGAACTTCTTAACTCCTATATACTTCATCAACTTTTGTTGCACCTTGCTCAAAAAATACTCTGAAGAACCTCTTAACTCCTATCCACATCATCAACTGGAACCTCTTAACTCCTATCCACTTCATCAACTGATCTGTCTGACTGTGTTGACAACAATGACAATACTTTTGTTGCACCTTGCTCAACACAAACTCGATAGGAATCACCGCTATGTAGTTTTTCTCTACCACCATGAACTTTAAAAAAACTAGATGAAGGTCCTAATGGATGGGGGAGGATGAGGCTCCTCTCTTCACACTCAACACCAATCTCTCCACTGACCAAAACATATACTCATGAATGTTTATTTATTTCTTTCCTCTGAGGTGATTCAAGAATACGAGATGAAAGCTCTGAAGGATAGTGTTTGGGTTATCGAGGGTAAAATATTGCAACACCATTATCATCACTATGTACCATAGTTTTAATAGTGTCTCCCTTACTATGCCACCTTTTTATTTATTAAGGGACTCTCCTTTGTCCCTAAACATGACCAATTCCCCTTACAGGGAGTGTTTTTCCTGGTTAATAATTTCCCCATATTTGGGAAGGCCAATGACTTCCACTAGGAGGTCTGTCATGACTAGAAAGCCTATACCTCTAACAATGATGTGCTCTTATTTCCACAAATTGAAAAATCCATAGATAGGTCCGAATTAGTCCCACTGAACTACTACAAGAAGTTAAGGAGGCCATGGTATCTGAAAATGTCTTCGACTAGAGGTGTTAGTTGAAGAGACGTAGGTTTGATTTCAACCATGGTGAGAAAATAGAAATGATGCGATAGATAGATATTGAGAGGTGGAAAAAATGATGAGGAAGGGTGGTGGGGGTGGAAATAAAGCTATAGAGATCCTTTAGAAGAATCCAACACCCAAGGTGGCTCATGCTCCAAATCAACCAAGTCATGCAAAAATTAAGGGACATAGGTGAAATGGCACACCAAACAAAGGGGAGGGCCAGGTGGAGGGAAGTGGAAGTTGTGAAAAGTCTAACTAAATTGGCAGGCCAGTACAGGTCATGATGAGGGGATGATCATGCTTGCTAGATAGGTGTATGTGGCAGAGACATGATATGGGGGTGACAAAAGCAACTATCAC
Source organism: Wollemia nobilis (assembly GCA_028583015.1). Classification (NCBI taxonomy): domain Eukaryota; kingdom Viridiplantae; phylum Streptophyta; class Pinopsida; order Araucariales; family Araucariaceae; genus Wollemia; species Wollemia nobilis. The sequence goes on from JAQPPZ010016965.1 coordinate 1,784,761, forward strand.
AGGGAAGGTAAACTGAAGATACACCATCAGGCTGACACTGACAACAAACCTTATCAAAAAGGCACTAGAGAGGTCATGACAAGTCAAAAAGAGTCGACTAAAAATGAGAAGGTGAATAGAATTACTAGAGGGTATAGGGACAATTGTAGTGACCCAATTAAGTACATGGGCAAAGGGAGTAGACATTCCCAATGTCTGGGAACCTTTATCAATGCTAGAAAGAGGGGTGGTGCTAATTTCAAGGTGAAATCTTGCAATGTTGAGGTTCTCATGGTTCCATGTGAACCAAGACTTATAAGTATACCTCCAATGCTAGGCTGACTGCTGGTTGGTACTACGAAGTCTCCTACTCTTGCAATGGTTGGAAAATTCCTCCTGGAGGAGGTTGATTTGAGAAAATCCTACACGTGAGAGATGATCACAATCAGGGCGTGTGGTGCCATGAGGGAGCCTTGCCACATTGGATCTGAACTTAATATTCAAACTTCTTAGGTGGTTGTAATATTAAAACCTACGAAGTTATTTTTTGACTCTGGTCCACATCAACTTATATATTGATGGCATTAGTAGCATTGACATCGATGATCATTTGAGGGAATGAATATTTCTACATCAAGAGGCTAGAATCTAAGATTTTTATATTGGCTAGCTGATAAGCCACTTAATTTCCCTCCCTGTAGGTGTGGGTCATCCTTGTTCTAGAGAAGGAGAGCATTATATGTTTGACTTCTATGATCATAATGGAGATGTTCCACAAAGTGGGAGAGGATCCAGAAGTAAGGCTTGTGATAATATTTTTAGAGTCACCTTCCACCATGATATTGAAAACCTACAAATTGTGGATGAGGATAGCACCTTGGTAGAGGGCCCTAGATTTAGAAAAGTGGTTGGATTTAAACCCTAAATTCTTGGCATAGGCTAGAATGATGCTTCCATTATGATCCTAGATGATGCCTCCTACACCTGCATCTCTTAGAGTTCCTTTGGATGCACCATCAAAATTTAGTTTAAGGAAGCCTGGAGGTGGGGGAGTCCACTTGATTAGGAAGAAATCAGTCTTGGGGGAAGCTTGCTTGAGGATACCTTCAGGAATTCTGAGAGAGGAGGCCATGAGAGCTTTATATTGAGACTCTGGGTCACCTTTGTCCTCGGTGATCAACATGTTTTTAGCAGCAGTAGCAATGATCTTGGTGAGGATGTGGATCTACTTTCAAATTTTAGAGTGTGATAAACCCCTATGACCAATGTATAGGGCTGATCAGTCTCCTCCTAACCATTACCCCTCATAAATCTGAGAGCTATGCTTATAAATAGGGAATTTAAAACATAGCCTTTATGTATCCCTTTGCATCGTAGAGGTTCAAACCGTGGAAATCTTGTTCAACAAGTCTAGGCTCACCTTGTCCACTTGCGCTATAAATACAGATAATATAATAGCAAATTATATTGGAAAAGAAATCAACTATTTAACGCTTTATAATCCTTAGATTATTAATTAATATAATGGTATATTAGTTTTGAAATGAACCCAATATTTTAATTATTAATAATACTTATATGATTAATTAATCTAATGGTAGATTAGTTTGGAAATGAAGCCAACCTTTTCAATGAATTATAATCTTTAGATTATTAATTAATCTAATGATAGTTTAGTTTGGCAATGAATCCAACATCTAAATGTATGATAATTTTTAGATGATAAACTAAACACATGTTAGATTAGATTGGATATTGATCTAATGAAAGAGTTAACTCATTCCAATATTTGGTTTACTTAATCAATTGATAGATTAATCCTAAGTCCTTTCAAAAGAATGTTAAGGCTTGCAATTGGCAAAATGAATGTTTTTTTGCCTAACCAAAGGATGAGTCAATTTTAGTGATAAGCTAACATATAGATCGTTGTAGCTTTGGAAATGATATTTGTGGAAAATATCTTGGAAAAGAAGTATGGGCTTCTTTTGTGTTTGTTTAATGAATGGTTTTGTAGTTTGTTTTAGGAAATGATATTTGTGGAAAATATCTTAGAAAAGAAGTATGGGCTTCTTTGTGTTATTTTATTGAATGATTTTGTAGTTATTTTGGAATTGATATTTGTTGAAAATATCTTGGAAAAGAAGTACAAGCTTCTTTTGTGTTTGTTATATTGAATGGTTTTGTAACTTGGATATTGATATTTGTGGAAAATATATTGGAAGAGAAGTATGGGCTTCTTTTATGTGTGATTTGAATCATATAGAAGGCATTAATACCTGCATATGAGCTATTCTAATCCCCATATTCCTATCAACTACCACAGAGGCCAAATAATGAAGATGTTTAGATCATGCTAATTTTAATATTCAAATGTTATTGTTGTATTAAAAATTTTGCTCTTGGAGGAAGATGACTTTTTCTAATAGAAACAAAGACTATTATTTTGTAATCTAGACCTTTGGATGATTGAATATATGGTGCTATGTTGATAATTGATTTTATAGTTCTTAGCTATACTATTACATATTACAAATGGTTATAATAGATTTATGTTGTAATCTTTTGGTGATTAGTTTTGCTCTTATATTTGAAGATGTTTTGTATTTTATACTTGTGGTTTGATAGAGAGAATTATTAACTTGGGCTATTGTGTGTTAGTAGCATCTAGTTTTCCACGTCCATGAGAATTCAATCACACGGAGTGATTGGTGGTTAAGGGCCCATTGTAGAGATGGGAAGGCAAGCATAAAGTTTAAGAGATCACCGCAAAGGTGTAGTTAAACTAGACTAAGACACTATGCCTAATGGATCCAACTTACACTAAATTATGATTTGAAGTAGGAATTGGCATCCCCCTTACTATAAATATTGAGAAGGGATAATCCTAACACTAGGGTCAAAATATCTACATTCATGGAGAATGTTAGAAAGGTGGGGTGACCTTGTAAAAACATCCTTTATACCATAAAGGTATATGAGGTAAACCCAAATTATCTATGAGAGCTTGGCCTCTCCTATCCACTTGAGTGATATTTACAACATCATAGACTCAAAATATGGTTATGTCTAGTCAATATATGTATTCCATGGATACTCTTGTGAACCTTGTTAGTTTCTCAAAAACAAATATCTCTCGGGTTGGTTAGTATTTGGGGTTGTTACAAATAACATTGTTGGCGTAGTGTGAGTTTATGACTTTATCATCTACATGTTTATTCTTGTACAACCTCTTTGGATTAGAGGAAGAAATTTTTTTCTCTTTGCAAGGCTTAGCCTCTAATTTCCCAAATTTGATGAGGAAAGTCTCTACTCTCTTGGCCATGTAAATTGCATCCTCAAAGATACACTGGTAATATCTAGGTAGAAAAGGCTAGTTGCTCATTAAGGTTTTATATGAAGATGTTCAATATGGGAGAACACATTGTAGTCTCCCCACTAAGGATTGCCATCTCTCTAAGACATTGGCATAGTTATCATCTATAGATCGTTTGAGTTGGTAAAGATCACTAAAGGTTACCTTGTACTCAATATAGATGGAGAAATACTTAATGAACATATTGGCAAGGTCCCTAAAGCTTTTCAAGGAATGCCTTGGTATCTAGTAGTATCATTCCAAAGTAGGGCCACTAAGACTCTTGGGGAATATTTTAAGTAACAACATCTCATCATAAAAAATATTACTATAAGAAGTTGTAAATAGCCTAAGGTGGTTTATGGGATCATCTTTCCTTTTAGATATTGGAAACATAGGCATTTTAAAGTTGGGAGGAAAGGGATGGCTAGCTACAAAGGGGTCTAGAGGTTGGTTTCACAAGTCATCATATGAGTACTTATGAATGAATGAAAACCCTTAGATAATGACCATTTTTTGTTTCAATTTCTCTAAGTGGGTGGTTAAGGCTTGAATCTCAAGAGAAATAGGATTCAATGAAATAAAAGTTATATGCTAAGAGATAAAGGGGATATATTGGTGATTGAGTAAGAAGGGGGTTGGTAAACCTGGAAATACAATTTTGAAGTTGACATCGTATAATTTATCCCCAAAATACCAAAGATAAAATATTAGAATATCATTAATAAGAGATTTTAGGGTAATAATTTTGTTCAAATCCTATCCTTAGACTTGTGGGATTATAATGAGTACCATAAGATAAATTGATGATCATAGATTGGAGTACTTGGTGGTACACTCTAATCGAGAGTGTAATTTGTGCCTACATGTTGATATGTGGAACAACTAACATGATTAGCAATAATTCCTCAAAGGGAGGTAGATATGGGTGATGAACTAATGGAGGTGGAAGGATTTATCTCCTAACATCCATTCATGTGGTGATTGAAGGTGGAGTTGAGTCAAAAAAGTGATATTTTGATGCATAAAGATTCATTTTTATGGATCCAAAGGATGGGTCCACTTGATTTATTAACAAGGGGTTTGAATTAGGTTGTTGGGGGTGGTCCAAAAAAGAATCATCCTTTGTAGAGGCACCTGGGATTTCATGGCACCTAGTTACTCAAAGGATAGTAAAGACCCTTAGTAGGACTAGCGATTATTGTTATCTATATTTAATGTGATATAATATAAATAAAAAAAACTTCATGGTCTTGATTAAAGTTTGAAAATTTTTAGTTTAAGGGCTTAGCTTGGTCAAGAGGAAATTTGGGATCCTTTATGGTGTTCACATTGGGCTATCTAAAATGTGAAGGATATTAGAAGGGGATCATGAAGGTCTTCTTCATGATTCTTCCCTCTCCTTCCTCACCTTAAATATAAAGGTGTCTCATGATCCTAGACCCTATGGTTTTATGGATTTTTTTTAAGAACCCCTTTGTTTCTCCTAAGATATTCTTTGACTAAGCCTAACCTTGATCTAGCCGTAATGCACCATAAAAATACAACAAAAGACCTAAAATTAAAATTATGTTTGATGATAAATTAAAAGTGATTTTCCTTTTTTAGGGCAATGGTTCAAGAGGAAGATGCAACAAACAAGCCTAAGTGCAACTATATACAATTTGATTTTAATGATAACAATATTAAAATTAATCATCTAAATGATTAAATTGCTAACTAGTTTCCTTTATTTTTATTTTTTTATTTAAATAAAAAAAAAAAAATAGAAATTAATATTTGTAGACAACAAAAATATTTGAAACCTAAGTGCTAACTAACACAAATTAGAAAAATATAAACCGTTTTTTAACTAGTTCCTTGTTTTTATTTTTCTTTATTTTTGTAAATAAATAAAAGAAAATGGAAACTTAAAAATTGATTTTTGTAGACAAAAAATAGATCTAAAACTAAATTCTAAATAATAGAAAATAAATAAAATAAATACAAATTCTAACTAGTTCTTTCTTTTTATTTTTATTTATTTTAACAAATAAATAAAATAAAATAGTCAAATAGAAACTAATTTTTGTAAACAAAAAATAGATCTGTAATATAAAATGTTAAAAAAAGTGGATTGGAATCTAAAACCTAGTTCTTCTACCTCTAATATAGAAGCGATGCTATTCTAAAAAAGCATTATTGACACAAGCACTACTCATCCCATGGAAGTGTTATTGGTTCTATTGCTTCATTCTTTTATTTACCTATAAAAGAGATAAAAATAAAATAAATTAGTGACGAAGGGGTATAGCTAAGCTAGAGGAGAGTATTAGGCTCCCATGGCTAGCATCAAACCCCTGTTTAGAAATAAGATAAAAAAATCCATGAAACAAAAATGATAAAATATGTAACTAGATGAAATAAGAATAAAAAGAATAACATATAAGCTATTGATTAGACAAGTGAAAGATCAATAAGCAATGATAAAATAATTACAAAATGTTAAAATAAATATAATTAAAATCTATCATATAAAAGGGAAAAACAATTGAAAACAATATCCTTGTGGCCTCAAGAGTGTTGGTAGATTCCCCATGTTGTGAAAAATTCTTGCTTCCAAGATAGGATCAAAAAAAGACTTTTTGCTTGCAATGAGTGATATATTCTATAAGGATTTTAGAAGGGCTTCACTATGTTCATATGTCACATGGGTTGGGATCCCAAAGGACTAGATTTATAGATAATATATGGTTCCCTCAGGGGATCCTTTAGAGGATTTTCCTAGATTGGCAAGTGTGAGAGATGGTGTGTCTATATGAAGATGATGAGGATGATTGGAGGTAAGTCTTGAAAGCTCAACATGCAACTAGGATGAGGAAAATGTAAGTCAAAAATAACAACATGCAACTAGGATGAGGAATAAAAAGGGTAAGTTTTGTATTTGGATTTCCAACTAAGGCATAATTGTCAAAAGCACCACCATGGTTTCAAAATCACTAGGATATCAAATGTGCCACTAGGGCATCAAAAGCACCACCAAGGTGTCAACAATGCTTCTAGGGTGTCAAAAGTACTTCTAGGATATTAAAATTGCTAATAAGTATCTCTAAGTTTAGTTTTTAGATTCTTGATTTGGTTGAAATGCTTGATTATCTAAGTGATGCAAATGTTGATGAGTTTTAGGGACATGATGTGCTAAGAATTAGGTTTCTAATAGGTATATACACTTATTCTTAAAGGCCAAGTATTACGCATTTTTAAATTTTGGATTTTTTAATAGAGACTCATCCCACAAAATGCAAATAAGCTTGAAGTCTAAGTCTACTTTCACTATCCTATCAATTATGAACATGAGAATGAATGCTCCTAAAATTTACTAGGGTTTGATATTATTTTCAAGTTAGTATCCATTTAGTTTCAAACCTCTCATCGAATGTGCTAATATATGCTTGATATGTTCTTTATCTATGATCCCAACAACTCTCTTTGGTAGGGCAATCAAAATACCTTGTTTTTGTGATAGATGGTGATGTGAATTTTGCATGAATATAATGGATTGTATGCATAGTTTTCCATAAAATTTATTTCCCAATGATCCATATTCATTTCTTATGACTACTACACATAGGAATTGGAAACAATAACCATTTTTAAAATTCATGGAAAATATGATATTAAAATTTTTTATGTTTAGATGTTACAAAATTTCCTTGAAAAGTTTCTTACCATATGCCTCAAAGATGTTAGTTTCACAAACATAGTTTTTTACCATCTTGTATTAAATACAAAATGATCCATATTTACGCTAAAAAATTCCCAAATAATGTTAGCCACTAAAGGATATAGACAAGAATCCATTACAATACCCTATAAGTTTTGAGTTCACCTTGAAAATTAAAAATCAGTGAATCTCAAGCATAATTCTACAAGTAAATCAATTTATGGGGTTTTTCCTTCTTTTTTTTATAATTAAAGTATTCCATTAATAACGGGTTTTACAGGTTCACCCAAAACCTATATACAAAAAATAGCATATAGTTGAGTAGCAAGATCCAAAGATGTTTGAGGACCCTTGGTCCTCTATCCTAACTAGCCATTTATGGCCTACACCAAACAATAGTTGAACCACCTGAGCAACCCCTAACAGATAGAAGTTCACACCCATACACAAAATTTCATAAAAAAACATTAAGGTCATAGCCTGAGGAACCAAACCAGATAGAACTTAAGGACGAAAAACAAAAAATATCAAGACTCAAAGCTCTCTGCACAAGATGCAAACAAAATTGGCTTCAAAATTTCCATCCACCATTCCTACACAGAGCGGACTACATGGAGCTACTGCTCCTAATCCTCATCCTCATTTTTCTCTTCATCCTTGTCCTCCTCTTGATCATTAGTCTCCATGTTGGCCTCCACAAGCTTGTTGCTCTGATATCTTTCATTGAAGAATACCTTGGCCAATACCTCATGGATATCCTACATCTGATTTATCACATTCGTCGATGAAATCAACACAAAGTACTTAGGGACCATAGTAGTAGGATCGGGTCACTCATCCTCAAAATCAATCTCAAGGGTTTTGTAACTCCCTTGCGCTTGCTTGTTTTTCAGCCTCAACGAGGATCTCTTGGATCCTTTAGGTTCCTCGATCTTCAAATTTTTCTTCGTTGGTCTTCCTCTCATTGATGATTCCATCCCTCTTTTCTTAATCAGGGATGCAAAGTGAGGCTTGGGCAAGCCAGGACTATCCTTGTCCTTGGAGCTTTCCACATGGTGATCAACTAGGGTTTTAGCTTGAGTAATAGTAGAGGGTTCAGCTTGGGGAGAAGTAAGCATGACAAAATTGTATATGATCTTGTAAAGACCTTGGTGTAGAGGCATGACATAACCCTTCTTGCTCTGGAAAGAGTTAATAGTATAATTCATTGAATTGAGTAGAAATTGGGGTATGCTTAAAGGATTGACATCATAGAAAAAATTGATGAAGGTATAATGGAAACTAAGGAGGACCTTTTTAGGGTCCTCGATAGTGATAAACTCCATAACATTTTTCATGACGAAGTTCCATTATTTAGGGAGGTCCATCCTAGTCAACCCATTCTTTGTCTCCTTAAATATTTTGGGGTTGTCCTTGAACTCACGTAACTCCACCTCCCAGTTGTGTTTTTTCTTGTGGATCTACCTTTAAAATTCTACCCTGTTATGGTCATATGAAAAGTGATGTCAATGACAATCACACACCCTTGAATCTTGACTCTGCCATCATCCCATGATTCCATAAAAACCAATGTTATTTCATCCTCAGCTCCCAAAAATAGGTCAAAAAATTGAGTGAAACGTCTCTCAGTGAGGATGGCTTGAGCCGTAGGCTCAATGACCACCATGCTTGGCTCAATGTAAGTCATTTTTCCATGAAAATTTGAAACCTTCAATGCCTTCAAAATTTTCTAGCCACCTTGCAATATGATCAATGTTATCTAACACTTGACATAATAGGAATGTGGTACCATTTTCTTGTGCCTTCGTGAGTTGAGATTACATCTTTATTGTAATGGGTGCCATGCCTGGGATTTTGTCATAACCCACCGTCCACTTGGATAGAATGCCACATGGCCTTTGTAATAAAAATTTTGAGCATGCCATCATACCCATTATTGATGTGTTTAGGATCCTATCACTTGGTAATCATGGAAAATTTAGATCTTACTTGCTTGGAACAACCTCCTGCCACCATCGATATACCAAGTTTGTAAACAAGATTCTCCCACTTGCTTCGAGACAATGACCTCCAATAATGTCCATCCTTGGAACCCCACTTACAATTTTTCCACCTTGTTGTTGGAACTCATCCCTATTCCTTCGGATTATCATGCTGAAAGCCAAATGCGGAATGACGGCGTACCAGATATGATGCAAACAAAATATATATGGTATAGATGCTAAGTCCTACGAATGCGATGAACAAATGCATGAAGGAAATGACGCAGGAACAAGATTTAAGCAAAACAAAGTGGGGCCTCTTTCATTAATGTTGCTTTTAATCCAGTTACAATATGTCACCCCCTCTAGGGCTGAGAATGTTTGATATAGTTTGTTACATCAATGGATGGTACGCTTCTAGTGTCTTCCGCATGCCCACATTCAAAATGGGCGGGCCAAAATTTGTTGTTGCTTACATCCGTATATTTATCATTCCTTGCTGACCCTTTGGTGTTCTTGGTGGTGAGATCCTATGCACAAAAAAATAGCAAATAGTTAATAGCATATGCGGATATAGGAGAACATGCAATCCCCAAAGCCTTCGGCTTGTTAATATATAAAAGAATGAAACGATGGTCAAAACATGTCATAATGAATTCAAACTTTGGAAAAGGCATGGAGACATCATTAGGGACATATTGAAAAAATAAAAGTCAGGAAATCATGCACAGATTTCTAATCGCTCTAGGGTGGGACGCTGGGGACTGTCACAAAATGTGCAAGAGTGACCTTGTAAATGTCCTACCCAAAGGCCTCCAAAACTCTTGAAAAATTAGGGTTAGAATAAAAGGGACACTTTGAGATGACCCAGAAGGTCAGATTTGGCAAATTCTGCCCAGATTGTCTTGTATATGAAGGTGCTTCCTGTAGGTTAGTAAACACATAAAATGATAAAAACAAGGTCAAATAATGTCAGAAAGCAATAAAACTTGGACAAAAACATAAGTAAATCAGGTACAACATAATGCAAAAGGAATAGTAGAGAAATCATGCATATATTTCTAATCACTCCGGGGTGGGGTGATTAGGACTGTAGTAGTGCGGGGGGCACCCAGGGGCAGGACGCCCACCGTTTGGGCCTTATTTTTGGAACCAATCCAAGTGGGATGGGTAAAAAACATCCTAGGTGATATTCTCACAATGACACTGAGAGGGGGGGGTGAATCAGTGTAACTATTTAAAACTTGAATCTGCAACTCTTAAAACTTAAATATGCAAGCTTAAAAACAGATAAAGCAAGTATAACACAAGAGCATCACACAACACAAGATTTAACGAGGTTCACCGATGTGGCTACTCCTCAAATAATGACTATTTGGACTACAATCCAAATCCAGTCTTTGCAAGGATTCAATATTTACAAATAGTTTACCAACACCCACTGGAAGGAGCACCAACCCCTGATTTTTTTGTTGCAACAGATAGGAGCACCAACCCCTTTTACCAAGCACCAACTTGGATTTATATATATATTTTTTTAAATTGACATAAAAATGCCTTCTCTTTTGCAAGACCCTCACTGGTCTATAGCTCATACAAATCTATCTCATAGAAGCATAAAGAGAATTGTTAGAAACTCAATATCTTCTATCACAATCTAAAACCTCTCTTCTGATTTTTCAAGAAAAATACAAATAGGTTTTAGTTCTTTTGCTGTACTTCATGCAGCACTCTTGCTCAACATTTTCTTTTTGTTTTTCACAAATAACCATGGTTGCATTAACATTACTTATTACGCCTGTTCGATTCTTATACTTGACTTCCTTGAACGGCTCTTTTGAAACAACTCAAAATTTCCCTCCAATTTTTCATGCGTTCTCGGCTACGATCAATCTGTCAAACCATCTCTGATGCGTTCTACCTTTTAGCCACTTTCTTTTTCACTTATTCTGACATTCTTCTCTGCACATTCTAACAGCCTTTTTCTGACAGCCTTTTTTTGCATATCCTGACACCTTTTTTTGCGTATCTTGATAGCCTCTCTGCGTATCTCGGCGTTTTGTTCTTCTTTCTTCTCTTTTGAATTCTGTGCTACCACTTTCTTCTGTGCGTGACTTTCATTTCTTGATACATGCAACCTATTAATGAATTTCTCTATAATCATGATTCTCGGTATCCACCCTTGTAACAACTATTCTGACTAGAAAGGACTGTTCTTGTAACTGCCACCTATAACTACAAGTCTAACTCTAGTTAATTTGGCTGCATGAATTTTCTCTAAGCTTTCTTGACACCTGTCACTTGGTAACTGCAGATATGACTCCAGTTAACTCTTATGTAACTGGCTATAAGATTTTACTTTGCGTAGTTTTGACACCTGTCACTGTGCATGCTTCTATGGTTTTTTCCTGCCAAACTATTACTTGTCGCGATATCCTGACATTTCTACTCAGTTGACTTATTCTGGACTGTTGACCATGAAAAGTTGACTTGTCATGATATCGCGATGTTTTTTGCCTTCTAGACCTTATCTCGGCATGCACCCACGAAAATGAGACATGTCACAAAATCGCTATGCTTTTGCTGCATCGAGAACTTTTCTATCTCCTAGTCTTGAAAATGAGACATGTTGTGAAATCGTGACGCTTTCGCTGCATCGAGCTCATTTCTATCTCCTAGCTGCAAAAATGAGACATGTCATGAAATCACAACGCTTTCGCTGCATCAAGCTCATTTCTGTCCCCTAGCCACAAAAATGAGACATGTCGTGAAATCGTGAAACTTTTTGCTTTCCTGCACTCTCCTTCGCTTGCACCTGCAAAAAAGGAACACGTTGCGAAATTGTGACACTTTTCGCTGTCGTACATTTTCTTCTACAAGCCTTAGCGAAATTGGAACATGTCACGAAATCACGACGCTTTTTTGCCTTAGCGCTGTTCTTTGATTTTCGGCCGCGAAAATGCAACATGTCGTGAAATCGCGACATCTTTTGCGTTCGTACATTTTTCCCTTCATGCACCAATGAAATCAAGACATGTAGCGAAATAGCTACAACTTTGTGCCTTTTGCTTCCAACTTTGCTTCGATTTGCGAAGCTTAGACTTGTAGCGAAATCACTACCCCTTTGTGTTCTGTGTTTTGAACTTGTAGTGAAATCGCTACATCTTTGTGCCTTGCATTTCGAACTTGTAGCAAAATCGCTACACCTTTGTGCCTTGTGTTTCGAACTTGTAGCGAAATCGCTACACATTTGTGCCTTGCAATTCGAACTTGTAGCGAAATCGCTACAACTTTGCACCTTGCATTTCGAACTTGTAGCAAAATCGCTACCCTTTGTGCCTTGTGTTTCAAACTTGTAGCAAAATCGCTACACCTTTGCTCTTTGGCATCTGAACTCCGCTTCGGCCCGTGAAAGTCTGACATGTAGCGAAATCGCTACACTTTCTTGACTTAGTGCTTTTTCTTTGCTTTTGCCAGTGAAACTCTGACATGTAGTGAAATCGCTATAGCTTTTGTTGTTGTAGATTCTCTCTCTTCTTCGGGTCGCGAAAACCTGAAGTGTCGCGATATCACGACACTTTTTGCCCTTAGTGCTTTTCTTTCAAAACTGTCGCGATATCGCGACACTTTCTCATGCACTCTCTCTCTCCTCTGTTTTTTTGCGAAATCATGACATTTTCAGCTACACCTTCTCTCTCCTCATTTTTGTCATGAAATCGTGACATTTTTTGCTGCACCTTCTCTCTCTGCATTTTTGTCATGAAATCACGACATTTTTGGCTGCACCTTCTCTCTCCTCATTTTTGTCATGAAATCATGACATTTTCGGCTGCACCTTCTCTCTCCTCATTTTTGTCACAAAATCACAATAGAAAACATGTCGCGATATCACGACAATTTTCTTACTTGTCTTTTTTTGCAAATTTCTGAATCTGGGCCACTTCTTTCTTCTTGGAAATTCACTGTACTTGTTCTGACTGACCTCTATACTGCATCAACTGCATCAATCTGTCTGTGTTGACAACAATGACAATACTTTTGCAATGCTTGCTCAACTGCATCAACTGCACCTTGCTCAACAATCTCCCCCTTTGGAATTGTTGGCAACACACTACAACCTTGCTCAATTTCTTCTCCCTCTTTGCCAATAATACCAAAGGGCTGCTGCAGACTCCCCCTGAGTCTATGCACAACATTCTCAGGCATAAATGATTTTAATTCTTCCCCTGAGAATGTGTTCCGCATAGCTAGTCAGTGCTTGGGTAGTGTGACTACTCCCAACTTCTTCTGAAGGTACTCAAAAACATCCTTGGGCAATGGTTTTGTGAATATGTTTGCTACTTGCTCTATAGTTGGAACAAAATCCAATTTGACCTCTCCTTCTACAAATTTATCCTTCAATAAGTGATATCGGATCGCAATATGATTGGTTTGAGAATGCATAACCGGATTCTTTGATATGTTGATAGCACTAGTGTTATCACATTTAACTAAAATTGGCTCTTTGAAGTGAATACCAAGATCTTTTAGTGTTTGTCTCATCCATAATACCTGAGTACATCATGTTGTTGTTGCAATGTATTCTGCCTCTACTGTGGATAGAGAGACTAATTCTTGTTTCTTGTTGTGCCATGCTACCAGCCTGTCTCCAAGATAAAATGCTCCTCCACTGGTACTCTTTTTATCATCAATACATCCTGCCCAATCTGCATCAGAATATGCAATAAGAGTGAAGTCCTTACCTTTTGGGTACCACAACCCATACTCCATAGTACCCTTGAGGTACCTAAAAATCCTCTTTATAGTTGTCACATGAGTCTCTTTGGGACTAGCCTAAAATCTTGCTACCATGCATACTGCCTATAAGATATCTGGTCTAGTAGCTGTCAAATACAGCATGTTGCCAATCATAGACCTTTACATGGTTTGATCTACATCTGGAGATTCATCATCCTTTCTCAACTTGCAACCTGTTGTCATGGGAGTGCTAAAAGGTTTACTATCCTCCATTGTGAACTTTTTCAGCATTTCTTTTACATATTTAATTTGAGAAATAAAAATCCCTTTTTCGGTTTGATTAACTTGCAATCCAAGGAAATATGAAAGTTCACCAATCATAGACATTTCAAATTCTTTCTGCATTTTGTTTGCTATGTCTTTGCATGAATCATCATTGCTGCTTCCAAATATTATATCATCTACATAAACAACAAGGACAATGAAATTGCCATTTTCAGTTTTGATATATAAATTGCTATCTACCATACCTTTCTTGAATCCTTGCTTAGTGAGATAGCTATCCAATCTTGCATACCAAGCTCTAGGTGCTTGTTTCAAGCCATACAATTCTTTCTTCAGCTTGCAAACAAAGTTAGGATTATCACAGAGTTGAAAGCCATCATGATGTTCAATATACACTTCTTCTTCAAGATTTCCATTTAGAAATGCTGATTTCACATCCATCTGATAAACTTTGAAGTTCCTATGAACTGCTAAAGCCAAAAACAGTCTTATTGCTTCAAGTCTGGCCACTGGTGCAAAGGTCTCTTCAAAATCAATCCCCTCAACTTGAGCATATCCTTTACAGACCAATCTTGCTTTATTCCTCACAACCTGTCCGTCTTCATTCAGTTTGTTTCAAAAAATCCATTTAGTACCTATTATGTTTTTATTTTCAGGTCTTGGTACTAATTCCCAAGTTTTGTTTTTCTCAATTTGATCTAGTTCTTCATTAACTACCTCCATCCAGCTTTCATCTGTACTTGCTTCAATGATATTTTTGGGTTCAATGCTGGATAACAGAGAGTAGTTGTTTACTACTTTTCTTCTTGTTTGAATACCAATTGTGGGGTCCCCAATAATCTGCTCTCTAGGATGATTTTTCTGCCAGCTTCCTGTTCTGGATTTCCTATTTTCTTCTCTTTCCAAATCATCTGAATCTGATTTATGTCTCTCTTCCTTTTCTTGATCTTCATCTTCTTCAATAAATTCTTCATAAGTTGGGTAGTTTTCATTATGGCTGATTTCTTATTTCCTACCTTCATCAACCTTAACATCCGCACTCTCCACAATTTTCTTAAGTCTTTTGTTGTAGCATGTATAGGCTTTGCTTTTTGTTGAGTACCCAAGAAAGATACCTTCATCAGCTCTATCTTCGAATTTTCCAAGATTGGCTTTAGTCCGTTTAATGTAACACTTGCTACCGAACACTTTGAAGTATTTTGTTGCAGCCTTTTTGCCAAACCATAGTTCATAAGGTGTTTTTCTTTCATGCGGCCTCAACATGCACCTATTCTAGATGTAAACTGTAGTATGAACTGCCTCTTTCCAAAATCTGTCAACAATTCTGCTCTCTGTCAACATGGTCTGTGCCATTTCTTGCACAGTTCTGTTCTTCCTTTCTACTACTCCATTCTGCTGAGGTGTTCTTCTTTGTCAAAAACTATCTTCTTATTCCATGTTTTTCGCAATATTCTACAAACTCATCTGAAATAAACTCTCCTCCTCTATCTGATCTCAAACATTTAATTTTTTTTCCAGATTGATTCTCAACAAGGTTTTTGAAGGTTTTAAACATCTCAAAGGCTTCTGATTTAAGTTTTAAAAAAATTACCCATGTCATTCTAGAAAATTCATCTATACACAGCATAAAATATTTGTAGCCATTTATTCTTTTCGTTCTCATGGGTCCGCATAAATCTGTGTGAATTAGTTCTAACTGCTTGCTTGTAAAGTACTCTTTTGCTTTGAAAGTAGATCTAGTTTGCTTCACCTTTTGGCATGACTCACAAATGTTGTTTGAAGGTTTACCAATAGTGGGTATGTCTCTTATTGCTCTTTTTGAATTGATTTTTACCAGATTATCAAAGCTTATGTGATCGATTCTTTTGTGCCACAGCCAATTTTCTTCTTCCTGTCCAACCAAGCAAGGTCTTTCTCAAGTCTTCGAGAGAGTATACAGATTTCCAAAAGTTCTCAGTCCAGTGGCTATTAACTTTCCATTTTTTGTCTTTCTTACTTCACAGCCCTCCTTGAAAATTACTTCATGACCTCTGTCACAAATTTGACTTACACTCAGTAAGTTATGCTTCAGACCTACAACAAAAAGAACTTCCTTAGAGTTTATTTTTCCGTCACTTAACTTAACTGATCCTTTACCCACTATCTTGGCTCCATCATTGTTTTTGAATTTTATAGAACCACCTTCGTATGTCTGTAGCTTATCAAACTTTTGTTTGTCTCTTGTCATATGACTGGAGCATCCACTGTCCAGAATCCAAGGTGCAGATTTATTCTGGGCTTTGAGAGATATTTGATCGATTAGGGATTCCTTGTCTTTCTTCGGTTGTTCCTTTTCTTTCCATTGATATTTGATAGCAGATCTGGTCACTTGTTTTACCTTCTCCCTTTCATTGGCTTATGACAATTTTTTGGGAAATTTTTTGTTTTGTTTTAATACAGTTGATTGATACTTTCTTCCCTGGTATTTATTTCCTACAAAAGAGATACGAAAATTTCTTGCAATATGTCTGAAGTTATGACAGTTATAACATTCTACAGCATAATCTATCAAAGGTAAAAAAATATTTCTACTAGTAAAATTTCTTTGTTCTACATTATATCTACAACTTGAGATTTTATGACCATATGCATTGCATTTAAAACAATAACCAGAAAAGGAACAAGTGTACCTGGGTAATGGTTGTTGCCATGTTGTAGTAGGAGCCATGGGTCTTCTTCTTCTTTGATATGTGACTTTGGTGAAACCATCATTTGCAGTACTCCTTTCAAGCTTGGCCTTATTGTTTTCTCTTGCATGATACGGTTTTTCTTGATCAACTCTGATCTTGTCTTTATTCTTTATTGGTTCTATAGTTATAGCCTTTGAGTCCTTTGAGGATTCTCCTTCATCAAAGCCCAAACCAAATTTGATGCCTGTGGGCCTTTGATTATTTAACATTTTATTCAGCTTTGTAGAACTGTCTTCAAATTTATGATGACAGCTCAATTTTCGATTCATCTCTTCTAGCTGCATCCTTAATCTAACTACGTCTTCTTCTAGCTTATTACTCTCATCTATTTTCATGGTTAGCTGTGCTTCGAAATCTTTAGACTTTTTCTTAAATTCTTCAATTTGTACTTTCAAACTGATTATTAATTCGCTAGCATCCTCAAATTTTCTTAAAATATTTTTATTCTTTTTCCTTTCTGCACTTAACTCTTCAAGTGTAGCAACCAACTCACCTTCTAGATCTACCTCAGCCTCATCCTCTAATTTTTCTTCACACTCCTGGGTTTCCTTTGTTCTTTCTTCTTCAAAAGCCATGAACAAGGCTTCACCAGTTTCTTCTTCTGAGTCCTCAGTGGAACTATCTTCAGAAGATTCAACATTCTTGGAAATGAAACTTTTCTTCTTGAAATTCCTTTTTCTAAAATGAGGTTTCTTCTTCTAGACATTTCTTTCTTGGTGAGTCCCTTCATCACTTTTGTTTTTCTCATTCATTGGGCATTTTGCTACAAAGTGCCCGATGCCTCCACAGTTAAAGCACTTGAATGGTAGCTTACCTCTATACTTTCCTTTTCCCTTTACTAATTTCCTAACAAAGTTTGCTTCAGTTTCATCTGTAGATTCTTCTTCCTCAGATTCTTGTTTAGATTTTATATTTTTCTGTGCTTGAAAAGCTGCTTCTCTATCTGAGGGCTTAGTTTGTCCAATTCTCATTTCATATGCTGTTAAGGAACCGTGCATTTCATCCATACTAAACAAATTTAAATCTTTAGCTTCTTCTATGGCAAAAAATTTTGCATCAAATATTTTATGGAGAGTTCTTAGTACCTTTTTCACAACTACATCTTCCATCTCCTCGTCGAGTCCTCTTATTGCATTGATGATTCCATTTACTCTCAGCATATAGGATTCTATGTTCTCATCATCAGTCATATTTAATGCTTCGAACTGGGCACAATGTGTTTGCATCTTAGCTTCCTTGATCTTGCTGTCTCCTTCATGAATGCTCTGCAATTTGTCCCATATGTCTTTTGCTGATTTGCAGTTCATGATGCGTATCAACTCACTGTCTACTAATCCACACATAATAGCATTCTTAGCTTTCGAGTTGTTCTAAAACTTTTTCTTCTCAACCGCATCAGATGGAGGAGCAGAGGGTACAGTGTATCCATTTTCAACAGATTCCCAAATGTCATATCCCAATGCACATAGATATGTCTGCATCCTGAGTCTCCAGAAAGAGTAATTTGTTCCATCGAACAAAGGAGCTTTGTTGGAAGAAAATCCTTCACCGTCGGCCATTATGTATCTTCCAAGATCACCTTAGCTGATTAAGCTTGTTCAGGAACCTGGCTCTGATACCAATTGATATTCTCATAATGACACTAAGAGGGGGGGTGAATCAGTGTAACTATTTAAAACTTGAATCTGCAACTCTTAAAACTTAAATATGCAAGCTTAAAAATAAATAAAGCAAGTATAACACAAGAGCATCACACAACACAAGATTTAACGAGGTTCACCGATGTGGCTACTCCTCAAATAATGACTGTTTGGACTACAATCCAAATCCAGTCTTTGCAAGGATTCAATATTTATAAATAGTTTATCAGCACCCACTGGAAGGAGCACCAAACCCTGATTTTTCTGCTGCAACAGATAGGAGCACCAACCCCTTTTACCAAGCACCAACTTGGATTTCTATTTTTTTTTTAAATTGACATAAAAATGCCTTCTCTTTTGCAAGACCCTTAATGGTCTATAGCTCATACAAATCTATCTCATAGATGCATAAAGAGAATTGTTAGAAACTCAATATCTTCTATCACAGTCTAAAACCTCTCTTCTGATTTTTCAAGAAAAATACATACAGGTTTTAGTTCTTTTGTTGTACTTCATGCAGCACTCTTACTCAACCTTTTCTTTTTGTTTTTCACAAATAACCACGGTTGCAGTAACCTTACTTACTACGCCTGTTTGATTCTTATACTTGAATTCCTCGAACGACTCTTTTGAAATGGCTCAAATTTTCCCTCAAATTTTTCATGCATTCTCGGCTATGATCAATCTATCAAACCCTCTTTGACGCATTCTGCCTTTTAGCAACTTTCTTTCTGACTTATTCTGACATTCTTCTCTACACATTCTGACAGCCTTTTTTTGCATATCTTGACACCTTTTTCTGCGTATCCTGATAGCCTCTCTGCGTATCTCGGCGTTCTGTTCTTCTTTCTTCTCTTTTGAATTTTGTGCTACCACTTTCTTCTGTGCATGACTTTCATTTCTTGATATATGCAACCTATTAATGAATTTCTTTCTAATCGTGATTCTCGGTATCCACCCCTATAACAGCTGTTCTGACTAGAAAGGATTGTTCTTGTAACTGCCACCTATAACTGCAAGTCTAACTCTAGTTAATTTGGCTGCATGAATTTTCTCTAAGCTTTCTTGACACCTATGACTCGGTAACTGCAGATATGACTCCAGTTAACTCTTATGTAACTGGCTGTAAGATTTTACTTTGCGCTATTTTGACACCTGTCACTGTGCATGCTTTTGCAGGTTTTTCTTGCCAAACTGTTACCTGTCGTGATATCACGACATTTCTACTCAGTTGAATTATTCTGGACTGTTGACCACGAAAAGCCGACTTGTCACGATATCGCGACGTTTTCTGCCTTCTAGACCTTATCTCAACATGCACCTGCGAAAACGAGACATGTCACAAAATCGCAATGCTTTTGCTGCATCGAGCACTTTTCTGTCTCCTAGCCACGAAAATGAGACATGTCACGAAATCGCGACGCTTTCGCTGCATCGAGCTCATTTTTGTCTCCTAGCCGTGAAAATGAGACATGTCGTGAAATTGCGATGCTTTCGCTGCATCGAGCTCATTTCTGTCTCCTAGCCATGAAAATGAGACATGTCATGAAATCATGACACTTTTCGCTTTCCTACACTCTCCTTCGCTTGCACCCATGAAAATGGAACACGTCACGAAATCGTGACACTTTTTGCTATCGTACATTTTCCTCTGCAAGCCTTAGCGAAATCGAAACATGTCACAAAATCACGACGCTTTTTTGCCTTAGCGTTGTTCTTTGTTTTTCGGCCGTGAAAATGCAACATGTCGTGAAATCGTGACATCTTTTGCGTCCGTACATTTTTCCCTTCATGCACCAGCAAAATCAAGACATGTAGTGAAATTGCTACAACTTTGTGCCTTGCGCTTCCAACTTTGCTTCGATTTGTGAAGCTTAGAATTGTAGTAAAATCGCTACCCCTTTGTGTTCTGTGTTTTGAACTTGTAGCGAAATCGCTACATCTTTGCGCCTTGCATTTCGAACTTGTAGTGAAATTGCTACACCTTTGTGCCTTGTGTTTCGAACTTGTAGCGAAATCGCTACACATTTGCACCTTGCAATTTGAACTTGTAGCAAAATCGCTACAACTTTGTGCCTTGCATTTCGAACTTGCATCGAAATGGCTACCCTTTGTGCCTTGTGTTTTGAACTTGTAGTGAAATCGCTACACCTTTGCTCTTTGGCATTTGAAATCTGCTTCGGCTTGTGAAAGTCTGACATGTAGTAAAATCACTACACTTTCTTGACTTAGTGCTTTTTCTTTGCTTTTGCCAGCGAAACTCCGACATGTAGCGAAATCGCTATAGCTTTTGTTGCTGTAGATTCTCTCTCTTCTTCAGGTCGTGAAAACTCGACGTGTCACGATATCATGACACTTTTCATCCTTAGTGCTTTTCTTTCGAAACTATCGTGGTATCGCGACACTTTCTCATGCACTCTCTCTCTCCTTTGTTTTGTTGTGAAATCGTGACATTTTCAGCTGCACCTTCTCTCTCCTCATTTTTGTCGTGAAATCGTGACATTTTCGGCTGCACCTTCTCTCTCCTCATTTTTGTCATGAAATCGTGACATTTTCAGCTACACCTTCTCTCTCCTCATTTTTGTCATGAAATCGCTACATTTTCGGTTGCACCTTCTCTCTCCTCATTTTTGTCGCAAAATCATGATAGAAAACATGTCGCGATATCGCGACAATTTTCTTACTTGTCTTTTTTTGCAAATTTCTGAATTTGGGCCACTTATTTCTTCTTGGAAATTCACTGTACTTGTTTTGACTGACCTCTGAACTGCATCAACTGCATCAATCTATCTGTGTTGACAACAATGACAATACTTTTGCAATGCTTACTCAACTGCATCAACTGCACCTTGCTCAACACTAGGGGGTTGTGTCAACGATTTTGGTGAGGGATTGTGGCCGATTTCTTGGGTTTTAGGTCTATATTGCGTTACTAGTGTTCACTCGATAACCTCTCTTCCAAAAGAGAAATTAGGGATGTAGGAAGCACAAAGAGGAATGGGGGTGTAATTTGGCAGCACTCCAACTCTATTTTTTTGGGGGTGAGGAGGCTCACCCTTTTATAGACCTAAGGGTCTCCTTTGAATGTGCATGTGAGGGTGCCACTTGGCTCACCATGCCCTTTCTATGGGAGAGAAGATTCCTCCCTGATTTAGGGCCTCCTTGAATGAGGCCTCCATGATCAGGGTATGCTTGACTGAAGTCCCTCTCTCTAATTTGAAATCGTTCCTCGCAATTGCATGCCTTGAAGATGAAGTTGGGTGGTGGATCTAGGCTGCCATTTGTCAAGGCTTGAATTTTTGCTAGTCAAACCTGCTAATCATCCCACCCTGGAATGATTGTTGCTAATCATCCCGAGGTGAGACGAATAGGATTCTAATCGTTCTAGGGTGGGATGAATATGGAGCAAAGTTCTTAAAAGGTGCCAAATTGACATTTGACCTTCCAAAACTAATTTGGGAGTGGTTAGGACCACTTTTTAACCTTTGGAGGCTGCCCTAGGGGGTATGTATGCCAATTTAGTTAGTTCTTGTAGTCACATAATCGGATTGGTGTTGTTTTGGTGTCTACAGATGCCCCTTTTTGGGATGCGTTATGCATGGCACAGTACTAAGCAAAAATAGATGACCAAAGCACTTAATGATTAGGGTTTCTTAGTAACCTAACCAAATTTTGATGCCCCAAGTATGGGAATGACATGCATTCTTGAATCCCTACTTCTAACAAGCTAAGAAGCTTAACTAAAGTGTAACCTTTTTCAGTGAGGTGTACTTGATCTTGGACATTGTTCAGTCATGAATAAGCAAAGGGCACAACCTTTTTTTTGAGGAACCTTGTATTCATGCTACCAAAATTCCAAGTGTTTGTTTAGCTTGTGATTGTTGCTTGTTTTCTGCCCCGAGCAGAAGCGTGATTGTCTTTGTCAATGATTCTTTGAATGCATGCCATTTGCTTGATAGGGTGTGTATTTGTTGATTTGGTGACTAAGTGTGACTACCCCATCAAGCGACGAATCGATGAGGGAATGACAAAAATGAGAAAAGTGATGAGTCACTTGACCCAAGATGACATTTGTAAGGGTGCCTTCAATTTTTTTTGTTGAACGCACATTGTAGTTTTCCAACAATCGAACCTATTTTTGGTGGGTTTTGACCCTTTTTTGTGATGTCGATTGGGGTAGAAATTATCAAAGATCTTCATTTCTGTGGAGTGGTCCATATATGCTAGCTTTCTTAGAGGGTATGATAGTGATTATTTGTGACCCTGAAGGTGGTTTTTCATGTCGTGAATGTCAGGTGCAAGGGCACCTTTGTTTGACAGATTTATTGCTTTTTTTGGTGAAATTTTTGGATGCAGTTTTTGTTGCTTTATTTCTTGCTCTGTAATCGTCCCAGGGTGGGACAAATACCAATTTTGTAATAATTCCAGGGTGGGATGAGTTCTAACTAGAGCGCTCATCCTAGGGTGGAACGATTATAGGCCTAACACCCTATAAAAGGACCAAAACTAAGTTTTGGGCTCATTTGCAACAATTTTTTCTTGGTGATTTGGAGTAGTGAGGACAAGGAGTGCGAGTGTGCGTAGCGGAGTGCTGCTAAAAATTCATGGAAATCATGAGTGCAAGAACCGGATCTTCGAGTGGAGGAGTCGAGGTGAGATTGGTATGATGTTCCTTCTCCCTGCCTGTTATTCATTTTTGTTTTATATGAAGTTAAAAACTTACATATAAATGTTTGTTTGTGGTATTTTTTTTTTATCCGTATATCAAGTTGAAAACCTAATATATGATTTTTTGTTTATTATATATATATATATATTTTGCATTAATATTAATGTTGAAACCCTAATATTAATTTTTATATTTTTAAATCATTTTTGTTTTATTTTGTTGCCATTAAGGCTGAAACCTTAGTGATTTTTTGTTTTATTTTGTTGACTGTTCGTAGATTAAGGTCAAAACCCTAATACACAACTGTTATCTGTACTTTGTTTGTGATTGTGTTTAGGTTTAAAACCCAACACATTGTCATTTTATTTTGTAGTTTTTGTTCATGTTAAGGTCGAAACCCTAGTATGATTTTTTTGTTTTGTTTTGTTTTTGTACAGTTATTTTTATGTCTGCTGTCGTTGTACAATTTGTTGTTAATGTTTCTATACTTTTGCTTTACTTTGTTTTTTTGTACTTTTTATGCTGTACTTTTGCTATACAATTATTTTCCTATACTTTTTTGATCTTCTGTACAGTTTTATTGTAATTTTTTTGTTTATATTAAGTATGTACTTAATATCTTTTGCTTTTCATTATTTTTTAGGTTGTAAAGAGTTGGTACCGCCAACCGACTATTTTCTCTGATGCTCGGGATGCCTTGACAGTTGGGGATTGGGAGTGGATTGATGCCCTTGGGCTCAAGAACATGATGCATCTAGAGCCTATGGTGGGGGATCGGGCATATTTTATTGCCCTGATCAATCTATGGGATCCTCGCACCAACACTTTTCATCTTCCAACAGGGGAGATGACTGTGACTCTAGAGGATGTGTATCAGATTTTGTAGATTTTGATAGATGGAATTCCTATCCGGATGACCCATCGGGACCAATGGATAGTGGTATTGATATGGTGTTTTTGTTGGGCAGGTGAGAGGGGGGTGGAGAGGGTTGTGGAGAGGGCAGAGGCTGACTGCCAGATAGGTAGTATTCTGGTGTGATGGTGGTTGGAGAAGGGTGTATTAGGGGTGAGGCATGCTTTGCTCATGACTCTCATTTCTAATATGCTACTTCCTGACTGCTCAGGTGCGAGGTTCCCTTGGAACCTACTTGAGTTAATTTTAACATTGGTGGAGTGTCCTACATCAATTCCACTTATTATGAGATGGGTTTAGACATTGTTGGCATAGTTGCACGATGAGCTATACGAGGTCCACTACCAGAAGTAGAAGAGGATTAGGTGTAGCTATCTCTTGTAGTGCTTGGGGTGGTAGCACATAGCTGTGGAGCAGCCACAGGGTTTGTCTTGGACCACCCAAGGTGATATGGTGGATCGAGAGATTGGATATGTCAATTTATGGTGGTAATCAGAGAAACATGGACAGAGTCAGTGGTGGGCAGGTTACGTAGGTCACTATACTAATGCCTTCTCTCATCTAATGCTGGGATAGGTGTTCTGGAGACCGTACTGGGACTGTCCAACCTAGCCTGAGGCTAGAGAGTGGCTTTGGTGTGTGTTTAGGGGTATATGGATTCTTGGGCAACACAAGACAGAGTAGGAGTACTTCCCATATATCCAGGTGACATGCTAGTTTGGGGTGCACCAAGGATTTCCTGGTGATCCCTTGATCTATCGATGTCACATCGATGAGAGGACCCTAGTCTAGCCTATCATTGATCTACTGGGTGAGGGGTCTGATGTAGTTATTGATGTACCCAATGTGGACAATGTTGAGGTAACTATAGAGTATGATCGGTGGTGGATTATGCGATGATGGCAAGGTGAGGGGCCTCTAGGAGGCATGGATACAGTAGCAGTAGGAGGTGGGAGTGCAGAGGCATCGATGGAGGGTTGGGGTGCTCTGCTTGATGATGTTGACATGGTGGAGGTTGATGACTTCATTGGTGATGGAGACGATTTGGGGGTTTCAGAGCAATGGGTGCCGGAGCAGCAGGTCATCCTAGAGGTGCCCATGCTAGAGGATGTCTTAGGTGATGTGGATGTTAGGTTTTGTGCTGAGATAGTACGATTGGAGGGTCTCTTACAGAGATGGGAAGAGGAGCATAGAGACATTTTGCAAGAGAGGGATCTCCTGTGGACTTAGTTGGCATAACGATATAGTGCATTGGGTATGTATCACCGATGAGATGTGGAGTGGGGGTGGTACTAGGTAGAGTTAGAGACAGAGGTTGGCTTCCTCGATGGAAAGTTTCCTGAGCTCAATGAAGGTGGCTTATTACACCATATGAGGGGCAATGAGATTGAGTAGTCTGCATCCTCTCATCACAGACAGCTAGGTGAGGGTAGTTTTGGTGGGCAGGGTGCGAGGGTTGGCAGTAGTCACCCTAAGATGTCCCATAGGATCCATACTACTGGGGGTAGTTCCAGTTGCACCAATCCTACGTGATCATGGTGGCCGATTCCCTAGGCTTTAGGGATTTTGATTTTTTGATTTTTTATGAGTTCAAAGGACCTTATTCTTGTAGCCTAAGGGCATTTTTACTTGGTATATATATGACTCATTTTTGGTTTGATGATATGCTTGTTGTGGTTTATTGTTATTTATGCACGTTTATTTATGTTGATGTATGCATATGCTATTATGACTGTGGATGATGTTAGCTATATGAATATAGATGTATGCATATGGAATTTATGGAATGATTTGTTGGTATGTAGGTGGTGGCACCGTAAATTGTATAGAATTTATTGGCTTTTTTTACTATGTGATTGCTTTATGGAATAACTTTGCATTTGTAATTTTTGTTTTGTATTTTCTGATGGCGATGTAAGTAATGAAATATACAATAATTTTTTTAGAATGTAGTTAAGGTTTTTATGAGACTCAAATGCTTTAACTTAACTAGTTAAGACTGTACATTATCTAACAAGACTTTTGAACAAGGTACGAGTTTAGAATTGAGTTTGAACAAGTTATTTCACATCCCTGTGTGTGCGATTGAGTTCATTTATGTGGTATTTGTAAGGATACCGCTAGTTCCAGGTAGGCTATCCACCCAACCCATACTGAGGATCACCTAATTAGCTCCACTAACTCCTTTTTTGTATTTAGTAAGATTAATCTATGGAGCAATCTAGGATACCATAAGCTATCTCATCCACATGCAAACATTGGTCTACACACATGTAAAGATAATGTGATAGACATATCGTCATGCATTTAGGATATCGCAATTGCCAGGCAGGCTATCCACCAAACCTGTAATGAGGATCACCTAAATGGTTTTTAGAATGCTGAGAATTCCAAGGATTCAAGCTCAGACAACTTTTGGTTGTTCAATTTTTTGGGATACTTGCTCTCACATATAGTGATGAAAATCATTGTTTATTTTTCTCTTTTTTTCTTCTCTTGAGCAAGGGGTTTGGGTAGTGGTGATAACCACTGTTATTTTTTTATTGTTGCCTTTTGAGGATTGAGATTTTGAATTTTGATTTCAAAGTTGAGCTTGTGGGTTTTTGGCTTGTGAATGGCATTGATCCTTTAGGCCTTGGGGATGACTACACATCCTTCTCAGGGATGTGTAGTATGAATCCTTATGACTTTGGGGATCAAATGTGGTAGGGAATTTTTATTTGGAATGGCATTGATATTTTAGGCCTTGGGGATGACTACCCATACTTCTTAGGGACGTGTAGTATGAATCCTTACGAATTTGGGGATCAAAGGTGTTTGGGATTTTTGATAGTGAACTTTTAGGATTTTTCTTTGTGAATGACATTGATCTTTTAGGCCTTGGGGATGACTACCCATCCTTCTTAGGGATGTGTAGTATGAATCCTTATGACTTTTGGGATCAAGGGTGTTTGGGGTTTTTGATAGTGGTGAAAACCACTATTTACTATGGGCAATTGGATGGGGAAGAGCTTGTACTTTTGTCAATTCTTAGCATTCATGAACCATTCACACAGGGGGATGAGCAGGATAAAATTTTTTCTTAAGGCACCCTAGACTGCTTCGTAGGTTTCGTATTTCTTCACACAACTTGGGAATTTTGATGTGTTTTAAGCTTGTGTTGGGATGCTATGTAACAAGGCGTGATCCAAGTAAAAATATACCTTGTAAAAATTAGTCTAAATTTGTACAACTTTGACTACAAATCTAAAGACAGCTGAATGACAAAACCCTAATGACATTAGAAGACAACTAACTATAATATGGCAAAAATGTGAAGGGCGTTATTTTTTTTGGATCATTTACAAAAATGGATAAATGTGGAAAATGATGGCATTGCCGAGTAATTACAGTCTATGGTGCGTTTGACATGTATGACCAACAAATATGCAATGTATGTATGCGATGCCTAATGCAGCTCAGCTTTTTTTTTTGTGTTTTGATTTTTAAGAATATGCATGAAAGTGAGATGCAATTTTTTTTGTTATTTTTTATTATCTATTGTTTTTTGAATATTTGTTATGGACGGTTTTAACCCGAATGGGTGCAGACCACATGATTCTTATGGATCCTTGGAGGTTTTGACCAAAGGGATTATGGATACCTTTGGGGCATTTTTGGTTGACCAAGTGATTGTGGGAACCCTTGGAGATTTTGGTTTGACCAAAGGGATTATGGATACCTTTGGGGAATTTTAGGTGACCAAATGGTTGTGGGAACCATTTTGAGCTTTTGGTTTTACCAAAGGGATTATGGATACCTTTGGGCTATTTTGGGGTTGACCAAGCAATTATGAGAATCCTTAGGGATTTTGGTTTGACCAAAGAGATTATGGATACCTTTGGGGTATTTTTGGTGACCAAGCGATTGTGGGAACCCTTAGAGCTTTTGGTTTGACTAAAGGGATTATGGATACCTTTGGGGAATTTTGGGTGACCAAGCGATTGTGGGAACTCTTGGATATTTTGGTTTGACCAAAGGGATTATGGATACCTTTGGGGCATTTTGGATGACCAGGCGATTGTGGGAACCCTTGGAGCTTTTGGGGTGGGCTATGGCTCTCTAAATGTTGAATGGACTCAAATGATTGATGTTCAAGGGTTCTAGTTCCTTGATTACTTCAAGAGAGGTGAGCCGATATGTTCTAGGTCTTATTTTACTATCGATTACATAGGGACCTAACCAATTTTCCATGAACATTTCCCTTAAATGGAGTAGCAAGTTAGAATTTTGTTGGTTCTCTTTTAAGACCAAGTCACAAACTTGAAAGTCCCTCAGGTGAACTTTCATGTTGTATGCTTTCTTAAGTCGCTCTTGATAGATACGTAAATTCTCGAGAGCATTGACACATCATTCATCAAGCAACGTAAGCTGGTCTAATCGGGTCTATCACGCAGTGTCATCATCGATGAACTCTTGCATTGATATGCATAGGGAGGGTATTTCCAACTCAAGAGGCATGACTACCTCAGAGCCATACACTAGCGAAAATGGAATTACCCCAGTGGGCGTCTGAATGCTAGAGCAATAAGCCCATAGGAAAAGTGGTATTTGGATGTGCCAATCTTTATGATTATTTGTGACCATATTTTTAAAGATGACAACTAGCATTTTGTTTGACACCTCTGCTTGCCCATTTACCCATGGATATTAGGGTGTCAAAAAACTAAGCTAAATTTTGTACTTTGTTGTCAAAGCATGCACATATTTGTTCTTAAATGATGTCCCATTATCCGAGATGATCTTGGATGGAATACTAAAATGACATATGATGTTATGTAAAATGAACTTCGCAATGCGGGGCCCAGTCATAGAGGTAAGTGAAGTTGCTTCCACCCACTTAGTGAAGTACTCTATGGATGTTATGATAAACATGTGATGACCTGACGACATAGGGGAGATCTTTCCAATGAGATCTAAGCCCCACTATGAAAATGGTGAATCCGATTGGATCGGTTGCAAGGCCTAAGAAGGTATGTGTGTCAAGTTAGCATGGTGTTGACACTTCACACACTTCCACACATATGCGCAACAATATCACTCTAAATATGGCCAATAATAGCCCATGCAAAGAATGCACTTTGTGATGGCCATACCGTTGAAGTGGCCACCACATGTACCATCATGCACTTGGGTGATCGCCCAAGTGGACTCTCGCTGGTCCAAGCAACGAATGAGGATCCCTTCGTAGCTTTGATGGTACAAAATGTCTCCTAGCAAGACATGTTTTTCCACTTTATGTTTGAATGAACTTTTCATGATGTGCAACAATCCAAGTGGGAGGCTACCTAACTTGAGATAGTCTCTTATGGGTGTGTACCAATCCTACTGATCAAAAACCTCGATGGTATGAATGATCGATCCCTCTTGAAGTTTGTCCCTAGCAAAAGCTGAGTGGGAAAGAACTTGTAGAAATAGCATTGTGTTGCTATTAAGATGGTTTGGAGAGAATAATGACCCCTAGTTGGTGTGATTTAGACTATCATGGATTCAAGAGAACCTATCCTAAGATAGTTCAATTTGGATCTAGTGGATTCTTGGAATTATGTTAGATCTTGCACACTCCATCGTGGATTGCGATAACATTTTGACTTGAATCATTGTCATCTCATCAGAAGGGTATTGTGGGATTAGTGACCCCAAGCAGGCCATAGTGTCCACAAAATGATTTGATGAGGGAGTGCTTCGATGTCATACCATTCAATCTTAGCCAAGAATTTATCCATAAGGGCTTTATAGGCCTACAGAACTAGGCATTGGCATTAGAATACCCCTTTCACTTGGTTGACAATTAACAATGAATCACCAAAGATATTCAATCATTTTATGTTCATGGTGATGGCTATATGAAGACCTATGAGCAAGGCTTCATATTCAACATTATTATTGGTGCATGGGAAATCAAGTTTAAATGATAGAGGCATTGGATCCCCATGTGGTGTGGAAGACATGATTCTTGCACCACTCCCTTGCTAACATTTAGAACCATTGAAAAATAAGGTTATGTCATCCTGTGACTTAGGATCATCAAAATCGGGTGATTCTGAGACATGGAAGACCCCATCATTGGGTAGCTCTACGGTCAGAGGCTGATCATCTTTGAGAGGAGCCTCTGCTAGTTGATCAGCGATGACTTAACCTTTGATGGACTTTTTTCCAATGAATTTAATGTCAAACTCCGTCAACAACATGATCCATTTTGTCATGTGACTACTATGATAAGTACAACTCATCATGTACCGCAATGGATTCTCCTTAGACACAACATACATCATATTGCTCAGCATGTAATGGCATATATTTTTGGTGGCAAATACCATCACCAAACATAGCTTCTCAATGTATGCATAGTTAAGTTCATAACTGACCAGGGTGTAGCTAAGATAATAATTAGCCTATTCTTTATGTAGTTCATTTTTTTGGGCTAGCATGGCGCCTAGTGCCACCTCAGTAGCTGAGATGTATAAGTATAATGACACTCCTGGTCTAGGTGGTGCCAATACTAGTGATGAAGCCAAATATTTTTTGATGTCATTGAAGGATAACTGGCACTCGTCATCCCAATGAAATGCTACCCCCTTGTGCAATAATTTATTCATGGGTCGACACTTGTCAGATAACTGTGCTATGAAGCGCTTGATCAACGTGACCTTACCCTACAAGCTTCTGAGTTTCCTGATGGTGGTTGGGGGAAGCATCTCAAGGATTGCCCTAAATTTATTTGGATCTACCTCAATGTCTCATTTTGAGACTGTGAAACCCAAGGGTTTTCCAGATGTTATGCCAAATACATACTTCTTGGGGTTTATCCTAACCTTGTGTTTGATGAGACGGTCAAGGATCTTGCGTAAGTCATCGATATGATTTTGGTGCAAAAGAGATTTGGCCAACAAATCATCCATATAATCTTCCAAAGTTTTATGCATGTGATCGTGGAATATGTATGTCATAGTGCATTGGTAAGTGGCACTAGCATTTTTAAGGCCAAAGAGCATGACCTTATAAAAAAATGTCCCCCAAGGCATCATGAACATCATTTTTAGTTGATCATAAAGATTGATATGAATCTGGTTGTATCCCAAGAAACCACCCATGAAGGAAAGCATTAATGTCCTACTATAGTGTCTACCAATGCATCAATGCTAGGCAAGGGAAAATCATCCTTGGGACTTACTTTATTTAAATCTTGAAAATTGGTGCATATGCGAATCCTCTCGTCAGGCTTTTTGACGAGTACCATGTTGGACAGCCAAGGTGGGTAATCCACGTAGATGAAAAATTATGCATCCAACAGCTTTTGTAGCTCATATTTGACCATTAAGGCCACTATTGGGTGCATCTTATGTAGTTTTTTCTTGATTGGCTTGACTGTCGGATCAAGGGTTAGATTATGCATGACTAGCTACGGGTCTAGCCCCGACATGTATTTATAGGTCTATGTAAAAACCTCCTTCTTCTCTTTGAGAAGGGCAATGTACTAAGCTTGCTCTTCAGGGGATAAACTTACCCCCAGCTTGATGATTTGTAGATTCATTGCATCAGAACCGATGTCTATGTCAATCATTTCTTTGATTGACATGTGGAATCCATCCTCCAACTAGTGTGGAGTTGGTATCAGGTGGATATCATTCACTAAATTTAGATCTATGTTGGGAACGTCGGGTTCCTCTTCAACATGGAAGATATCCTAAGTCTATCTTGGGGCAAAATGAAATATCTCACCGCAAGGTCAGTACTCTAATGGGGATGGTGGTGTGTCAGTGTGATACAAGTCTATGGCATCTAGGTCTAGATACAATGGTCATGTTGGATCATATGGATTGTGGATGGGGGTGGTCAAATCAATGGAGATCATGTTGATGGACTGAATTTGGTCTCCATTACCATGTGGGTGTTGATTCAGACATTCTTGGTGATCCTTGTGCCCCGAATCTGGATCTATTGGTAATGGCAAAAAAGGATCAACCCTATGTGTGGATAGAAGGATAGGGTCTACCCTTGGCACTGGTGGCCCTATAAGGTCTCTAGGTGGGAGGTGCTCTCTGTATACCCGTAGTGGTGGATGAAGCATGTGGTTTAACTGTACTTGGTTTAAATGCCACCTATGCCTTGGTCCCATATTTAAATGTTCAAACATATCATCAATTTCTATGGGGTATTCCTATTGCCCCATATGGTTAAGATATGCCATCTTAGTCTCATCCTCATAGTCGCTATTGAAGATCCATAGGCCTTCATTGGCTCCTACAACTATGTGCCCCACTAGCTGGTATGGCCTCCCACTAGGCATTTATTGATCACTATCTTCACTCTCTACAAGATCCGAAAGTCTTGCACTCGGGTAGTCGATGTTGAAGAAGATATTTGGATCTTCTTCCTTTGGTGGATCACTTGGCCTTATGGTTAGCATGTGAGGATCATTTTGTTCAAGCATATTTATTTGGTCCATTTTGGGTTGTTTCACTCTCTGCGAGGGGTTGGATTCTTTGGAGGTGGCAATTTCCTGATTGGAACATTAAAGAGAAACATTGCCATGAAGTCCTCTTGATAGTCGTCAATGGGCATTACCTGTGAGTGATTGTTATTGGACCCAAAAGGGTCCCAGGGTACTACCTCATAAGCTGACTCATCTTTAGAAGACCCCCCTTGATTTTGTTCATATCCCTTTTGGAGGTTACTTCTTGAACTCTCCTCTTCCTCAATCAAAGGGGAGGGGTTGTTGAGGTCAACAAGGTTTGTTGTTAACAATGGGAGATAATTCCCCAATGTATATGTTATGTTGGGATTGGCATATGGATCTTGTGCCAAACCATCCCTGTTGCCTAGACCTAAGCCTTGCATGGTTTCTACCAAGATGTCAAGGGGCAAAGGGTGGTTGAACCCTACTCATGATTTATCATATGGCATCTGGTATCTCGATTGACAAAGAATACGCATTCCTTGTTTGTATCTGCCCAATCCATATCCATGCAAATTACATTGGTCTAGGTATTTCAAGGAAAATTTCGTGTTGGATAGATAATAAAAATTCTCAAAAAATGCCTCTTTGTCTTATCATATTGTAGGTAGGGTTCAAGGCAATTCTCGAGGCCCCCATATACAAAGTTGGTCTGATTTGGTGGGTAGCCTAAAGGGATGATAGTGTCGATGGGGAGGCGAGGTTTCCCCATGTCTTACATGGATTCGAGCATGGGTGTTGTGACAATGTTCCGCATTAGGTACTCCCCCAGGCCTGTATTGGACATCTAAAAGGTAATCATCGATGGTTGAGGGGGAGGGAATGGGAGTTCTCCCTGAGTCCACTCCATGTTGGGTGAACCAGGTGTCTTGACTTCCATTCGGCTAGGCACCTCTTTGATAGAGATGGTTTAGACTAATGGTGGTACCTCCTCTAGGGGCTTCTTCTCATTGTCATTCGGTGTGGCCACCATAGGTGGCATTATTGGTGAATGAATAGATGACGAAGATGGGCTAGGTTTGTGAGCTAAGGGACTTAACAGTGGGGATGTAAGCAGAATCAGACCCTATGTGGACAGATTCAATTGAAAGTCCAAATGTGTCGATGGGAGGGTCTATTGGGGCATCAGTTGCATTGTATTGCAAAACTTAAAGGGCTCTAGGTTCGTTGGGAATACATGTACTTGTCCTTCATATGTGTATTTGAGGAATTGATGGGCTATCGAAGGGACACACTTCATGTCCCTGATCCAAGGCCGACCTAGCAAGATATTGTAGGCCATATCACCCTCAAGGATGTGACACAACGTAGGAATGGTCTTTTGTCCTACTTGGATGAGCAGGAAAATTGTGCCAACCGTCAAGCATAATGCATCATTGAATGCTCAAAGAGTGTAAGTGGATGCCATAATGTGGGATGCTGGCAACTTAAGATGTTTTAATGCCACTATCATGATTATGTTGCTGGACGACCCAGTATCCACCAACACCCTCTTGAATGGAATCCCATTGACCCACACGACGATGTGCAGGGATGGATCCGCCATATAAGCAGTCACCAATTTTAGTTTGTCTTGCCTAAAGGTTATGATTGGCTCTGTGCATTGTATCACATGTCCCACAAAATTGTTGAAAGAATTGGGTTCGTGGGGCTATAGCTCAATGGCTTTGAGTATCTCCATCAGAGCCTCTCGATGGGGCGATGATTTTTGGATGAGCTCATAAATGGAGAGCCTAGTCGACGTGGTCCTTAAAATTTGAGTCAGCTTAGTCTGAATCATGGCCACTCATATAGACAGGGGAGGTTGTGTAGGGTGTTGTGGAGTGTGTTACATTGATGGAACATCTCCTATAGTTGCAACGGGTGCAGCTGTGTTTGGATATCTTTTATTTTGTGTCACGATGCTTATCATCCCCACTTTTCCTTGCATGGGATAGTTTTGTGTCACTTCGTTCACTTGTAAATTTTTCCTGCACATCATGGGTAGGTAGGGGGTCTTTGAAGACTTCCATATTTTGGTTTCTTAGTTCTACGGGATTATCTACAGTGAGCATTTTGTTTTATATCAATTCCTACACTAAGTTTTTGAATTTCCAACAAGTGAAGATGTTGTTTCCTTTCTACCAGTGAAATCTACAATATAAGTCTTCCCTATAGCCCTTGGGTTTTGGTGCATTAGGGTCTATGGGTCGACTTTATGGCAAGTTTATCAGGTTTGTTGTGAACAAGCAGTCAAACAAGGAGTCTCTAGACTCCATGAATTGTGTGAATTGTCGCTTAAGGTGAAGCTGCTAATTTTGCTCTTGTTTATGATTTTATTTTTCATAGTTATCAAGAGGAACTGCCTAATAATTAGCCTTTGGGGGCTGTGTCATTTATGTAGGCTTTGGTATAGTTATGGCAACCTGATTGACAACGACGGGTTTTGGTTGTGTGGGCCCAATTTTAGCATTTTTTTTCCACTCTTTCTTGCATGGCTTGGCAATATCATCGTCTTGTATTTTGATCTCCTTGATTATCCTGGATTACACCAGGGATTCTTCTAGGGTGGCATACTACTGTAGCTACAATAGCATGGATATTGACTTTATGCAACTCTTTGAAAATATTTGAGTCATGTCGGCCATGGGAGGGAGGTAAGGTAGCTTTGAAAGCAATGTCCTCCATCGATTCCCATAAGCAGCCATGGTCTCATCATCATACTGCTTAAGGCCAACTAGGTCACTTAAGGATGTCTTCTTCTTGGTGTTGAAGGCAAAACATTCAAGGAACACATCCACTAGCTGGTCTAGATTATTGATGCTATGCTTCGAAAACTGGGTAAACTAATTTGATGCAGGGCCTACAAACGTGGTTATAAACATTCTCAGAAGCAATGCATCATTGTCCTTAATGCCAAAGCATTGACTCAAGAACCTTGTTTCATGTTCTTGGGCATCCTCATCCCCTCTAAAAATTTCCAATTGAGGCATTTTGAAGTGGTTGGGGTATGGGGGTGCCAGAACTGAAGGATGCATAGGGTGACTGTGGAGCTGGCGTAAGGTAGGATTTTGGGGTGCTAAATTCTTGGTCTCCATAGAATATAAGTGCTCTAGCAGTGCTTTGTATGCATCAGAGGATTTGATTTCCTCTTCTTTGGTTTGTTCTCATTGTGAATTGCAAAGAACTTGTGGCCTATAGAGGGGTATCCTGGTAGTGCCCCCCTACCTTGGTAGGGTGTTTCAGTCTGCTCTTCTTCTCGCTCAAATTCCTCATAGGATTCTTGAGAAGTTTCTAGGTGTGACCTATAAACATGTATGGGTGCCCAAGGAAGGTGCCCATCATTGGTTCTAGGGGTGGCCTCCTGCTCAGGTCTCAGAGGTCTTGGAGGCAACGCTTGATAAGGTCATGGAGACCTGTCCCGAACTAAGGGGTTATTCCTCTCATAAATTTATGTCCTATGCATGCGAGGGGTTGGAATCCTCTCATGCATAGTGTTCTAGAGCAATTCATCTATATGGCACTGAATGCAATCTTTGTTAAGATGATACAGTTGTTCTAACTATTGCTGATCTTGCCTAAGCTACATGATTTGCGCTTGGTGGGCGACATATTTGGAAAATGCTAAGTTGATTTGTTCCACTGTCCTATGTCTAGGAGGCCTAGATGCCTCCCCTACATATCTATCTCGATCGTGGTGATTTGAGATCTCTATGGGTCACTTTCCTTTGTCAAGGTTAGTAGCATTCACATGAGGCTCTGGCCTCAATAGGTGATCTTGATAATTAGCAGGTGCAGAGGTGCATTGCTCCCGCATGGTGTATTGCTCTTGAGGAATATACTGGTTTTCCTCATGATCCCTCTCATAGATGTGAAAGGGATGGGCGGAGTTGGCTCGTCTTGTCTAAAGAGCCTTGCACTCTATATTTGGCCTATTAGTTCTAACAGTAATGAGGGGTGGAGGAGGAATGATATAATCATGTGGTCCCTCCTTATGAACCCTATGCCACTCTAGCGCTTCATCGTCTAGTGGCAAATCATAATGAGTATCTAAGAGAGCCTTCCCATGTGTGTATTCCTAATTAGAGGGTATATGTTGAATGGGAGTGCCCCTAAAAGGGGTGCCTCTATAATCCTTTTTTGTAGTGGCATAGTGTGGACTATGTTGTGGGTCAGGCTACCAAGGTGGTATAACCATGTTCTTGGGGCTATAACGGAGGCAACTTGTGCCTCCTTGTATACTTTCTATAGCTTCTACCTGTGATTGGGATTGGCTACGGGTATACACCATGGTATACCATAGAAAAATTATCATCATGAATGGGGAATCACCCCCATTACACTTGGTCAACTTTCGTCAGGATTTACGTCTAGCAACAGTCGCGATTAGGGTATATGTATGCAAAATCCAAGCCAAGATGGTGATGAAATCCACCGTTGGTCTTGATCAAGTGTTGGGGTATTAAGACCAAATCCTTGATGTTAATTTTATTAGGTGGTGTGTGTGGTTCCTTTTAATTGTATAAAGAAATAAAACATACAACAAAAGATGATTTTCACTAATGCAATGCTTTAGAGTACGTTTTATCTTTCAGAAACCATTAGTAGCAAAAGGAAATCACCAATCCTAACTAGAACTAAAACCTATGATGAGGACTTGCCACTTGTGCAAGTATCATGCAAGAAAACCAGAGAAGAATGCATTCCTAATCAAGTTCCTTCCATTTAATTTACTCTATGTTTTTTTATTTTTTATTTATTTATATTGCAATAAAGGAAAGAAAACTACTTAACCTTTCTATACAAGTGTCTAAAAATAAAGCAAAGAAAATAGAAATTGCAGAAATAGAAAGTAGAAAAACACAGAGGATGTGTAGAAGGCATAACTCTTCTTTGTCTAAACTAGATGCTTTTGAGTTTCTACTCTGAAAATGCACAGAATTTTAATCATCCTGGGGTGGGACGAATAGCAGGCCTATATTTGTCACAGGGTGGGACGAATACATATTCATCTCAAGGTGGCATGAGTAGTAGTCCAGTGCCTAAATGCATAACACCTACAAAGAAAACCACAAAATTTATATCAAAAACTTGATCTTAATAGTAGGGGATAGGGTCCCACCATGATCACCACTGAAAGCCGAATGCGGAATGACGACATACCAGATATGATGCAAACAAAATAGATATGGTATAGATGCTAAGTCCTACGAATGTGATGAACAAATGCATGAAGTAAATGACACAGAAATTAGATGTAAGCAAAAAAAAGTGGGGCCTCTTTTATTAATTTTGCTTTTAATCCAGTTACAATACGTCCCCCCTCTAGGGCTCAGAACATTTGATACAGTTCATTACATCAATGGATGGTACGCTTCTAGTGTCTTCCACATGCCCACATTCAAAAAGGGTGGGAAAAATGTTGCCACCGCTTGTGTCTATGTGTTCATCGTTCCTTGCTACCCCTATGGTGTTCTTGGAAGTGAGATCCTACACAAAAAAAATAGCAAATAGTTAATAGCATATGCGGATATAGGAGAACATGCAATACCCAAAGTCTCCAGCTAGTTAATATATAAAAGAATGAAATGATGGTCAAAACATGTCATAATGAATTCAAAATTTTTAAGATGAATGGAGACATCATTAGGTACACATTACAAAAATAACAATCAAGAAATAATACACATATTTCTAATCGCTCCGGGGTGGGTTGCTGGGGACTATCACAAAAAGTGCAAGAGCGACCTTGCAAATGTCCTACCCAGAGGCCTCCAAAACTCCTGAAAACTTGGGGTTAGAATAAAATATGCACCTTGAGATGACCTAGAAGCTCAGATTTTATAGATTCTACCCAGATTGTCCTGTATCTGAAGGCACTCCCTGTAGGTTAGTAAACTCATAAAATGATAAAAACAAGGTCAAATCATGTCAAAAAGCAATGAAATTTGGACAACAACATAAGTACATTAGGTGCAAAATAATGCAAAAATAATAGTAAAGAAATCATGCACAAATTTCTAATCACTCCGGGGTGGGGCGATTAGGACTGCAGCAGTGCGGGGGGCACCCGGGGGCAGGACGCCCACCGTTTGGGGCTTAGTTTTGGCACCAATCCAAGTGGGATGGGTCCAAAAAATCCTAGGGGGTTGTGTCAATGAGTTTGGTGTGGGATTGTGGCCGATTTTTTGGGTTTTGGGCTTGGATTGCATTCCTATTGTTCACCTGATAGCCTCTCTTCCAAAAGAGAAATTAGGGATGTAGGAAGCACAAAGAGGAATGGGGGTGTAATTTGGTAGCACTTCGTTGCTCCAACTACTCCAGCTCTTTTTTTTTTGGGGTGAGGAGGCTCACCCTTTTATAGGACTAAGGGCCTCCTTTGAATGTGCATGTGAGGGTGCCACTTGGCTCACCATGCCCTTTCTAGGGGAGAGAAGATTCCTCCCTGATTTAGGGCCTCCTTGAATGAGGCCTCCATGATTAGGGCATGCTTGACTGAATTCCCTCTCTGATTTGAAACCATTCCTCGTAATTGCATGCCTTGAAGGAAAATTTGGGTGGTGGATCTGGGCTGCCATTTGTCAAGGCTTGATTTTTTTTCAATCAAACCTACTAATCGTCCCACCCTAGAACGATTGCTGCTAATCATCCCGGGGTGAGACGATTAGGATTCTAATCATCCCAGGGTGGGACGAATAGGGAGCAAAGTGCTTAAAAGGTGCCAAATTGACCTCTAACCTTCCAAAACTGATTTGGGAGTGGTTACGACCACTTTTTAACCTCTGAAGGCTGCCCTACGGGGTATGTATACCAATTTGGTCAGTTCTTGTAGTTACATAATCAGATTGGTTCTATTTTGGTGTCTACACATGCTGGTCACACTTATGAAATTAGGAGGTTGACTACTCCAATTTTTCCATCTCATAACTTTTATGTAATAGGCATAGTCCCAATAACCATTGGGAATTCCACAAGGTATATTACATGTCATAATAATCATTGGTACTCATTTTGGATGATATCTTCCATGTCACATAGGAAATCTTGAGTCCACTTGATCAGGCCAGTAGCTTCGACTCCTAGATTTGCCAACCTATTATCTTCTTTGTTGGCTTCACAGAAAATATGTTGAGCTATCCTATCCTTTTTATTTTTGAACAAGTTCCTCACTTCCTTGATGCAAGATTCAATCCTCCATGAAGGATCCTTATCATTCTTTAGAAGATTAATTACGTTATGATAATCTCCTTTTATGATGAATTTGCCTTGAGTATTTTGCATCAATGTTAATCCTCACCACAAGGCTCTCGTTTTGCTTTATTATTGGTCATGGTTCTTAGTTGTTCAGTAAAGGCTAGCACCAAACACCCTTTGTGGTTCCTAACCGGTCCTCTTGCTCCTACTCTTTCGAGGTTATCCTTAGCAGCACCATCAAAATTCAACTTAAGCTAGTCCACTGGGGGAGGGATCCACTTGGTATCTAGCCTAGGATTAGTCTTATAGGGACCATCCTCAAGGGGAATGTTTAATGCTTTAGTTAAAAATTTCTCTTGGAGGGGGATCAATTGTACCTCAATCGGGTGAATTAAGACATTCTATTTTGTAAAGGCTAGGATTTTATTGATAACAGACCCATTATCCATTTTTGACTCTTTAAACACTCTAAGGTTTCTTTCTAACCATATTTGACATAGAAAATGGTGCAAGCACATATTCCAAAGGAACATAATCCTTAAGCTCTAAAAATGATTGGGGTATTATGGGAAAATTTCAAGGATGGACTCTGGTATAACCCAAGAAATATCAAAATGCTTGGACTATTTAGGATAGTGACAGCTGTAGGGCACTCAATAAAAATATGTTGTATGGATTACCAATTTGCCCTACATAAATAACATCTGTTAGGTACCATAAATATTTTTTTAACATATTATCAATGGTTAGAATTTTCCCTTGAATTACTAGCCACAAAAAAAAAGAGGATATTTTGGAAATTAAATTCTTTGTCCACACTAGCTGAGGTAGGAACTGAGGCTCTTCAGACTGAATCAATAACTTTTAGGCAGATTTAATAGTGAAATCTCCACTCTCGATTTCTAACCATATTAAGTGATATTCTTTTACACCTATGGGAATGAATTATTGTCTTAGGATACTTTTGAGCTCCTCAAACTCTACTTCTAGGACCTGAATCTTGATTGGTCTCCATATGAATCTATTCCTGTCATGCCTTAATATATTAGCCACCATAGGTTCTAAATTCTTAGTAGCGTAGTCTATTAACTGGGTTAGATTAAGATATTGACTTAGGGTATCTTCCCTTACCCACTTGTCTTCCTAGAACTTTATCTTCTGACCATTACCTAGTATCCATCTCATGCCTTTTTTGATAATGTCTATGGTCATTAGGATAGTTTTCCAAAAGGCTAATCCTCTGGTTTGAATGATGTTTCTCAAGAAATCTATTTCCTGAAGATATTTTCTTTTAATGATAACGGTCCATTCATTTTCCATATTAGTTATCAGTTGCCAAGCTTGTTTGGCTAGTAATGCTATATTAATATGAGAAAATTTTCTTAGGCCCAGGCCTCCATCCTCTTTGGGTCGACATACTTTGTCCTATCCTACCAAGTGGATTTTCTATTTTTCTTACGACCCTGACTAGAGGAATTTTTTTTGATACTTTTATATGTTATGGTACACCCTAACCGGTGCCTTGAAAATATATAGGAAGTATACAAGTACTCTTAAGGGAAGCCATGGTCAGGGTCACTTTACCTACTTGGGATAGCAAGTGTCCTTTCCAACCTAAAAGTTTCATTTGGATCCTCTCTAGCACATTGTTCCACATCGATTCAACAGTGGCTCCTGTGAACTGTGGGAGGCCTAGATAAAAAGTGGGGAGATTGGATATGAATCACTCAAAAATCCTGGCTATCTTGATCTACCTCAGATGAGGGGTGTTAAGGAAGTAAATTTTACTTTTTTTAAAGTTCACAATCTGGCACCATAATTAAGAACAAGGTATCATTGATCAAGTTTTTAACTCATATTCAAGCATTTTGTGAGATTCTAAAGGAGAGAGAATTCAACTAACATAGTGGCCCTTGGTTGAATCTCTTTTCACTATCTCCTTTAAAGCTTATCTATGAGCATACTAATTTCTTGAATTATTTTTTTCATATTGTATTTTCTTATCCATACTTATGAATAACAAATTGCTAGACCACCAAGCATTTACTCTACTTTTATACGTCGTTTAGGGACTTTTATAGGGTAATAGACCTCCAATAGGACCCTCTTTTCTCCCTAGTAATATCCTATCATATTTTTTATACTATTATTTTCTTTCATCCATCAAATTCAAATGTACTGCATATACCCTATTTAAGCAATAATTTTGTCACCTACAACCTTAGCCTTGGGTGTCATCAGCAAAATTATTTTACTTTATCTACTTATTGTAAAAAACCACCAAAATTAACCCAATATATATATATATATATATATATATATATATATATATATATATATATATATATATATATATATATATATATATTTATTTATCAAGTAGGGTTCACAAGGATTCACCATATCATTGAAGGAAATCACAAAGCGACGGTCCGTAGAAGCAAAGACAAGGAAATAAAACTATGCATTTTACTTTGAAGTTGAGAAGTATATTAAATGTCACATGTATATTAAGTTGTATACAAAATAAGTAAGAATGCTTGAATATTACATGTAAGAACATTTTTATATGTTATATATTCAAACCATGTTTAATAAGAAAGAAATATTTTTTAAATATGTTTCTTCTTGTAGTTTAGTCCCTTCCAAAATAGAAAAGAATGTATTTAATTTTAATGTGTTTTATTAATATACGAGAAGATAATTTATTTGGGAAAAGAAATGAATGTTTTGAATGTTACATAATATTCTTGATATATATATATATATATATATATATATATATATATATATATATATATATATATATATACGCAACTAAGTTAAAGAGGAAATAACATTTTAATATATCTCTTCTTGATATTTTAGTCCCTTTGGAAAATGGAAAAGAATGTATTTAATTTTAATGTCTCTTCATAATGTATTTGAATGTTACAAAATGTTCTTGATTGTTATATCTATCTATCTCTCTCTCTCTCTCTATATATATATATATATATACAACTAATTTAAAGAGAAAAGAATGTATGTGAGTGTTATGTAAATAAATATATGCTAAATAGGAAAAAAAAAATAATATGTCTCTTCTTGATGTTTTAGTCCCTTCAAAAAATGGAAAATAAAGTATTTAAATTTAATATCTCTTCTTAATATATGAGAGGATAATTCATTTGGTAAATAGAAAATAATGTTTCAAATTATAAAGACTACTCTTGTTATAGTTAATTTACGAGAAGATAGTCTTTTCATAGAAAGAACATCTTATTTTTATATCTAATTATTTAACGTAAAGAAAATTCTTTGTATTTTATTATTTAAATGTTTTTTCTATTGAGAAGAGTGACACGTAGATGTGTTGTTATCTCCTTAACAAAGGCTAATGAAACTTATTTTATTTTACATCATGTTAATTATATTTTCTTTGGGTAATCAAGGTTATCCTTTCAAAATTTGCTTGTAATGTAAGTGTAAAAGTATCATTCTACATTCCTTAGTAAAGTAGAAAAATAAAAAAAATGTTACCAACCCTTGAGCTAAATATAAGTATATTACAACACCATACTTAAAAAAAAACTATTCAACCAAGAGGAACCCTCCCTTAGTTGTATTGCGGAATGCAATTGACTAGGTAAATGTTAATGATAAATCTTGGCAACGAGGCTGGAGTTGGAGGTGAGGTGGATTGGTATGATATAATCCACTAGATAATTCACAAGATAGTATTATTGTGGCTCCTTATGCCTATTTTGGATAAGGTATCCTAGAAAAAGGCTTT
Source organism: Wollemia nobilis (assembly GCA_028583015.1). NCBI lineage: Eukaryota > Viridiplantae > Streptophyta > Pinopsida > Araucariales > Araucariaceae > Wollemia > Wollemia nobilis. The sequence goes on from JAQPPZ010016965.1 coordinate 1,828,195, forward strand.
GGAAACTCAAGAGTGGATTGGTATGGGACAATCCATTGAACTATTTAGAACATTGGCAAGTGTGGCCATGATCATTATTAGGGATTGATAATGGTCATAGTTAGCTCCATGGGATATAAGATTTAACTAATAACTAAGGCATTACACCATAATATATCGATGTGAGTAATAAAATGTGGGTTTTAAATATATGTCACGTTAAAGTGTTATTGGCCTTAAAGGGAAAATCCATATGCTGTGCTAGGAGGCAATTGAGTAGAAAGATAATAACTATAATTATTCCAAGGAGTTCCAAGGATAAATTGATTTAGGAGTTGAAAACTCGATATTACACAATATGAAGTGGATATAATGGTCAACACCAACATAATAATAATATCACTAGAATTTGGAGAGATATTTGGGATAGCCCAAGCATTCCTAAAGTCAAAAATGTTTGTTTGGCTAGTAGGTCATAGAAGAATTTTATCTTAGGATAACCTTATGAAAAGGGGTTTTCATGGCCCCTCTAAATGTTTTCTTTGTAATATGGAGGAGGAGAGTATTGACCATCTCTTGGGGCATTGCCCTATAGTCTAGAATCTATGGCAATGGATTCTTAATATGTTTGGTAAATTCAAGGTGATGAATAGAAAAATTGAATATTGGTTAAGGAAATGGCAGAGCACTTATAAAAGTGATGTTTTAAAGACAATATGGGATATATCAAAAGACACATTACTTTGGAATATATGGCGAGAAAGGAGTAGAAGAATATTTTAAAGGAAAGGAAAGCAGTTTAGAGGTAATGAAAAAAAAAAAAATTAGTCATAGAGGAGTTTAAACCAACCCTATAAACTCGCCCAATCCCTAATTTGGAAGCAGAGTGTCTTGATAGATGGAGTTGCCATTAAATAGAATTATGATGTTGGGTACAAGAGAAGTAAAAATAAGATAAATAATATAAAGTGGAAACCACCAGATGTGGAGTGGGTTAAATTAAATTTTTATGGAGCATCTAAAGGAAACCCAAGACCAACAGGAGGAGGAGGAATAATTAGAAATAATAGAGGAGAGATTTTTTCTCATTATGCTTTCAATTGTGGATTGAAGACAGATAATTAAGATGAAGCTTGGGCAATTTTAGAAGGGTTAAAAATATGTAAACAAATGAAATAGAATAGATTTTGGATGGAAGGTGATTCTCTCATATTAATAAATGTAATTTTGAGGAAAGCAAAGGCTCCATGGAACATACAAGAGATAATTGTGGAAATTCAAGATCTTGCTAAAGAGTTTGAAGAAATTAGGTTTATACATATATTAAGGGAAGAAAACAAATGTGCAAATAAACTAGCCAACAAAGGGGTTTTTATTGACGATTGTGAAGTTAACATATCCTTTCCAAGAATAGAGGAATTAGAAATTTTAGTTGAAGCTAAAAATAATTATTGATTGCCTAATTCAATTAATGATTAAGATTTAATTTAATGTTTTCCATTGGTAATATTTGTTTTAGTTTGTAACAATAATGTGTGTTCATTTAAAGTATTTATTATAATTTTTGTGGTTTCTATTATGTTTTAGGAAGGAAACTAGCAATCCAGATTTGGTAAAGCAGACTATGTTAGTGTGATGTTTTGGAAATATTACTCTACTAAGATGTAATGCATAGATAGTAGAGGTGAATTTTTGGTATTGTGAAGGTTGTTATAGAAAAATATCAAGAAAGATGCTAAATTTTGATGTAATTGTATTCATACAAATATTTGAAAAGATATAGAAAATAAAAATCAATAATTCAAACATTTTATGTTAAATTATGTAGGTTTCTAACTATAGCATCTCAATTGAGATGATAAGTGTATCTATTTGTAAAATCTCACGCTCTAAATAAGAGAGATGTAATTTTTTGAATATTATATGTAAGAACATTTTTATATGTTATATATTCAAACCATGTTTAAGAAGAAAGAAACATTTTTTAAATATGTTTCTTCTTGTTGTTTAGTCCCTTCCAAAATATAAAAGAATGTATTTAATTTTAATGTTTTTTCTTAATATATGTGAAGATAATTTATTTGGGAAAAGAAATGAATGTTTTGAATGTTACATAATATTCTTAATTTATATATATATATATATATATATATATATATATATATATATATATATATATATATATATATATATATATATATATACAACTAAGTTAAAGAGGAAATAACATTTTAATATATCTCTTCTTGATGTTTTACTCCCTTTGGGAAATGGAAAAGAATGCATTTAATTTTAATGTCTTTTCATAATTTATTTGAATGTTACAAAATGTTCTTGATTGTTATATATATATATATATATATATATATATATATATATATATATATATATACAACTAATTTAAAGAGAAAAGAATGTATGTGAGTGTTATGTAAATAAATATATGCTAAATAGGAAAAAATATTTTAATATGTCTCTTCTTGATGTTTTAGTCCCTTCGAAAAATGGAAAATAATGTGTTTAAATTTAATCTCTTATTAATATATGAGAGGATAATTCATTTGGGAAATAGAAAAGAATGTTTCAAATTATAAAGACTCCTCTTGTTATAGTTAATTTACGATAAGATACTCTTTTCATAGAAATAACATCTTATTTTTATATTTAATTATTTAACGTAAAGAAAATTCTTTGTATTTTATTATTTGAATTTATTTTCTATTGAGAAGAGTGAAAATTAGATGTTTTGTTATCTCCTTAACAAAGGCTAATGAAACTTATTTTATTTTACATCATGTTAATTATATTTTCTTTGGGTAATCAAGGTTATCCTTTCAAAATTTGCTTGTAATGTAAGTGTAAAAGTATCATTCTAAATTCCTTAGTAAAGTAGAAAAATAAAAAAAATGTTACCAACCTTTGAGCTAAATATAAGTATATTACAACACCATACTTAAAAAAAAACTATTCAACCAAGAGGAACCCTCCCTTAGTTGTATTGCGGAAGGCAATTGACTAGGTAAATGTTAATGATAAATCTTGGCAACGAGGCTGGAGTTGGAGGTGAGGTGGATTGGTATGATATAATCCACTAGATAATTCATAAGATAATATTATTGTGGCTCCTTATGCCTATTTTGGATAAGATATCCTGGCAAAAGGCTTTGGAAACTCAAGAGTGGATTGGTATGGGATAATCCATTGAACTATTTACAACATCGGCAAGTGTGGCCATGATTATTATTAGGTATTGATAATGGTCTTAGTTAGCTCCATGAGATATAGAATTCAACTAATCACTAAGGCATTACACCATAATATCCCTATGTGAGTAATAAAATGTGGGTTGGAAATATGTGTCACGTTAAAGTGTTATTCGCCTTAAAGGGAAAATCCCTATGTTGTGCTAGGAGGCAATTGAGTAGAAAGATAATAACTATAATTATTACAAGAAGTGCCAAGGATAAATTGATTTAGGAGTTGAACATCTTAGGATATTACACAATAAGAAGTCGATATAATGTTCAACACCAACATAATAATAATATCACTAGAATTTGGAGAGATATTTGGGATAGCCCAAGCATTCCTAAAGTCAAAATGTCTGTTTGGCTAGTAGGTCATAGAATAATTTTATCTTGGGATAACATTATGAAAAAGGGTTTTCATGGCCCCTCTAAATGTTTTTTTTGTAATATGGAGGAGGAGAGTATTGACCATATCTTTGGAAATTGCCCTATAGTCTGGAATCTATCGCAATGGATTCTTAATATGTTTGGTAAATTCATGGTGATGAATAGCAAAATTGAATATTGGTTAAAGCAATGGTAGAGCACTTATAAAAGTGAGGATTTACAGAAAATATGGGATATTTCAAAAGATACATTACTTTGGACTATATGGCTAGAAAGGAATAGAATAATATTTTAAAGGAAATGAAAGCAGTTTAGAGGTAATAAAAAATAAAATATTTTTAGCCATAAAGGAGTTTAAACCAACCCTATAAACTTACCCAATCCCTAATTTGGAAGCAAAAAGTCTTGATAGATGGAGTCAAGTCATTAAATGGAATTATGATGTTGGGTACAAGAGAAGCAAAAATAAGGTAAAGAATATAAAGTGGAAACCACCAGATGTGGAGTGAGTTAAATTAAATTTTTATGGAGCATCTAAAGGAAACACAAGACCAACAGGAGGAGGAGGAATAATTAGAAATAATAGAGGAGAGATTTTGTCCATTATGCTTTCAACTGTGGATTTAATACAAATAATGAAGCTGAAGCTTGGGCAGTTTTAGAAGGGTTAAAAATATGTAAAAAATAAAATGGAATAGAGTTTGGATGGAAGGTGATTATCTCATAGTAATAAATGCAATTTTGAGGAAAGCAAAGGCTCCATGGAACATACAAGAGATAATTGTACAAATTCAAGGTCTTGCTAAAGAGTTTGAAGAAATTAGGTTTATACATATATTAAGGGACGAAAACAAATGTGCAGATAAACTAACCAACACAGGGGTTTTGATTGAGGATTGTGAAGTTAACATCTCCTTTCCATGGTTAGAAGAATTAGAAAGTTTAGTTGAAGCTAACAATAATTGTTGATTGCCTAATTCAATTAATGATTAATATTTACTTTAATGTTTTCCATTGGTAATATCTATTTTATTTTGTAACAATAATGCACGTTCATTTAAACTATTTATTATAATTTTTGTGGTTGCTCTTGTGTTTCAAGAAGGAAACTAGCAATCCATATTTGGTAAAGCAGACTATGTTAGTGTGATGTTTTGGAAATATTACTCTACTAAGATGCAATGCATAGATAGTAGAGTTGAAGTTTTGGTATTGTGAATATTGCTATAGAAAAATATCAAGAAAGATGCTAAATTCTGGAGTAATTGTATTCATACAAAGATTTGAAAATATCTAGAAAATAAAAATCAAGAATTCAAAATTTTTATGTAAAATGATGTAGGTTTCTAACTATAGTATCTCAATTGAGATGAGAAGTGTATCTATTTGTAAAATCTCATGCTCTAAAGAAGATATATATAATTTGTTAAGGGTGGGGGACCCGAGTACAACCCCTTTTTATCAAGAAAAAAAAATCCCTATGCCGTGGTCAAAATATCTCTTACAAGGACTGTATGGGAAAGGTAAGGGGACCATTAAAGGCATCTTTTATAATGAGAAAAGTGAACCCTATAAATTTTATAGGAGTTATACACTCCTATCCACTTTAGGATCATCTACAATTATTAGGAACTCAAAAGTGGTTATGCCTTATACTGATAAAAATATTGGGTCATCTTTGTAAGCCAAACCTTAAAAAAATAAAAAGAGAAAGAAGTCCTATCCTTTTAGTAGAGCTTGGTATGGTTTGTTACAAATATTTCCAATCCCTAAGCAATATCACCAATATATATGAATTTGCCTCCCAATTTAAAATACCCTCCTTCCTTCCCAAGGCCATGAAATCTATAAATTTGACCCTTGGGATGACCTCTCAATAAGGAATTTTAGATATACAACTCTATAAAAAAACTCTAAAAATCTCAAGTTTTTCACTCATATTCAAGCATTTTGTGAGATTCTAAATTAGAGAGAAAGAAACTAACATAGTGGCCCTTGGTTGCATCTCTTTTCACTGTCTCCTTTAAAGCTTGTCTATGAGCATACTCATTTCTTGAATTATTTTGTTCATATTGTATTTTCTCATCCATACTTATGAATAACAAATTTCTAGACCACCAAGCATTTACTCTACTTTTATAGGTCATTTAGGGACTTTTATAGGGTAATAGACCTCCAATAGGATCCTCTATTCTCCCCAATAATATCCTACCATATATTTCATACTATTATTTTCATTCATCCATCAAAGTCAAATGTACTGCATATACCCTATTTAAGCAATAATTTTATCACCTACAACCTTAGCCTTGGGTGTCATAAGCAAAATTATTTTAATTTATCTAGTTATTGTAACAACCCACCAAAACTAAACCAATATATATATATATATATATATATATATATATATATATATATATATATATATATATATATATATATATATATATATATAACAAGTAGGGCTCACAAGGCTTCACCATATTTGAGTTCAATGTTGCTATAGATGATACTCAAGTGGACATGAGTGGCCAACATACCATATTTTTTGGGGTTCACCTTAATAAAATTCACTATGTAGAAGGATGCCAAAGTGCCCACCAAAATTTTCTACACCCTCATCAGTATAGGATAATTTGACTACAGCATATGAATTATCCTTTAAGGCCTATAAAAATTAAAGGGGAACATATAACCCTTCCATAAGTATGTCTATGTATTTTATCATAGTATGAAGCCTTGGTGCTTATTTGGCATACCTTCATGGTCTAAATAAGGACATTACCACTCACTTGATAATGAGCATGGTCACTTGAACCTCATCATTCAAGGTACCACTACTTTCTTCCATTAACTACATAGTAAAGGAACACCCGATCCTCATATTTTATGGTGTATCAATCACAAGTATTTGAATATTGCATCATCGTAACTCCTTCCAAATTCATGAGTACTAGGATATTGCATCATTGCAACTCCTTCCAAGACTCACAACTACATAGGTATTGCATAACCACAACTCCTCCTAGGATTAGATTGACTCTTTGAATTAGGGATCCTAAAAAGGTTCTAGTTCCAAATCCAAGAGCCCCACAAAATCCAAGTTTGCATAAATAAAATTAATCTAACATTCATTCATGAAAATATTTAAAATTATATAATGGAAATAACATGTTTATTTATAACACAATGCTAGATTCTTGGATCTTAAATATAGAACATTTCAACCCATGCTTAAATAGAACATAAATTTCCAACATAAAGCTAGCATGAAAGAAACATCTCTCTAAATTAAATCATGATTAACTTAATCATAATACTAAAATTCAAACATAATGTTAGTATAAAACATCTATGTTAATAAATCTAGAAAATAAACTTAGAATAGATCATAATGCTAACATATAATTTTATTTTGCTTATTTTCTCAAAACCAAGCATTCCATACATTTACATAAAGACTTTCAAGCCTTAACAATTCAGGATAAAATAACCAAGTGTTACATAATAAATCTTTCATTTACATAACAAATTTTCATTCCCAGATACATTAGAGCAAGTCCACCCAAGTGGTCTCTGCACCACTTTCTTTTCATGATCCTCTTCATGAAAGGAATCACCCACAAAATTTTAAGAAAAATTTGGGCTTCGTAAAACTCTTAATACAATGTAACCTAACATGCGCTATGTATAATGCAAGCAACCATGCAACATGCATTCCAAAAAATCAAGGAGAGAATCCCATACTTCTCTCTATAATGGTCCCCTTACCTACTCAAGTATCATGAAAACATTATATATATATCCATACCAAAATCATTTTTTTTTTAAAGAACAAGCCATAATCTAATTATCAAAGAAGATACTACATAGGAGCCTATAAGTTTCTTTAAAAATATAATTAAGCTATATATTTTACTTAAGAACAATAAGTATCATAACATAATTAAGCACAATATTTTTCTAATAGAAATAAAGGAATTCCATAACATAGGACAACATTATTTTATTTTATTTTAAAAGAAAAGAACATCATAACATAAGCAAGATCACCATAGCATATTTCATCCAAATAAAGCTAATGTGAATATAAATTTAATCTTTTAATAACTTCATTTATTAAATTTTCCCTTTAAAAAGTTCTAAATAATAAAAATCTAAAAAAACACCATTAAAACATTCCCTAACATTGTAATCAAAAATTGTAGTGCATAGAATTCAAACACCTACAACCAACATCAATATGAGAAAGACAAAATAAAGACACTAAACAACATCACATGGCTCATGAAACTCCAATCAGGGAATATATTTTGGAAATGAGACTTCCTAAAGCATAATAGGGAACAAGGTGCTTCTAAAGCAACCATCTAAAGCTGTAGAACTCCACTAGAGTTGGCTACACCAACCAAAGCTAAATGGATCACAATAAAACTTAACATGCATAGGCCAACACTATGGTCAACCATGCATCCAACCATATAAATAAAAAAACCAAAAAGTTAACACATAAACACAAAAATAAACTATTCAATCCGCTCATATGATTAACAACAAAAAAGCACCAAAAGGAAAACCATTGCACTCAACCTAAAAGATGAATATCTACAACCATCGACTAACAGACTCAAGAGAAAATATCATAGGCATAAGCTAACTTTTAGGGCTCAAAAAAAGTAATGCACCAACATCTAAACATCACTTATACTCAACATAGGTTTCTACAAGACGTTAACCAACTTAGAAGCAAAGCATATAGAAAAAAACGTTCACACATGAACAAGCAAAAAAAGGAGATAAAAATTGGTGCCTCAAGTGTCACCTTGTAGGATATCTTCTTTCCAACTTGCTTCACCAAAGTTGCTATCTCCTTTGCATTTGTTTTTCCTTCCTCCTCCCTTCTTAGGGTTGCAATTAATCGCATATTCAAAATTATATTGCCTTTGTATATACGTTGAGGGCCTCTCTTCTTACATGCCTTACACGAGTGTCAACAACGTCTTCTATTTCCCACACACAATGGATGCCAACAAGCCTCTCTTATTGCACACCCTTAATGAACATTAATGTAACACATATTCTCTACGTTACAAAAATTACTCTCATTGCTTACCAATGCATGAAATGCCTTATTTTATAAGGTAAAGTTATAATTATTTAATAAAATAATTCATTAAAAAATACTTCAAACAATAAGGTAATTAATCTAGTCTTTTTCTTTTATTTGAAGCTTCAAAATATAAGCAATTAATCTAATAATTCATCCAAAATATTATTACCTTTTAGTAAGGTAATTAGATTAATTATTTACTACTTAATACCAAATATTAATATTAATTATTAAATTTGATATTAATATTTCAAGTATTAATATTACTAACCTTATTAATACTTTATTGGACCAATCAACTAAATTTATGCTTCCCAAAACCCAAGCAATACAAATAATTTTCAAATCAATAATACACCATGTTGCTTTATCCTTAAGTAGGTGGCTTTTTAAGATAACTAAAACATTATCCCCAACCTACTAAGGATGAATCCTTTACCAATAGCAATCTCATGGTCCAATGATGTATTCAAACACAAGCATATATGCAATGCATCTAAATGAAGGGTATTCCTTTACCCTTGAGCTGGTGATGAAAATGTCATCCATCATTTCCCATATTTCTCTCAACTCTGGTCGTTGTCCCTTGCTAATCCATCGGTGAGAGTACTTGGTCCTACAACCACATTCAAAGTATAAAATACAAATATCAAATTATCTTGATAACGTAGAAGTAAAAGCATGTATTATATATCCAAACATCAATACATAAGTCAATATCAAGATCAAGTTCTACAAAGGAGGGCTATAATAGTTATATCACACACCTTCCTATAATCACTATATGAATCTCCACTCTTGGGTTCACTCTCACTCTATATATATTATAAGAGATAATTCATTGCCTATAAAACCTACAATTGATGAATTTATCTCATACACTTTTACATTCCATTTTCAGACAATTTTTAATTTTGTGTACAAACCAAGGGGTCTAACTATACAAGCCAAGAAGTTTTTTATTCCCCTCCTATTTGGAAAGCCCCCAAATCCTAACTATCCTTTCTAGTTTATCTGTTCTTGTAGGTTAAATAAATTCATTGAGTAGAAAGTCTATAGGGAGTGTATTTGTGAGATAGTGGATTCATCTACAAGTGATACATTTGCAACAACCATTGACTTAGGTAACTCTGATCCCTACTTTATGTTTTTGTATTTATTAAGATAAATAGCTTGTTGTTTTATATACTGTAATTAATCTCTCTTTCCTATTTTCAATATTAAAAGTTTAAAATCATGGAACCCTTAAGCTAGTTATCATTTTTTTTTACTTTAACATATCTTAAAAGAAAAGGAGGAATTAAAAGAACCCCTTAGTTTGATTTGTTTGTCTTCTTTTATAACTTAGGTATTAAAAGCAAAATCACATGCAATATTGCATTAGGCTAGTTTGAATATTGAATCCCTCTTATGCCCTAGCCTTAAGATATAAAAAAAATTACTTTTCTTAAAAATTTATGGACAACCTTCATTAAAGTGAAAAATCATACTTAGGTTAGCTTTTGCTTTTATGCATTCTTGTTTGATGTATTTTAAGTTCAAAGTTATTTTGTAGGCTAGCACTTAGTTATAAAAAAAAACTTGATTTCTAAAGAATTCACCAAACTTGGAACATTTACACTTTTAAATAAAATCCAACCTTTATAGGAGGCCCTCCCCATGAGGTTAGACCATAGTCCTTGATCTCATAGTAGGTATACACTATCTAATATTCTATAATTTCAAAATTTCATCAAATGGACTTTCATTGTACACACACACAATCTATGGGAGAAACTGCCAAACCAAGATTCAAATACAAGTTACAAAGTATGTTCTAGCTTGTTCTTGATTGATCAATATCCTAATAAGGGTATGAAAAACCTTGAGGTTCATAAACATTAGATACGTTAGGTTTCTACCCTCTTGACACAAACAACTAGGATTAAGGTCATCATCATTCCATTTAGCATACCTTTGGGTCCATTGGAAATCTTAGGATAGGATCAATTGCTTCATGATATGGTTAATTTTTTCCATTTATTTTTGGTGATTACATTTTCTAGTTGATGGCTACATCACCCTAATAAAAAATATGCCATCTAATACATTACCCTACTATTATAGCTAATAATAAACCAATACACTCATAATATTTGATATAATTAATCAAATTAACTTTGTTGATATCTTTTTTGGGTCCCATAGAGGTCAATTCCATCATCACTTTACTTAGATATAATTTAACTAATAACTATACTTTAAATTGATCAAAAAACTTGTGTTAAATATCCAAAATATAAATGCCTATAAATACCCATTCCAAATTGGCATTCCAAAAACAATTTGAAGCAAATATTCTTTGAAGTAATAGTATATCAAGAAAAATTGCATGAAGTAATTGAATGGCACAGAGTCAACTTACACTCCTAGATTTCATCTAGTAGAATGTGCTAGATTAGTATTACAAATACTCTCCTATCTATACAAGGAGTCTTATAACATCTATATCCATTTTCATAAGAAAATAACACTCTTGTTATCCTCTATATTAGCTCTTCTCATATAAAAGAATCCTCTCGCAAAGATCATAGTTGGACTTCTCATCAACCAAAAAGGTTACAAAAATTGAAGGATTTAAGGACACTAAAGCACTCAAGACATTAGGCACCCAAGGACAAACATATTAATCAAATAACATGAACTTAAGATGATACTTCTCTCATAGGTAGGTATATTTTCTCTCTTTTCTCTTTGTATGTCTTATATTTTTTTATTCATTATATTGGTCAATTGCTTCAAAGTATTTGCTTTATATTTTATTCTAATAGGTAGGTTGTGTCCCTCTATTACTTTTACCCTTAAAATATTTATATTCATACCAATATTATACCTCTAGGAGTACCCACATATCAGATTCCAACTTAATCTTCCCTATTTTTACATTGATCTTTGGAGTTTTACTTGGTTTGGACTAGTGCTACTATTTCCTTCATGTATATATAGTGTCCTCCTATATGTATCCAAATTTAGGTAAAATATATAGTCAAAAAAATATGCTACTATAGTGTAATTTAATTATATACCTTTATGATATGCACTCATTGATTATTCACCAAAACTATTATCTCATTTATTATTTAATAATTTATTTTAGGATTTTTGTCTCTCTTAAATTTTGTTATACCATCGTATCTAATATTATATTGTAGACACCTAAAACACGTCATGCCGAGGGTGACTACTCATATGGACATGCTACAAAACCATATGAAGGATCTTGGACAAACTCCAAGATAGAGTAGTGGTTCTAACCACTCAATTTAGGCATTTTGGCCTAAGTAGTCTGAACCACAACCCAGACCTACGATCTCCAGCCCAAACCATGGTTGACACCTATGGTCTATAGTATGGACCACAACTATGACTTTTGGTCTTAATTGGAGTTCATTTATGCCTTCCCCCCGATCCAAATCAGTTGGAACGACCAATATATCTAGAAGGAGGCAGTTGGAGGATGGAAGATTCTAGAGGCTTCCATCCCAACTATCCTAACCAACCTTCTTGGTCTTGGCTTCTCCATGAAGCCACCCCTAGCCCTAGGGGCATGCTATAAATACCCCCTCCAAACAGGGAGGAGAGGGAGAGAGATAATTTGTATAGTGAAATGCTGGTGAATTATCGAGCGAGAGTTAATTGATCAAGAGAGCAGCAAAGCCCTATCAAATTGTATACTGACTTTATGCATTTGAGACCCCCTTTGCTATCCATCTAAAGAAAAATTAGCCATGGATGGCCTAGGTGCCTAGGAGGATCAAGAAACAAATATAGGTAAATTAAGGCCCTTCACAGTGATTTGACCATAAAATCTGTCAGAGGACAACAAAGGTGACCCTTGAACTTCAATTTGGACAAGGATATCAAGCCCACTCTCCTTAATTTTGAGGGTAAATCTATTAGAGGTCAAACTACGACTGTCAGCCATGGTTCATAGTGCAGACCGTCCATCACAGCTATGGTTTGCAACAAGTTAATGATCACCTTACTTACTTTGCTTTTGACCCCATATATTAGTCATATTAGTATTTTTATATATTTAATTGCATTTTGGGGAAACTCTGACCATAGGAATTTGTAATTTTATGCATTGTATTAAGTAGGAGTACATTGGATCTTTTATGTGCTTTATTGTTCCTAATTTGATATTTGATACATGCATCATTTGCTTATTCATGTCTTACATGTTGTAGTATAATTCTTGATTTAATCAGAATAGTTTAAATTCTTTCTTTATGCTTTCTTGTTTTACTAGTTTAAAGGCACTTACATGCATATTTCCTTAATGGGCCTCATCATGAGAGGCTATCAATCTATTTATATTGTGCTATTATTTCTTGTTCATAATAGGTGCAAGAGGAGCCTATGTCATAATCCTTCCACATCACGAAGAAGGGGGTTAGCTCAACCCCAAGGCAGTTTGTGACTAATCAACGAAGCACTATAAGTGTGCCTACCCTATTGAGGGCATTGGCAATTGTAGTATCTGTATCATATTTCAAGTGAACCTAAGAGGGTATTTTTGTAATCGAAGCTCATTTAAAGATTAATACAAGAAACTTTACATATGTTGGCTTTCTTTGTTCAATTTTTGTACTTGTGTGGATCTTTATGTTTTTATTATGGTATAGATCAATACGGTAGCTAGGCACATGCTCCACGGTTACATCAGATGGTGATCATGGTAGAACCCCACAATTTTAGCCCTGAATTATTATTTTTATTAGTTTTTTCTTATTTTAGGTGCTAACCACAGCTTTCAGCTGTGGTTATTTTTTGGTCCATGGTTGTAACCTGCAGTCACCACTATAGCCTATAGATCAGACCTATGATTCTAGAGGAAAAGGTAGATAGTAGGAAACTCAGTGGGCAATAGAGCAGGAGCTGAGGTAGGTCCCAATTTCACCCTCTATGTTGAATTTTCTGCTCTGTATCTTTCCAGAAAGCATCAAACCATTGCAAACTAGGAACTCAAATAAAAAAAGGGGGTCAATGAACAAATCTTAGTTTATTTCCATTTTTTGTTCATTAGAGAGGCATTGTTGGGAATAGTAGACCTCTGAGTGTAGTCTGCCCCTAAATACAATGACCTTGATAGATATTGTGTGTCGTTTGCATGCTGGAGGTCCATTCAGTGGCCATGTCATTATAATTACATCATCAAAATATCATATAGGGCATTAGCATGAATTATTTCTAAATTTGAAATATTCCTTTCTGTTCATGCACATCATGTAGGAATGATGATTATGCTCTTTGATGCATTTTTCATTTTTGAAAAATAAAAGGAACCACACACACCACCTAGCACTTAAACACTAGTGATTTGGTCTTCATCTCCAACCACTAGTAAGGTTCAATGACGGTGGGTGTGACTTCCATCTGTTGGCCCAAATCCCACGTACCCTATGTTACTAGACCATATTGGGTCCAAGATCCTTTTGTACCCTAAAAAAATTGCATATAATCCTCTTTGGAGGGTATGAAGCTGATTGGGGAAAATGGGTGAGGAACTAGGAGGACTTGTGCCCCATGACCGTGTGTGGGCCTCACTTCCACACATTATAGGTTAGTTTACGTGACTTGGGTTTCATCGCCAAGTCATCGAGCTATGGGTATAAAGGTGAAATCCAATTTAACTAAGTTTAAAATCCAAAAATCTTTCAAAACACGCGAGAGTTCCTAACACTGATACAATACATCTAAAAAAAAATCAAACAATTTAGGGCTCACAATAAAAATTTAAAAGGAGATAATAATCATTTGTATACTTTGCATAATAAAACACATCTAGACATTAGATAAATAGTTGGTGAACACATGGGGTGATCGACAAAGGTCTAGGACCGATGTCCATGATCAACCCCCAACTAGTTCACAACAACATGTGTCGAGTTCTCATACACACAAGCGAACCGAACGATGTTCAATGAGCATTAGAGGCAACAACTCAACACATGGAGATCCCATTGAGTGGACCTCTGATATATGAGCTTCAGTACACTCCTCTAGGCATAGGACTAAGCGTGAAGCTTCTCAACATGAGTATGTTCCACTCCAAATCCATTAACGAGACCGCACTGCATGCACATCCACAGGATCGGTCGAGGAATATGTTGTGTAGGGGACCAAGTTGGTTCCCATATGTACTAGGTCCATAGGAGGTTCTAACCCTCCATAGTTAGAGTATAGACGGACCAAAGATCCGCCTATTTAGGGGCAAGAGGATAGGATCGCTTATGAGCATAGGTCCACCCATACTCCTATGCATGGCTCACCATGCAAGATCACCATTGATATATCAAAGGTGGGAGCTAATGGAACAACACCACATGAGCGATGGAGGTCTAGAAAATTAAATGGTCTAGGTAGTGTTCTTGAGCAGCTAGGCTACAAGCCTATAGCTCCACCCACTTGTGCTTTGAGTGAGCATAGCGTTAGTTGTATCAAGATCACTAGAGAGCATGGAGAGGATTCTAAGTGTCCTCATGTCACACGTCCACCATTCACATATTTTTTTGATGGGTACAAAACCCATAAGGTATCTCACACAGAGCACACACACTGGAGGCCTCCCATGGACAACTAGACGATAGATCACATAGACTGGTGTCTGAGCCAAGACGTCAACTCCTCCAAGATCAATTGGATGATGCTTGCATAGAGAGGCAACATATTGAAGATGAAAATATTCAAGCACAAAGGCTCTTACAATAGATATTATATGAGTAGTACATGCACAAGGAGCGTATTCTAGCTTAGAAGGAACACATAGAGTAGGAGTATCGGTTAGCCAGGGTTGGCCTATACCCTCTTGAGGAGCATAGAGAGCATGTGCATAGGAGGGCTATGTGCCTAGACGATATGCACAAGGAGCAAAGAGACACTCGTACTCATGTTAGTATCGAATAGAGGGAGCAACTATCGTCACTCAATTATCTTAGACAGAGGCAACATGAACATGTAGATGTAGACAGATATGATTAGGGGTATCCTAAGAGCTATCAATTTGAGGGGGAGGAAGATCCACATCCTCTACCTCCCCCAAAGAAGACATAACCTCCTAGACCACCTCCACAATAGCTTAGGGAGGAGGAATTTTTGTATTCTATGGTGTACAAGGTTTTGGTGCCGGACAATGGAAACATGGGTATTTTTAAGAATCTACTACCTTATCATGAGGCACATCATAACAATTTTGGATAAGTCAATCAAGTGAGAATTGAACCACCTACCCAGGGGTTTGTAGGCATGGTCAATATTGTTACTAGATATAGGATGTACGATCAACTGAATCAACCTCGTGCTCCCATTAGAGTACAAGCTACACTAGATCAATGGCCAGCTCAAAACATTCTAGGCCCACCAACTAGACTGGTGGTGACCATAAGGAGCAAGTTAGTTCAGAACCTGCAGACAACTCCTACAAAGTTATCAATATATGAGCTTATTCAGGAGTGTGCTAGACACAGGGAGACTCTTATGGACATTCTGAGTTCCATTGAGGTATAGTACCAAGATGCACATGCATTTACAAATTTCATGGGACATGTACAATAGTTTTAGGAACCCACAATACAATTTTATGATCATGAACTGAAGATGGTTCCTACTATTATGGTTGACCCACTACTGCATATTATCACGTGTGTTAACCACATGCCTTTCAAAAGGGTCTTGATCAACACAGGGTCCTCGATAAATATAATTATGACCAAGGCACTCAGGCATATCAAGTTACCCAAATCACACATTGTGCCTACTACCTTTACGTTGAGAGCATTTAACGATGCACTATGCTCGATGGTTGGTACAATTATTCTACCTATTTTTGTGGGACTTAAGACCATCTTTGTGATGTGTCACATGATAGAGGGTGCCATGCAGTACAAAATTCTGCTCAGAAGGCCTTGGATATATGAAATGTGTTGCATCCCCTCTATATTACATCAATGCATGAAGTACATTCATGGGGGACAAGTTCATGTAGTTTACTCAGATGAAGAACCATTCAAGTTCATGAACCTAGAAGATTTGCCTAGGGTTTTTGTACTCTCGTCGATGCACTTGGATATCTGACCTATTTTTTTGGTTAAGATTCCAATAGGTAAACCAATATCTTATGCTTAACCATCAACATCTATGTCACATAGATCTGATCATACGACTACAAATTCTCTAAAACTGACTACATCGATGATGCATCAACAAGTCAATAAGCTAAAGGTAAAATTGGATGAGAAAGTAGAAAATCATATGCCCAGACCAGTCACCAATTAGATTCCCACTCCCATGGATGTGGAAGAACTTTGAGATAAAGCTAAGGAGGTGTTGGTCCGGCTTTCATGCACACCCCGGGAAAAAGGATGAAGGTAAGGAAAGCTCCGGAGACACCCACGGGACTGATCCCACTCATCTTTAGGATCTAGCTGGTTATCCAAGGTGCGAGTTACTGAGTTGGGTCGAATGGCAATTCACTCTTTTCCACTTCGGAATAGATTTCAATATGGATCTGCTCTGTTACCTTACGGGGGGTTCTGAACTTGTTCGGTAGTTGCAAAAGTTGTTGACAATCGGATTTGACTTGAATTCTTTGATCTAGCTCTCATGGGTCGTAGATTTAAATAAAAGGCAAATAAAGAAAATAAAAATGGATCATTAACGGTAAGCAAAGAGAGGGTAGGGTAAGGCAAAAAAGAGAAGTTTATCAAACATCAATTGTAAACCCAAACTGTCAATCTTATCTATGCTATCAGCTTCACAACAGAACAAATCCCAGAAGAAAGTGTCCGGTCGAGTCTAAGATCACTTTCAACTAAGAGCACAAGGCGAGTGAAACAGATCTAGCGAGAAAATCATAAATCCAAGGGCAGCTGGTTAAAGCTGGTATCTTTCACGGCGACCTAGCTCGCACGGTGAAGACAGAGCAATTAGAACAAACTTAACCTCAAATCCGTAATTTCCCCTAGCGAGACAATAGAACAACTGAAGCCTAACGACATATTTAATCTTGACAATGGCGATTTACTGACATATATCTAACAAACTTTAAATGGAACGGATAACAAAAGAAAATACACTTATCACACTCTGCAAAAGATTTGGCTCCTGGCCATGCTATCACTGAAAAGCTAAAGCACATCAACTCCAAGTCCAGAAACAAAGGATTTCACAAAATTTGCAAGAAATTGCTTATAAGCCTTTTATTTCTAAGTCTCCGCCTCCTGCGATTACATTTAGAATTTGTATTTATAGACTCGGGACGGACCACGATCTTTTCCAAAATATCTTGCTCAAACCCTAAATCTTATCGCACTTAAACCCTAGGACCCGGGTTTTACAATAAAAATCCATTTAAAAATCAAAGTCCGGATAGAACTTAACCCTTCGGCAAATATGTGCAGTCAGCTGCCATAAATGGAGAAGATAAAATCAAATGCAACTTGCATTCATCCGCAGCTGCAAATAAATGCCTCCATTAATTCTGCTGGTGAGCCGGATGAGTCACCACTTCTCCATCAATTTGATCTCCGTAAATCCATCTCTGAGTTGAAATGGTCTCCATGCTATCAATTCTGCAATAAATCTCCATTAAATGCATTTACCGGCAGCCTCTCTTCTAGCATGGCGGTCCTTGACTAAATCCGCACTTTATCTTTGCCTTTATGGTCTTTCCCGGTTGTCCCGTAAGTGCCAGGTGGAATCCTGCATGAAAGACAAAAAGATGCATTAGATTAGCATTTTAATTAAATCAGAAGCTTAAAACATTAAAAACAGATTAAATCCGCAAAATAAGCTTGCATGTCGGCTTCGGTTTGTCCCATTCACGCTTTGACACGTGTCGCTACCCCAGGAAGCCTTACGTTTCCAGCTGAAATGCACTTTCGGGTCCTCTATGACTTTCTCTCTCCTGCCGCGATTCTGCGACATGTCGCGAAATCGCGACCCTACCAGCGCATCGGCAACTTCCTCCCTCGTCGGCCGCGAAAACGCGACATGTCGCGATTTCGCGACATGTCGCGAAATCGCGACCCTTCATGGCCTCCGTACGCCTTCTTGATTTTCAGCCGCGATTCTAGAACACGTCGCGATATCGCGACAGTTCCCTTACCTGCATGCGTTGACCGCGTTGACCGCGATTTTGGAACATGTTTGCGACTTAGCCGATTTTTCATTCTGCAGCCCACTTTCTCTCTCCTACCGTGAAAATACGACATGTCGCGATTTCGCGACATGTCGCAAAATCGCGCCCTCTGGACAGCTTGCTTCTCTCTCCCAAAAACTGTCGCGATTTCGCGACATGTCGCGAAATCGCGACCTTTATGGCACTTAGCTGCATTTTGACTTACCGTCGCGATATCGCGACATTTCCGAAAATGGAAGTGTCGCGATATCGCGACACTACCAAAAATGGAAAGTTTGATTTTTCGGTGAATTATGCAAGTTGTTTTACGGATTTTCTCGGTACCGGTGCAAGATTTTGCTTGTGCATGAATGATTCTAGCATGTAAAAAGTGAATTCTTGGATAACACGGCTAGAATGCAAGAAAAAGCACAACTTTAAAAAGGAGGCAAGCAAATTTGGATTTAAAACACTGAAAAGATCAAGAGGGTCCCTACTTGCAAAAAATGGAAGTTCAGAATTTTCTAAGGATGGAATCTCATTTTTCGGTGGGGGTGTGTTGCTTATCAACAAATGGCGATATCTGCGGGTAAAATAGTAGCACTATTTTAGAACCCAAGACTACTGGTTTCAAAACAAAAAGACCATGCATCATGCCTTGCCACGAGGCATTCTTCACAATAAATTGACTGCTAAGCTGCCAGTTGTTAAAATTTCCCAAGGACATACTTGAGGTGGATTACTTCAAGGAAGATTTACGATGTGCAATTACAAAGGTATAGAACTTTCTTCAAGGATGAGTGAATTGAATGATAAACTTGGATTAATCAACTTTTCTAGATTGTAAAAGGGGAAACCGAGTAGAGCTACTGTTTACTAGTTTAGCTTTTCCGGCCTAGACAGAGTTACCCTTTAGATTTACACGACCCAATTTACAACTGTAGGGCAGAATCTAATATTGGCTGCCTCTTTTGATCATATAACTCTTTTTTTTTTTCTTTTCTCTCCTTTTTTTATCTCTCTTCTTTTTGAAATATATCACTATCTGAGAAGACCTTAGAGAAATTACAATTTTCTTTTAATATTTGATCAATGCGGAGCTGTTTCGGTCTAGGCATTGATAGCCTCTAGTGGACACCCAAATAATTGCATGAACCATAGTCCCCTCTTATAACTTGACTTTTCTTGGATTCCCAGGAGTTCCTCCAACTAAACATGACATAACAGTTTTTCTATCATTAAAACAAGCTGTGGCAAGTAAGACACAAGATCCAATCATCTCTCTACCTTCATCCTGGATAACAAAATAGTTCCACGAGTTTAGTGCAAGCGAGACTATCTCAATTAGAATAATGAGCGAGAATGGGGAGGCATTGGATTGAGGATTTATCGACTAGGAATAAAACAATTTTCAGGCTGACTTTTCATTGATTGCTCAGGCAGAGGTTAAAAAATAGAATTTTAGAAGCCAAAGGACTTTATACAGGCTTCCAAGGACAGGCACAGGCTTCTAAAGCAAAACAGAATCAAAACTGCACAGACTGCAAATAAAATAAACTAAACAACAAAGCTGCACATTTGTACGAGACAAAGGAATAAAACAAACTGCAAGGCTATTTACAAAGGATGCAAAGCACAGCTGTACAGGAAGCAAAATTAAGCTAAAACAAAAGACTATACAGACAGCAAAGAAAAGGAAAAGCGAGGAAGAAAATAAAAACTATACAGGCAATAAAAGAAATAAACTAAAAGAAGCTGAAGCAAATAAAAATTACCAACTCCAAATAAACTAACCAATGAAATAAAATAAAGCTGCAATCAGCATATCGAGACGACAAAGAAAAAGAAATGCAATAAAGAAAAGACTATACGAGACTAAAATAAAAGCAAGCTAAAATAAAAAAGACAAAGAAAGGAAATAAAAAGCAACGACAAAAGAAATAAAGCGCACAAGCTAAAAGCGAAAAACAACTAAAGAAAAGCGAAAAAGCGCAACTGTACGAGACATTTAAAAATAAAGCGCACGCGACAAAGAAATAAAGCTGAAAAACAAATAAATTAAAGCTGCAGAGCATTAAAATTAAGCTGAAGCAGATTAAAAGCGCACGAGACATTGAAATAAAAGCTGCAGCGACAAAGAAATAAAGCTGAAAAACTTCAAAGCTTATTTACAATGCATACATATGTTACAACTTCCCTTCATACTCAAAAAATGCAGCGAGTTGGGAAAGCGAGAGAAATGGTGCTTTAAAAAAATTTTGACCATGCAAGTAATTTAAAAAAAATTACCTTTCGAGTCCTGTTGACGAAATGCACTCAGGTCGTGCTTCAAAAATTTGCTATCCGGGAAAGACTTGGGTTTCTTGTCTTCCCTGTCCCATTTGAAAAACAAATCTGCAACTCCTTCAAATTAAACAAATCATATAATAACAAATCATATGATAACATGTTTATGCTTCTAATTAAAGGGTTTGCGAGTTCTTTCAAAAGAATTTGAATGTAAAAAACCCCGAGGATCAAATACTTTAAAACCTTGACAGACCCAGACCACCACATTTTCAAATTGATGTGACAACTGAAAGAAATCATGTTTTATCTGTATGCCCTGGTTCTTAACAACTTGAACATTTTGTGGTTGCTTGCACTACTTCAATATCCAGGACTTCAATTTTTATCCCTCTAGCAGAATGCTTACAATTTTCCTTTTCACCTGAGCCTTGCTTAGACTTAACCTCATCAATGTGCAATGTCCAAACATCATTGTTGTTATTGATTAGGGCTATAATTGTTCTCACCTTTTCAGTTGCCAAATCATAAACTCCAATATCTGCATCAACACAGTTTATAGCCTCCTCTTTGATATTATGTTCAGAAGTTGCAGGCTTATGTTGAGACAGTTCATCAATTCCAAGTTGGCTGACCACATTCATATTTACCATCTTTTCCTCCTTTTCTTGAAATTCAACAGGTGGTCCAGAGTAAGCCTCAATCAAGTTAATGTTTTGTCCAACAATGCGAGGCGGTTCATAGAGGGTGATGTCGGCTTTAAGTTCCCTCATATCCTCAATGATGCTATCCTCCTCGATTACTTACGCATAGTGAGATTGAATCTCACTTTCATCATCCTACGATGAGGAAGGATCATTATTAAGTTATGGACTCTCACATTTCAAGTCATAGCTGTCCATTTTGAGCTGTTGAAAATCTTGCATTTCATCCACGAAGTCCGTACAAGACTTTTCGTCTCTTCGAGAAAAGTGACGAGAATACGAAACCCTGGTTGTACTATTTTTGGGTGAACTAGAAAGATCAATATTTCTTTGATCTCTAGGAAAATTTAACTCACCGGGAAAAACTTCGATTTGGGTGGTGCCGGATCACAAGCTGTTCGGTTCAAGCACTGCACTTTGAATTTGTCGGAACTTTTCTCTGTATTTTGCACATCCTGAGTGGATGTGACAGTTAACGTAGTCTCCTTGGGTAGAGCATGACATGTTGGCACTAACTCATGATGTGGAATGGGGTCTGGAGCAGGCATGTTCTGTGTAACATAGGATATCAAAGGGCTGCTCAAAATTTGAGGCCCTAACTGTCTTTCAAGAATTAAGGCTTCTTTATAAGCCCCTGCCAGGGTTGTGATATTAATGTCTCTCTTGAGGAAAATAGAGGTCACCGAATCCAATGCATTCTTGTAGATTTCTAAGGCCAGATTTGCATTTGGGATGTAATGGCCGGTCATTCTACCGTAAGCTCTTTGGAACCTCATATTGAAAGACACAGACAGTTTCTCCCGACTCTTTCTTGATGCTTTGGAAAATTGCTGATATAAAATCTTTGGGATCTATCACTTCACCGAATCGTGATATAAAGCTTTCTCTAGATCATCCCAACTAGTAATGGAATTCTTTGGTGAGGTTTAAAAACCAGTCATAAGCTCCCTCCTGGAGAGTGAACGGGAACAATCTGCAGGCAACATCTTCATGTTGTATATTCAATAATCTTAAAGCATTTTTAAAAGCTAGCAGATGTTCTTCTGCAGTTCTTGTCCCATCATGTTTATACCTAGGGAGATATCTTTCTGGACTTCTGGGCAGGTCATGGGCTATACCCGGAATGTTCAAAGCGGTGGAGCCCAACCAATTTGCCATTATTACTTGGCTGACAGTGATGTTCTGATTTGTAATTGGATAACCGCAAGTGATGATAGAACTGTTCTTAACAAACCACTGAACTTAAGGCCTTCTCTGGCAATTTCAAAAACTGCACTGACAACTTTCAAAAACTGCACTGACAATTTACAAAACGCACTGACAATTTAAAACGCACTGACAATTTAAAAACTATACTGACAATTTATAAAAGCTATCGACAATTTATAAAACTGTCAGGAGTTCACTGTGGGTCCTTCAAATGTTCTATTATGCCCTTACAATACTTGAACTGAGTTCATGCCCTCCTTCTAGCGCCAATTAGATGTTGGGTGAGGAGGAGGAAAATTAACTACCAGACTTTGGATAAAATACAGCTTTACAGTTCCACATACAGTCGGATTTCTCAACTCAAGTGCACTAAGAACAGATGTTCTGGCCCTCCTTCTAGCGCCAATTAGGTGTTGGTCCGGCTTTCATGCACACCCCGGGAAAAAGGATGAAGGCAAGGAAAGCTCCGGAGACACCCACGGGACTGATCCCACTCATCTTTAGGATCTAGTTGGTTATCCAAGGTGCGAGTTACAGAGTTGGGTCGAATGGCAATTCACTCTTTTCCACTTACGGAATAGATTTCAATATGGACTGCTCTGTTACCTTACGGGGGGTTCTTGAACTTGTTCAGTAGTTGCAAAAGTTGTTGACAATCAGATTTAACTTGAATTCTTTGATCTAGCTCTCATGGGTCAGTGATTTAAATAAAAGGCAAATAAAGAAAATAAAAATGGATCATTAACGGTAAGCAAAGAGAGGGTAGGGTAAGGCGAGAAAGAGAAGTTTATCAAACATCAATTGTAAACCCAAGCTGTCAATCTTATCTATGCTATCGGCTTCACAACAGAACAAATCCCGAGAAGAAAGTGTCCGATCGGTCTAAGATCACTTTCAACTAAGAGCACAAGGCAGAGTGAAACAGATCTAGCAGAAAATCATAAATCCAAGGGCAGCTGGTTAAAACTGGTATCTTTCACCGGCAGCCTAGCTCGCACAGTGAAGACAGAGCAATTAGAACAAACTTAACCTCAAATCTGTAATTTCCCCTAGCAGACAATAGAACAACTGAAGCCTAACAGCATATTTAATCTTGACAATGGCAGATTTACAACATATATCTAACAAACTTTAAATGGAACGGATAACAAAAGAAAATACACTTATCACACTCTGCAAAAGATTAGGCTCCTGGCCATGCTATCACAGAAAAGCTAAAGCACATCAACTCCAAGTCCAGAAACAAAGGATTTCACAAAATTTGCAAGAAATTGCTTATAAGCCTTTTATTTCTAAGTCTCAGCCTCCTGCGATTACATTTAGAATTTGTATTTATAGACTCAGGACAGACCACGATCTTTTCCAAAATATCTTGCTCAAACCCTAAATCTTATCGCACTTAAACCCTAGGACCCGGGTTTTACAATAAAAATCCATTTAAAAATCAAAGTCCGGATAGAACTTAACCCTTCGGCAAATCTGTGCAGTCAGCTGCCATAAATGGAGAAGATAAAATCAAATGCAACTTGCATTCATCCGCATCTGCAAATAAATGCCTCCGTTAATTCTGCTGGTGAGCCGGATGAGTCACCACTTCTCCATCAATTTGATCTCCGTAAATCCATCTACGAGTTGAAATGGTCTCCATGCTATCAATTCTGCAATAAATCTCCATTAAATGCATTTACCGGTAGCTTCTCTTCTAGCATGGCGGTCCTTGACTAAATCCGCACTTTATCTTTGCCTTTATGGTCTTTCCCGGTTGTCCCGTAAGTGCCAGGTGGAATCCTGCATGAAAGACAAAAAGATGCATTAGATTAGCATTTTAATTAAATCAGAAGCTTAAAACATTAAAAACAGATTAAATCCGCAAAATAAGCTTGCATGTCGACCTCTGTTTGTCCCATTCACGCTTTGACACGTGTCGCTACCCCAGGAAGCCTTCTGTTTCAGCTGAAATGCACTTTCGGGCTCAACTATGACTTTCTCTCTCCTGCCGCGATTCTGCGACATGTCGCGATTTCGCGACATGTCGCGAAATCGCGACCCTGCCAGCGCATCGGCAACTTCCTCCCTCGTCGGCCGCGAAAACGCGACATGTCGCGAAATCGCGACCCTTCATGGTCTCCGTACGCTTCTTGATTTTCAGCCGCGATTCTAGAACACGTCGCGATATCGCGACGGTTCCACCCCAACTGCATGCGTTGACCGCGTTGACCGCGATTTTGGAACATGTTTGCGACTTAGCCGATTTTTCATCCTGCGGCCCACTTTCTCTCTCCTACGCGAAAATACGACATGTCGCGATTTCGCGACATGTCGCAAAATCGCGCCCTCCGGACAACTTGCTTCTCTCTCCAAAAAGCGTCGCGATTTCGCGACATGTCGCGAAATCGCGACCTTTCTGGCACTTAGCTGCATTTTGACTTACCTGTCGCGATATCGCGACATTTCCGAAAATGGAAGTGTCGCGATATCGCGACACTACCAAAAATGGAAAGTTTGATTTTTCGGTGAATTATGCAACTGTTTTCTGGATTTTCTCGGTACCGGTGCAAGATTTTGCTTGTGCATGAATGATTCTAGCATGTAAAAAGTGAATTCTTGGATAACACAGCTAGAATGCAAGAAAAAGCACAACTTTAAAAAGGAGGCAAGCAAATTTGGATTTAAAACCTGAAAAGATCAAGAGGGTCCCTGCTGCAAAAAATGGAAGTTCAGAATTTTCTAAGGATGGAATCTCATTTTTCAGTGGGGGTGTGTTGCTTATCAACAGGAGGCACCTCAGCCTGCTTCGCCTACATATTCAGCAGGATCATCTGCATCGCAGGTGACCATTCATCTGGATAGCATGAGGTTGGGTGAATATCTTGTGCAAAATGTTACTTTTGGACCTATCCTAAAAATTGCACAAGATATGGGTCGATCGCACAACCATCAATTTTTGATTGGATCTGTAGTGTCATTGGGTGAGCCACCCAACTAAAAAAACTTCATATACATAGGGCTAGATCAAGCACCCACCAGAATGTCTATAGATGAGGACAATGACGAGCCATTCACTATGAATGTGCACTATATTTCCAACCTAGAATATGCCATGTGCATTTTTGAGTTGTATCATTGGCATGGGCATGACCTTGGTCTTTTTGAATAAGGACATAGGACTCTACTTGAACCTCATTATCAGTTAGCTACTGATAGGCTTGTGTTAGGGTTACAAGTATAGGATCATGAAGATTTGCTTGTTGCATCCTTAGATTGCATGTACCTGAGTCTGGAGGACGAGGTGGATTTTAATCAATATCACCCTAATACTTCCAGTTGTTGGAGGACTTGCCAGAAAGTATCGTTTGTTACAATAGGACCACTTGATTCATGTCATGAAAGGCCATTAGAGGACAACCCTAGAGACAACTTGGGTAACCAAGTCCGTGGTGCTATCGATGACATTGGTATGCAGGGGCATGGCCCCAATACTGTAGGCAATCTAAAGTTAGGAGATCTTTGCGATGATTATGGAGAGGAGTCCACCTCCAAAATGAGTGGACCTAGTTATGATGCATTTGATGAGTCCTCAAATAATGATCAATCTGAGGAGGAAATCAAGCTGACCTTTCAAGGTCTGATGTTTATATGCCATCTGCTACCTATGGAACAAGTGGAAGAGACAAATGAGCACTTCATAGCTGATAGTGATTATAAAGATGAAACAGAGGAGGCTTACTTAAAGCCTCGTCCAACTAACATCCCATTGTGCATAGAAAAAATAGAGTGGTCCATCCATGGTAGTGACCACAGTGATGAAGATGAGAGGACAATTTCTAGGCTTGTGTATCCACAATATCTATTGCCTAGGGAATCAAAGCATGTTATGGAGGAAGTACCTCCCAAAAATGAGTGCTCTAAGGAAGAAGTAGTGCCAATTTACATGGTAGTATCTTATATATGATCATTCTATCAGATTTATCTAGATAGTGATGATAGCAATCATGAAATAAGATACATGGGACCACATATACCAAATCACCCCTTAGAAGAGGAGGGAAGTGATAGATTGTATTTTTATAGTGATGATGAGGACTCGATGGAGATGGCCTATTTGGGACCTCAACACTTATGTAATAGGCCTCCACCTCGAGTTCCCCCACGTATTATAGTTGTAGGTTTGCATCAGGATATTTATCTCCATCATAGCCTAAGGGAAAGAAGAGAGCTTGAAGAGAGGTATCAGGAACTCTTTCCCCATCTGCCTACATACGTAGAGCTCATTGAGTTGAGAGATCCCATTTTGTAGCCAGTGCACCAGGAGGAGCTAGTTATAAGAGCATCCCATAGAGAGGATCCATTTTTACTCGTACCATCCAAACCAGATCTTGGGTATGGAAGCTATGCTTCAAAGATAGATTTTTGTCCATGTGGTTCTAGATATCAATTCCATTCCATCAATATCGTCTCCATTGATTTGACCACTCCGCTTTGTAATCCAGTAGATCTATCCAAATCACTACATCTGAATTTGAATGCTATCGATTGGGATCACACTGACTCACCAGTCCAGCTTGAATATTTCTTCCCTAATGAATAAATGTTGCAACCATTTCATTTTGCACCTGGCTATGCTCATGATGTTTGTCATGCCGAGAATACTTCCCAAGAGGAACATGTGAACCCGAATGATGACATCCATCTAATTCCTATGCCTCACTAGATTGAGGAAGGATCACATATGTCAATAGATAAAACCTTCGATGTGGATATCAGTAAAGATCCCACCAATCCAAAGAAGGTTATATTTGGAGAGAGTCTCACTCCAGATGAATGTGATAGCATCATCCCTATACTAAAAGAGAGACTTGATCTCTTTGCTTGGACTTACAAAGACATGTGGGGTATAGATCCAAAATTGGTTACTCATAACCTTTCGCTAGATCTATCAAAGAGGCCAGTCAAGCAAAAACTTAGAAAAATGCATCCAATAGTAGCCTTAATGGTGAGATATAGGCTCCAAAAGTTGTTGGATGTAGAGTTTGTCATCTCCATCGACTATCCAGAGTGGGTGTACAATATGGTACCCATAGGAAATCTAGATGGAAGGGTCTATATTTGTACAAATTTTAGATATCTCAATAACGCAACACCCATAGATTCATTTTTGTTGCCAAATATCGATGCTTTGGTAGACACTACTATAGGTCATGAAATGCTCTTCCTTATGGATGGTTTTTCTGGATACAACCAGATTTAGATTAAACCTGAAGATCAACATAAAACTGCACTTATAACACCATGGGGGATATTTTTCTACAAATTTATGCCATTCGATCTTAAAAATGTTGGTGTCACATATCAGTGGGCTATGACATATATCTTTCACGACTACATGCATAAAATCTTACAAGATTATATCGATGACTTACTAGCTAAGTCATTGCTGCGAGAAGAGCATGCAGAGGTCTTAAGAAAGGTCTTCAATTTCATGATAGAGCATAATGTCAGATTGAATCCTAAGAAGTGCATATTTGGTGTAACTTCAATTAAACTCTTGGGATTTACCATTTCTAAATGAGGCATTGAAGTAGACCCAGCAAAGGTCACAGCTATTCTAGAGATGCATCCTCCCACTAATATCAAAGGAATAAGAAGAATTTAGGGCAAAGTAGCATCCATAAAGTGATTCATCGCTCAATTATCAGATAAGTTTTGACCCATGAATCGACTACTACACAAGGGGGTCCCATTTTATTGGGACAATAAATTCTAGGCAGCCTTTGCCAATATTAAGCAATACCTGGCAACGCTGCCAGTACTAGCTCCACCAAGGCCAGATGAGCCTTTTCTACTATATATATCAGCAACCAAATTTGCATTAGGGACCATGTTAGCCCAAAATAATGTGCAAGGCAAAGAGCAAGCCGTATATTACATCAGTCACACCTTGGTGAGTTATGAGTCAGGATATGCATATGTTGAAAAACTTTATTTAGCAATAGTTTTTGCTACCAAGAAATTATGGCATTACATGCTAAGTCATACCACATATGTTATATCAAAATAGAATCCTTTGTAGTACATGATGATCAAGACATATCATAAAACACGTACTACAAAGTGGATCAAGCTATTGATAGAATTCAATTTGCAATACATCAGCCAAAAGTCCATCAAAAGACAAGTCATAGCTGATCAACTGGATGAGGTACCACTATCAAACAATAGGAATCTAACCATTGAGCTTCCAGATGATGTGGTCTTTGTAATATCTGAAGCTCTCGAACCCTAGGAACCAGATAATAATGTTGATATGACATTGTTCTTTGACAGTTCGAAGTGTGAGCAAGGGGGTGGTGTAGGAATAGTGTTTTTCACACCACAAGGGGATCCAATGCCCTTGTCATTCAAGTTAGACTTTCTGTGCACCAATAATAATTTTGAGTATGAAGCCCTACTTTTGGGCCTCCACACAGCCATCACCATGGGTATTAAAAGATTGAATATTTTTGGTGATTATCTACTCATAGTCAACCAGGTTAAGGGGCTCTTCAGTGTTTATGTCCTATACTAAAATCCTGCAAAGATCTTGTTGCCACTTATTTGGATAAATTTGAATGGTATGAAATCGAGGAAATCCCTCATTCATCAAATAGGTTTGCAGACACCATGGCATATTTGGGGTTATTGATCCCTCAAAATTTGTCTGCCGATTTTACTACCATCCATGTTAGAACACTCTTGTACCCAACAATAGAGCATGCATCCTTTGAAAACAAAGAGTCAGTCAAGATGATTGTCATGGAACCAACAACTAATTGGTTTCGTAGAGTAGAAGACTTTCTTAAGTAGTCACCCTGGGAGTCATTGAATTTCTAGAGTCCTACGAGGAGTGGTACTACCCTTCACCACAAGGTTGTTTCCCAGTATGCATTTGAAAAGTTAGATATGCAGGGGGAGTAGGTCATCTTAGCAGTCGAAGCTAAGGCTTGTCAAAGCTGGATGTTGCAAATCCAAGACTTCCTAAAACTTGGTATGATCCTAGAGGGATTTTTGCATGCCGCAAGATGCACATTCAAATAGAAATCAACTAAGTATGTCTTGATAGGAGACATTTTGTACCAACACAGCTACAAAGGAGTTCTCCTTCGATGTCGAGACCCAAGAGTCATCTTGGGCAATTTTAGAAGCGCATGATGGTACGTGTGGTGGAAATTTTAGTGGTATGGCTATCATCAAATGCATCCTTTGCATGGGTTATTATGGAGAAGGATTGCAATGTGTATGTCGAGAAATGCATTAAATGTCAGTATCATTCCAATCTTATGCACTTGCCATCACAGGCCTTACAACCCAGTCAGGCGGCTTGGCCATTTGCTCAGTGGGGACTAGATCTGATTGGCAAAATTTCCCCTCCATCATCAGGCTGACATACATTCATTATCACAACTACTGAGTATTTTACAAAGTGGGTGGAACCCATTCCCCTTACAATGACCACTGGAGCTCTCATCGTAGAATTTATTCTTGAGCATATCATATGTCATTTTGGGATACCATCCAAAATAATTTTGGATAATGAAACTTCTTTTAAGAACAAAAATATGCAGGCTTTAACGTCTAAATACCGGGATTTAATGTCTAAATACCACATTAAACATAATTTTGCAACTCCATATTATCCATAAGAAAATGGGAAAGCTGAGGCCTCAAACAAGACTATGATAGCCATCTTGAAAAATACAATGCAAGAACACCACAAGGATTGGCATATACAACTACCCCTTGCATTATGGGCTTACAGGACTAGCATTCGAGCACCCATTGGGGCAATGCCATTTTCACAAGTATATAGCACTAAGGCCATTATGCCCTTAGAGTTGGAAATTCCAATGCTACACTTCACATTGAAAGAGTTCATCGATGATGACACCATGCACCAAGCTCACCTCGGTCAATTGACATTGCTCGATGAACATCACATGAATGCCCTCGAGCATCTCCATGTTTATTAGGAGTGATTAAAATGAGCTTACAATATCAAAGTCCACAAAAGAGACTTTGAAGTTGGGGATATTGTGCTGAAAGAGAACCAATAGAACTCGAATTTGCCACCCGATATGTGAGATAAATTTGTGGCTAACTGGCTAGGGCCTTACATCATATCTAAAAATATTTGTCTAGGTACCTATCACCTAACATCGTTGGAGGGTGTGGAAGATCTTGAGCCTCTCAATATCATCCATATTAATGTGTTCTATGCTTGAGAATGTAGTAAATGCACCAAAGGCATCCGTAAGCCCTTTGGTCAACCCAAAATCTTTGAGGGTTTTGTCTCAATCGCTCGGTCATACCAAAAGGCCCCAAGCTCTCTGATTAAGGAGCTTGGTCAAGTAAAGGCACCAAAGTCATCTATAAGCCCTTTGGTCAACCCAAAATCTCTAAGGCTTTTGTCTCAAATGCTCGGTCATCCCAAAATGCCCCAAGCACTCTGATTAAGGATCTTGGTCAATTAAAGGCACCAAAAACATCTGTAAGCCCTTTGGTCAACCCAAAATCTTTGAGGGTTTTGTCTCAACTGCTTGGTCATCTCAAAATTCCCTAAGCTCTCTGTTGAGTAGCTTGGTCAAGTAAAAGCTCCAAAGGTAGTTCCTCACCATTTGGTCATCCTTAAAATCTCCAAGGACATGTACTCATCGTTTGGTCAAATATGAAAGCTCAAAAATCTATAAAAATCAAGAAAAATATATAAAAGTCCATAAAAAAAAAAATTGGTAAAGCTTCAAATCCAAAAACATTTCCATTTGCATTCATACAGACATTCACATCATCATATCACATTTAGGAATTTGTCATCCATTGCATTCATTAGGTAAAATATGTATCCAAATTTAGGTAAAATATATAGTAAAACAAATATGCTACTATAGTGTAATTTACTTATATACCTTTATGATATGCACTCATTGATTATTCACCAAAAATATTATCTCATTTATTATTTAATAATTTATTTTAGGATTTTTGTTTCTCTTAAGTTTTTTTATACCATCCTATCTAATATTATACCTCAACACTTTAGGAAGGCTATGAAGTACATTGTTAATTAATGAGATAAATTGAACATCTACAATATTATTAGAGGCTACTATAAACTTTAACCCCTCTTCATAAGGTTCATAAATATTTTGTGTTTCACTTTGGTATAATTTAATACCTAGATTCAATGGTCTATCTAGTATAATACTTACAAATTCAATGAATATTATGGTCTTACTGATGATCCTCTTGTAAATAAAGATGCATATCCATTCATTAATGGTATGTTCAAATCATCATATATTTCCTTAGAAGGATCTTTATCTTGTGATACCATATTTTTTTGTGTTGATGGCTTTAATGACCCATTTCCATTTCATGTTTTTATCATCATTTTTCGTAGTGAGATCGATCACCTTATGATTTTTCTTTTGAGTCTTGGATTTGTTTATTTGAATAAGATGTTGTTTATGGAAAGCAATACATTCGTTATTTCTTTATTGTGCTATTTATGGTTGAATCTTAAGTGATTGATGCATTGATTCCTCATTCTCTTTGCTATTTTCTACTTCAAATTCTTCTATAAATGAAGAGGAATTAAATTTGGAATGCACATCCTCAATCTTAGGAGTTTGAATTTGCTTCATTTGAAGTTGTAAATTTATGGATAAAATCTTGTTCTCTTGTTGGTTCTATAGTGGCTTGGAGCAATCAACTATGATTTTGATGTTATTTGTTGCATTATATTATATAGATACTTATCCTGTATGACTTGGATGAAACCAATTTTCTTGATGGTTCATAAGATTGGTTGCTTTTGAGTTGTACCAAGCATGATTAGGTTGACTTAGCTATGCATGTTCAACAAATACACTACTTAATCTTTTTCTTCTTCTCTAATTTGGTTCTCTTTGGCTACATTACTTTGTTGTACCTTTTTTTAAATGAATTTATCTTATATTATGATGATCTATTTTACTGTCGATGCATCTCTTATGAAGAAGACCCATTTATAGAGGGATTGTGCCAACATTATTTCATTGTGCAACCATTCTAACTACAAAGTTCACACATTTTTAATGTGTGAAAAATGTTTTTCTACTACTAACATCCATACATATGAGAGTTGTTTCTCTTTTATTGTAACTATTATTAAGGTCTTGTTCCTCTTCTGAATGACTACTTCCATTTTTATTTGTAATAAGTACTTGTTTTGCTTTTTGTGTTGTATGTGAGGCCTCTAATTTTTTAAGTAAGTTCACAAACTTTTCAAATGTTTGTGTTTGATCAGTGATATTTAGGGTTGTCACAAATACATTATATTGATAAGGGAGAGATATTATAATAATAGGAATAATTGTCTCATTAGATAACTTTTATTTAAATACTTGTCATGATACCCATAGTTTAGCAACTCTCCTTAATAAGGATTCTAGTTTTTCTCCATTATTCATTGTTAGGTAATGAAGTTGACTTTACATAAATATGATTTAAATCTAGTTCCTCCTTGATTCAAATACTATTTGAAGTTTCTCCCATGCATATTTATATATGTTAGAATATTGAATGTATTTTTGTACCTCATTAGTTAATCCAAACATGATGATCAATGATGCTTTTTATATCCATCTTGTTGAATTTTTTCTACTCTTCATATTCTACACTAGGATGAGTAATGAACTCATCTACCACTTTTCATACTTCTTCAAAATTAAGTTGAGTTTAGAGTGTGGTATTCTAGGAAGTATAATTTTTTACTTGCAATAGTTAAAAATTAGGCAACAGGAGGTTTGGTTAACCACTAGCCATTTTAAATCAACCTCAAGAAATGTTTCATTGTATCAACCTCAAGAAATGTTTTCCAACAAGTATATGTAAGGCTATACTTGTAGCTTGATTAATGAATAAAATTGTGAGAAAAAAATGTATCATTGGACAAAATATGTAGTAGAGGGAATATTATACCTCTAGGAAATACTCTCTAGAATATTCTAGTTCTTAAAAATTATATGCTTCTTCTTTTCACTTGAATTGGTTGATCTAGTGTGGGAGGTTGACCTCTATTGAATATCAAATGTAGATTACATTGGATGATTTGTAAAAATGCCTCTAAGACCACATAGGGATCATTCATCAAATGATTGATCCAAACATCTTTGGGCCCACCTAGGGAGTGTGCATGGTGAACAGTTCCTGTAGGGAATACACAGAGTTACTATTATTATGAGTGGATCTAGGTCTTTATTGGAAGCATGCATGGTGAAGATCACCTATAAGAAGCACATGCAATGAATGATATAATGAATACCTTCGGGTCTACATAGAAAGCATGCATGGTGAATAACGCCTAAAATAAGCACATGCAATGATTGTTGTTACAATAGTCTCCACAACTATCACCTTTCAAATTTAGCTCTTTGTCTACTATTTCTCTAGGTAGAATTTTTTTTAAGATATTTTCTGCATTTGGGAGTACTACCTTCTCCCATTGATTGATAATTTCCTTAGTATAATGCTTTATTTGTTGTCTAGAATTTATTTTTCCTGGTCAAGACACCTTTGAAGCTTTTATATCTTATGTTTTGTACTATCAAAATTTTAGTTGTTTCTATTAGAACATGGATTACCTAGTAAGAAACTTTAACATTTTAACTAATGTTAACTTTATGCTTATGTCTACCTTATGTGTGTCTTATCTGGTTTTGTATGAAACAAGTGATTACCTTTTATGAGAGTTTTCTAAATTTGGTAATCCAATAATTATCTCAAGAGCATTATTTATCCTATGTAAATTTGATTGTTAAAAGTATGTCTTCATAAAAATGCATACGAACCCTGTGAATGTGTTCCTTAGAAGGTTGAACCTATATACTATTGATATGTTAATATTTATCAAGCTTCAACATGATTAGGTAAACCTTATTATTTTTTGGTCACATTCATAATCCTTTTGAGCACCAAATGTCTTTGATCAACTGCCCATTCTTCTCTCAAACACCTTGATCAAGTGCTATGAATATTAGTAGATCATGTTTAGTGTAGATCACAAATTTAGCTATGAAATTTATCGAATGTTGGTGGATTGTTAATCTAATGATAAAATTGTATGCATGTCTCTTATTTTGAGATACAAGACTCTTGGTTTGAATTTAAAGGGTAAATATTCTTTCCCTGGAAAGGATTAATAATTAAAATTTTACTAGAATCCTTTAGAATATTGAAATCCTTCCAAGAACTTCAAATTATGATATTTTCTTTTTTCTTTGTGGAATGTTAGTTCCTCTCATTCATTGATATTGTGCAGTAAATATAGTGGTAAAATTTCACTAGTAGGATATTGTTCATATCTAGACATCATTCAAATCTTGTTAAGACATCTAGATTTGGAGTCATCCATGAGATTACTTCATTTATAAACTTGGTTATATATTTTCTTGAGGTTAACCTAATAAATATTCAATAAGGTATTTCTTGGTTACAATATGCTTGGTGGATAGAAGTGTACCTTAGACTATAGGGTCCAAGATTGGATTTTTCAAGATTTTTCCATAGTAGACCTTCAAAGAAGGTCAATATATTGTAAAATAAAAAATAAAAGAACTAGAGGGAATACTAAAGTGATAAATGAAGGGTTAGGAATAAAAGGGAGAGAAATGTGGATTTGAATGCAGATGGTATTTGGCTAACAATATTTCCACATACTATAAAAACATATTGCAACTAAACTACATATAAGGTCTAATAGACCAATTACTAAGCAAAGCATTGTAGAATGTAATTTAAGACCATGTAATACCCTTTACTACTTCAATATCCCTTATAACCCTAAGTGACGTAACCACAGAGCGCTCACCCAGCTAGTGTACTAATCTATATCATCGTAAAACATAAATATCCACATAAAAATACACAAATCGAACAAATAAATCCAACTAATGCAAAGTTTTCTTGTATTAATGTTTCAAAGGATCTCAAGTTATAAAAATGCCCTCTCAGGGTCACTCCAAAGACGATACAGATGTTTACAATTTCCAATGCCCTCAACAGGGTAGGCACGCTTATTTTTTTCTCCAATGATTGCTCACAAACTACCTTGGGGTAGAGCTAACCCCCTTCTCCGCGATGTGGAAGGATTATGATATAAGCTCATTTTTGCACCTATCTCCCTACGAACAAGAAACAACAACGCATGATAACAGAGATTGATATCCTCTCCTGATGAGGCCATTTAAAGAATCATACATGTAAATACCATTAAACTAATGAAACAAGAAAGCATAAAGAAAGGTTTTAAGCTATTCTAATCGTATCAAGAAATATACAACATACAAGACATGAATAAGCACATGATGCATTGAACAAATATAGAATTAGAAGCAATAAAGCATCAAAAAGATCCAATATACTCCTACCCACTACAATGCATAAAATACCTAATTCCTACGGTCAGATCTTCTCTAAAAATACAATTAAGCCTATGAAAAGACTAACATGACTAATCTGTGCGATAAAAAGCAAACTGAGTAAGGTTATATCTAACCTATTATAAACCATAGCTGTGAGGGGTGGTATGCACTGTAAACCATGGCTAACAGTCATGGTTTGACTTATGATGTGCTTGCCCTTATAATTAGGTGCAGTGGGCTTGACCTCTTTGTCTAAATTGATGTTCAAGGGTCACCTTTGTCGTCCTTTGATAGATTTTGTGATCAAATCACTATGAAGGGCCTTCGTTCACCCAAATTTGTATTTCTTAATCCTCCTAGGCACCTAGGGCATCCATGGATAATTGGTATTTGAATGGATAGAAAAGGGGTTCTCAAATGCATAAGATCGTTATGCAATTTGATAGGGCTTCACTGCTCTCTTGATAAATTAGCTCGCTCGATAATTTTCCAATGCTTTGCTATGCAAATTATCTCTCCTCTTATCATCCTCTCCCTATTGAAAAATGGGGGGTATTTATATCATGCCCCAAGGGCTAGGGGTGGCTTCATGGAGAAGCCAAGAACAAGAAGGTTGGTTAGGATAGTTGGGATGGAAGCCTTTGGAATCTTCCATCCTCCAACTGTCTCCTTCTAGATCTCTTGGCCATTCCAATTGATTTGGCTTGGATGGAAGGCCTAATTGAACTCCAATTCAGACCGCAGGTCACAGTTGTGGTCCAAACTATAGACCATAGGTTTCAACTATGGTTCAGACTAGAGACCATAGGTCTAGGCTACGGTTCAGACTGCTTAGGCCAGAATGCCTAAATTGAGTGGTTAGAACCACTGCTCTATCTTGGAGTCTATACAAGATCCTTCATATGGTTTTGTAGCATGCCCATATGAGTAGTCGCCCTTGGCATGATGCATTTTAGGTGTCTAAATATGCCCCTTTTGAAATGCATTTTGAGATTGAATAACATTGAGCAAAATAAACCTCCTAAAATGATGTCATAGGTTCTATGATGATCATTATTATGATCAACATTAGATGTACCAGGTTCAGTAAAAGGACGCGCATCCTAGAATCATTGTTTCCAATGTGGGAAGGCATACATTTGAAAGGTCTGCACTCGTCATTAGATATTTGGGTAGCTTTGGTGCTACAATAGGAGTTAGACCTATATGACCGAAGGATGAGAGCTACAAATGAAATTTCATATTTGCTATTTACCCCAAGCAGAGGGGGAAGCTTATGATAGTTGTTAGCAAGGATTCGCAAGGACGAACATAATTTATATCAAGGGATCTACAATCTTCAAGATCTTCTATTGATTTTGATTATGACATAAAATTATGACTACCCCCTCAATCGATGATTCAATGAGGGTAATGACAATGTCTAAAGTGACAAAATCGCTTAACCATAATGAATGATCCTGAACAACTTTTATATTTGAGACATTTAAATGCCTTGGTGAGGCCTAGTTTAGATTATGATTGTAATGCTTAGTAGTATTTGCACATATCTCTCTTCTGGAGTAGTCAGGCTATGATAGTCGTCTTAGAGAGTCAAGATAATACAAATTCAAGAAGACTTGTGTTGAATCATATTTTTGATGATTTGCTGAAAGATGTCATAAAGGAAATGAAAATTTTGCCCCAAATGTCCTTATTGTGATCTACTCATCTTATCGGATTGCATGGATCGCAAGTCACTGCAACTGCCAAGTTTATAGGATAAATCACTAAATACGAGGCACATTTGGTATTTCATTGTTTGAATTTTACATTTATTGGATTGATCCTGGTGCTTTTAATGTCACCAAATTTATAATTTTGATCATTTATTTTTATTTTTATCCATTGGAAGTCATTAATTTACCTTATTAGACCTTCCCATGGTGGGTTTTTAGCACATTTATTACTAGTTTTGGACCACGGTGATGCAGGAGCATCCGGTGGCGAAGTTGCAATCTTGCATCACCCAAAATGTGTTTTTTTTCTTAAGTACTAAAACTGTCGCGATATCGCGACGCTTTTTGAAGAAGGGCACCAGCGGGCCAAACTGTCGCGATATCGCGACGTTTTTTTGAAAAGCACGATCGGGACGCCAAACTGTCGTGAAATCGTGACATTTCTAAAGCAGCGCAGTCGGGACGCCAAACTGTCATGAAATCGTGACATTTCTAAAGAAGCGCAGTCGGGATGCCAAACTGTCGCGAAATCGTGACATTTCTATTGCAACGTGGTCTGGACGCACAATGGTCGTGAAATCGTGACACTTTCGGAAGCAGGATTTGAAAGCACAGGGACATCTTTGACAAAAAGGTTCTAAGGCACAAGAATGGTCACGAAATCGTGACACCTTCAAAGGCAAGCTTAAAGGACGTCGCGAAATCGTGACACCTTCAAAGATAAAGTTTAAAAGACGTCACGAAATCGTGACACTTATGGGAGGCAAGACTTGGAAGCATAAAGACATCGCAACACCTTCGAAGGCAGAGCTCAAAGATGTCACGAAATCATGACATATCCGGAGGCAAGGTTCCACAATGCAAAGATGTCACGAAATCGTGACACTTCCGAGCCAAGGACGTACGGAATGCAAAGATGTCACGAAATCATGACATATCCGGGGGCAAGGTTCCACAATGCAAAGATGTCACGAAATCGTGACACTTCCGAGCCAAGACGTACGGAATGCAAAGATGTCGCGAAATCGTGACATGTCGCGGTTTCGTGGCCCAAGGGAGGAAAGCGAGTAAGAAAGGCCTAGACGTCGCGATTTCGCGACGTGTAGCGGAATCGCGGCCCCAAGGAGGAGAGAGAAGCCTAACGCCAAAACGTCGTGATATCGCGACCAAAGAGGAGAGGGAAAGTGTTGTGGCAAAAACGTCGCGATATCGCGACAGGGCGCTCACGACGTTGACCAGTCGGCGACTACAGGGACCAGTGCAGAGGGACACGTGGCGTGAAGTTACGGGTGGCCCGAGAGTATGAAGCGATTACAGGAAGCATGGCAATAGGACACGTGGCATCAACTACAAATGGCCATGGCACATTCTTATGAATGATTGACTTGGCAGTGGATCGATAGGCGGCTGCAGGGCATACCGCCACTACAGGCTATGATGTTTCGATGCATCTGATAGAATTTTCCGGTGGGACAGAGCATTCATGCATGGGAGTATCGCATTCAAAGTAATTATGGTCCAAAGAGGGTCGGGCCAGGGGAGAAAGAAAGAGCCCGCACTTTGCGTAATGGAAAGAAGGAGGTGGCGGCCGAGAATAAAAGGCGCGCATGCATTGTATTGAAGGACTCTTGGCCATTTATTTTTGGGGAATAGCTGTGTATCGGGAGGGGAGACCTCTGTTTTTAATGAAGCTTGCTTGAATTTTGCCTGTGCATTGTTAATTTTTGCATTCTTGCTTGTGTGTTGTGCGTAGCTCTATATCAAGTGGTATCAGAGCAGGTTGGTTCTGAGAGTGCAAACCGATCGCCGAACAGAGAGGTAGTTTGTGCCAGGACCATGGTTGTGGGGTTGTGAAGAAGAAGCAAGATGCCTCCATGAAGAGACCATGGTGGTATAAGGCACAGACGAGCAAGAAGGGAGGAGGTCGATCTAAGAGCCCTGCAGAGGCAAGTTGAGGCCCTGCAAGAGGAAATTAGAAGAGGAGTCGAGCCGAGAAGGGAAGAACCCAGCGAAGATGAAGTGTGGGAAGAAGAAGTTCCATCTGATGATGAAGAGGCCTTGGACCCAGCAGAGGCTAGGCTATACAGGGCTATCTCCCAGATTGGGAAGAAGCCAAAATTTGACGTCTCGACTTACTCTGGAAACCTCAACCACGAGGAATTAATAGAGCTGGATCAACGACATGGAGGAGTACTTCGAATACGAAGAGATCGCAGATCCAAATCGGATCAAATTCGCAAAAACCAAGCTGAAGGGGCATGCTAGCATCTGGTGGAAAGGAGTGCAGTTAGAAAGAAACAGGAGGGGAAAGGAAAGGATCACCAGATGGGATAGGATGGTAGAGAAACTAAAGAGGCAGTTCATCCCTACAGATTATGAGCTGGATTTGTTGAAGAAAATGTAGAGTCTTCGACAGGCTAGTAAGTCTGTCAAGGAATATACTGAAGAGTTCTATCAAATCTCTATCAAAACCGGCCATTCGGAGGCGAACAAAGAGAAGGTCGCACGTTACATAAATGGATTGCGAACCAGCATTCAAGAAGAGTCGGGGCTGGTTAGAATGAGCACGAGTGGAGGATGCATATCGGTTTGTATTAAAAGTGGAAGAGAAACTAAATAGAAGGTTTGATGGCAAGCAGAGAGGGAAGGACAGGGGTGGAAGAGCTGGTGGAAGAGGCAGTGGTGGAAGATACAAAGATTTTGGGAAAACTGGTGAAGCTAGTAGCAGCCAGAAATAGAAAGAGGTGAAAGAGGAGGATGACCGACGCCCACGCAATCAGAGCAACAACTACCCAAGAGGAAGAGGTAGGTCTGGGCGAGGGTTTGGAAGAGGTGTTTTTAGAGGAACCTACTTCAACTACGAAGAGGAAGGACACAGGGCATACAACTGCCCGCAGCATCAAGAGAGGCCAAATCGAAGACCTGAAGGTCAGGCCCGAGCTGCTGTAGCAGACGAAGGTGTAGAGTCTGAGCATTCAGAGGAGGCAAAAAGAGGGGAAACCATGATTATCAGAAGAGTCTTGCTGAATGAAGAAGAAAAGGCAGACCAAAGGAACAGCCTATTTTGAACAAGATGCAAGTGCGTAGGCAAGGTCTGTAATATCATCATTGATAATGGAAGCACTGACAATTTGGTTTTAGAGGAAATGGTTTCCAAGCTGCGGTTGGAAAGGAGAAAACACCCGCACCCTTATCGGATTGCATGGCTACAAAAGGACCATCGGGCACTAGTAAGCGAGCAATGTCTGGTGAAGTTCAATATTGGAACTTACCGAGATGAGGTTTTATGTGACATCTTACCTATGGATGCATGTCACTTGCTGCTTGGGAGACCTTGGCAGTTTGACCGAAGTGTTGTTCATGATGGTCGAGCCAACACATATTCTCTGTCAAAGAATGGAGTTCGCCATAAGTTAAAACCCTTGAAAGAGGCGGATGAGAAAGTATGCAGCAGTGCACGATTCTGTCTAGTTGATGGCAGAAGATTCTTGGAAGGCCTGAAGCCGGATCATGTGTGTTATGCTATAATCCCCAGAGTTAGGGAAGAAGGATGCAAGGAGATTCCAATGGAAGTCATGGGACTATTAGAAGAATTCCCTGATATCATTTCTGACAATGTTCCTGAAGGTTTACCACCTGTTAGGAAGATCAGTCACCACATAGATCTGGTGCCTGGATCGAGCTTGCCAAACAAGGCTGCACATCGAATGACACCGGTGGAAACTGAAGAATTAAATCGGCAAGTTCAAGATCTGTTGAAGAAAGGCCTGATAAGGGAGAGTCTTAGTCCATGTGTTGTACCAGCAGTATTAGCACCCAAGAAGGATGGAGAATGGAGGATGTGCACCGACTCTCGGGCAATCAACAAGATCACCATTAAATACAGGTTCCCCCTGCCGAGAATGGATGATATCATGGACTGCTTGAGTGGAGCTGAGTACTTCACAAAAATTGATTTGAAAAGTGGATACCATCAGATCCGCATTAGAGAAGGGGATGAGTGGAAGACAGCCTTCAAAACCAGAGAAGGGCTGTATGAGTGGCTGGTTATGCCATTTGGATTAACCAATGCACCTAGTACCTTTATGAGGTTAATGAATGAAGTTCTGAAGGAATTTTTGGGCAAATTTGTTATTGTTTACTTGGATGATATACTGATTTTTAGCAGAACCTTAGAGGAGCACCTGATGCACATCGGGAAGGTTCTTGAGAAGCTGCGGGAGGAGCGAGTTACTAATCAATCTGAAGAAGTGCAACTTTGTGAAGAAGGAGGTGGTATACATGGGATTTGTCATATCAGCAAATGGTCTCAAGATGGACCCCGAAAAGGTGAAGGCTATCCTAGAATGGCCTGTCCCAAGGAGTGTGACCGAGGTTAGATCATTTCATGGTGCGGCGGTTTCTACAGAAAATTTATTAGAAACTTCAGTAGTATTTGTGCATCTCTTACTGAGACAATGAAGGGAAACAAGAAGGAATTCCGGTGGACAGTTGGAGCGAGATAAAAGCTTTGCTATGCTGAAGAAGAAGGTCACTGAGCAACCCATTTTAGCACTTCCAGATTTCAATAAGGTGTTTCAGGTAGACTGCGATGCGAGTGGCAGTGCGATAGGAGCCGTCTTGAGCCAAGAAGGTAGGCCTGTAGCTTATTTCGGTGAGAAGCTCAATGATGCCGGGAGAAAGTATTCGGTATATGATCAAGAGTTCTACGCCATAGTTCAAGCACTCAAGAAATGGAGGCACTATCTATTGCCGAAAGAGTTTGTTCTCTATACCGACCATCAAGCGCTGTAGTTTATTAACGATCAGGGAAAATTGAATCAGAGACACCTGAAATGGGTAGAGTTCCTACAGAGCTATACCTTTGTGCTAAAGCATCGAAGTGGAAGATCCAATAGGGTGGCAGATGCACTGAGTAGAAGGCAATGTCTGATGATAGAATTGAGAGTGGAGGTTGTAGGGTTTGCTGAGCTCAAGAACTTATACCCTGCAGACCCCGATTTCGTAGAAGCTTGGAAAGCCTGCACTGTGCCTGTTGCGTTGGACAGGACTAGATGGTTGGATTACCTGATTCAAGATGGAATGTTGTTTAAGGGGAATCAATTGTGCATTTCGAGGAGCTCAATGAGAGAGAACCTCATTAAAGAAAAGCACAGTGGGGGTTTAGCTGGACACTTTGGTCGTGACAAGACCATCTCACTGGTTTGTGAAAACTATTACTGGCCACAATTGCAGCGGGATGTGGCAAAGTTTGTGCGAGTTGCAAGATTTGCCAGATGGCAAAGGGCGTGAGGCAGCCTACTGGTTTGTATCAACCGCTACCTATACCTGAGCGGCCGTGGGAAGATATTAGTATGGATTTTGTGCTCGGTTTACCCAGGACGCGAGGGGGCATGATTCCATATTTGTGGTAGTGGATAGATTTTTGAAAATGGCACATTTTATTCCGTGCCAGAAGACTAGCGATGCGGTCCATGTAGCTGGTTTGTTCTTTAAGGAAGTGGTACGCCTTCATGGGCTGCCAAGAAGCATTGTGTCGGACAGGGATACCAAGTTTGTAGGTTATTTTGGAAGACCCTCTGGAAGAAATTAAAGACGGAGTTAAAGTTCAGTTCTACTTACCACCCGCAAACAGATGGCCAAACAGAGGTGGTTAATCGGAGTTTGGGCAACCTACTGCGATGCTTGGTAGGGGACAAGCCCAAGGGATGGGATCTAATTCTGCCGCAAGCTGAGTTTGCGTATAACAACTCGGTCAATCGGAGTACCAACAAGTCACCATTCCAGATTATCTATGGGAGCAGCCCACGAAACGCTTCAGAGTTAAGAAGGCTGGAGACAAGGGAGAAATGCAGTGCTGAGGTAGAAGACTTTGCCGAACACTTGAAAGGAGTGCATGAGGAAGTGACAAGACACATTGCCAAGATGAATGCTCAATATAAGATGAGGGCGGATCAAAAACGTAGAGCTAAGGAGTTCCAAGTAGGAGATTCTATCATGGTCCATCTGCGGAAGGAACGGTTCCCTGCCAAGACATACAACAAACTCAAAATGAAGAAATTTGGGCCATGCAAAATCATTGGCAAACGGGATTCGGGTAATGCCTACGAGGTGGAGTTACCAAGTGAACTTAACATCTCCCCCGTGTTTAACATCTCAGATTTGGTTGAGTATCATGAAGGAGGAAGCAGTGAGATACCCAATCCAGATTTGTGGAGCATTCCAGCAGCCATCCCAGTTGTGGACGAGATAGAAGAAGTTTTGGATATGCGTGAGGGTCGGAGTACTCGGAACAGGAGTTATTCTGAGTATTTAATCAAATGGAAGGGCCGACCCATAGAAGATGCGACTTGGCTATCCAAGGCGGAGGTTGATCGTTTGGGTCTACCTCAGTCAAATCAGAAGTGAGGTCACTTCTCAAACCCACCCGGGTGTATGATGCAGGAGCATCCGGAGGCAAAGCTGGCAATCTTGCGTCACCCAAAATGTATTTTTTTCTTAAGTACTAAAGCTGTCGTGATATCGCGACGCTTTTTGAAGAAGGGCACCAGCGGGCCAAACCGTCGCGATATCGCGACGTATTTTTGAAAAGCACGGTCGGGACGCCAAACTGTCGTGAAATCATGACATTTCTAAAGCAGTGCAGTCGGGACGCCAAACTGTCGTGAAATCGTGACATTTCTAAAGCAGCGCAGTCG
Source organism: Wollemia nobilis (assembly GCA_028583015.1). Lineage (NCBI taxonomy): Eukaryota > Viridiplantae > Streptophyta > Pinopsida > Araucariales > Araucariaceae > Wollemia > Wollemia nobilis. The sequence continues at coordinate 1,873,129 of JAQPPZ010016965.1, forward strand.
GGATGCCAAACTGTCATGAAATCGTGACATTTTTGAAGAAGCACGGTCGGGATGCCAAACTGTCATGAAATCGTGACATTTCTGTTGCAACGTGGTCTGGACGCACAATGGTCGCGAAATCGTGACACTTTCGGAAGCAGGATTTGAAAGCACAGGGACATCTTTGACAAAAAAGGTTCTAAGGCACAAGAATGGTCGTGAAATCGTGACACCTTCAAAGGCAAGCTTAAAGGACGTCGCGAAATCGTGACACCTTCAAAGATAAAGTTTAAAAGACGTCACGAAATCGTGACACTTCTAGGAGGCAAGACTTGGAAGCATAAAGACATCGCAACACCTTCGAAGGCAGAGCTCAAAGATGTCACGAAATCATGACATATCCGGAGGCAAGGTTCCACAATGCAAAGATGTCACGAAATCGTGACACTTCCGAGCCAAGGACGTACGGAATGCAAAGATGTCGCGAAATCGTGACATATCCGGGGGCAAGGTTCCACAATGCAAAGATGTCACGAAATCGTGACACTTCTGAGCCAAGACGTACGGAATGCAAAGATGTCACGAAATCGTGACATGTCACGGTTTCGCGGCCCAAGGGAGGAAAGCGAGTAAGAAAGGCCTAGACGTCGCGATTTCGCGACGTGTAGCGGAATCGCGGCCCCAAGGAGGAGAGAGAAGCCTAACGCCAAAACGTCATGATATCGCGACCAAAGAGGAGAGGGAAAGTGTTGGGGCAAAAACGTCGTGATATCGCGACAGGGCACTCACGACGTTGACCAGCCGGTGACTGCAGGGACCAGTGCAGAGGGACACGTGGCGTGAAGTTACAGGTGGCCTGAGAGTATGAAGCGGTTATAGGAAGCATGGAAACAGGACACGTGGCATCAACTGCAAACGGCCATGGCGCATTCTTATGAATGATTGACTTGGCGAGTGGATCGACGAGCGGCTGCGGGGCATACCGCCACTATAGGCTATGATGTTTCGATGCATCTGACAGCATTTGCCGATGGGACAGAGCATTCGTGCATGGGAGTCTCGCATTCAAGTAATGATGGTCCAAAGAGGGTCGGGCCAGGGGAGAAAGAAAGATGCCCGCACTTTGCGTAATGGAAAGAAGGAGGTGGCGGTCGAGAATAAAAGGCGTGCATGCATTGTATTGAAGGACTCTTGGCCATTTATTTTTTGGGGGAATAGCTGTGTATCGGGAGGGGAGACCTCTGTTTTTAATAAAGCTTGCTGGAATTTTGCCTGTGCATTGTTAATTTCTGCATTCTTGCTGTGTGTTGTGCGTAGCTCTATATCACACGGGTATGGCCTGTAGTGTCCATTATCAAAATTTGGGGACCGTAGTTCAAACCTACGAGTGCAAAACCCTAGTTTTGGAATGGCGAGTTTTAGTTGTGGTGCACAGAGACTAGGAGGACCTATAAATTGAAATCCTATTTACAATTTTTCATTATTTTCTTGCAACCTTGAGCAGTTTGAGAGATTTGAGAGAGAGAAGACATTCCCTGATATGGAACGTTGTCAAACTCAACAACCTTTACACTCATTTTTCCTTGATGGCGGATCCTGATCAGCCATCAAATAGCCAGGGGCAAGGTGTGGTCAAGGTAACTTGAAACCGAGACCTCTCACTCCATATGAGTAAAATAAACCACACTTAATAAATACTATAATTGAACCTCACTAAACTATCGGTAATGAACCCCACTAGTTTAGGTTAGACTAGGATTTAATTTTTATGCATTAGTGGTCTAGGAGGGTACCCAAAATGGGTGTCACTCCTAAACTATAGTTTGTAGCTGCAGTTCCCAGGTGGAAAAATGGGAACCATAGGTTTCAACTATGGCCCCCAATTTTGCAAATTGAGGATCGTAAATTACAGTTGTGATTCCTAATTTGGAAATTAGGGACTGCAATTTGTAGCTACGATTCCCAATTTGCAAATTGGAGACTGCAATTTGTGGTTGTAGGTTGCAATTGATTGTTTTTTTTTCTATAGCTCTGCTTAGCTAGATTTAGCTTACATTATGTTTTTTTTTTTGCTTTTTTTTTTGTTTGAAAGTTAACTTCTAGAGCACGGGAGCCTGACCTATTGAAGACTCTCTGTGAGGTCTTGTCGAATTGTGATTGAGCGTGGTTTCGAGCTATCAGGTTTGATTATGTCATGGATCTACCCACCATTAGGGTATATCAGGCCTATATCACTACATTGGCTCGGCACTAGAATGCATAGACCAACACATTTCACCTACCTCTTGGTGAGATGACCATCACACTAGAGGATGTCTACAGGATCTTTAGGATCCCTATCGATGGTGAGGCTATCATTTACTTTGCCTACATAGGAAATGATGCCATTTTTGCTACCATATTTGATAATCATAGCACTGATGCACAGGATGATGCAGACCATGGAGGGGTGCACATCGAGGATTGGTATCGGGATGACGTCTTCTCTACTCGAGAGGCCCTTTTCATGCACCTCATCATTTTGATTGTCCTTCTATACTCCTTGGGTGTGAGGATTCCTTGGAACATGCTAGCCCCTACTTGGAGAATGCTTCAGAGCTTAATAGAGGAGCCACTACTGCTAGCATAGGGGAGCACTTTACTATGTCAGCTCTATCAAGAGCTGTACCAGATTACAAAGTAGAGCCATAAGGGCATTAGATGTAGTCTTTTGCTATAGATATGGGGGTGGTATAATATCCATATCAAGCATCCTATTGACCTACATCTATACATCACTACCCTAGATGCTGCTCATCAGTGCTCTGCCACCAACCGGCCTCATGTTGAGGAGGGTGTCCATAGCAGGGCTCATTCTAGGGATAGACAACACTACATCATAAATTATGTGGCACTTAGATCAGGGGACATCATGTAGCACCCATACATGGATTGTCCTGTATGGCCAGAGGCAGATGAGTGGTTGCGGGCCTGCTAAGATAGATGGCTCATCTGGCGTAAGCCAAAGGTGAGAGAGTATTAGTTTTTCTCTCATGTCCTATGATAGTTAGGCATGGTGCAATACATTCTAGATATGCCCCTAAGGTACAGATGCCTGGATTTTGAGAAGGATCTCCCACTCATAGTTCCTCCATCTCTAGGAGATACACCTGAAAAATTCTAGGATGTGGGAGTTGATGTTGTTGGGACCATGCTTGACTATGATGGGTGGTGGTCTCTATTTAGATGGCATGATACTGGGCCTCTAGGACGAGAGCCAATAGAGGTAGAGGAAAAAGTAGATCCTGATGGGCATAGGGTGTGCTAGTGTACTGAGGGTTATTAGGGCATAGAGGTCATCGTTGAGGACCTATCGAAGATCAACCCTAATTAGGACACTCCAAATGAGGGTGAAATCCCTCGTGACAGTGTAGAGGGATAACTACTAGCACAAGTTTCTGACTTGCAAAGTCAGATTGAGTGATTTCACATGCAATAGTGGGAGAGAGATACAACCATCACCACTCTAGAGGTGAAGGTGGTTGATAGGGAGAGGTCCTTTACTAAGGAACAGGGCTAGATACAGGAGCTCATGACTCAAGCTACTGACATAGAGTCCTAGGTGTAGATACTATAGACTACCCTAGAGTTGGCACAGGCACAATGGACTGTAGCAGAGGTAGAGTCGGATCTCATGCGAGCAGCATGGGGAGCTATCATGGGGACTCCTTAGGCTATTATGGGGTCTCCTATGATACCAAAAGTAGGTACACTAGCTATACAAGATCCAACTACTGAGGTGATGCAATTGCATGGTATGGTCATGAGGACCAATGAGATGCACATAGCCTATCTTTCCCGTATTGATCAGCTGGTCAGCTACATAGAGATGTAGGGGCTATCATTTCCTAAGGATCCTTTTGTAGCAGAGTCACAGTGTACCAGGTCCAAGAACTCAGGGTAGTCCACAATGAGCTTGAGTCATAGGACTCACTGGATTGAGAGGGCACAAAGGTCCTCTAGCACACACACAGTAAGGTCATAGGCCAGGGCTAGAGATCTAGGGTAAACATTAGGGACCTCCAGCCAGAGGACTAGCCTACTATAGTTACCAATTTCCCATGTGCTGGGTGTGTTAGGCTTTGCAGGAAAGCAAGATCCATAGTAGGTGCTAGGTCAACCAAGAGATCAAGATCTAGAGCATAGTGCAGAGGGAGGTTATGAGACCTCCAGTACAAGGGGAGCATCCTAGATCCGATTTATAGCAGTTACTGACTATAGTTTTGATATATCATTTTGTGTGTAAGGTCGAGGACCTACAAGTTGTAGCCTCTAGGCATTTTGTACTCCCTGTGTACTCATTTGGACACATATATATGATATGATCTTTTATGGCTCATTATGTGTACATGTGTATTTATTAATTTTTGATTTTATGTTTATTTGATGCAGATGCAATGAGTATTTAAATGCTATGTTTATATGATGTGATGTATGGATGTCATGCATGAGATAGCTTTTCTACTTTATAATGATGATATGCAGTGATCTAGATGATTAGATGTGTGACATATGATGTATGTAGACGGATGTGATGTTTATTTTTAATGCATATTTATTTTTGCTTTGTGGGCATGCATATATTTTATGCAATTTATGATATGCTATGCAATGTAATGTAATGCATTATGTACAAAATCATAATCTAATGAAGATGAACCTGTATGCTTTAATCACTTTAAACATAAGAAATGAATGTAAACTGTGTATATCAATTTTTTAAAATATGACACCACAGAATGTATAACAATCATGCAAAATAATTGATAATTCTCATTACAAGAACTTAATCAATTAATCACCCACTTATGAAATGTAGTGAAATGGATTGGTTAAAATACTAATGAATGATTATGTCATTTTGTACTATATAGTCAATGGTCGTCTAAACATCATTTTTGATATTCATGCGGTATCTATCCTATATATTTGATTGTGCTTTGTAAAATGCATTTTGATGAATGAATGACTCGTATTTCTATAGTCTAATGATATGTGGTATCTTGTTGCTATTGGAGCATATTTTGGGGTTTTCCTTGAGGTTCAAAACACCCTAGTAGAATTATCCAAAAATCACATACTAACTGTACCAGGCTTATATTGGACAAGCCTTTTGTCATGACAGACCCAACTATTCATTATCCCTATGTGTGCATGTGAGTATTTTTAGATAGATCATAAGAATACCCTATATGTAAGTAGGGAATCTTTCAACCCATATGTGAGATAGGGTTCCTCATATGATTGTATCATCCTTGTTTCAATTTTGATTAGACTTATACATCTAGACAATCCTAAGTAGCTAGAGCTAGCTCATCTTGCAAATTGATCAAGGCTACCCCTCCAAATGCAGGCAAGACTCTTTCAACCCATTGCTATGTTTGGGGGTTGCCCAATAGAACTACCCCTCCGATTGTATGCAAGACTCTTCCAACCCATTGTTGTGATCGAGGATCACTCTATGGCTTTCAAAAGGTGTACAATCCAAGGATTCAAGTTCTCACCCTTCTTACTTGCTCAGATGTAGTGATAAAAATCACTGTTAGTCCATGTGTTACCATTTTCTTTGAGCAAGGGATTTTTATAGTGCTTTTGATTCACTATGTCACTTTACATTTTGAACTTGAAATTTGTACTTTTTTTCACTTTATAACTTGGGATTTAACTTTTGTGAGTTTCAGATTTATAGGGAAAATTCTTGTCCTTTTTCCAAAGTACACCTTTATAAAACGACTATTTGCAAGATAAGTAGGTCATGAAACCCATATCTCTAGATATCTAAAATTGCTTTCGTAGCTTTCATCCTCTCTCGTCTTAGCAATATTTTATATTGTATTGCTTAGTGATGAGATTTTGATATGTTGAAGCACTATCCCAACTAATGACCTTGTCTATAACAGCAAAGTAAGCTTTCTACAATATTTGAAGAACTCACTAGGTGTGGCTGAGTGATAGGAGAACTTAATATACATACATAGGTCTCCACAATAGGTATTGTGTACGAATGTAATGAATTATGATAAATGCAAGGGTGCATGATTTTCATACAAACGTGTGACTGTTTGTAAAACTTTGATAAATGCATTACACTCTACTGTGGAATGCAACGGATGACAAATGCCTAAATGCAATATAATTATGTGAATGCATGTGTGAATGTAGATGAAAATACAAAATGCAAATGCAAATATTTTTGGATTTTAGGCTTTATCCTTTTTTTTTGGACTTTTATATATTTTTCTTGATTTTTATTGATTTTTGAGCTTTCATATTTGACCAAATGATGAGTACATGTCCTTGGAGGTTTTTAGGGTTGACCAAGTGATTTTTAGAAATCCTTGGAGCCTTTTGAATTGACCAAAGGTTTTACATCCATCTTTGAAACCATTTTATTTGACCAAACTCTCAGCAAGAGGGCATGGAGCATTTTTGGGATGACCAAGAAGTTATAGGAACTCTCAGAACCTTTAGGTTGACCAAGCGACTTTTGGAAATCCTTGGAGCCTTTTGAATTGACTAAAGGTTTTACAGCCACCTTTGGAACCTTTTGGTTGACCAAACTCTCAATAAGAGGGCGTGGAGCCTTTTGGGATGACCAAGAAGCTATAGGAACTCTCGAAGCCTTTGGGTTGACCAAGCAACTTTTGGAAATCCTTGGTGCCATTTCTTGACAAAGCTTCTTAATTAGAGAGCTTAGGACTTTTTGGGGTGACCGAGTGGTTTAGACAAAACCCTCAGGGATTTTGGGTTTACCAAAGGCTTACAGATGCCTTTGGTGCCTTTACTACACTCTCAAGCATAGAACACCTTAAGATGGATGATATTGAGAGGCTCAAGCTCTTCCAAACCCTATAGAAACATTAGGCGATAGGTACCTGGACAAGTCTTTTTAGATATGATGTAAGGTACTATCCAGTTAGACGCAAATTTGTCTTGCATGTCAGGCAAAAAATTCAAGTTCTATTGGTTCTCTTTTAGCACAAGATCCCCAAATTCAAAGTCTCTTTGGTGGACTTTGATATTGTAAGCTCATTTTAAGTGCTCCTGATAAATGCATAGATGCTAGAGGGAATTCACGTGGTGCTCATCAAGAAATATCAATTGATAAAGGTAAGCTTACCATGCGGTGTCATCATCGATGAACTCTTTCAATGCGATGCACAACGTTGGAATTTCCAACTCTAAGGGCATAATGGCCTTAGTGCCATATACTAGTGAAAATGGCATTGACCCAATGGGTGTCTGAATGCTAGTCCTGTAATCCCATAATGTAAGGGGCAAATGTATATTCCAACCCTTGTGGTGTTATTGCATTGTCTTTTTCAAGATGGCTACCACAGTATTTTTTGAGGCCTCAGCTTGCCCATTTGCTTGTGGATAATATGGAGTTGCAAAATTGTGTTTAATGCGGTATTTAGAAATTAAAGCCCACATAGTTTTGTTCTTAAAAGAAGTTTCATTATCCAAAATTATTTTGGATGGTATCCAAAAATAACATATGATATGCTCTAGAATAAATTCTGTGATGTGATCTCTAGTAGTCATTGTGATGGGAATGGCTTCCACACACTTTGTAAAATACTCAGTAGCCATGATAATGAATGTATGTCGAACTACCAATGGAGGGGAAATCTTGCCAATCAGATATAATCCCCACTGAGCAAATGGCCAAGCTTCCTGAATGGGCTGTAAGGCCTATGATGGCAAGTGCATAAGATTATCATGATGTTGACATTTAATGCATTTCTTGACATACACATTGCAATCCTTCTCCATAGAAGGCCAATAATAACCCATGCAAAGGATGCACTTGATGATAGCCATGCCACTAAAATTGCCACTGCATGTACCATCGTGAGATTATGAGATTGCCCAATATTACTCTTGGGTCTCAAGACATCGAAGGAGGACTCCTTCATAGCTATGTCGGTACAAAATGTATCCTATAAAGACATACTTAGCCACTTTCTATTTAAATGTGCATCTTACGGCATGTGAAAATCCTTCTAGAATCATACCAAGTTTTAGGAAGTCTTGGATTTGCAGCATCTAGCTTTGACAAGCCTCAAATTTGACTACTAAGATGGCCTACTCTCCCTGCGTATTTAGCTTTGCAAATGCAAACTAGAAAACAAACCTTATGGTGAATGGTAGTACCACTCCCCGTAGGACTCTAAGAAGTTAATGACTCCTAGGGTGCCTTCTTAAGAAATTCTTTTGCTCTACAAAACCAATCAGTTATTAGTTACACGAAAATCATGTTGACTGACTCTTTGTTATCAAAGGCTGCATGCTTCATTGCTAGGTGTGAGAGTGTTCTAACATGGATGGTAGTAAAATTGGCAAAAAAATTCTGAGGGATCAAGGACCCCAAAGATGCCATGGTGTTTGCAAACCTATTTGATGAATGATAGATTGCCTCAATGTCATACCATTCAATTTTAGCCAGATAAGTGGCAAAAATATCTTTGTAGGCTTTCAGCATGGGACATTGACACTAAAATAGCCCCTTAACCTGGTTGACTATGAGCAAAGAATCACAAAAAATGTTCAATATTTTAATACCCATGGCAATGGCTGTGTGGAGGCCCAAAAGTAGGGTTTCATACTCAGCATTATTATGGGTGCACAGAAAGTCTAACTTGAATGACAAGGGCATTGGAACCCCTTGTGGCATGAAAAATACTATTCCTATACCACCCCCTTGCTCACACTTCAAACTATCGAAGAACAATGTCATATCAGCATTATTCTCTAGTTCCTCGAGTTCGGGATCTTCAAATATTATGAAGACCGCATCATCTGGAAGCTCAATGGTTAGAGGCCTACTGTTGGATAGTGGTGCCTCAGCCGAGTTGATCGGCTATGACTTGTATTTTGATGGAATTTTGGCTGATGAATTGCAAATCAAATTTTGTCAATAGCATGATCCACTTTGTAGTACATGTGTTTTGATATGTCTTGCTCATCATGTAATGCAAAGGATTCTATTTTTATATAACATATGTGGTATGACTTAGCATGTAATACCATAATTTCTTGGTAGCGAACACTACTGCTAAACAATTTTTTTCAACATATGCATATCCTAACTCATAACTCACCAAGGTGTGACTGATGTAATATACGACTTGCTCTTTGCATTGCATGTTATTTTGGGCTAACATGGTCCGTAATGCAAATTCAATTGCCGATATATATAGTAGAAAATGCTCACCTAGCCTTGGTGGAGCTAGTACTGTCGACGTTGCCAGGTATTGCTTAATCTCAGCAAAGGCTGCCTGGTAGTCCTTATCCTAATCAAATGGGGCTACCTTATGTAGCAGTCGATTCATGGGTTGAAACTTATCCAATAATTGATCGATGAATCACTTTATGGACACTACTTTTCTCTGAAGGCTTCTTAGTTCTTTGATATTAGTGGGAGGATGCATATCTAGAAGAGCCATGACCTTTGCTGGGTCTACTTAAATGCCTCATTTAGAAAAAATGAATCCCAAGAGTTTTCCTAAAGTTATGCCAAATACACACTTCTTAGGATTCAACCTAATATTTTGGTCTATCAGGTGATCAAAGACCTTCCTTAAGACTTCTACATGCTCTGCTCACAACAATGACTTGGCTAGTAAGTCATCAATATAATCTTCTAAGATTTTATGCATGTAGTCATGAAAGATATATGTCATAGCCTATTAATATGTGGCACCAATATTTTTAAGACCAAATGGCATAACTTTGTAGCAAAATGTATCCCATGGTGTTATGAACATATTTTTATGCTAATCTTCGAGTTTAATCTGAATCTGGTTGTATCCAAAAAAACTATCCATAAGGGAGAGCATTTCATGACCTACAGTGGCATCTACCAGAGCATCGATATTTGGTAATGGAAATGAATCTTTAGGTGTTGCTTTGTTGAGATCTCTAAAATTTGTACAAATGCAGACCCTTCCATCTGGATTTCCTACAGGTACCATATTGGAGACCCATTTTGAATCATCAATGGAGATTACGAAATCTACGTCCAATAGTTTTTGCAACTTGTCTTTTACCATTAAGGCTATTTTCGTATGCATCTTTCTAAGTTTTTTCTTGTCTAGCTTCTTTGAAAGATCTAGCAAAAGGTTATGAGTAACCAATTTTGGATCTAGACCCGGCATGTATTTGTAAGTCTAAGAAAAGAGATCAGGTATCTCTTTCAGTAGAGGGATGATGCTATCATGCTCATCCAAAGTGAGACTCTCTCCAAATATAGCCTTCTTTGGATTGGTGGGATCTTTGTTGTTATCCACATCAAAGGCTTTCTCTACTAACACGTGTGATCCCTCCTCAAATTTGTGAGGTGTAGGAATTAGATGGATGTCATTATCCGGGTTCACATGTTCCTATTGGGAAGCATCCTCGATGTGACAAAAATCATGAGAACAACCTGGTATGAAATTAAATGGTTGCAACATTTCTTCATTTGGGAAGAAATGTTCAAGCTAGACTGGCAAGTCAATGCGATCCCAATCGATAGCATCCATATTCAGATGCAGTGGTTTGGATGGATCTGCTGGATTGCACAATGGATTGGTCAAATCGACAAAGACCATATTGATGGAATGGAATTGATCTTTGGAAACACACCGACAAAACTCTATCTCTAAAGCGTAGCTTTTGTACCCAATATTTGGCTTGGATGGTACAGGCACAAACAGATCTTCTCTGTGGGATGCATGTATAACTAGATACTCCTAGTCCACTAGCTACATAATGGGATCTCTTGGCTCAAGGAGCTCCATGTATGTAGGTAGATGGAGAAAGAGTTCTTGATACCTCTCTTCGAGCTCTCTTCTTTCCCTCAGGATGCGATGGAGATTAATATCTCGATGCAAACCTATAGTTATAATAGGTGGGGGGCCTCTAAGTGGAGGCCTTTTGCTTAAGTGGTGAGGTCCCAAATAGGCCATCTCCATTGAGTCCTCATCATCATTGTACAAATACAATCCATCACTCCCCCCTCTTCTAAGGAGTGATTAGACAAATGTGGTCCCATGTATCTAATTCTACGATCGCTATCATCACTATCCAGATAAATCTGATAGAACAATTGTATATATGGTACTCCTACATAAACTAGTGCTACTCATTCCTTAGAGCACTTAGTGTTGGGAGGGAATTCCTTCATAACATGTTTTGATTATCTAGGCAATAAATATTGTAGATACACAAGCCTAGAATCGATCCTCTCATCTACATCACTGTGGTCACTATCATGGATGGGCCACTCTATTGTGTCTATGCATAGTGGGAGATATACTAGGTGAGGCTTTAAATAAGCCTCCTCTATTTCAAAATTATAATTACTATCGACTATGAAGCCCTCGTTTGTCTTTTCCACTTGTTCCATAGGTAGCAGATGGTGTATGAATGTTAGACCTAGAAAGGTCAGCTTGCTTTCCTCTTCAGATTGATCATCATTTGAGGACTCATCGTCTGCATCATAACTCAGTCCACTCATCTTGAAAGTGGAATCCTCTCCATAATCATCACAAATATATCTTAACTCAAGATCACCTACAACATGGGGGTCATGCCCCTACATACCAGTGTCATTGGTAGCACCACAAATTTAGTTATCCAAGTTGTCTCTAGGGTTGTCCTCTAAGGGCCCGTTATGGTATGAATCAGTTGGCCCTATGGTAAAAAATGATACCATCTAGCGAGTCCAAAAACTAGAAGGATCAGGGTGATATGGAGTGAAATCCACATTGTCCCCCAGACTCAAGTACATGTGATCTAAGGATGCAAATAGAAAATTGTCATGACCTTGTACTTGTAAACCTAACCTAAACCTATCAGTAGCTAACTGATAATGAGGTTTGAGTAGAGTTTTACATTCTTGTTCGAAAATACCTAGGTTGCGCCCATGCCAATGATATGACTCAAAAATGCACATGGCATATTCTAGGTTGTACATATAGTGCACATTCACAATAAATGACTCATCATTGTCCTTATCTATAGATATTCTAGTGGGTGCTTCATCCATCCCTACATAGATGAAGTTCATTTAGTTGGGTGGCTCACCCAATGACACTATAGATCCAATAAAAAATTGATAGGCGTGTGGTCGACCCATCTCTTGTGCAGTTTTTAGGATAGGTCCAAAAGTAACATTTTGCATAAGATACTCATCCAACCCTTTGCTGGATAGATGAATGATCACCTACAATGTAGATGACCCTACTGAAGATGTAGGTGAAGTAGGCTAAGGTGCCTCCTCGAATTTGTCTTAAGGTTATTCCACATCCATGGGAGTGGGAGTCTCATTGGCGACTGGTCTGGGCACATGATTTTCCACTTTCTCACCCAATTTTGCCTTTAGATTCTTGAATTATCAGTGAATCACTGATGCAATCATCTTTAGAGAAGTTGCAATTGTATACTCAGATCTGTGTGACACATATGTCGATGGTTGAGCACAGGCTACTGGTTTTCCTATTGGAATATTAACTGATGAGACAGGTCAGATATCCAAGTGCGTTGATGGGAGTACAAAATCCCCAAGAAATTTTGCTAATTTCATGAACTTGAATGGTTCTTCATTCGAGGACACTACATGAAATTGTCCCTCATGAATGTATTTCACACACTGATGCAAGATAGAGGGGATGCAAAGCATTTCACAAATCCAAGGCCTCTCGAGCATAATGTTGTACTGCATGGCACCCTCTATCATGTGACACATCACAGAGATGGTCTTGAGTCCCACTTGAATAGGTAGAACAATTATACCAATTGTCGAGCATAGTGCATCATTAAATGCTCTCAACATAAAGGTGGTAGGCACAATATGTGACTTAGGTAACTTGAGGTGGCTTCATACCTTGGTCATGATTATATTTATCTAGGACCCAGTGTCGATCAAGAACCTTTTTAAAGGCATGTGGTTAACACACATGATAATATGTAGTGGAGGGTTAGCCATAATAGTAGGAACCATCTTCACTTCATGATCATAAAATTGTATCATCGGTTCTTGACACTGTTGTACATGTCCCATGAAATTTGTAAATGAATGGGCATCTTGGGACTGTACTTCAATGGACATAAAAATATCCATAAGAGTCTCCCTATGTCTAGGGGACTGCTGAATAAGCTCATATATTGATAACTTTGCAAGAGATGTCTGCAGGTTCTAAACTAACTTGCTCCTTATGGTCACCACAGGTCTAGATAGTGGGTCTAGAATGTTTTGAGCTAGCCATTGATCTGAAGTAGCTTGTATTATAATGGGAGCACGAGGTCAATTCGGTTGATCGTATCTCCCTTGTATAGTAACAACATTGACCATGCTTACGAACCCCTAGGTAGGTGGTTTGATTCACACTTGATTGACCTGGTTGGCATTGTTATGAGGTACCTCATGATTAGGTAATGGATTATTTAAAATCCCCATGTTTCTATTGTCGGGCACCTATGGATTTCTTGGTATCACCAGCTCTCCCTTTTTTATCATGTTCTACATGATGTGTTTGGAGGACCAACATGTCTTGATTTCGTGGCCTTTCGCTCTGTGGAATATGTAGAATAGATTGTCTTGATGCCACTTTGACTTTGGCACATTCGGATCTACTAATTTGACCTCAGGCAATCGTATGGCCTTGGCCTCGTACAGTTGGTGAAAAATCAAGGTCGTCAATTCTGTCAAGGGTGTGAACTAGCAAGGTGGGTGCTCTTCTTTGTTTTTGCCCTTATAGTTGTTTTTATGTATCTCGTAACGTGCAAGAGGAGGTTGAGCTTGATAATTAGGCTTCTACTTTCCCTTGTCTTATCCTTCGATATTTAGCACTACTTGATTCATGTGGGCCTGCTTGCCCTATTGTTTTGTAGTACTCTTTTTAAACCCTTCTTTCTTGGTCTTGATCTTTAAGCTACCTTCTTACAACTTGATGTCCTCAATCACCTTGGCTTGTGCCACAACTTCTTTAAATGTAGGATACTGTTGCAGCTGCAATAGTAATAAGATGTTTTTAGCACAACTCTTTGTAAACATTGGGGTCAGTTCAGCCACAGGAATAGGGAATGGCAGCTTTAACATTATTCTATGCCATCTCTTTCTGTATTGCTTGATGGGCTCATTAGAGCACTAAGCTAGTGTAGCAAAATCGAAAAGGCTAGATTATTTCTTGATGCCAAATGAATAGCATTCAATAAATGCATCGGCCAACTACTTGAAACCAATAATAATGTGTTTCTTTAGCTGGTTGAACAACTCTCAGTATGGTTTGGAAAGTATCATAATGAATGTGTGCAACAACAAGGCATCCTGACTCTCTATCTGGAAGCAAGCATCCAGAAAAATTGTAACATGTTCTTATGCATCCTCATCACCCTTGAATTTTTCCAACCAAGGCATATAAAAATGCTTGATATATGGAGGTGTAGGCATCGAGGGGTCTAGAGGTTCATTGTGTATCTTCCTCAGTTTTAGATTTTTCATAGTCATGCCTTGCCTCTCTATTGCTTTGACCTTATCAGCAAAATCCTTGTATGCCTTAGAAGACAAAAAGTCCTCCTCCCTAATCTATCATGGAGGTGGTCTAGGAGGTAACATCTTCTTCAAGGGAGGTGGAGAACATGGCTCTTCCTCCTCCTCAACTTGACAACTCTTAGGGTACCCATAATTGTATCTGTCTGTATCCACATGCTCATGCTACCTCTATCTTAGATCATTGAGTGATGGTAGTCACTCCCTCTATTGGGTACTGATATGAGTACGATAATCTCTTTGCTCCTCATGCATATCATCTAGGGACACAACCCTTCTATGCACACATTCTCTATGCTCCTTAGGATGGTATAGGCTAGCCTTGGCTAACTGATCCTCCTATTCTATGCACTCCTTCTGGGCTAGAATACACTCTTCATGCATGCGATGCTCATATAATATCTATCGTAAGAGCCTTTGCACTTGAAGATTTTCATATTCAATATGTTGCCTCTCTAAGCGAGCATCATCCAATTGATCTTGGAGTAGCTGATGTCTTTTCTCGAACACCAGTCTATGTGATTTATTGATCTAGTCAGTCGTAGGAGGCCTCCGGTATGCATGATCTGTGTGAGCTACCTTATGGGTTTTGTACCCATCAAACATATGTGTGGATGGTGGATGTGTGACATGAGGGCACTTAGAAGCCTCTCCATGCTCTCTAGTGATCTTGATACAACTTCCACTATGCTCACTCAGAGCACAAGTTGGTAGAGCTATGGGCTTGTAGCCTACCTGCTCAAGAACACTACCTAGACCATCTAACTATCTAGAACTCCACCACTCATGCGATGGTGTTCTATTAGCTCCCACCTTTGATATATCAATGGTGATATTGTGTGGTGAATCACACATGGGAGTATGGGTGGACCTATGTTTGAAAGTGAGCCTATCCTCTTGCCCCTAAATTGGCAGATATCTAACTTGTCTATACTTTTACGATGGAGGGTTAGAACCTCCTATGGACCTAGTGCATATGGGAACCAACTTGGTCCCCTGCACCACATATTCCATGGCTGATACCATGGATACACATGTAGTGAGGTCTCAGTAATGGCCTTGGGGCAGATCATCCTCATGCTAAGAAGCTCTGCACTCAGTCCTGTGTCTAGAGGAGTGTACTAAAGCTCCTCTATCAGGGGTCCACTCAATGGGATCTCCTTGTGTCAAGTTGTCACCTCTAATTCTAGCCAAACGTCATTCGGTTCACTCATGTGTGTGAGGACTCGATACATGCTATTGTTAACCAGTTGGGGGTTGATCGTAGGCATTGGTTCTAGACCTTTTTTGATCACCCCATGTGTTCACCATTTGTTTTTCTAATGTCTAGATGTATTTTATTATGTAGATAAAGTTAAAAAATGGTGATTATGTATTTTAAATGTTTGATTGTAAGTCCTAAACTTTTTGATGTTGTTTTCAAATGTGTTGTATCAGTGTTAGAAACTCTCACATGTTTTGAAATATTGTTGGATTTTAAACTCAATAAAATTGGCTTTCACCTATATACTCGCACAAGCCGAATATGGTAATGACATCCATACTCAACGAAGTAGCATAGGTACTACCAACCCTCACCCCATACACTATGCACAGTGATACACCTTTTAGAAGAAGAATGCATGCTATTTTGCATGAATAGCACAATTCTTGGGTCGGCCTTGGAAATGAGTGGGTCTCAATAATACAATTTCAAATGAGCCAACCAAATGGTAATGACATCCACTGTTGATCTCAATCAAGCGGGTTGGATGTGAGAGTCCAACACCACTAATTTTTAGATGATACGTGGTGTGTGTGGTTCCTTTTACTTTGTGAAAATGACAAATACATCGAACAACATAATGATCATTCCTACATGATATGCATGAAAAGAAAGGAACATTTCAAATTCAGAAATAATGCATGCTAATATCCTATATGATATTTTTATGATGTAATTGCAATGACATGGCCGCTGATTGGGCATCAAGCATGCAAACGACATACAATCCTTATCAATTTCATTGTATTTAGGTGTAGACTACACTCAGAGGTCTGCTATTCCCAACAACACCTTTCTACTAAATCAAAAATGAAAATAAACTAGGGCTTGTTCATTGACCTGTTGTATTTTTGTTCCTATTTTGCAATGATTCAATGATATTTGGAAAGATGCAAAGTAGAAATTTCAATACAAAAGGTGAAATTGGGACCTACCTCAGCTCTTGCTCTATTTCCCACTGATTTCCTTACTCTCTACTCTTTCCTCTATGAACTGCAGGTCCAACTTGTGGGCTGTAGTGGAGACCGTAGGTTACAACCATGGGCCAAAAAATAACTATAGATGAAAGTTGCGGTTAGCACCTTTGGAAAGAAAAAGCCAAGAATAGTCAAAATTCAAGGCTAAAATTGTGGGGTTCCATCATGATCACCATCTAACATAACCGTGGAGCACTCGCCCAACTAGTGTACTAATATATATCATCGTAAAACATAAAGATCCACACAAAAATGCACAAATCGAACAAATAAAGCCAACTAATGCAAAGTTTTCTTGTATTAATGTTTCAAAGGATATCAGGTTACAAAAATGCCCTCTTAGGGTCACTCCAAAGAAAATACGAATGTTTACAATTGCCAATGCCCTCAACAGGGTAGGAGCACTTATTTGTTGCTTTGATGATTACTCACAAACTGCCTTGGGGTAGAGCTAACCCCCTTCTTCACGATGTGGAAGGATTATGATATAAGCTCCTTTCAACACATGTCTCCCTATGAACAAGAAAAAATAGTGCATGATTATAGAGATTTATATCCTCTCGTGATGAGGCCCTATAAAGAATCATACATGTAAATACCATTAAAATAATGAAACAAGAAAGCATAAAGAAAGGTTTTAAGCTATTCTAATCGTATCAAGAAATATACTACAACATACAAGACATGAATAAGCACATGATGCATTGAAAAAATATAGAATTAGAAGCAATAAAGCATAAAAAATATCCAATATACTCCTACCCACTACAACACATAAAATACCTAATTCCTATGATCAAATCTTCTCTAAAAATAGAATTAAGCCTACAAAAATACTAACATGACTAATCTATGCAATAAAAAGTAAATTAAGTATGGTGATATCTAACCTATTATAAACTGTAGCTATGAGGGGTGTTCTACACTGTAAACCATGGCTAACAGCCACTGTTTGACCTCTGATGTGTTTTCCCTCAAAATTAGGTGCAGTGGGCTTGACCTTGTTTGAATTGATGTTCAAGGGTTGCCTTTGTCGTCTTCTAACAAAATTTGGTGGTCAAATCACTGTGAAGGGCCTTTGTTCACCCAAATTTGCATTTCTTGATCCTCCTAGGTACCTAGGGCATCCATGGCTATTTTTTTTTTAATGTATAGCAAAGGGGTTCTCAAATGCACAAGATCATTATGCAATTTGATAGGGCTTCACTGCTCTCTTGATCAATTAGCTCACTCGATAATTTGTCGGTGCTTCGCTATGCAAATTATCTCTCCTCTTATCATCCTATCCCTATTGAAAAAGGGAGGTATTTATATCATGCCCCTAGGGCTAGGGTTGGCTTCATGGAGAAGCCAAGACCAAGAATTTTGGTTAGGACAGTTGGGATGGAAGCCTTTGGAATATTCCATCCTCCAACTGCCTCCTTCTAGATCTCTTGGCCGTTCCAACCGATTTGGCTTAGATGGAAGGCCTAACTAAACTCTAGTTTAGACTGTAGGTCACAGCTATGGTCTAAAATGTAGACCATAGGTGTCAACCATGGTTCAAACTAGAGACCACAGGTCTTGAATGCGGTTCAGACTGCTTAGGCCATAATGCCTAATTGAGTGCTTAGAACCACTACTCTATCTTGGAGTCTATCCAAGATCCTTTATATGGTTTTTTAGCATTTCAATATGAGTAGTCACCATCGACATGATGCATTTTAGGTGTCTATAGTATGTTTTTATAGAAGAAAGCAAAACCACATGACAAATTCTAAGCATCCCTAATATTGTAATATATCAAAGTGAGAATCCAAATAGTAACTTAGGCCTAACAAAATAGACCACCCAAAAAAATTTCATAGAAATATCTAGGGCCTATAAAGGATCCACAAATGAAAGAATTCCACAACAAAATGCTAGAAAAGTTCAAACAAAAAGTTGATCCATTAAAATTATACCCTTATACTGAGTTATATTATACTATTTATAGATTTCTATACTATTCTAGCTTATGATTATAAGGATGGCCTACCATAGGCCTATAAATATTGGTACAACTAAGGTTTTTTGAAGTTCAGGCTTGATTAGCATGCTTGGAAGGAGTGGGAATATCTTTCTTGTTCTATCTCAACTAGTTTATTTGATCCAAAACCATTCATCATCTTCAGTAGACATGTGTCCTTAATATATGTCTACCTCTTGAGCATGCTTGAATTCTCCCACTATACCTTATTGTTGTTCCAACTATTAGATTTTTAGGGACCTCTATTATAATTAGTGGTGGCCAATTTTACTGTAGGTTTTAAGATATTGGTTGTCACTTTCTTGTAACTACTTCACTCTGGATGTTTGAGAAGTTTCAAGATGACCCATAACTATGATGCACATGATATTCTCTAAAAGAGACCTATTAAAGAGTCTCTTCTTTTATCATCATCTGCTATGGGATATTTCTTGTAATTGATGCTTTGGAAACCCATCTAGGGTTTCTTTAAGGCTTTGGTGATTGTAGATACCTAAAATTAGATCAACTATTTTACATCGATCCTTAAAGTAAATAAAAAGATAGAGTTAACTATAATAATTAACTCAACCCTAAGAACTATAGACAAAATCCAATAGTGGTGAATCCATCAACTCATAGCAAATATGACCTATATCAATTATGCTTTTAGCCCAATGTATTCATGAACAATTAAAAATTTCCCCAACCCTCACTAGATTTGAATTCTAATGGTTAGGTGAATGAATACACCTAATTGCAAATATGCCTATTGATGTACTCATTTAGGCAATGTACTTATACCAAAAAAATGAAACTCTAAGATGTGCTTATAAATGTCTACTAAGGCATAAATATTGCCTAATTAACCCTTTGCAAGTGTCAGTGATCATTATATAGGTAAGGATGTATATGGATTCCATTCCATGAATTTAAATCAAAAGGTAACAAATTGTAAGCTATAATCAACAACCAATCCATTGTACCAAGCTAATTAGATTGGCTAGCATGCTAGACACCTCACCCCTACCACTTGGGAAACCTTAGGAGGGCCAATTTCTATAAATTTTCCCCTTGGGTATCATTCAAGGATTGAAATTTTATATCATAATAAATTGTTTCCAAAATTGCAATCAAATTGAACAAATAATGAAATTTTGTGAAAATTCCCTCATGGACTCATTGAATGATTCAACCCTGAAGGAAGGAAATTAAACATTCATGATAAAAAAATTGATTATATTCTATTATTGTTTATTATAAAATTTAATTCTAACTATCATTTATGCTTTAGGATTAGAATATTTAGAATGTATGCTTATGCTCTCTACCTTTGAATCTAATCATTGTTGCTTTTGTCAAGAATTATATTTCATTGATTCTATAGATATTTTAGGAAGATCTTGCAGGACAAATACAACCACCAAAACCCTTATCACACCAATAGAGGATATGCATACCTATCCCATGGTCATATTTGTCAATCCATTTATGGATTGAGTGAATCGGCTAGTCAAACTAATTCTAGGTAATGTATTTGCATAACAAGGTCATGCCCTCATTATCTATTTAAATCCTAAGAGAAAATACACTAGTTGTAACTATAATAGGTTGAATATTCACAATATATCTAAGAAACATAAAATTCCCAATAATCCCATCATCTAGTTTAGTCAAAACCCCTCCTTGTGTATCATTTTAATAGTATACAAAAATCTATGTTTTGATTTATATTTTATCAATTTAATTCTATCATGATAGTGAATTTGATATCTATGAGATTTCAAGTTCATGTATTCACTATAGATCAATTAGTATCCATATCTAAGGAAAAGAACCTCAATTTTTGTATAAACAAATGGTCTGACTAAGTCAATAAAAAAGAAACAATCTTCTTGCTATTTGGTAGGCCCTAAATCATAATCCTTGTATTTTTTTGTCTATTTTGTAGGTATTTATGAATCCACTAAATAAAATAATTCTATGTATAATATTTTTTTTTGGTAGATAAGATACTATAACATTAATATCGGGTTTTACAAGTTGACCCAAAACCTTTTACAAAAATCAACCCAGGGCTGTTGATGAACATATCCTTACTAAGGATCCTATATATGTAAAATCTACATGTCACCAAAGCCATTACATTCGTTAAGGCACATAGCCTATTATCAAAAATAAACTTCACATACAATATTTTGGGTATGCCCCAAGAAAACACACATGCATCATAATTACAAAAAATAAATAGACACGGATCCCTTCCTTGAGACAATGGAGAAACAAAAAGCTGCAGATACACATACCAAAGTATCGAAAAAAACAAAAAGCTGCAGATACACATACCAAAGTATTGAAAAAAACTCCAACAAGATTTGCATTGACAGTCACTCTTAATAATTATTTGGTAATTGCTTTCTTTCGTATATGACATGCTTTGGTACCACATACTCTCTTGTCCAATAAACCTTGGAGAAGTGAACCTTCTGGCTAGATTTATGGCGATGGCTATCTGGTGGTCCATGTGGCTTTGGTTCAAAGTCTTATATTGCCATTTGTTTCCTTCCCTGTGATTATCAACCAACCTCAAATTACTAATATGACTAGGAGCCATGTTATATGATATGTGACTATCCCCATTAGTCTTTGTGGTATTTCCAAGAAACATACACAAAGACTAGTAGCTCAGATAATTTTTATTGTGAGTCCAATTCAAAAAAGAGATGGGAATAATCCTAGCCTTAGAACTTATAGTGCCTTCCCTATTGGTAAATTTGACTATAATTCTTGGCATTCTCGTTGAATAATCTCCTATACTTCACTTGGGACACCATGTTCCCATTTGAAAAGTTTGTCACCATCGACACCCAAATTGTCCAGCTTATCAGCAATTTTGTTAGCTTCTTGAAAGACATGTTGGGATTTTATGTCCTGTCTTCCTTGGAAAAGGATCCTAGCCTCGTCAAAAATTGTTTTAATCCTCCAAGGAGGTGTTTTCCAATTATTGAGAAGATTTATAACATCCATAGAGTCTCCTTATACAATCAAATTATCTTCTAAGTCTTGAGTCATTTGAAGGCCTCTCCACATAGCTCTAGCTTCAGCTTCATTGTTCTTCCTTGTTCCAAAATATTCAGAAAATGCAAGCATCATATTCCCATTATGATCTCACACAATGCCACCAGTGCCTACTCTGCCAGGATTGTCCTTAGCTACTCCATAAAAATTAAGCTTAAAATAACTTGTAGGAGGTGGAGACCACTTAACATTGGCTTTGGGGTTGACTAACCTAGGCACAGACTCATATAACAAGGTTAAGCTTAAATATTGAGCAATCGTGGTCTCCTACAGATGAGATTTAAAGCTATAAAAAGGGATAAGGTTCACATTCTCATTGGTAGAGGATAGGATCTTGGCAATGATAGTTTGATGATCATGGATAGAATCATTAAAGACTCTATGGTTCCTTTCTAACCACACCTTCCAAAGATAGTGATTGAGACAAATTTTCCACATGTATCTAAGTCTTTGGCTTGAAAAGGGGTAAGGCCACTAGATGAACAAATCAAGTACGATGGTTAGTTTAACCCATGAAATATTGAAGGCCTGAAAAACCCCACTTAAGACAGTCAAGGAAAAAGGGCACTCAAGGAAAATGTGATAAATGGTCTCCCAATTAGCCCTGCACAAATAACAATTATTATTGATACAAATAACTTTATGCATCATATTATAAATGGTTAGAATTCTTCCTTGGATAACTAGCCATGAAAAGACTACAATTTTTGGAATTAAATTTTTTATCCAAACTAAGTCCTTTTGGAGGACAAAATCCTCGTCATGAAGAAGAAGCTTGTAAGATGATATAACAGTGAACTGCTCATTTTTCGTAGGAGCCCAGGTCACTTGATCTTCCTTGGATATCATGGGTATAAACTATTGCCCAAGAATGTTACAAATATCATTTGATTCTGCTTGAAATCCCTGAATTCTTATTTTTTTCCACTTCATTCTACCTCTGTCCTCAACCATATAATCAGAGACTTTTTGACCAATGAGTTCTTCTGTAATATATTTGATTCGGGATAAGTTAGGATATTGCGTCAGTGGTTCATCCTTAGCCCACCTGTCATTCCAACAATTTATCCTCTCACCATTGCCTAAAACCCATATTAAACCTTTTTTGATGATTTCCTTACAATTAAGAATTGCTTTCCAAAAAGCAGAACCTCTGATTGGAACTAAGTCACTTAGAAATTCCATATTTTGAAGATACTTTCATTTGATGATAGCTGTCCATTCATTTTCTTCACCAAAAATGAGATGCCATGCCTGCTTAGCTAGTAAAGCTAAATTTATATGAGCAATTCTCCTCAGACCTAAGCCCCCATTTTCCCTAGGTCTGCACACTTTGGTCCATCCTACAAGGTGTATCCTTTTTTTCTCCTCTGATCCAATCCATAAAAATTCTTTTTGGAGTTTCTCAAATTTCTAGAAAACCTTCACAGGGGCTTTGAAAACGGAGAGGAAATAGACTAGAATGCTCTGAAGAGAGGCCTTAGTAAGGGTTAGCTTTCCTACTTGAGATAGAATATGACCTTTCCATCCAACAAGTTTTTTTTGAATTCTTTCAATAACCCTGTCCCACATTGACTCTCTCGGAGAACTAATGAAAAGAGAGAGACCAAGATACGAAGTGGGGAGGTTTGCTATATCACACCCTAAAATTTTTGCAATCCTTCCTTGCCTCTGAATGGGGGTGTTCAAGAAATATAACTTGCTTTTATTGAAATTAACTTTTTGACCAACAACGTCCTCGTAGAGTTGTAGGATGTATTTAATTATTTTAGTCTCAACCACTGATGCCTTAGTCAATATAAGGGTATCATTGACAAATTTTTGGTGAGAAACAGTCCTAGTGAGAGATGTTGCCTTGATTTTTGATATTAGCCTTGAATTGCAATTATTTTTAATGGTTCTTCCTAAAGCTTCTGCCACAATCATGAATAACATGGGGCTAATAGGGTCCCCCTGCCAAATTCCTCTTTGACTTTAAAAGTAACCAGCAGTTGTTCCATTAACTAGAATCCAGAACCATGCTTTAGAAATACATTCTATGATAAAATTAACCCATTTATGGTGAAAACCAAACTTAAGAAGGACAACAATTAGAGAGTCCCAATTTAGCCTATCAAATGCTTTGTTCATATCAAGCTTGAGGGCAAAAACATACCTGTTAGTCTTATGAGCATGAACTATGATAACTCCATCCAAGATTGACCTGCCCTGGATAGAAATTCCCTGGCATGGATCTATGATGTGGGGTAGAATATCTCTCATTCTATTTTCAATGGCTTTAGTTATGATCTTGTAAGAAACATTGCATAGACTGATTTGCATAAAGTCAACCATAGATTCAGGGGTTTGCTTCTTAGGAATTGCAGAAATATAAGTAGAGTTGATACCTTTTGGGATATGATTGCTTGCTTGGAATTATCTAACAGCAAAAATTACATAATCACTTACGATGTCCCAAAAATCTTGATAGAAATGAGGGGGAAAGCCGTCGGGTCCCGGGGCTTTGTCTGGCTCCATGCTAAATAATGGTTCCTTAATTTTCTCATCAAAAAAGGGAGCTAGAAGCTTAAGGTTTATATCCTCATTTATTATGCTAGGAATGGATTTCAAGAGAATATATTTGGCCTCCTCATTGCACTACGATTCCTAACCAAGGATAGAATTGAAATAAGTTACTGCCTCCTTTTTTATTTCTATTAAGTCTTGAGTAATAGAACCATCTACTTTTTTGAAAATTTTTATCTTGTTATTGCTTCTGTTTCTAAGCATGGTGACATGAAAAAACTTGGAATTTGAATCTCCATATTTAAACCAAAGAGCCCTTGATTTTTACCTCCAATAGATTTCCTCACAAGACAAAATGTTATGAAACTCTACTAATTTTTTTTGTTCCTCCTGCCTAGTAGTTTCATCAGCATCACCATGTTGGATCCTCTGATCAATTATCTTCAAAATTTCAACAACCTATTTTTTTATTTTCAAAGAGGTTCCCAAAGACCTCTTTGTTCCAATTTTGAAGCTTTTCCTTAACAAAATTTAATTTTCCAGCAAGTTTAAAAGTTGCACTACCCCTGACAGGTTGTTGCCACCACTGAATTAAGTTATCTCTAAAACTGGAATGTTTGATCCACATAGATTGAAATATAAAATGTTTCTTGAAGGACAGAGAGTTAGGGATCTCCAAAAAAATGGGATTATGATTGGAGGTAATTTTAGGAAGGGCTTGTAGGGTAGAATCATCGAACAAAGTTGTATCCTCCTTTGATAGAAAAAACCTATCAAGTCTTTCTTGAATGAGATGACACCCTATCCATCGATTGCTCTAGGTATAATTTGCTCCTCTAAGTTTTACATCCATAAACATGTTGGAGTTCACAAAGTCATTGAACTCATCCATGCTCTTGATAGGTGGTCCATTTCCACCCATTTTGTTTGAAGGGTAAAGAGGAGTGTTAAAATCCCCAGCCAGAATCCAGGGGATATTATGGAATATTTCACTCAGATTGTCTAAGTACTCCCACAGTAGAGCTCTCCCTTGAATTGAAGTCGGGGCATAAATATTTGAAAGGATCCATGACCTGTTGCTATTTATTTCCTTAAATAAAACACTAAGAACCCTGTCATCTTTCTGAATAGTGTTGCCTTCTACTATCCGAGGATCCCACAAAGTCATAAGGCCTCCAGATGCTCCTATGGCTGATTTGAAAAACATCTCCCCTTGATTCCAAATTTTTTTTGCTATTTTTTTGACTGAATCTCATCAATTTTTGTTTCTTGCAACATGATAATAGTTGGATTCATTTGATTTCTTATTGCATTGACTTACCTATTTTTGGGAAGGCCATTAAGGCCTCTCACATTCCATGAGAGGAATTTCATTTAGATTGTTTGGGATTTATTTCTCTCCTTTACCTTGAGGGGGTTTTCCCAATTTGTTATCTTCAGAACTCGAAATAACTTGTTGAAAAAAGGTTCTCTATTTTCCAATGGCAATGTCATTATCAATTTTAATTTTTTTATGCTCAACATTTGATATTCTCCCTCTACTTTTTTCACTACCAAAATATATAGGATACTTCACAGTTCTCCTGGTTTGTTTAGGACTAAACTGAGGGGAGGTAATTTGTTGTAGAACCGGACTACCATATTCCTCAGTCTAAATAGTTTCACATATCTCCACCCCTACATCCAAATCTTCTCCTTTTTTATTGTATGAACTTGGTCTACAAGACGATCCCTCAGTAGGATTCACTTAGCTCCTAGTGATGATGTTAGGGAGATGAGATTTTTTATTTTCCAATGCCTCAACTTTCTTTCTATGTTCTTTAGCATCAGGGTTTGGCTTTGGTATGTCCATTGGGCTTGAAGTATTTATAGCATTTGGGTTTAAGGATCCTGACTTGGATGTGGATTATAGAGATCATACATTAGGGTTTGGATTTGTGATGCCCACGGGGCTTACAGTAATTTTAGAATTAGGGTTTGAGGATCCTAAATTGGATGGGGATTCGAGAGAGTTAGAAAGGTTAGCCTGAAGGTGCTGGGTTTCCATGTCTTCTGATAATCCTCCTACTCCCATATTGGATAGAATTGAAAATTTATTTGAAACTAGAGGATTGGAACTTACCTGAGTATTTTGGTTGCCAACAACCTGTTGTTTTCCTTTGTCTTTCTTGGACCCTACACCCTCTCTTTTATTTTTTTGGTAGACATAGTTTTCATGATTGAAATCACCACTGCTAGGTAAAATCCTCAAATTTCCTCTGTCTAGCATTCCATGCTTCTAATTTTCTCTATTCATTTCTAGGTTAGGGCACTGATTGCATAGATGTCCTTGATTTTTACATTCTGCATAAAATTTCAGACTGTTATCGTATTATACCAGCTATTTTCTATAGTATTATTCATACTCTAGCTCCACAAACCTTAGAAATTCATGATTCAAATTAGCATTTACGTAGATTCGTGCATGAGTCATCCTTGTCCTAGCTAAGGTCGCATGGTCAATGAAGATCAGGTCCCCTATAGTTTTGGCTATGCCTTGCAACCAATATTAATTGAAGAACTAGGTAGGTAGACTTAGGAGATGATCCAAAATAGGGGCAATGTTAATATTTTTCTTTTTAGGGTCAAAATATTCACCCCATCGTCTCATAAAAAGGCTCCCCTTTGCCTAGAAACTAAGGACCTCCTATTAAAATATGATTAAAATCCTCTATATTGTTAAAGTGGATAGTGAAGAACCCTCGAGTTAGAGCTAACAACTCCAAGCTACCTACCAGTTTCCATTTACCCATCGCCCAAGCCCTGATAGTCTCCATGTTTGGCCTACCTCCCAAAAACTTGCCTACCAGGGAGAATTCTTTCATTAAAAGAAAAGGGCTCATGGAACTTGTCGGGGCTGAAATTTTATTATTTACTAGAACTAGGGGCGGAAGAGAGAGAACCTCCTTTATTTTTCCTCTAAGAGTCTCAGAAAAAGACAACCACTTCTTGGGCCCCGCATTGTCCTTCATATCTTTTTTGTTGGGGTCTTTCTAAGGAGGTTCGGGCCCCGTGTGATGCTCACCTCAAAATTTACCACAGCCTGACCACCTTCCTATATATCCTAGCTTGATCCATGCTCAAGGTTCCCACCTACCCCTTTCGTACTTGCTCTACCTCTACCACCTTGACTAAGATTCCTGCCCAAGAAATTCAAACCTTCACTCCCGTCGCACCCACTAAACCTTAGCTCACTCATTCTTCTTGTTGTATGGTGATATTCAAAGAAGTTTCAAATGGACGTAGTTGATATGTACATTCATTCATGTGGGAGGAAACTAGCCAAAAAATGGGTAAGTACTCTTTATCCTCATGTTTCCTAGTTCATAGGATAGATTTTTCTATCTATTCTATTTTGCTATATCTCCATTTAGCATAATAAAAAAAGGAACATTAAAATAATATTTTGTTTAGATAAAATTTTATCTTTCTTTCTTAGGTATTCATAACATATATCACATGTAGCCTTGCATTAAGTTAATTTGTGTGATTTCATCTATCTTGCATATTTTCTCTTAAAAAAAAGAAAGAAAAAAGTTTGTCTCTTGTAACTCGTATCTCATTTTACAACCATCGAATCAAAATTATATATACAGTAATACTTTGTCTTTAGTATCACTATTTACATATTGCATTGCATTACACTATCACCTCTTGCATTAGATCCTAGGATAAACTACAAAATCTAGGTGCTTTCTAGATCATACACATCAAACTAGATTAGGGAATCTATAAATTCCTTTGTGAACTTGAAAATCTCACTAAAGACATAACACTACATGCAAAAGTGTAGTCACCATAAAATAATGGTTAACAATGACACTCTTGCAAGTATGGATAAAGTCAAAATAAAATGCACCTAAGGAAAATTTCCCACTTGTGTACTCTTTTTGGCATTCCACATCTTTGGTGGACCTGACATGAAACACATTTATGGCTTTTTAAGCCTTATAATACCACAAAATATCATAGGTTATATCACATAGGTCCCAAATATGAAATAACCACAATATAATAATAACAAGGTCAAGATGATAATAATATAAGTAGAATAATATGAGCAAATTAATATGTATATCAATGCTTATAATAAATCAAATAACGATGAATTATACATGTACTATGCATGTAGAACAACTTACAATATTAATTTCTCAAAATGTATACAAGCTTTATTAATCCTCTTTCTATTACAATAAGACAATAAGATATGTGAAATATATTTGATATCTCTATATATGGAGATTTATCTCCATAATATAGCCATAGTGATATGACTCTTCAAGTACTAGAATATTTCTCTCCATATGCCAAGTCTCATGACTCTTGGCTTATCTACTTTCCACTTGCATACTTGATGAACACTTGACTCTATAACATATGCACACCTATACATGAGTCTTACACTTCTACTTGCACTCTCTAATTTAAATCACTTGTGCACATATTTACATTAAATATTTGCATTCTTACATATAAGAAACTTGTGCACATAGACTCAACTTACACTTGCACTTAACTCACATGATAGTTGTACATTTCAGACACATTACAACTTTACATGACACTTGTGCATTTCCTACACATTCACACTTACATGAAAGGAAAAATATAAATCACACTATAACTATAACTCAAACCTAATCTATTATTTACAAATGTACCATGAAGGTACCATGGGGGTATATTAGCATGTACAAAATAATGTAATATACTCCAACACCCCCTGTATTATATTATTTTGTTATTGAAGACTTTAGTATTTAATCATGGTCTTCATTTGTATTTAATATTCAAGTGAGAAACTTTAGTATGTAATCCATCAGGTTCTTATTCTAGCACTTTTTTGTTTTGCTATCATTTTGATTAATTTTTTTATTTTATTTTGCTTCTTTATTTTGTTCTTTTTAGCCCTAGTCTTGATTTTTCCTGATTGTCTTATTGCAATTTTAATTTTTATATTTTGATGTTTTGTAACATCAATATCCATAGAATGAAAATTTGTATTTATCAAGAGTTTTACTATAAGAGCTCTAAATTCATTTTCTTTATATGGTTCTACCAATTCTTGAATATCATGATTTTCTTGAGCTAAATTTCATTTTTTATTACCTTCTCCATATTGTAATTATGGTTGTTGTTGATCACCATATTGATATAGAGAATGATATTGATGTTTTTTATATTGATATTAAAATTGATGATATCATTGAGGATTGTTTCGTTATTGAGATTGATACTATCTTTGTTGTACTGGTTTATTTATTTGAAATCCTTGATTCATATTCATTTGATTCCCTTGATACTAGTTTCTTTGATTGAATCTATAGAATTTGTACTATGTCCGCTTCTCTTACATATTTGACAATATCTTGAATTATGATTAGATCTGTATCTTGAAGTTGAAGCAATATTACCTTGTGTATTATATTTTGATAACAAGGTATTATTAGTAATTTCATATTTGAATAAGTTTTCTACTTCACATTCTTGTAGGTTTCTTTACTTAAGACTTGTAAATATGTGACTAGATGTTTGTAGTTATTTGGAAGTTCTCTTAATATTACTTGAACAAGAAATTTACCTTTTACTTTTTCCCCTAGCATTAATAACTTTGCTTTTACATCTGATACTTTTTGAATAAAGAGTTCTAAACTTTCTCCACTGTTGACTTTTAAGGAATACATCTGAGATTGAAGATTGAGAATAGTAGCTTTGTTTTTCCCTTCAAATATTTTGCATATTGTATTCCATGTTTTTTTAGAAGCTTTTGCTCTAATTAAGTAAGGTTGTATTTCATTAATTAGTCCAAATGTTATCAACATAAGTGCTTTAACATAACCTTATTCAAATATTTATATTTCTCTTGTATCATCTCTAGATTTTATCTTTTTTCCACTAACTATATCCCAAAGTTTTTCTACAGCTAGGATTGCTTCCATTTAGTTTTTCCATGATGCAAAATTTGGTCCTTTTAGAAGTTGTGACATAGAAAAGAAAATTTTATTGTTAGACATAATGGAACTCATCAAATGTTTTTGGAAATTATTTGAGGTAGAAAACCTTATAACTCTGAGGTTTAAATAATTCAAATTCACTAATTTAATTCCTATGGAGTAGTAAACCTTATGACTCCCTAGTTTAGAAAATAAAATGTGTAAAGTGAAAACGAACAACCCCAAGATAACTTTAACGGATCAAACACAAGAAATATTGCACAATATAAAAATGATATCATATTGATATTGTGGGAGCCTTGATCCCACTATTATAATGCAACTTGTATTGATATAAAAAAATTTACAATTGAATGGTATGAATGTTGGAATATGAACTTGATCACTTGAAAAAATCATCAAGAAACTGATATTCTGTTATCAATCAACTTCCACAAGATCGATCATCAGTGGGGTGATGCATAAATTGGCACAAATATCTAGAAAGCAATGAGAAATTAAGGAAAACATAATTGGTGTATCGATACAAAAATTGATGTACTGATAAGTATCAATCGATCTACACTATATCAATTCATTCCAGAATTTGGGAAGTTTTAGGAACTTGTATTTTTAGGTGGTTGTTTAAGTTTGGTTTTGGTTGTTTGTTTTGTACTAAGTTAGGTGTTGAATAGTTGATTATTATCTTGGATTTTAACAAATTCAAAAGTCTATATAAACATATTTTAATGTATTGAATAAATCACGGTGTAGAAGAGCTCAATGCAAAAATTCATCTGGGAGTAGTAGGTGTAGGAGTGTGAAGAGTATTGATCTATCAGATTATTTCAAGTTTTATGTTGATTGTATAAGTTTTAATACTTATTGATGTGTGAGTGGATTGTATAAGACAGTAGATTGAAGAGATGATATTCTATAAAGAATATGTATAGTGATTATTGTTGTGGATGTGCTTAAAGAGTAATATATTTTAGTTGTGCATTGTTAGTGAGAATACATTTGCATTTCTCATTGTGGTATCAGAGCTATTTTGGTTATCATGGGTTAGAGAAATATTTTGTATTCTTTGTGAGAGTTTATTAAGATTTTACAAAGTGTGTTCAAGGTTTCTTACTGGGTATTTGGTATAATGGCCACCAGTGCTAACTCATTGCCAATTCCAGAATTCAATGGTGAATATTATGAGTATTGGAGCATAAATATGAAAACTTTATTGGTAGGAAAAGGTGTTTGGAATATTTTTGAATATGGCTACACAGAGCCATATTTTTGATACTAATAGAAAAGCAAAGAGAGAGGCACAAAATAAGAATAGCTTTGCACTCTATCACATTCAAACAACCTTGGATAAAAGTATTTTTCCAAGGATTGCTAGTTGTACAACAACTAGTGATGCATGGAAAGCATTGAAGGATGGATATCAAGGAAGTGATCAAGTGAAACAAGTGAAGCTTCAAACTCTTAAAAGAGAGTTTGAGAATATGAAAATGCAATAAGAAGAAAAAGTTGGTGACTATTGTGTGAGAGTAAAATCTTGTGTAAACAAGATGAAGACTATTGGTGAAGAGGTGAAGAATGAAGTTGTTGTGAAGAAAGTGTTGAGAACACTTCTACCAAAATGGAATCATGTAGCTATAATAATTTTAGAGGACAAATATTTTTCTAATCTTGATTATGATCAGCTCATTGGTTCACTAATATCTCATGATAAGAGACTATCTTCATCTTCAAATGTTGGTGGAGTTGAAGAAAAATACTTTGCATCAAAATATATTTTTTTCATATAAAAATTTAAATGATACATTGATTCTTGATACTAGTTGCTCAAACCACATGACTGGCAAGGGGGGGTTGTTTTCTACAATGGAAAATTTCTACAAGTCCAAGATCAAGCTTGGATATGATAAAGCTTTGTAAGGTGGAGGCAAAGGAGCAATGGAGGTTCACACCAATGAAGGTAAAAATAAGGTGAATGATATATACTATACTCCAAATTTAAAACATAATTTGTGAAGTGTAGGTCAAATCATAGAGAAAAACTACAAGCTTGTTTTTGAAGATAAAAAATGTGTATCTATGACAAGAATCATGGGAATATACTTGTCACTACTATCCCTATGATAAATAATATATTATTTCCTTTGAATTTTGGAGGACAAGGAGCTAATCTTGCAAATGTTGTAATTGAAAGTAAGAGTTGGTTGTGGCACTTAAGGTATGGGCACTTGAATTTTCCTTTTTTGAGATTGTTGGTATCTCAAGAGATGGTATATGGATTGCCAAATGTTGAAGATCACAAAGGGGTATGTGAAGGATGTGCTTTGGGAAAGCACTCAAGGATGAGTTTTCCAAAAGGATAAGCATGGAGAGCCTCTTATCTATGCATTCCGATATTTGTGGGCCTATGCAAACTCAAATTTTGGGTAAGAATTCATACTTTCTTACATTCATTGATGATTTTTCAAGAATGTGTTGGGTTTATTTTTTGAAGACAAAGGATGAGGCATTTGGTTGTTTTAAATATTTAAAAAATCATGTTGAAAATAAAACTGGGCACTATATAAAATTTTTAAGGATTGATAAGGGAGGAAAATTCTATTCACATGAATTTCTTCAATTTTGTAAATATTGTGGTGTTAAAAGGTAACTCACTACTTCCTATACTCCACAACAAAATGGTGCTGCTGAATGTAAAACTAGAAAAGTTGTAAATATGGCATGGATAATGCTACAAACAAAGAAATTACGTAATATGTATTGGGTTGATACAATTAGGATAGCCATATATATTTTGAATAGAAGTACCACTAATATCTTGGATGGCATCACTCCATATGAAGCATGGTATGCAAAGAAACCAAATGTAAATCATTTCAAAGTTTTTGGTTGTTTGGCTTATGCACATGTACCTTATGATCAAAGGAAGAAAATTGATCCAAAAAGTCAAGCATGTATTTTTATTGGGTATTGCGAGAATACTAAGGCCTATAGGCTTTATAATCCAAAAACTCACAAGGTTGTCATGTCAAGAGATGTGAGTTTTGATGAAGGGGGAGTATATGGTCATCAAACACTTTATGTTGATGATGAATCCATTGGTGAGAACTCCTCAAATGTGCAGCCCAATTTTCAAACCAGCAAATAGCTTGTTCTTCCAAGTCCAACAAAGAGTTATTCAAGTGATGATTCTTCAAGTCCTTCACATTCTTCATTGAGTGAAGATTATCCAAGTGATGTGTTGAAGACAAAGAAAGGTAAAAAGATCCAAAAAATAATCCATCTTCTCAAATGTTAGATTCCAATTTTCATAGAAGAGTTACAAGAATTCAAGCACAAGAGGTTGATCAAGTTGTGAAAATATTTGAAAATTTGCATATGTATGGAGATGAAGATGAAGGTGAGCCAAAAGGTGATGTTGTAAATTATGCTTTTATGACTAGTATTGATTTGGAACCATCTAGTTATGAACAAGCATGTACTAATGATGTGTGGATGAAAGCAATGCAAGAGGAGATCAATTCCATCAAGAAAAATGAAACTTGGGAGCTTGTAGAACTTCCAAAAGGAAAGAAGTGTGTGGGCTCTAAATGGGCTGACAAGTAAAATATAATAGTGATGGAGGTATTTAGAGACACAAATCAAGGCTTGTGGCTAAAGGATTCACACAAAGGTATGGCATTGATTATGAAGAGACTTTTGCACCTATTGCAAGGCAAGAAACAGTGAGGATGGTTCTTTCCATGGTTGCCCATAAAGGTTGGAAAGTACATCACATGGATGTAAAAAGTGTATTCTTGAATGGCTACTTGGATGAGGAGGTTTATGTGCAACAACCTCAAGGATTTGAAGTGAAATTTAAAGAGAATCTTGTGTATAGGTTGAGGAAGGCCTTGTATGGTCTTAATAAATATCCAAGAGCTTGGTATTCAAGGATTTATGGATACTTTCATCAATATGGTTTCATGAGAAGCAATAGTGAGCCAAATGTATACTACAGGAATGAAGGTAATGATATTTTACTTGTTTTTTTATATGTTGATGATATTATTTACTTGGGTAGTAATTCAAAGTTGAATGATGATTTCAAATATGAAATAATGAAAGAGTTTGAAATGAAATATTTAGGTTTGATGAATTATTTCCTTAGTATGGAGGTGTATCAAAGAGATGGTGAAATATTCATTTTTCAAACTAAATATGCTAATGATATATTTAAGAAATTTAACATGGAGAAATGTAAACTAGTTGCTACACCAATAGCTCATGGGGAGTTGTTGAGTAAGGATGATGGAGCTAAAAAAGTTGATGTGACCACTTATAGAAGCATTTTTGGGAGCTTTATGTTTCTCACAAATTCTAGACTAGATAGAAGCATTGTTGGGAGCTTGATGATAGAAAATATACTTCAGGAAATTGATTTAGTATAGGGCCTATATTGATTACATGAATTTCAATAAAACAAAACATTATTGCTCTTTCTTCAAGCTGAGTATATTGCAATCACAAGTGCTAGTGCTCAAGCATTGTGGTTGATAAAAGTTAGAGGAAATTGGGGAGAAAAAATGTGGTCCTACTATCTTTTTTTGTGACAATATGAGTGCTATTCAGCTAGAAAAGAACTCAATCCATCATAGAAGGTCAAAATATTTTGATATGAAATACCATTTCATTAGAGATACGGTGTAAACAAAAAACTGTTGAATTGAGGTATTATAATACTAAAGACAATATAGCTGATGTATTCACAAAAGGGGTTCTGAAAAATTAGTTTTTGAAGCTGAGGAACTTCCTAGTTAGTCCCCTTAGCATCAAGGGGAAGAATATTGGAATATGAACCTAATCACTTGACAAAATCATAAAAAAAATGACATTCTATTATCAATTAGCTTTCACAGGACCAATCACTTAATCGGTAGGATGATCCAAAAATTGGTACAATGATCCAGAAAGTAGTTAGAAATGAAGATAAACCTATTTAGTGTATCGATACAAAAATTGGTGTACCGATCAATATCAATCGATCTGCACTATACCGATTCATTCTAGAATTTGGGAAGTTTTGAGAACCTATATTTTTAGGTGGTTGTTTAAGTTTGGTTTTGGTTGTTAGCATCAGGTTAAGTGTGAGTTTAATGGTTGTTTGTTTTGTACTAAGTTAGGTGTTGAATAGTTGATTATTATCTTGGATTGTAATGACTTCAAAAGTCTATATAAACATATTTTAATGTATTGAATAAATCATGGCGTAGAAGAGCTCAATGTAAAACTCCATCTAGAAGTAGTAGTTGTAGGAGTGTGAAGAGTATTGATCTATTAGATCAAACTCAGGTTTTATGTTGATTGTATAAGTTTTAATACTTATTGTGTGTGAGTGGATTGTATAAGAGAGTAGCCTGGAGAGTATGCTATTCTATAAAGAATACATACAATGATTATTGTTGTGGATGTGCTTCAAGAGATTAATACATTTTAGTTGTACATTATTGTGAGAATCCATTTGCAATTCTCAATGAAACCCTCATTAAAATGAATATTTGGTGTCTCCAATTCATGATTCACTTCAAAAAATTTATGAGTGTAATTGTGTATCCCTGTGGGGCCACTCTAGTTGCAACATTTGTCGATGTAAATGCTCCATGCAGTTTGCACACAAATAGATCAAAAAATAGGTTAGTAACACCTATAGGGCCTCCACAGTGTGAGGCCCACTAAAATATTAAAGTGCACACTATTAACCCTAACTAAAATATTTTATGAAATAGAGTGTAGATATACCAAAAACATATGTAAATCAATAATAAATTATACCTTATTAGAATAATACCTATGATGTCGATCTATGCTTCTGCTTTCTTGATCTAGTGATGCATGAATACCCATAACAAACTGGATAAGAGGAAACACACTAGAAGATCTATGGATGCCCATGTTCTTGGAATTATAAAAAACATTCTAGAAATGCCCTGGGGTGTTTAGGGATTTTTGGAAGGTGTAATGTAGAACTAAATGTGGTTCACAAGGGTTTTGGTGATAGAAATGGAGGATGTGGTGGTGGTGAGGACGGAGTATATTTGTGAAATGCTAGGATTTATATAATGATGGATAAGGGCTCTAATGATCTTAGGAATCCATAATCAACTTTCAAATCAACTAACCACTTAACCTCATTCACAAAAGTGAATGATCTTTTATAAATTACCTTCAACATGTTAGGGTTTCGATGATACCAATGGGCAGCCAAGATTAAAACATGATGAATGGCTAAGATTATAACTTTGTGTAGACACCTAGAATGCATCATGTTTGGGAGACTACACATATGGGCATCCTTTGTAGACCATATGAATGATTTTGGACCTTTCCAAGAGCTAGCAATGGTTTTAGCCACTCATTTTGGGTAGCTTTATCCTATGTAGGCTCAGTTGCTAATAATCATAGTGGATTCTAGCCCAACTATTGATGATCAGAGTGGCTACAAGATATCCACCTTGAGTGAGAGTGGCTAGCCCTAAAAAAGTCTTGGTCTCCTAGGCTAAACAAAAAATCAATTGCAACAACTTTAGAAATGATTTTTTAAGTGGTTCAGGCTTGGAAGAATCCAGAACCTTCCTCATAACTACTATAACCTCTCAAAGATTGTTCTTGGCTTCTCCATGAAGCTAGATCAAGGAATTGAGAGGTCTATAAGACCCCCTCCAAATTAGAGAGGAAAAAAGAGATTGAACCTTGGATTTTATGCAGTGAAGCTCTACCTAAATGGATAGTGAAGTGACAATCCCTTGAGGAGAGTTGAAGTGCTAGAAATTGTAGATTAACAAGCATGAAAACATCAATGGAGCTCCCGAATGACTGAGGATCACAAATCATAAATTCAAGACAATCAAACATGAATCCTACCAAATTCAATCGCCAATACATATTGGAAAAAGAAGGTGACCCTTGACCATCAATTCAACTAGAGAATTGTGCATCACAGACCTAGATTCAAGAGGTAGAACACATAACTTATGGCCACTATATTTGATAGCAAACCATAGGTGCAACCACCAAATTCATTAGTGGCTAGCAGAGCCAACTGCTCTAAGCAATAAAAATTGAGGTTTGATGCACTATTTTCTTAGTTTCTATATTAGATTTCTATTAAGTTTTGCTTTATTATCTTATATTAGTGTAGATCTATTATTTTTAGCATATTTGAATGGTTCATTAGCTAGATTTAAGGTTTATTTGACTAGGTTTATTCATATTTTATAGTTCCCATTAATCTCCTTATATTAGCTTAATTTCTTGTTTTCTTTACAAGTTTCATGGTAGATCAGCTATATTAACTTGTTTCTAAGCATATTTCATGTTGATTTAGCATTCTTTTATACATAGTTTCTTACCTTTGCATATTTCCATGCTTTATTTCAATATTTATCATATTTTATGCAAATATTCAACAAGAGCCTCATCATGAGAGGCTTCATATGCTTCTAATAGTGTTATGTTGTTTCTTGAATGTAGATTACAGGTTCTTGACAAATTCAAGGCATCTTTGTTATCAAATTCCTCCAAAAAAGTGAGAAGAAGGCATCCTTAAGTCTTGAAAATTTTGTGTCAACTTTGAAAAGCCTATGGATTACACCACCCCCATTTAGGTGATTTCATATTTGTAATAATTGCATAAAAAAATTTGGTATCCCTAAGAGGGATCTACTTGTAATCAAGTTCCAATATTTGTTAATGAAAAGAGGCCCTATATTTTATTAATTCATTGTATTTCATGCTTTCATAATATTATGCTTGATATAATGATGTAATAACTTAGGTGTATGCTTTTAAGGATCATGCAAATGGAAATCATGGTGAAAAAACCCAAAAATTGCACTATATGATGATCTATTGACTATTTTTCTTACACAGGTATAGTCTCTCTGATTGACAGTGACTAGTAGAGCTCAAATACTTTTGGTGTCAGTATCCAGTTAGATTTGCCCTGAGTGATAGCGACCTATATAAAACCTACAATAATAGACAACCTGATCTTCAACAGACTTGGATTCCAGGTTGGTTGGGATTCTCTATAATTTTTGCTTCTCTATCTGTGTTTAATTTCTAGGATGCAGTAGAGAAATTTATTTTAATTAGAAAACATAGAGAAATTTTAAGGTAAAATGATTAAATTCTTTTAGCTTTTCTACTAGCCATTTCTAGGAACAATGTACTTTTGATTTCAATCTACCCTAGTCTCTAGTGATCTAGATTGTTTGTAGAGTTTGCATGCTTGAGGCCCAACTAGAGTCCATTGCTTCATAAGTAATATTGCATTCTCTAAAAATCATTTAGTTCTTTAGACGTGCATTTTATTAAAGTGAAACATTTCTTTTTAGGCATATATAAAAAAGCATGAGTGCTTCATGATGCATCTATTTCTTTATGCAAATTTAAAAAGAACCCCACACATCATGTCTCACTTTAACATCAGCAGTGTTGGGCTCTCACATCAAACCCATTGATCGAGACCAATATTGGAGGTCATTACCACTTGGTTGGCTAATTTAAATTGTATTATCAAGACCCGCTCGTGGCCAAGGCCAACCCAAAATCTTTCGTATCCATGAAAAATAACATGCACTCCTCTTCGGAGAGGTGTCCCATTGTGCATAGTGTGTTGGGTGAGGATTGGTAGTACCTATGCTACCTCGTTGAATATGGAATTCACTCCCATATTT
This sequence comes from Wollemia nobilis, assembly GCA_028583015.1. Taxonomy (NCBI): domain Eukaryota; kingdom Viridiplantae; phylum Streptophyta; class Pinopsida; order Araucariales; family Araucariaceae; genus Wollemia; species Wollemia nobilis. The sequence continues at coordinate 1,912,204 of JAQPPZ010016965.1, forward strand.
GGCTTGTGCAAGTATATAGGTGAAATCCCTTAAACTATTCAAGTATATCATCAACCAATTTTCAAACATGATGAGAGATAATTTAAGTTTTCAAAAAATCTAAAACTCACAAAATAGTTTAGGGTTCACAAAGAACTATTAAAGGAGATAAAAAACCTTGTTTACTTTTTTTTTATAAAATTTACATAGGAGATAATACACATTATGATTAATACATGGAGAGGTTGACATCAATGCATAACCAAATTCAAGGCTGAAGCTCCACCAAACACATAAAACAATGCATTGGCATCTCAACCACATGATCCTCCTGAATGACGTTCAATGAGTATTAGAGGGGATAGTTCAATGCATGGGGATTCTGTTCAAAACACCCCAGTTAGATGAGGTAATGTAAACTAATCAAGGTATAGAGTAGAGGGTGACTCAAGGCCCACATCATCCCATGATAGACAACAAGAAAATCCACCCAATCAGGGGTAGGAATATAGGGTAACTTCAAAGTGTAGGCCCTTACAAAATCCAAATAATAATGATTTTGGAAAGTTCATGATTGATATGTTAAAATTTGGAGTAAATGGTATGCCACCAAGTGAGCCATTATGAACTAGGTAGCTTTATGGACTTGAATGAGTCCTAAGGAAATTAGGGTATAGAGCCTCATCTGCACATTCTCGCTCTATGAGTTCACATAGCAAAAGAACACATAGGCCTATCACAAAGCCAAGAAAATGCTCAAAGCATTATTGAAGCATACGTACCACATAAAATCATGAGGGTACAAGTAATAGATTACTACTCAACATGAATGCCATCTACATAGACAAGGGAAAGAGTGTGGTAGATAAATCTTTTGGTACTTATACCAATAAATCCCCTTGAATAGAGATACAAACATAGAGGCCTCACACTATCAATGGTATAGATCAATATTAGAGATTGGATTTAGGTTAGAGGTAATGTATCTTCCAAGACCAATTTGAAGACATGTGCATTGAGCATGAATGCCTCGAATGTGAATGTTCTAGGCATCAAAGGTTACTTATGAAATGACTGTATGAGTAATGTATGATAGAATAATGCATCCTAGATCAGAAGGATTGTGAGGAGAGGGAGGATAGATTATATCAAGATAATATTCCCCCTTGAAGTGAATATAGGGAGCATGAGCAAATACGTGCTACTTTGTATAAATGTGTCCCTAGCAATTTGAACAATGTACTCATCATACGGCCCAGGACACGCTATAGTGTCATGCACTTGCACAACATGGGTGTAATTAGTATGAAGAGATACAAGGAGATGATTAGGATCAACAATATCTAGAAATATACTTAGTAGAGGAGGATGATGAGCCAAATCCACCACCTCAACCCAAAAATAATCTTCCTCCAAAAGCTCCATAGAGACCTCTTAAATAAGAGGATATTTTGTCCTCACAAGCTTACAAAGACTTAGTAGAAAAGGTGAGGGCAATTGAGAAAGAAGGAATGACTTATCAAAATACAACCTTGAATAGAATCCATAATGCAACTTTGTGCCCATCGATGCCAAGTCCAATGTATCTTGATCACTTTGAGATGCCCAAGCTGGATAAATTTTAAGGTGATGAAGATGCACAAGAACACGTGATAGCCTTAATGAATAAGTGTTGTCAAATACAAAGAAATGATGCTATATTACTAAGGACCTTCATTATGACCATTTTAGGCCCTGTCATGGAATGGTTTAACCAATTGAATAGGCACATCATAACTAAATTTTAACAACAAGCAAATACCTTTCTTGAATGCTTTTTTTTTGGCATCAAGAAGAAAACTAATTTGTTCGATTTGGCCAGTTTAAAAAAATTTGATGATTATCCAATCATGGACTATGGAAATATGTGGAGAAAGTTAATGGCCAAGCTAACATTTTCTATTCCAACAACTGAACTGACTTAGATTTTCATAAAGAGTTGTGCAAAACACATCTCACTACTATTTCAATTGCAACAATATTAGACATTCGAGGAGGTCTTGGCACAAGCCAAGCTTATTGAGGATATCAAGTTACAGGAGGGTGACTTGAAACTCTGGACCAAAAAGGAATGGAATAATAAGAACACTAAAAATAAAAATCACCAAGCCAAACCAGCCCATGTAAATCAAGTAGTGTTGAACCTCCAAAAAGGGGACAAGGGCCAACAACAATTGAACTATTAGGCCCAACCTCCTCTTTCGTAGTACAACCAATGCAATAATAAGAAACAAGGTAGGAACAAGGATCAACTCCCTCATCACAAATTTATGCCACTATAAAAGACTATGACATCAACCTTTCATCAACTGTGCAAGGTTAAGGCCATTACCTTACTCAATTTCAAGTTGCAAGACCCTAATCAACCTAGATCAAAAGGGTTTAGTGAGGATCAGTATTGTTTGTACCATAGCTAGAAAGGACATGACATTGAAGGATGGCATAGTTTGAAATATTTTGTGCAAAACATGATCAATAAGGGTGAGCTAATTGTTGAAAAACCTTAGGCTCCTAATAATCAAAATATAGGGATATTCAATAATCCCCTACCAAACCATGAGCCTCCAAGGAACAATGTCGACCAAGTGAATCAAGTACGGATTGAACCTCTTACACAAGGCTTCATCAATATGGTTAATGTTATCACTAGAAATTTGAGTTACGATTGACCATATCTACCCCTAGCTATAATCAGGGTTCAAGTTGCACTCCCATAAAGGCCAACATAAAATAACATGCTAGGCCTACCAACTAGATTTGTGGTGACCGTAAGAAATAGGCTTGTCCAAAGCCTACATATAACTTCAATAAAGCTATCAATATATGAACTAATACAACAATCTCCTAAGCATAGGGAGATGCTAATGGACATTATAAGGTCAATTGAAGTTTAGTACCAAGACCTAGAAGCATTTACCAATTTCATGGGACATGTGTAGTAGTGTAGTGAACTTGTGATTCAGTTTTATGATCATAAAATTAAAACAATCTCTACTACTATAGAAAAACTGCCACTTCATATAATTACGTGTGTTAATCACACACCCTTCAAATAGGTATTGATCGTCACAGGGTATTCAATTAATATTATTACTACCAAGGCATTGGCACACTTGAAATTTCTAAAATTACATATTGTGTCTTCGACCTTCACTTTGAGAGAATTTAATGATGCATTATGCTCTATGGTAGGTACTATAGTCTTGCATGTTCAAGTCAAATTGAAGACCATCCCTGTGATGTATCACATACTGTAAGGTACAATGTAATATAACATCCTCTTGGGGAGGCCTTGTATCAAAGAGATGCATTATGTACCCTCAATAATGCATTAGTGTATCAAGTAGATTTTCCTGGAGATTTTATTCTCCCCTCAACACACCTAGATATACAACCAACTTCACCCATTAAACATCCAAAAGGTAAATCAAAGGAAGTATGTGCTAGAACTTCAACATCAACACCACGACCATCAGAGCATACAATAGTTACTTTAGCAAAACCTACTGCATCGATGATGCTTAGGAATGACCATAAGCTTAAGGTAGTAATGGGCAAGAAAGAGTCAAAAGAAGTGCGCAAAGTAACAACTGTCGAGGTTCCCAGTCCCATGAACAAGGGGTATTATTAGAAAAAGGTTGAGAATGTACCTCAAACTACCTCGATTGCTTCTTTAGCTGGATCATCTACACCACATATGACCATGCATTTGGTTAATCTTAGGCTAGTGGAGTACATAGTACAAAATGTGGTATTCATGTCTTTCATTAAAACTACACAAGATATGGGTAGACCTCAGGCCAATAACATGCCTATAGGGATGGTGGTACCATTGGGGGTGCCACCCAACCAACCAAATTTCATTTATGGAGGCCTTGACCAACTAGTGGATCACACACCTATAGATGAAGATGATGATGAACCATTCTCAGTGAATGTTAATTATTTATCCAATCCTAAGTTCACCTTACAATATTTTGAGCATTACCATTAGCATGGCTATGGTCTAGGTTTATTCTAGCAAGGACATCAAAATCTCTATGAACCACAATATTAATTGCCAACTATCAGGTTCAGATTGGGCTACAATATAAGAGGTCAGGATGAGCTCTTAGTAGCATATCTCGATCGCTAGAATCTCAACTTAGGGGATGATATGGATTGGAATCCCTATCACCCTAATCCTTCTTACTCATAAAGGGGTAACTAGCTAGTGACTATGGTTGCTATCAAACCACCTGAGATCTATCACAAAAACATCTCGATGGAGGCTGATCTAGAGGATATCCCAAGAGCCAACTTGGTAATCAAAAGTCATGAATTTACTGATGGCACTGTCATGCAAATATAGAAAGTTGTATAAATAGAAGATGTTGAATCAGAAGGTGCTTTTGAAGAGGTTAAAGCAGAGTCTATTTCCAAAAGATATGGACCAAAATGTGATTCTAGAGAGGATAGTGATGATGAGCAATCCTCAAACAATGAAGAGTATGAGGATGAGAAAAATATGGCCTACCTTGGGTCGTGATATTTACATCATATCACAAAGCCAAAGGCTATGGATAATAGGTACTTCATAGATGATAGTGACTACAAATATGAGACTAAAATGTCCTACCTTGGGTTTTGACACTTACATCATTGCAATGAGCTTTTTGACATATATGAGATGTACCACAGAGTATATCTTGGACCTCACCTCAACGGGATATTGCCCAATTTAGATGTAATTTATCATATGGTGTTCCTCGATACTCATAAATTTAGACATATCTTAGAGCTAAATAATCCCATCTTCTCATTTTTTCATAGACTAGATCCTAAGATCCCCACACCCCAAAGCCACATCTTGGGTATGTAAGTTACATCACTGAAGTGTTGCACACACGTGGTCCTGGAGATCTCATTCATTACATCAACATGATCTCCATTTATTTAACCACTCCACTCCATAACCCAGCAGATCCTTCCAAACAATTATGTCTTAACCTAGATGCAATTGATTGGGATTATACTGATTCACATCTAGAGCCTAAATATTTCTTCCCTAATGAATAAATGCTGCAACCTTTCCATTTTGCATCAGGTTGTGCACCTGATGTTTATCACAATAAAGGATATTATGATGTAGAACCTCTAAACCTAGCATATGACATCCATTTGATTCCTACACCTCACCAGCTTGAGGAGGTATCACAAATTTTAGTGGAGGAGATCTTTGATGTGGATATCAAGAATGATCCCACTAATCCTAATAAGGTTAAATTTGGAGAGAGTCTATCTTCAGAGGAATGGACCAACCTCATTTATCTACTAAAAGAGAGACCTAATATCTTTGCTTAGACTTATGAGGATATGCTAGGTCTAGATACAAAATTGGTTACACATAACCATTCACTAGATCCCTCTAAAAATCTAGTCAAGCAGAAGCTTAGGAAAATGCATTCAACAGTTGCTTTAATGGTCAAATATGAATTAAAAAAACTATTGGATGTATATTTTATCATCTCCATAGACTATCCAAAATGGGTATCAAACATGGTGCCTTTAGGAAAACTAGATGGAAGAATCTATATCTATACGAATTTTAGAGACCTCAATAAGGTAACACCAAAGGATCCATTCCCGTTTCCCAATATATATGCTCTCATAGATGCAACTACAGGTCATGAGATGCTTTCCCTAATGGATGGCTTTTTTGGTTACAAAAAAATTTAGATTAAACTCGAAGACTAGTAGAAAACCATATTCACAACACCATGGGGAACATTCTGTTATAAGGTTATGCCATTCGGTCTTAAAAATGTTGGTGCCACATATTAGCGAGCCATGACATACATATTTCATAACTACATGCACAAGATCCTAGAGGATTACATTGATGACTTATTGGTGAAGTTATTTCTACATTCAGAGCATGCAGAGGTTCTTAGAAAGGTATTTGATCACTTGATAAAGCACAATGTTAGTTTGAATCCCAAGAAGTGTGTATTTGGTGTAACTTCAAGAAAAATATTAGGATTCATCGTGTCTAAATGAGGGATCAAATTCAACCCAGCAAAGGTTAAGGACATACTAGAAATGCATCCTCTCACCAATATCAAATATCTAAGAAGCCTCTAAGTCAAAGTAGCATCCATAAAGTGATTCATCATACAATTATCAAAAAAATACCAACCCATGAATTCATTGATACACAAGTGTGTCCCATTCAATTGGAATGAGGATTGTCAAAATGCCTTTACTAAAATAAAACAATACCTGGTAATGCTACCAGTACTAGATCCACCAAGGCCAGATGTGCCATTCCTACTATATATATTAGCTATTGACTTTGCATTGGGAACCATGTTGACCCAAAAGAATGTGCAAGACAAAGAGCCAGTGATATATTATATCAGCCGCACCTTGGTGAGTTATGAGGTAGGGTATACATATGTAGAAATGTTGTGCTTTAGCAGTAGTTTTGCAACTAAGAAGTTGCACCACTACATGCTGAGTCATACAATGTATGTGATATCAAAATAGAATCCTTTGTAGTACATGATGAGTAAGACATGTCATATTACGTGTACTGCAAAGTGGATCATGCTACTGATAAAATCTGACTTGGAATTCATCAGCCAAAATTCCATCAAGGGATAGGTCATAGCTGATCATATGGTAGAGGCACCTCTTTAGGATAGTAGACCTCTTGTCATAGAAATTCCGATGATGCAATATTTGCATTATCAGAGTCACCCAAACTTGAAGAACCAGATAACAAAGTTGACATGACTTTTTTCTTTTATGGTTTGAAGTGTGAGCAAGGGGGTGGTGCAGGAATTATCTTTTTCACACTGCAAGGTGCTCCAATGCCATTTTCATTTAAACTAGATTTTCCTTATACAAATAACAACTCTAAATATGAGGCCCTAATCTTGGGTCTCTAAACAACAATCACCATGAAGATCAAAATATTAAACATCTTTGGTGACTCCCTTCTCATTTTTAACCAAGTTAAGGAACTATTTCAATGTAGGTGTCCTATTCTGAAAGATTATAAGGATCTTGTTGACATTTATCTAGCCCAGATAGAGTGGTATGACATAAAGGCAATCCCTTGTATGTCAAACATATTTGTAGGCACTATGGTATCTTTGGGATCCTTGATCCCTCAAAATCTATCTATTTATTTCATTACCATTCATGTGAAGACGCTCTCATAATCCATGATGCAGCATGAGGCTTTTGAAAAAAGAATTAATCAACATGATTTATATAGAACCAAACCATGAATGGTTCTATAATTCCAAAGATTTTATTAAGAAGGCACCCTAGGGATATTTGATCTCTTAGGGTCCTACGGGGAATGGCACCACCATTCACCACAAGGTTATGTCCCAATTTGTATTCATGCACATCGAATCATAGAGGGAACAAGTCATCTTATCTGTTGAGGCTATAACTTATCAATATTGGATGTCATAATTACATGACTTCCTTAACCTTGGTTTAATACCACAAGGATTGTCATGTTTTACAAAATGCACATTTAAATAGAAAGTGATAAAGTATGTCTTGATAGGAGATATCTTGTACCATCAAATCTACAATGGAATCCTCTTTTGTTGTCTTGAGCCCCAAGAATTAGCTTGGACAATCTCACAAGCTCATGCTGGTACATGCAATGGCCATTTTAGTGACATGGCCATCGTTAAGTGCATCCTTTGAATGGGTTATTATTAGCCCACAATGGAGAAGGATTGCACTGTGTATGTCAAGAAATGCATTAAATGTCAACATCATACTAATATTACACACTTTCCATTGTAGGTATTACAGTACATTCAATTAGCTTGACCATTTTCTCAATAGGTTTTGGATCTAATTGGAAATATCTCTCCCTCATCATCAGGTCAACATACATTCATCATAATGGCTACTGATTATTTTACAAAATGGGTAGAAGCAATCCCTCTAACAAAAACAAGAGTACATATTATGGATTTCATCCTCCATAATATCATGTCATATTGGGATACCATCCAAAATCATATCAAATAATTTAATGTCATTCAAAAACAAAATTGTACAGTCTTTGATGTCCAAGTACAATATACAACATAGTTTTACAACTCCATACTGTCCACAATAAAATGGGTAGGTTGAATCTTCAAACAAGATAGTGGTAGCCATATTGAAAAAGACTATTCAAGAAAATCTTAAATATTGGCACATCCGGTTGCCACTTGTACTATGGGCTTACAGGACTAGCATATGGATGCCCACTAGGGCAACACCATTTTTGATGGTATATGTCACTAATGCCATTATGCCCCTAGATTTGGATATTCCAACCCTACATTTTGCATTGAAAGAGTTTATTGATGATGACACTGCATGACAAGCTCACCTTAACTAATTGATGCTTCTTAATGAACATCTCATGAATGCCTTGGAGCATCTCCACGTTTATCAAGAATGCTTGAAACGAGCTTATAATAATAAATTCCATCTGAGAGAATTTAAAGTTGGGAATCTTGTACTAAAAGAGAACCAAAAAACTCAAACCTACCGCCGCACCTTTGAGACAAATTTACGGCCAACTGGTTAGGTCCTTATATCATATCAGAGAAGATAGGATCTGGGACATATCATCTAACATCACTTGAAGGTGTTGAAGAGCCTGAAACTCTCAACATTATTCATCTTAAGGTATTTTATATATAAAATCAAAAATAAAAATCTTTCAAATAATTCAAAAGTTTCAAAAATAATGGAAAACATCAAAATCCATAAAAATAAAAAAGCCATAAAATTCAAAAACATTGCAAAACACAAAAATACAAAAAAAATTACATTATGCATTCTCAGTTTGCACATGCATTCATGTAATTCCATTACATTAGGCATTTCCATCCATTGCACTTGCATTAGGATAATGTGTTTGCAATCCTACAAATGACACAATATTTGTATCTAAATCATGCATCTATTCATCATCATCATCCATCACCCTTTTGAGTAATTGTTGTTTTCAACACAACCCTTCCTATTGCTATAAGGAATATACTAGGGTTTTTTGATCATTTAGCCATACCTAGTGATCTTCTCAGATTGTGCAGAAAGCTATCTTTGATTTTGTAGATGAGGTCTAGTTTTGATAGCACCTAGCATATGTCAAAATCCCATCACTAATAAATACATTAAAAATCCAAGTCTAGACAAGGAAGGATGAACACTACAAAGTGGTCCTAGTCACCTTAAGTGAAAGGTTTTACTTGCTCATATTGTGATGCACATGGTCTAGGGTGTTGATCATTTGCAAAAGGACAAGCTACCCCTACCCAAATAAATCCCTTTCTTTACAAAAAATAAGCAAAATACCACAATCAAAGCAAAATCCCTTGCTCAGAAAGAAAAATGCAAAATAAAAAGTGATTTTCATCACTATGCATGAAAAATTATCCCAACAAATGTGAAGAAAATAAGGGGGTGAGGAGCTTGAATCCCTGGAATGGTCACTACTTGAAACCATAGAGTGATCCCCAATACAATAATGGGCTGAATGAATCCTACCTGGAATTGGGTTAGTCCAAACCAATTTACAAATGAGCTAGATTTAGGTGGCCTGTATTAGCCAGTGGTCTAGTCCAACTGCATCCAAACGTAGGATCATGATGAATATTTTGTGATCCTCATTACAATAATGGGTTGAATGAATCCTACCTAGAAATTACATAGTCGTATGTATCATCTAATGTATTCATTTACACACACAGAGATAATGGATATCTTGGCCTTCATAAGAAAAGCTTTTGTCTTTCAAGAGTCTTGTATAGTGATCATACAAATTTTGATAAGTCAACTAGGGTGTTTGAGTCTCATGGAAAATATCAAATATCCCTTATAGCAAAAAATCATCTCATATCCATCATCTCATCTCACATACGGATGCTAAATTTTTTAATTATTAGGATAAGATTTAACATTTACATTCATGATTTTTATACATTTTGTGGTGTCATCCATTATATTGTTAAACTCATATCACATTTATTCCTTATGTTTTAAATGATTAAATCATATAGGTTCATTTACATTAGATCATAATCATGTAAATAATGCATTACATACATTGCATTCATCATATCATAAGTTAGATGCATACAATTAAATCAAAACAAACATGCATTTAACACAAATTATTACATCCATATATGCATACATCATAAGTAGTCCATCTACACATCTAGATCATAGTATCTACGCATACATCAATCATCTAGCTTGTGCATGCCATCAAAAAATTACATCATATAGCAATAATCAAATCATATTAACATTGCATACATGTGCATCTCATAAACATCAACACAAAATAAAAAACACATAATACACATAATGATGTCTCAAAAGATAATATCATATATGTGTGTGTGTGTGTGTGTAACATGTCCAAGTACATAGAGGGATACATAAAAATGCTCATAGGCTACAATAGTGTAGGTCCTAAGACCTTACACTCAAAAAGAGATACAATATGATCAAGGCATAGTCATGAGTGGCCTACGCCACTAGTATCACCTCCACCCTCTCTACCCTCTCTGTGAGGTGATCTAGAACTAGTTCCTAATATCATCTCTATCTGAGACCCTATCTTATGGCTAGGATACACTGACAATTGCCTTTAATCCCTCTACCTACTCTAGCGGGAGCCTTCTACTATAGATATCTCTTGAGGAGTACCACCTAACATCTTGATATGAAGCTACAAAGTAATAATATACCCAACATATATCAATATCTAGACCTAAAAATACTCTAAGATCCCTTGTATGCATCTAATATCTACCCCTAGGTCTAAACCTCTTAGTCTCTAAGCAGCTGGAGTAGTTGGTGTAACCTATGATCACAGAGCATCTCTCTTTGTGGTGAGCTACTCTATCATGGTCAATGTTGATTTAAGATTAGTTTGTATAGATGCCATCTCCTCCTCATATCATCACCATGTGGCTTGCCCTATTTCCAGATGGCTCTATGTTGTAGCGAGAGAGGTATCCCACTCTAGGATCTATCGCTAAACTATTTGAACCTCAGCCTCCAAGATGTGTAGCTCTACCTATAGGGGAGACTCTTACTCCTCTAGAGCTACCTCATCTTCCTCATCCTCCTCTAGTGCTACATAATCCTCTATAGCCTGGTCCCATTCCTCTGTCCTGGGCTACACCATCACGCATCAAGATCCTCCTTAGATACCTCATCCCTAGACTACCCTAGGAAACCACCACCTTGACATAGCCACATAACCCACCACTAGCTGTATGCCTCCATAGTGTTGGCATATGATACACCGATGTCTACTGTAGGAGGATTTTCCTCCTTCATTAGAGATATCACATGGGTAACTCAAAGATCTCTCTTTGCCTAAATGTGACACTACAAAACTAGCTCCAGTGGGATGTCCTACTAGATATCAAACTACCTAGTCACCTAGGAGTAATGAAAGAACTCTCTAAACCCTACATTACGGTCGATGATCCATCGATTGCACCTCATTTGAGCTAGGAACCTATCTACCTCTGGCCATGTTGGGAAATCTACATAGGGTCTCTAGATAATATCTCTAGCCCATATGCCAATCAAAGTGCCTACATAATGTGCTAAGTCCCCTAAATGGTGGTGACTATGTTGATCCTCTATGTCTCATGACCACCTATATTCATAGCACTATGAACTAGGTGCTATAGTAGTCACCTCCTATGGTAGGCTTGTTGGATGTTCCACTCTAATGTGATCCCACCCCCAGATCTATAGAAGTATGTTGCAAGAAATTCTTGCTTGGCTCCATCACTGAATCTTGTACAACTCATCATAGAGCTACACTAGTAGAGCACTCCCCAAAGCCATGATGATGGGTTTCATGCTATCTATCAGGTCCTACACCATAGGCAAGAGGTTCCATGGGAACATTGCTCCAGAAGTATCAGGTAGAAGCACATTGCAGATGACGTGCATCAGAAGGACCTAGCACCATGTAAAAACATCAGCCTGATACTAGTGAGTGAGAGAAACTCCTCCGTACTAAATTTCTACCAAGGCTACACATTCCTTGGCACTAAAAACCCTAGAAAAAACTATTGGTCTATTTTTAATCAATGAGGATACGATGGCTCATCCATCAAATGGGATCATGAAGATCCTATAAATATCCTCTGGGGTAATGGTCATCTCATCAGTAGGGATATGGAAGGTGTTAATGTGGCAGTCCCATATGTAGGCTAGAATTGTGAGGTAATCCTAATATAACATTGTCATCGATAATCGATCAACGTACATCAGGCCCCACGCATCGAACAAATCCCAATCGACATGAACCATGAGGAGAAATATCTTGATAAAAAACTCGGGCTCCTAAGACCATGTAGATAAGAGTTGATGTGCAAAAATAAATGCCCAATAAGATGTACTTACACTAAAAAAATGGGGTACAATAAAATATAAAATTGGTGTAACAATAGCCCATAATCAAGAAAGGGTATAGATACAATAATAAAATGCAAAACGTGCAAAAAAATTCAAAATTTTCACTTGAAAAAAATTAAAAAAAATCTATTAAACTCAAAAAAAATAAAAAATTGTTCAAAGTTTTCCTGGCCTCTTACGTTGGAAGTGGCTACCACAGTAGCCATCGACGCTGATAGTGGCTAACTGCCAACACTCAATTTTTTTACTATTAGGGATTCAAACTAGATGTGTTTAGTGACAATAGCCCATATTTATATATTGGGGGCTGCCCTAAGTGATAGCAACCATGAGATGATGTGCCAACAATGTTCATCCCTCACCAAAAGCATAAATTTTTTGATAAAAACCTAATCTAAGAGAAACCTACCTAAATTAGCCTAGTTCTAAGCCTAGCTATGGGTTTGGTTCATTACCAACAGGTTTAATGTGGTTTATTTACCAATTTATTAGTTTGTTTTATTTTACCCATGAATTACCAAATCTAGGGTTTAAGAAATTCATGTGAAGCTCTAGATCCTCCACTTTTAGAAGCCTCACCTTGCTCCACCATGGTGTCAGGTAATTAGCAGTGTTCTGGGTCACTTTCTCACTTTTCTCTCAGAGCTCACTGTTGCAAATTGACAGCTAGAAAATAATGAATTGAAATCCCTAATATTATTTTTATATTTTTGAGTTTTGCACAACCACTGATGTCGACAGTAGCTAGGAAGTGTGGGTTGCCTATGCTGACAGTGACAACAAAATTACAAATTTGGGTTTCCACTACTGATAGTGGCTGAGAAGAAAAAAATAATTCTCTTAAATTCTTAGCATGGAAAGATTCAAAATGGACAATTAAGCATATCCAACGGTCTAGAATCACCAAAAATTGTAAAATAATAGTAATAAAATTTAAATAAAAATTTCAAAAATGACTGAAAAATCATTAAAACTAACAAAAAATCAAATAACAACAAAATCTCAATTGCACCTCGCATTAAGTTATTTAACCTACACACTTGGCAATTACAGTGACTTGCGCTCCATGCAATCCAACAAGATGGTTAAATTAACATAAGGTCATTTGAGTCAAATTAGTCATTTTTGAATTGAAATGCTTCACTTCAATCTTGAAGAAGGCCATTGCTGTCGTACTACCCCATGGGAATGAGGCTTTCATTTTATTTTTTCTATGAAATTTTTAGTAGATCATTGAACAGTGTGATTCAACACAAGCCTAATTGCAATTGCTATCATATTTATTCCCTAAGAAGGTCATTGTGATCAGAATGCTCCATAGGATAGAGATGTACAGTTATTATTAATGGTTGACATAACACTTGTTATAAGACCTACCATATAATAATAAATGCTAAAATAGTAAAACATCTAAATTATTCATCTTGGTCAAGTGACATCGCTTTATTAATTGTCCTTCCATCATCGACTCATCGCTTGAGGGAGTAGTCATAATATCAACAATCATAATAAAAATCAATAAAATATGACTCGATCATGTAAATGTAGCGAGCCCGAGAATGCATGCACCGGTCCCTTTTGTTTTAAGAACCCTTACTTGCAATGCTTATTTAAAATACCAAATATGAAATGGAAATACAAGACAAAAAATCATATAACATGAAATAACAAAATATAGATCTCTTTATTGATATTGAAGCTCGGTTACATGTCGGTCCCTCTTAGGGATACCCATTTTGATACTATAAATTACAAGTGGGCAAGGAGTGCCCCTTCCAAGAAGAGGTGGTGCGCTTATAAAAGCTTCCCGATTCCACACATGAAAATGTATGAGGGCTTATAGATGCCTCCTTCTCTAGGACTATCTCCTAGAGGGATACCTTTTGCTCTCGTATGTTGTAATCTTCATCTGATGTACCTGTGGCCCTGCAAGCAATGAAACAACAACACACTTTTAGGTGTTCAATATTGCCTCCCTAGATGAGGTTGTTAGTAATAAAAGAATGTAATAGAAATATGATAAAACAATATCATGGAATCAAGTAAATATATGCTAATGATATAAGAAAACAAGATAAAATATGCTATGTCTATCTAAGCCAAGCCTACGGGCCACTATCCAAGACAATGACCACTAAATAAAACCTTGCTCTCCTTGCGCTAAAGCTATGGTTCAAAGACTATGATATGATTTTCAATAAAGTAGGTGTTATACCCTTTGATTTGTCAAAGCTCCATCACACTTGTGATCTCAAAGATAACTCTCTCTCTAAAATGATCTCTTGTATGTGATTTAGGTCTCTACTCTCTATATGATAAAATATTTAAGGATCTCTGGATATGATAAGGCTTCCTTGGTGCTCTCAGGATTGCACCTGTTTATACTGTGAAACCCTAGGTCTATGTCCAAGCTCTAGAAATGAATTTCTCATGTGTAGTGCAACTTAGCATGAGAAGCTCTTGTCCATTGTCTATATTTGAAGGCTAGTTAACTAAAATCTAACTTCCCACTTGAGTCTTCTATGCGAACTAGTCATTAGCATGAGAAGATTTTGTCCTTTTTTATGCTTGGAGGTTAGTTAACTTAAGTCTAAATGCAAACTCAAGTCTCCTATGTGAACTGGCCATGAAAAGGAATGCAAAGTCACTCCCTCTCACCTTAATTGCATGTAAATTTCCACTTCCACCTAAGATTGGGCTTGTTTGTCGACAAACCGCTTATTATGGCTTAGTCACTGTCCTCTATAGTGGCTATGATCTGGCTGATGTTATCTATAGTGGCTAGGTCTAGCTGCTCTAGGCTTGAGAAGCTAGAATTTGATCGCTCTTGACTTGAGCGGCCAAGCTTGGATGGCTTGAAAAGGCCCCAAATGAGTGGTGAGAACCACTGTTGATTCTTGTAAAGTCCAAGATTATGTCTTATGATCTTATGAGTGTGTCTATGTAAGTAGATCCCATAATAATGACATAATTTAGGCGTCTAAAGATTCCCCTTTTTGCAATACGCTATGTGGAAAACACAACGTTGAGCAAAAATGTAGACTAATTTATTTGTAAGGTGTATGGTGATCAATGGTCTGATCAATGTCGGATGGCCCAATCATGCAAGATGGTGCACATCCCTTGAATCATTGCTTCAATTTTTGGAGGACTTAGCTTAGTGGTTTTTGTTAAATTACACTCATTCCTCAAACTCAATCGAGTAGCTTCAACTACTACAACAATTTCGATCGGTAGGAGAGCTACAATTGAAGATGTCATGTCTGCTTACATTCCTAGAAAATAAGGGAAATTTATGATTGTTGTATGCAATGATTCAAAGGATGAACATAATTTTTCTATAATTGAATGATCTTTTGTTGATTTTGATTATTATTATGTTAAAGTTTTGAACGACCTCTTCACACAATGAATCGGTGAAGAAATTACAATTATTGAAGTGACAAGTCGCTTGACCAATATGACTAATCTGGTTCCTTTCTAGCATTTATTGCTTTTAATAGGCAATCCCACATCCAAGTGTGACTCTAATTGCTTATGATAATCATCCATCCCTATCCCTAGGAGTGGTCCAACTATCAATAGCCTTCTTAGGGAGTTAGGATGAGTGATTCTATTCATGCCTAGAGTATATCACTTTGACTTAATGTTTTTGATGTCATAGGGGAATTAGAATCACCCCTTCGCACCCATGGAGCAGTTCAACCATATTGATCTTATTCGGGTTTGAAGGGTGACATATCATAATTCCAAAATGAGTTGTTTTTGCCACAGGTGGCATTATGATTGCCTACTCATCTCACCAAAATACATGGAGTGCAAGTCGCTACAATCATTGAGTGGATAGAGTAGGTAACTAGATATGAGGGCTACTTGATATTGTGATTTTATGTGATTTTTTTTGTTATTTTGAACATTCTGATGATCCTAAACCATCAAAGTGTGATTATTTGATGTTTTTGTTATTCCCTCATTGAAGGAACTGCTTTACTTTGATCTGTGAGCTTGGCCACTGTTAGGTCTAGCGGCTTCTGATTTCTTGCCTATGGTCACTGTCGCCTTGAGTGACCAAGAAGCTTGGGCCACTAACATCAGTAGTGGCTAAGGCATAATTAATGAAATATAAAATTTGCAATTCTAGGGTTTTGACTTGTCATTTTCACTGTTGAAGATTCTATTTTCAGAGCTTTGGTGCAGTGGTGACGATTGTGACTTCAAAACTTTTTGGTGCTGAGGACATGGCTGTGCAAGGCAAGACATCAGCTAATGGAGGAGCCAGAGCTTCTCGGGTATCTCTCTTCAAAACCCTAGCTCTTTTTTATTTGCTTGAGTAAAATTGAACTCCACTAAGAAATGAGAAAAATGAACATCACTAAACCTGCTGGCAACGAACAAACTTTGTAACTAGGCTTAGGTTCATTTTTGCCATGGTGGGTTGGTCCCCAATTTGTCAGTGGCTTTAGCCTAGGGTTTTTGAAAATTTTTCATTATTCCCCTACTACTACCATTTTGGGCATTCTCAAACCTAGCTTAGTTTCGATGCTTGGGTAGGGGATTTGTTTTCCAATTTGTGTGCTTTCACTCCCTTTGTTGTTTTTTGAAGCTATCTTGTCAAAATTGTAATTTTTTTTAATTTTTTGGCCAAGGGTTCACAATTATGTTGTGTTGCACCTTGGCCGTTATCACTTAGAGTGGCTAGCTATAAGCTGTTATCGCTTAGAATGGCCAATCTTGAATCCCAATGGTAAAATTTTTTACCATTGGGCCTTGGCCACTTCGGCCACTGTAGGTGATAGTAGCTAAAGCTTAAGCCTTATTTTTGCATTTTATGTATTTATTTTTATGACTTTTTTTTTAATTTTTTCTTTTCTTAGGTGCAATTTATTCTTTTCTTGCTTATATTTAGAGTAACTCATACTCTTTTGCATTGTTTTCATGTTTATTGTGAATTATGCCTTAGATGCATTGTAGTTATGTTTTGTTTTTCTTTTGCTTTGTTTAGATCCTTACTGCTAGGGCTCGGGACCCAAAGCTCTTGCTTGAATTGCTTCTTGGATTTGATGACACTGATTGGGAGTGGTTTAAGGCCTATGGGCTATAGTACATTATCAGGTTGCCCCACATTATGGTTGATTAGGCATATATTACAGCCTTAGCCCATCGTTGGGACCCGTGGACCAATACCTTCCATATTTCACTTGGTGAGATGACTATCACACCGAAGGACGTTTATAGGATTTTTTGGATTCCATTCAATGGGGTACCCATTTTTTCATTGACCACTACTAATCAGGTGGTCGTCTATGCTCGGGTGTTTGGAGCACGCTTTGCACAGGCTATCAAGACTTGGTATGATGCTCAAGTTTTCACAATAAGACATGCCATGTTGCTGATGGTGATTAGCAATGTTCTTGTCCTAGATTACTCAGGTTTGAGGTTCCCTTAGAACCTCCTAGCGAAGGTGCAGGACCTACTGGATAGCAAGGAGTCTATCATCTATGCATGTGGTAGATTTCTATTAGCTTAGTGCTACAATGAGTTGTACCATATCCATTGGTGGGGATGCATCAACATTTCTTGTAGTTTGCTCTTAAGGTTTGGGGATGGGAGCACATTAAGGTAGATTTCCCTAAGGGGATCCCATCTGAGATTACATCTATTGAGGCTCGTACATAGTTATATGCTTCTAGATGGGCTCAAGAGCATGAGGAGTGTAAGAGCCACACTTTTGTAGGGGAGTTGTCCCACTATACTGATGCTTTTACCAGACTATTGGTTGAAGATGTCATGTGGTAGTTGTACTATGAGTGTCCAGTTTGGGATGATCCAGCTAGTTTTATTTCTAGAAAATAGTGCGAGCGATGGCTCATTGGTCATAAGATTACCATCTGAGAGTATTTCTTCTACTCTCGGGTTCTTCATCAATATGTATTGTAGTAGGATGTGCCCTTGGTACCATTCTTGTACATGAACCTCACAACAAAGAGGGACCTACCTCAATGATAGGTCATAGAGCTTACATATGAGGAGGATGCCCCAGTCGTAGATCCTACAGTGGATGGGGGAGTTACATAGGCCTACTCGTAGTGATGGGATGATCATATGTGGCATGGCATCGACAGTCTAGGGTGTGAGGGTGATGGTGAGGGTGATGGCACAGATCTAGTAGGATGAAGGGTTCAAGCCAAGACCGAGGTATGGGGCCAAATGATAGAGCATGTGGTAGTAGAGGATATTGATGTTCTTGAGGAGGAGGATTTAGAGCTCATGGAGAGAGACTCTTCTCTGAGAGCACAATTACACAAGAGCAAAGCTAAGCTCCAGGATACTAAGATCTAGGTACAACGATGAGATGCTACGATTGAGCAGCTAATAGTATAGATATAGACTTTGTAGGCTACTATTGGGGGTGGCAATGTTAGGATGAAATTTTTTGTTATTGGTTCTACACCATATGAGGTTCCAGTGATAGGCTCATGGGCAGAGGTGGTATGACTTCAGTCCTTGTTGGATGAGCATAAGTTGCGATTCCAGGGACTATTGATGATGTTACCCTCCTTTAGATGCATATCAGGAGGCATGGGATTGTCCCTAAGGATCCAACAAGTGCAGGTGGTTCATAGGCTAGTGGGTGCTCTACCTCAAGGTAGTCTTCCACCCGTCCTAGCCAGAAGACCCAGTATCAGATAGAGAGACCTATAGGCTCACGTCACTCAACTCGCGACACCACCACAAGGGGAGGTGGTACTGGAGGAGATGGCGTAGGGGGCTTAGGCCCAACACTTGATTGGTGTTCTACTTGGTTCTTGATCTATTTTTGAAGTTGACTGACATACATGAATATAGCCTATGGGTATTTTTGTATATCCATTGGACTTGACATAGATATTTTTATGATAGATTTACCTTTTATGACTAATTATGTGTATCGTTTATTGCTTATGTTTTTGTTGTTATTTTATTTTATGATATAATGCGATGATGGTATTATGATGATATGATGAATGTAGCACCCTAAAATTGATGCAGTGAAATTGTAATAATTACATTTACTATAGTAAATAATTTAAATTCAAATTTTAACCTCCCAAACTACCCGTTAACCGTCGGGTAATCCGTTTCCCCATTTTATGTGCCATTTTTAGAGGTTGTTTTGACCGTTTGACGATATCGTCGCCGATCAGACGATATCACCCCAGATCTGACAATTTCATTTGGGCTAGGACGTCCAGACGATCTTGTCTCAAAACTAATTTTGCACAATTAGCTTCTGTTCCAACGGGCCTCTAATCCAGGTAGAAGCATGTCTACATCGTTAGAGACCCTCCCCCATTGGATATCTCCCAAATAGGGATGATCTCCAACCTCCTAACCTCCCTCCTAAGCCTATTTAATCCTAAGACCTCCCCTTAGCACCCCCCTAGCTGAAATTCCCTATAATCCGACTGCATACATGTTAAAACATCCTAAGTTTCTATTTTGCATTAGTTCTATATCAATTTTGTTGTAGGTACCATATTGTTTTTCAGTCGAAGCAAGCTTACATCATCGTCGATGAACCTGTTTAGATCGAAGGCGATCCTGTCGAATCAAAGACGATTTCATACCAATGCGAGACGATTTTGACTGTAGTCAACATTGAGGCAATCAGTGCCTGAAGTTTGCATTTCTCCTTCCCTTTTTTTGTTGTTTTATGTTGTAATTAGCAATTTTATTAAGTATTTTATGCTATTCTGCATTTTGGAGTTCACCCATCTAGATTAAATGCATAATTAAGCCATAATTGTGATCAAATTAGCATAATTCATTCATGTTTCTATTTTCAAATTTTAGTTTGATATTATTACTGCCATTTTACATTGTTTCCCTATGTTAGCATAGTTGTATTTTCTATATTTTGCACCTATTTCTCTGTTTGCAGGTCTCTAACGAATTCATCTGACGAATTCGTCAGATCTTAGACAATCTTGTCTAATCTTAGATGATCCTATCAAATTAGAGGCGATCTTGACTGCTTAAAGAATCAGAATCATCATCAGACATCCGGATCAGGTATTTTCCTTTAATATTGCTTAATTTCTCTATTTTTTTGTTCTATCTTGCTTTTTTGTATTCATTTAATTTGCATATGTATATAGAATAGCTTAGATGCATTTTTTCCAAACATAGGATTTGAATGCTTAAGGCTAAAACGAACACATAAAACACATTCCCAACCTAGGCATGGAAACTGCCATTAAATGTTTCCTGGTGAACCCACCATCCGTCAAAAAATCACCAATATACACCTCCCTTGAGAGGCGGGACCTTCGCAAGTCCTCTCAGTCTGAGGTACCACGCAATCCTTTTCACATCCCCCTTCCGGGCACGGATCCTATAGCCTAAAGGTAAGGGTGTGAAAAATTTGGAGCGATACATTTTGGTGAACCCGACGTGAATGCATTTTAAAAATTTTGAAAACGAAAACAAATATATATATATGTATACAAGAAAAACAAAAACAAAATCATCATTTCATGTTTATATGTTTTAGATTCAATTCTAAATAATAGATGCTAAATATTACTTTTAGAAGTACTAAAGAAACCATGGGTTTTTACTCAAATCAATATGAGCCCATCAGAAATGTTGGAAGAATTCAACCAAATACATTTTTTGATTATGACCAACCTCATCCCTATTCAACATCACCTCCATCACACTTTTCT
Source organism: Wollemia nobilis (assembly GCA_028583015.1). NCBI lineage: Eukaryota > Viridiplantae > Streptophyta > Pinopsida > Araucariales > Araucariaceae > Wollemia > Wollemia nobilis. The sequence goes on from JAQPPZ010016965.1 coordinate 1,933,398, forward strand.
CATTTTTCATCCTTACCCCAACAGGACAATCCCTTTTCCAATCCTCTTCATAACAATATTATCTATTCTCCCATATATCCATATTATGTCTATCAATCCACATATAATCCTCCACCACCTTTTCAATACTCTTCTTTCAACACAACACATCCATTTCAACAAGAAAATACTTATTCTTCCAATTCTACCATACACTCACCTCATATTTCACAATCTTCCTATCATCATTCAACCCATAATAAAGAAAGTAGAGATGAGAAACCATTAGGTCCTTTTATGATGAAATTCCTAAGGCATTTATCAAAAACCTCTCAAAAACCTTCATCACGTAAATTTACTAAGCTCAATCAACCAATGGATATAATTCTCAAGCATTTACTTGATACAAATAAGATTGAACTCCCTTCCATAAGACAACTCTGATACCACATAGATTGGTTTAAACCTGAGCTACATTGTGAATATCATAGAGTAGATGGACATATGACACAAAATTGTAAAGATTTAAGATGTGCAATTCAAGATTTGATTGATAAAGGTCTTTTTAATATAAAGGAATTACAATCTACAACTGATTATAAATCTCCATTAAACAATCAAACTCCTACACAAAAAATACCAATAATCAATCAAGACATGGGGATCTCCCAAGAACCCCTATTCAATTATCAACAACAAGAAACCAATCAAATATTGCATGTTAATGTGTCCCATCATGATGATATTACTAATATTGTAACAAAAACTACAAATGAGCAACCTCAAGTTCAATCAACTCAATCCGATATTCAAGAGATGGATTCCTCATTTGACCAACCTTCAAAACTATCTTTGGCTCTAGAGAATGATCCAAAATGGAATGTAAGCATAGAAAGCTCATATTTAGAATCAAAATCTCAATCTGAAATCCACTTTGATAACCAACAACAAGTGATTAATCCTCAAGCAAAGATATCCCTTTTAGAAGTATTACAAATTTCTCATAAGGAAATTTTGTTCAAAATACCTAGCCAACAATTTGTTCCTCATCATATTTTCTCTAAGAACATAATTAATGGTGTAAAACCTCTTGAGGTTAACCATATTTCATTCTATGATGAGGATATTCCTTCCTCTACTCCACAAGAAGACTATTATCTTTACATTACAAGATCTAATAAAGAAATACTTGTTAAAACTATCATGGTAGATAATGGCACCTCTCTTAATTTATGCACTTATCAATTATTCCAAAAACTCAAATCAAAGGAAGAAGATATTAATGAATCAAATGTTATTATAAAATATTTTAACAATGAAATTCAAGAAGCTCAAGGTACTATAATTCTTCCCTTTAATATTGGATCCAAGATCTTGGATACTCTGTTTTATGTGGCATATTGCCCTTCACCTTACAACCTACTTCTTCAAAGTCCTTGGATTCATACGATGAGGGTTGTCCCTTCCACTCTTCACCAATGTTTGAAGTTTGAACTTGCAAATAAAATTGTTACCATACATGGTGACCCAACACCATTTGAAGAATATTTAACGGTTGAAACATCAAGTTCTATACATTCTCTATTGTCACAATTATCTTCTATCCATCACTTTTCTTCATCCATATATGATCATCCTTGTTTACCAAATAACACCCATGCATATATTTTATATATGCTCCCTCCATCTTATCAAGACTTGGAAGATAGTGATAAGAATGAAGAACCTTCTTATCCTTCTTACATTTTATTTTGTAACATGATCAATTTTCCACATATAAACATCAAATCTTTTGCTACATTATTCTACATTATAACAAAGCTTTTGTTATCACTACCTTTTATTCATCACCTTTTGTTCTTACCTTCACCTCAACCAGATTATCCTTCAAAACCTCCTTTGATTTTGAAGCAACCTTAGACATGCTATACTCAAATAACCTTGTATAATGTATATAGATCATCTTGTATATACCACCAATTCCACTTCATAAAATAAAATCAAAACACAAAAAAATCAAAATCCTCAAAATCAAAAAAATACTAATGCAACTAAAGACCTTAAAGGTAAATTTGAGCCCAACTGGCTTGGACCATACATTATTATCGCTAAATTTGAATCAGGAGCATACAAATTATCTACCTTAGATGGTAAAGAACTTAAAGAACCCATGAATATTTTGCATCTTAAACGTTACTATGTATAAATTTGGTCATTTCATCCATGTATATATTTGTTCAAAATCACTATTTTGTATTTCTTTCAATTTATAAATTCAAAAACACCAAAAACATTCATAATCATCAAAATCTTCAAAACTATTTGTTGCATTTATTTATGGCACTTGTTAATCTTTTTGTTCAAAAACAAAAAAAAAAATGATAAAAATAAAAACAACAATATGTTTGACTCTTTCGAAACCAAAACAATATAGAGAAGAAAGAGAGAGTCAACATTCTCAAAACTTCTCAAAAATCATTTATATATATTTTCTTACAATTATTGCAGTTATATGTTTCAAATTATTTTGGATAAATTAGCATTTATTTGGAATCCCTCACTTTCACAAAACACAAAAATAAATATCTTGATTTTATCTGGCATGATTACTAATCTCTCTTATATCAAAGTTCACAAATTTCAATTAAATAAATTTTGAGCATAGAGAATTGATCTTGTTATTTACTTAAACCAAGCACATCTTTTCACAATAAAATGATTATATTTGTAATTTCCATGCTTTGCTACACAGTAGAAGTGGTTTCTTGAGCAAAAAGTTTCCCCTGCTATCCTATCATGCACATGGTCTAGAATCTTTGAGAATTGGCAAAAGGACAAGCTCACCCCTACCCGGAATAAAAATCCCTTGCTCTACAACTAATCCGAGCAAGTATCCCTAGCATAGAACAAAAAGAAAAAGCAAAGTTTAAGAAAAAAAGAAAAGTTCAAGAAAAAAAGAAAAGTTCAAGAAAAAGAAAAAGCAAAAAAAGAAAAAAGTTATTTTATATCATTACAGCAATATTTCAAGCATTATCTCAAAAATCAAGCCAAAATACAAAAAAAGAAAAGCAAAAGAAAGAAAAAGAAAAGAAAAGAAAGCAAAAGCAAGAAAACAATAAAATCCCTTTCCCTACCCCTTTGAAAAGAAAAGAAGGGTTGATGAGCTTGAATCCTTGGAATTCTCAATTATTCGAAAACTATGAGGTAAGCCCCATAACAGGTGGTTTGTGCCCAACCCGCTTGGCCTTGGGTAACTCCTAGCGTGGTGATATGTCTATCACATTAGCGACCTTCTTTTGTATAGACCTATGTCTGCTTATGGATTAGCTAGCTCTTGATAATCCAACCTACATAGTAGTCTAGTATGGTTATATGCATCTACATCATGGTTAATGAACACTTATTTGGTTTCTTCAAATCACTTGTATCATATTATCTTGCTCAAAACTGGTAAATGAACAATGCAATTGCACACACATTTGTATTTGAGAGATTTTTGTGTATCATTATGATAAATCAAGATTGGAAATGAACTCACATATGCACATGGGATTCCTTATAAATCTAACTTTTGTCTTTAAGATACTTTGAAATATTTTTTTTGCAAATTGTTTGGAATAATTCCTTTTCTTCTTTCAAGTACAGTTGTTTAGCATAAAGACAACTATATAATAGAAAAATCAAAATTTATTTCAAAACTATACAATCAAAACATATATATATTGTCAAATTTTGCGATGATGGTATAGTTCCAAAACCAAAATTGGAATTTTATGCCTAGTGCAAGTCCTCATCTTCATATTTTCTGTTTATCAAAAATCAACCATGCAATAAAACTATCTATTTTTCTTTGATTTTCGCGATGATGGTATAAGTCTATACCTACATATTCTATGCCTAGCGCAAACCATTGTAACAATTTTTATTCCCCATTTATTTAAAAATCATGAAAACCATATGACTTAAATCATTTTGTTACACAATTATGCTTTTAAAAAACAAACACATTTTCATTATTTCATGTCATTATGTCAAACTTCAAATTTGCAACGATGGTATAATTCCTAATGAATTATCCAAAAATTTTATCACACTTAGGAATTTATGCCTAGCAAAAATCATTTTAAATTATTTCATGCATACTATTTTCATGAAAATCTGAAAAACAAACCATCATCATCATCATTTGCACCATTGCACCAAAGTCTTAAGACAGTCTCTTAAGCACTCTTTTACTTTTAACAATATTTCTATCCTGGGATTAGCTTGACGACCGAGTGAGTAGCGACTCCATGAAATGGTCTATAATAGCGACAATGTCCTTTGAAATTATTGTTAGAAGTCTCTTTTTATTTTTTATCACATTTCATCACAAACAACCAATTTGTTACATCAGATTATTTCATTTAAATTTTACAAGCATGACATTCAAAATCATAATATTTCCAATGACATAATTACATGAATCATCAAATCAATCAATCAAAACATTAAAAGCATCATACAAATACATAATACACAAGTCATATGATCAAAAATATCTCATCTATATATATCAATAGTATATATACATCATCAAAACTAGATTGGTATGCCACAATCTGTACCTCGGCATACTCAATCCTCTATCAAAAATAATAAAACTACATATCAATCTATACAATGTCGTGCAGTACTCTAGCCTCGAGAACCCCTCGAGCTCTCAGCCTCATCTCCTCCCCCGCCCTGAGGTGGACGAGGTGGCCCCATCATAGTCTGTGTAGTACTGCGAGTCCTAGTCATCGATCGAGATGAAGTCCTCGATGACCCAATCCTGATCGGATCTGCAATGTTAGCTGGCAGGGGTAGTCTATCCTCCTCTGGCACCAACTGATAGTACAATGTTTGATAGAAAGTAATTTGGGCAATAGCCCATGTCAGCTCCCCAGTGCTCGCCCCTCCACCCCATGCCCTGAGGCGTGCAATCTCGTCTCGAAGCCGTGTCACCTCAGCTCGATGTCGTGCAGCCTCCTCCTGTAGGGTCTGCACCTGTGCCTAGAGATGGATCGTCTCCGCTCGGAGAGTAGCTGTCTCACTACTCTCCCCTATGTCGACACCCTTGCCCTTATCGGGCGATGGTGGCCTCTCTCTCTGTGGAGAAGGGGGTCTCTCCTCCCTCCTCTCCCATTGCTACAACCTCTCTTGTGCCTGTGGCCTCCTCTGCTCTCTCCCACCGTGACCCTGGGCCGCCTCCATAGTCACCTGGTGCCACCTCCCTATTCGATGCACAACTACGTGTATCAGACCTTGAGCCCTCATCATCCGAGGAGGGCGGATGCCTACGTACTAGGCATCGTAGCCATCGGCTACCCCTGTGTCATCCCCATCCACTGGCTGAATGGGGGCATCATCCGAGTCCTAACTCCAGAAGCGCTGCATGTCTAGAGCCTTGCTAACTATGGTGTTATCCCGGATAGTCTAAGAAAACTCATAATCCCTGAGAGATGGGATCCCCTACTGTAGACCGAACTACCTCAAAACTCGGTCATAGCGATGGAGCTCCACCTCTCCCCTCTCCATCCTTAGCCAGCAAACTCACCTGACATGAGCTAACTCCTGTCCATCCTCGACCCACCCTGGGTGCTCTCTCCATGGCCTCCAGGTGATCTGGTCTAGGACAAGGTCATCCAGTAGTCTCCGGGACATCGGCAGATCAATCCGCCACTGTGACCCTCTTCGGAGCCACCAATAGAAAACTTGGGGCCTCTCCTCGTCAATCCCTATCAGAGGAAGCCCTACCGGCCTTCGCACTATAATGTGCTCCCAGCACCAAACCTGTAGGAGCGATGTCATCACCAGACATCGACCGCCCTTGTACACGACCCCATGCAGGATCCTGTACAATCGACATAGCACAAAGCTACCCCAAGAAAACCTATAGCCATGGTCTCGCATGTCGTAGATCACATCTGCTAGCATCCATGGTACCCTGCACCCACTCTGGTGGCACAACAAAAGTCCACCAACCACTCCGGCTAAAACCTGTGTGAGTCTAGATGCCCCAGGCATCTGACGCAACGCCTCGATGTTCACTTTGCCCTTCTCTAGGGCGAAGCTCGGGTCACCACACAATCGCCCCATAGCATGGCCCTGATTGGTCATAGGAGTGATCAACCATCCTTGTATGGGGATCCTCAGAATCCTCCATACATCCTCCAATGTGGGAGTCATCTCCCCTGTCGGTAGCCAAAAATAGGAAGAACCTGGATACCACCTCTCTACTAGGGCTATCAGTAGCCCCATGTCTGTAGACACTTGTGGCATCTCTGCCACATGCTGTAAGCCAACCTGTGCTAGCTGATCCCGCTCTACCTCTGTAAGAGCGGCCAAGTCATCTCTCAAACCTCCATATTTCCATTCTCTACTCTTTAGTAATCCTCTCTGCAACATAAACAACAAAACAATAAACAATCATTAATAAACAACTCAAGTGATTAAAAATGCAAGTTAAAAATAAGTTCAATTTAATCAATTGATGATATCGTCCACTATTGGACGATATCGTCCCAAATTTGAGCAAATTCGTCTCCAATTTTGCAAGCCGAAATCGTCCCTAATTTGACGAAATCGTCCCCCTTTCGTCGATTTCGCCCTTAGACGAAATTGGAGAAATTGAGACGATTTCGTCCCGACGACATCGATGGCCCAAAAATGGCCGTGATGCTCAAAAATTAATTAAAATTCACCTAAAAAGCATGTAAAATCAAATTAAAGCATTCTAAACTAAGTTTAGACTCTTACCCGTAGCCCATGTCGGACCTCTGTTGATCTGTGCGTCGTCTCCACCATTTTTGCTTCTAGAGCTCTAAAACCAATAAAAATGAATAGTAAAAATGAATTAGGGTTTTACCCTATTTTTCTTAATTTTATTCAAAAATAATTCAAAAATAATTTTGCTTTTTCGCGTTTTTACCTCAAACGTTCGATTTGGGTAAAAACACGGAGGGGGCACCATAGTAAGCTATCGTACGATTCGACCAAGAATCGTCGCCTAAAAATGGGAATAATTTTTGCTTTCTCGTAGATCGAGAAGAACTCATCTTTAACGCATTTTCTTTGGAAAATTCGCTAAAGAGGGGGCAAAATGTAGCACCCTAAAATTGGCGCAGTGAAACCTGTAATAATTACATTCACTATAGTAAATAATTTAAATTCAAATTTTAACCTCCCAAACCACCCGTTAACCGTCGAGTAATCCGTTTCCCCCTTTTTCGTGCCATTTTTAGAGGTTGTTTTGACCGTTTGACGATATCATCGCCGATCAGACGATATCGCCCCAGATCTGACAATTTCGTCTGGACTAGGACGTCCAGACGATCTTGTCCCAAAACTGATTTTGCACAATTAGCTTATGTTCCAACGGGCCTCTAATCCGGGCAGAAGCGTGTCTGCACCGTTAGAGACCCTCCCCCATTGGAGATCTCCCAAATAGGGATGATCTCCAACCTCCTAACCTCCCTCCTAAGCCTATTTAATCCTAAGCCCTCCCCTTAGCACCCCCCTAGCTGAAATTCCCTGTAACTTGACTTCATACATGTTAAAACATCCTAAGTTTCCATTTGCATTAGTTCTATATCAATTTTGTTACAGGTACCATATTGTTTTTCAGTCGGAGCAAGCATACATCGTCACCGACGAACCTGTTCAGATCGGAGGTGATCCTATCAAATCAGAGATGATTTCGTACCAATGCGAGATGATTTCGACTGCGGTCAACATTGGGGGCAATCGGTGCCCGAAGTTTGCATTCTCCTTCTCTTTTCTCTGTTGTTTTATGCTGTAATTAGCAATTTTATTCAGTATTTTATGCTATTCTGCATTTTGGAGTTCACCCATCTAGATTAAATGCATAATTAAGCCATAATTGTGATCAAATTAGCATAATTCATTCATGTTTCTATTCTCAAATTTTAGTTTGATATTACTTAGCTGTCATTTTACACTATTTCCCTATGTTAGGATAGTTGCATTTTCTGTATTTTGCACCTATTTCTCTATTTGCAGGTCTCTGACGAATTCGTCAGATCTCAGATGATCTTGTCTGATCTCAGATGATCCTGTCAAATCAGAGGTGATCCTGACTGCTTCAAGAATCAGAATCTTCATCAAACATCCGGATCAGGTATTCTTCTTTTATATTCTATAATTTCTCTGTTTTCTGTCTTTAATTATGTTTTTTGTATTCATTTAATTTGCATTTGCATATAGAATAGCTTAGATGCATTTTGGCCAAACCTAGGATTTGAATGCTTAAGGATAAAATGAACACATAAAACACATTCCCAACCTAGGCGTGGAAACTGCCATTAAATGTTTCCTGGTGAACCCACCATCCATCAAAAAATCACCAATATACACCTCCCTTGAGAGGCGGGACCTTCACAAGGCCTCTCAGTCCGAGGTACCGTGCCATCCTTTTCACATCCCCCTTCCGGGCACGGATCCTATAGCCTGAAGGTAAGGGTGTGAAAAATTTGGAGCGATACATAGTGAGATAGAGTATTGTATGCATGGATATTGCTATATGTTTTATGATGTGGTTTATGGATATTATGACTTGTTTTCGTGGATGCAAATGTTATTGTTAAATGCATGTTTTAACTTTGTTTAATTGTATGCATCTAACTATGTGTGGATGGTATAAATGAACTTGTATGCTCTAATCACTTAAAACATACGGAATGCATATGACATTGACAATCTTAATGGGTGATACCACAAAAAGTTTAAAAATAATCATGAATTTAAATAATCACTTCTATCATAAGAATTGATTAAGTATTCATATATGAGATGTAATGGTGTGTAATGTATTTTCTTAATAATTTTCTATAAATTAAAATATATAAAGTAGTCAGTGGTCGTCTATATACTATTTCTAATATATATGCGGTATCTGTCCTACTATGTTGATACCCCCTAATTTATAGAATCTTATAAAGAATATGATGGTGTGAATGATGTTATGATTTGTTGCTATGTAAATTTTTTTGGGGCTTTTCAGAGATTCAAACACTCTAGTTCCCCTATCAATAGCTGTCTACTTACCACTTAGAATTTTGAAAAGTAATGCTTTTACCATGGACCTGGTTTTTCATGATCTCTGTGTGTGCATGTGATTGTATATTTTGAGTTAGAACTCAAGCATTTCCTCCGATGTCAGGCGGGATTCTTTCAGCCCATTGCTAAGATCAGGGATTCTCAAGTGTTCATCTCATCCTTATGTTGGACTTAGTTGGACTATACCACTAGGCAATATTTGGTTACCTAAGCTAGCTCATCCACATTCAAACATTGGTCTACACAAATGCATGAAGCAATTGTAATAGACATATCATCATGCATAAGGATTTCTCCTTCCAGTTTTGTACAATGCTGAGAATTCCGGGGATTCAAGCTTTATTCCCTTCTTTTTGGCTTCTTTTTGGCTTTGGATTTTTGCTCATATGTAGTGATGAAAATCACTGTTTATTTTTGATTGATTTTTTTCTTTGAGCGAGGATTTTTTTGTAGTGATGATAATCATTGTTTATTTTGCTCATTCTGAGTGATGAAAATCATTGTTTATTTTTGTTTGATTTTTTCTTGAGCTTGCTTTTTTTGTATTTTGAATATATGATTTGTGTATCGGATTTTTGCTTTGAAATCTGGACTGTATGCTTGGCCTTTTGAATATGTACTTTGCTTTGGGATTTTGCTTGTTTTGATTTAAGCAAGGGATTTTGATAGGGTAAAGCTTGTCCTTTTGCCAATTCTCAGCACCTTTAAACCGGTTGCACAGGGGGATAAGCAAGGATAATCCTTTTCGCTTAAGGTAACCTAGACCACTTTGCAACTTTCATCTTTTCCTTGTACCAGCTAGGATTTTAGTGTTTCAATTAGTGACGAGATCTTGAATATCCAAGGCTTTATCATAGCTAGGCCTTATTTTCTACTAATCAAAGTTGTTTTCCTCAAAATTTGATAAGATTACTAGATTTGGTTGACTAACCGAAAAGCCTTAGTATATTATGTATAGCAACAAATAATGGTTGTGTTGAAAAACACAATTACACACATGTGGATGGATATGAATGACTTGTGCGACAAACTGTGGTATCACTTTTAAGACTCTCATGACATATCTTGTAATGTATGTGAAAATGCAATGCAATGATGTGGATGCAAAATGTGAAGTGCAATTGTTTTTGTATTTTTTATTTTATGTTGTTTTTGTATTTTTGATTAATTTGACCAAAGGGCTAATGATGCCTTTGGGGCTTTTGTTATTGATTTTGACCAAGCGGTATGAATTACCCTTGGAGCCTTTTTATTTGATTTTTGACCAAGCGGTATGAATTACCCTTGGAGCCTTTTGAATTGATTTTTGACCAAGCGGTGTGAATTACCCTTGGAGCCTTTGATTTGATTGTTTGACCAAGTGGTATGAATTACCCTTGGAGCCTTTGATTGTATTGTTTGACAATTTTATGCTTTTATGATTTGTTTGTGTTTTTGAATATTTGAATGTTTTTATTTTTGATTTTTTTTTTTTATGACATATTTGATTTTTTGTGTTTTACTTTGATTTTTTTTTTTTTATGTTTTTTTTTTTTTTTTTTTGTATTTTTGACATATTTGAATGTTTTTTGTTTTTGACATATTTGAATGTTTTTGTGTTTTATGAAATATTTGAATGTTTTTGTTTTTATGAAATATTTGAATGTTTTTGTGTTTTTATGTGTAAAATGCCTTTAAGTGAATGATATTGAGAGGTTCAGGCTCTTCAACACCATCTAATGATATAAGGCGATATGCTCCAGGCCCAACTCTCTATGAAATCATGTATGGACCTATCCAGTTTACCGTGAACTTATCTTGCAGATGCGATGGTAGATTTGAATTCTGTTGGTTTTCTTTGAGCACTAGATCTCCAACCTTGAATTCCCTTAGGTGGACTTTACTATTGTAAGCTCGTGCAAGGTGATCTTGGTAAACATGGAGATGCTCTAAAGCATTGACTCGGTGTTCATCAAGAAGCATCAATTGATCAAGGTGGCCTTGTCACGTAGCTTCATCATCTATGAAGTCTTTTAATGCTATGCATAGAGTCAGGATTTCCAACTCTAGAGGCATGATGGCTTTAGTGCCATATACTAGTGAAAATGGTGTTGCCCCAGTGGGCATCCGTATACTAGTCCTGTATGCCCATAGTGCAAGAGGCAATTGCATGTGCCAATCCTTGTGATTTTCTTGCACTGTCTTCCTCAAAATGGAGACTATTATTTTGTTTGAGGCTTCTGCTTGCCCGTTTGCTTGTGGATAATAAGGCATTGAAAAAATATGCTGAATATGATATTTTTTCATTAAAGCATGCACATTTTTGTTCTTAAAATATGGCCCATTATCCGATATTACCTTAGAAGGGACCCCAAAATGACTTATGATATTGTGGAGTATAAACTCCGCAATCCTTGGTCCAGTTGTTGATGTTAAGGGGATCGCTTCTACCCATTTAGTGAAGTATTCTATGGCCGTTATGATGAATGTGTGTCAGCCTGAGGATGGGGGTGAGATCTTCCCAATCAAGTCTAGTCCCCATTGCAAGAATGGCCATGCTGCCTGGATGGGCTGCAAAGCTTGCGATGGTAAGTGCGTTAGATTTGCATGATGCTGGCACTTACTACATTTCTTGACATACTCATAGTAGTCCTTTTCCATTGTGGGCCAATAGTAACCCATTCTCAAGATGCGCTTAACGATGGCCATGCCACTGAAATGGCCTCCACATGTTCCATCGTGAGCTTGTGAAACTACCCAAGATGTTTCCTGGGGCTCAAGACAATGGAGCAATACTCCATCATATCCTCGTCTGTAGAGGATTTCTCCTAGAAAAATGTATCTTGTTGCTCTCTATTTAAATGTTCACCTTTCAGTATATGACAAACCTTGAGGTATTATTCCAAGCTTTAGGAAGTCCCATAGTTGGGAAAGCCAATCCTGATAGGCCACAACCTCTATAGAATAGACAGCTTGCTCTTCCTGCATTTTTGAGGTAGTGAACATGGATTGAGGAACAACTCTATGGTATATGGTCGCACCACACTCTATGGGTCCTTGGGAGATCAACGACCCCCAAGGTGTTATTTGTAAGAAACCTTTGGCTGCGAAGGACCAATCCTGATTTGGTTCGATGTTGATCATGTTGACTGATTCTTGATTGTCAAAAGCTTCACGATGTATTGTTGAGTGTGAAAGCACTTTCACATGAATGGTTGTAAAATCAGTAGATGGATTCTGAGGGATTAAGGATCCCAAAGAGGCCATAGTGTCTGCAAATCTATTCGACGTACGAGGGATTGCCTCGATGTCATACCATTCCAACCGGGCTAAGTAATTGTCAACAAGTTCCTTGTAAGTCTTCAGGAGTGGGCACCTACATTGGAAGAGTCCTTTGACCTGGTTTACTATGAGCAAGGAGTCACCAAAGATATTCAATATTTTAATGCCCATTGCTATGGCTTTTTGGAGTCCCAGGATCAATGCTTCATATTCTGTATTGTTGTTTGTGCATGGGAAGTCTAGTTTGAATGATAAGGGTAATGGAGCACCCTGTGGTGTGATAAAGACAATCCCTACTCCGCCTCCTTGTTCACACTTTGAACCATCGAAGAACAATGACATGTATTTTTCTCTCTTAGGTTCTTCGAGTTCTGGTGGATCTGATAATGCAAAGACCGCATCATCAGGCAACTCTATGGTGAGAGGCTTGTTATCCTGAAGAGGCACCTCTGCTAATTGATCTGCTATGACTTGTCCCTTGATGGAATTTTGGCTTATGAACTCTAGATCAAATTCTATCAATAGCATGATCCACTTTGTGGTACGTGTATTGTGATACGTCTTGCTCATCATGTACTGCAAAGGATTTTGTTTTGATATGACGTAGGTCGTATGGCTCAACATGTAGTGTCACAACTTTCGAGTTGCAAAGACCACTTCTAAACACAATTTTTTGACATACGCATATCCTAGCTCATAGCTCACCAAGGTGCGACTAATGTAATATATGGCTTGCTCTTTGTCTTGTGCATTCTTTTGGGCTAACATGGTGCCCAATGCAAAATTAGTAGCCAATATATATAGTAAAAATGGTATGTCTGGCCTTGGTGGAGCCAATACTGGTGGCGTTGCCAGATAAGTTTTGATCTCTACAAAGGCTTGATGGCATTCTTCATCCCAATGAAAGGGGACTTCCTTGCATAGCAACCTATTCATAGGTCTACATTTGTCTGATAATTGTGCGATGAATATTTTGATGGATGCTATCTTGCCTTGTAGGCTCCTCAACTCCCTAATGTTGGTAGGGGTGGCCATTTCCAGTATAGCCTTTACCTTTGTAGGATCTACTTTGATGCCTCTCTTGGATACGATGAATCCCAAAAGATTGCCAGAAGTTACGCCAAATACGCACTTCTTAGGATTCAATCGGACATTGTGTTCTATGAGGTGATCGAAGACTTGTCTAAGGACTTCGGCATGCTCTTGCCACAATAGGGACTTGGCTAGTAAGTCATCCATGTAATCTTCCAAGATCTTATGCATATAGTCATGGAATATGTATGTCATGGCCCGTTGATATGTGGCACCAGTATTTTTGAGACCGAATGGCATCACTTTGTAATAGAATGTTCCCCATGGAGTAATGAAAGCAGTTTTATGTTGATCTTCGGGCTTAATCTAGATTTGGTTGTATCCAAAAAAACCATCCATTAAGGAGAGCATTTCATGACCTGCGGTTGCATCTACAAGAGCATCTATGTTTGGAAATGGGAATGAATCCTTTGGTGTTGCCCTATTTAAATCTCTAAAATCCGTGCAGATACGGACTCTTCCATCAGGTTTCCCTATGGGTACCATGTTTGACACCCACTCAGGGTAGTCGATAGGAACTATGAATACTACATCCAATAGTTTTTGCAATTCATTCTTTACCATCAAAGTGATGGTTGGATGCATTTTCCTTAGTTTTTGCTTGATTGGCTTCTTCATGGGATCCAATGAAAGGTTGTGAATGACTAACTTTGGATCTATCCCTGGCATGTCTTTGTAAGTCCAAGAAAAAATATTTGGCCTCTCCTTGAGGAGAGGAATCAAGATGGCTTGTTCCTGTGGAGATAGACTTTCTCCGAACTTGACTTTCCTTGGTTGGGTAGGATCATCACTGATGTCCACCTCGAAAGTTGCTTCTATAGCCATATGTGATCCATCCTCTAGCTGATGAGGCGTGGGTATCAAATGAATGTCATCAACAGGATTCATAGGACCTACTGACTCAGGTTCCAAACCAACATGGAAGATGTCATACGCACAACCTGATGCAAAATGGAATGGTTGTAACATCTCTTCATTGGGGAAGAGGTCATCTGGCTCTATGGGTGAACTAGCATGATCCCAATCAATAGCATCTATATCAAGATGCAATTATTTGGTAGGATCTACTAGATTATGAAGTGGAGTGGTCAAATCAATGGAGATCATGTTGATGGATGGGATGAAATCTCCAGGACCACATGGGTGCAATCTTGTCTCAGGGGTTTCCCTTCCATACTCATGATGAGGTTCTGGAGGAATGGGAATTTCTAGATCTAGCCCATGAGTAGGGTGGACAATAGGATCATTGGGCTCTAACTACTCTCTGAATGTAGGCGGAGGGGGATTAACCATCCGATGAATGGTAGCTAGGTCAATAGGTCTCCCCAAAAATTAGAGTTGAGGGTCTATGGCATGAAGTGCCACCTCTCTCTCTACTAGCTCATTGACTTGCCGCAAGTGGTGAGGTCCAAGATAAGCCATCTCGGTCTCATCCTCAAAGTCATCATCACTTATCCAAAAACCATTAGCATTGGTATGTGGACCTAAGACAAGGGGCTCATGTCTTGGCCCTAAGTAGGTCATCTCTATTTCATCTTCATATTCTTCATCACTTATGAAGAATCCATTTGCATTTGTCTCTTGCCCCAAAGTCAAGGGTTGATGGCTTAAGCCTAAGTAAGCTCTTTCTATTGAGTCTTCTGATTCATAGTCACTTTCATCCGATGTATATTCAATCTCATCAGTGGATGGACCATGTGAACCTTTGTAAATAGTGAGGCCCTTGATAGGCTAAGCCAAGTTGTACCTCATCATCACTTGCTTCATATCCATTCTCCTCATCCCATGAGTTGTACCCTATTGGGGTGGAATCAATTGAGGTGTTTGGATGATAAGTTTTTGGAGGCGGTATGTTTACCGTGGCCACTTGTCTATTGCTCAAATTTTCTATTCTCAGGGGGTGATAAGGAATGAAATCAATGTCTTCTCCCAACCCTATGCTTAATCTTTCCAATGCCACTACAAGCGAGTCATCTCGACCTCCGCTATAATAGCCTAAGCCAAATATATCGAAAGGAAGCTGATATAGTGGCTCGTAAGGCCTCCTGCACCCCTGCTCATATACGCCAAGGCCATAGCCATGCCAATGGCAATGCTCAAAGTAGCTTAGAGAAAACTTAGGATTAGAGAGGTAATGAACATTGACTATGAATAATTCATCACCATCTCCTTCTATATCTGAAGACTTATGAGTGCAGTCCAGGCTGGCATAGACAAAATTAGTTTGATTGGGAGGGATTCCAAGTGGAACCACTATTCCTACTGGTGGCCTCAAGTCTTTAGGCCTCCCTATATCCTGTGTAGACTCAATGATAGGCATAAAGGTGATGTTCTGCACAAGGTATTCCCCTATGCCTATACTTGCCAAGTGTATTGATGCATGCGATGTGGATGACCCCACGGATGATATTGGTGAAGCAGGGTGATAATCACTATCTTCATCTTGATCTTGAGGATCTTCCTCTTCCATAGGACTTGGCATTTTAGCAATGGCTATAGTTGGCACTTCTTTGGGCCTCTCTTCCTTAACTAAGGGGGCCTTTAGCTTCTGATTGTCTTTTGGTTTTGACGTTGATGGTACTTTAGAAGCATTGACTATCTTGAGTGCACCAGGAGGTGTTGAAGTGCATGGGTCTTTTCTTACCCCTTTATCTTTGTTATCCACTTGTGTGGTTGGGGATGAAGGTGCCACGTATAGGTGAGTAGAAGGGATCATGAATTCTCCTAGAATATCCACCTGATTAACATATTTAAAAGGCTCTTCATCGGCCAGAACCACATAGACTTTGCTTTCGTGCACATACTTGACACACTGGTGCAAGATCAAAGGCACACACTTCATGGCCCTTATCCAAGGGTACCCTAAGAGGATGTTGTACTGCATAGCACCTTCCAAGACATGAAACATCATGGGGATGGTCTTGTGCCCCACCTTGATGGGTAGGACTATCGTTCCCATAGTATTGCATAAAGCATCATTAAAATCTCTCAATGTGTAAGTTCCTAGAATGATATTGGTCTTGGGTATCTTGAGGTGCTCTATTGTAGTTGTTGTGATGATGTTTATCGATGAACCTGTATCGACCAAAACCCTCTTGAACGGTAAGTTATTGATGGCCGCTACAATGTTTAGCGGAGGGTCTGGTAAGGTAGCAGAAACTGTCTTAATCTCATGATCATAGAATCGGATTACAGGTTCCTGGAATTCTTGCACTTGTCCCACAAAGTGAGTGAATGCATTCGCATCTTGTGGTTGAAGCTCAATTGTTCTTAAAATCTCCATTAGAGTCTCCCTATGCTTTGGGGACTATTGTATGAGCTCATATATGGATAACTTAGCTGGAGTTATTTGTAGGTTTTGCTCCAATCTACTCCGAATAGTTACCATAGGTCTCATTGGTGGACCTGGAAGGTTGTCTTGCCTTTGCCTAGGAGTGGTTGGGATGTTCATGGGAGCTATAGGTAGTTGCGGTTGACCATACTACCTAGTCCTTGTTGCTATGTTAATGATCTCAACCATCCCAATGCATCCATGGGTAGGTATGTCAGCTTGAACATGATTGACTTGGGCCCCTTGCTCTCGAGGGGCTTCATGATTGGGCAATGGGTTTCTGTATATGCCCATGTCTCTATTATCGGGAGCTAGTGGGTTGTCAACTTTGAGCTCTCCTACCTCAATCATGTTTTGCACTTGATGCTTAAACCCGATGCAAGCCTCAATGTCATGCCTCGATATCCTGTGATAAGGAAAAAATTGATCTTCCCTATATCCTTTTGGCTTAGGATGGTTGGGATCTACAAGAGGTATATCAAGAAATCTGATCCTCCTGGCCTCGCTCAACTGATTAAATATTGATTGCATTGATTATGTTAGAGGCATGAAATAATGAGGTGGCTTGCATTCTCGATTTCTTCCTTGATTGTTCTTTTGGTCATAGTTGGTTGGTGGGGGATGTGCTTGATAGTTCTATGGTTGTTGTGCACCCCCATCCTTGGGTGTAGCCAATACGACTTGATTGACTGGAGTAGGGTTACTCTACTTCTACTTGTACTTATCATTCTTACCATTCTTGTTCCACTCCTTTTTGTTTTAGAGCTTAATGGTTCCCTCATCTAATTTTATCTCTTCGATGAGCTTGGCATGTGCCAAAGCTTCCTCAAATGAAGGATACTATTGGAGTTGTAGCAAGAGGGAGATATGTTTAGAACAAATTTTGGTAAACATACGAATGATCTCTTCTGTGGGAATGGAGAATGATAATTTTGCCATGATTTTTCTCCATCTATTCCCATAATCCATTACTGGCTCATCATCATACTATTTCAAGTTCGCCAGGTCTGAAAGGTTCACCTTCTTCTTAGCACCAAAGGAGAAACACTTCAAGAATGCATTTACTAGTTGTTCAAAGTTGGTTATGCTATGCTTAGGTAGTTGGTTGAACCATTGAGTGGCAGCACCTAAAAATGTCATTATGAATGTTCTTAGCATGAGAGCATCATTGTCTTCAAGATGAAAATAAGCGTTGATAAAATTGGTGACATGCTCTTGTGCATCCTCTTCACCTTTAAACTTCTCTAACCTAGGCATCTCAAAGTGCTTAGGATATGGAGGGCTAGGGATTGATGGGCACAATGGTTGATTGTGTATCTTGCTCAATGTTGGTGAGTTCCCAGCTACCTCTTGTTTCTCAAAGGTTTTCATCTTTTTAGCAAGCTCTTGAAATACCTTTGATGCATGGATTTCCTCCTCGTGCAAGCCTATTCACATTGGCAATGGAGGTAACTCTCTATCCATTTGATTTGTTCCATTTTCCTCCCTCCTACGAGGGGACTCAAGATTGTGATCTTGGTTTGTTATGTTTGCCCTCCCCCATTAGTTGGATTTTATTCATGATTTGGTGGGGGGTTTCATTGTGGGCTATCTTTTCTAGTGCACCTTTCCTTAGGTGAGTCAGTGTGTCTTGTTCTTTGGTGGTCACCACCATTTATCTATAAATTGTTAAGAGCTAGCTGCTCAGATTGCTCTCTTAAATATTGCTCATGTTGGTGCAAGAGTCTTTCTCTTTGTTTCTCTTGTTCAAGAGCTTCCACTAACTCTCACTCTTTGTGTAATGCATTTTCTAACCACCTCATTCGATCAGTTTGTGTTGTTGTAGAAGACTCATGTTTATCTGACTCTGTTCTTGTGGTCTTGACTCGTAGATTCCTTGAGGGGGTTTCTGTTGTATCTGTACTCTTGCTAGTTAATGTGACTTGTTTAGTGTACTATTGAATATCCCTATGATCAGACTCCATGCATCTTCTATGGGGTCACTCTAAGGTACCCCCAGACTAGGAGGTATGTTTAGAAGTCATAGTTCATGAGATTCCAGATGCAGAGTTCTCAGTAGCTATAGTTCTTTGGGTTGGTTGAGTAGGAAATCAATCCAACCTGTCTAGTTGTCTTGTTCTCCATGGCTGGTCCTATGGGGTGCCATTTACTCCTATGAGGTCATAGTCTATGGGAATATTTCCTTTTGTGTGAAGGGTTTCTTCTATATGATTCCCATGACTAGATGTAGCTCTAGTTTCCTACCCTTCAATGGGCAGACCTATTTCATATGTTTCTTGTGAGTCTTGAGGTGTTGCAATTCTTGTTTGCCTTCTTGATGAAGAGGGCTTTGTGGTGACATGTTTTCTCCATGTGGATGGAGATGTGGTAGTCTCATCATCCCTATGTGAAGAATGAGTCTTAGAACCTTCTTTATGTCCATGTGAGGAGGAAGCCCTTGAAGTTTCCTCATGTCTTTGAGATGTTTTTATGTGTTTAGAGGAGGCCCTTGAGGTCTCCTCATGTCTCCTTGATGAGGATGGTTGTGAAGCCTCTTTTTGTTTATGTGACTTTGTTCCATGATGTGGTTCCTTACTTGGGGTTTCTCGAGGAGATCCCCCAAGAGTTGAGTTCTCACCCCTTAGGCTCATGGAGCTACGTCTCACGGTCTTATGGGTAGGTCATTCAACATTACTATGACTCCACCTATGGGTATGAATTGCTTCTATCTCTCCCTCGACATCAGAACGAGGGTGTTTACTTCTTGTTTTGACCATGTTGTTTTATGACTTGATCTTTTGAGTTTGCAATTTAGGAATGACCACACAATTCCAAACAAATGTTTATCTTGATTACCAATTTGAGTGTGCCCTAAACTATTTGATGTGTTTTGATGTGTTGTTCTCTTGATTTCTTTGCTCTTGTTCTTGGATTAAGAATGAGAAGACTCATCCATAGTGACAATCAAGTACACCCATGCCAAACATGATTTTCTCAAAATAAGCTAGGGTACACCGCTGAAGACCCAATGGGGGGTTCGCCTAGCTCCTCCACTCTGAACCAATGATTGTTCCAATAGTGGGAGATAGTTTGAACACAAGTAACTTAGTGTCACTATAAGTAAGTTTCCCAATCCATTTCTAGGAAGCTCTAGGGGGTAAACCAATGGAAGGAGATGAATTCCAATGTCACTGGACTGAATTGAAGGTTGGTGATGAAATCCAACTCTCCAATGTTTAAATGAGATGTGCGTGTGTGGTGTTCATTTTAAGCTTGCGTAACATAAAGTGCATCATATAGCAGCAATGAGTCTTTCCTATATGCCTAAGTGCAAAAATATATTTCAATATTCAGAAAGATGCATGAACTACTATGATTTGTATGAGCACACTTTATCTCGTGCAACTATGGCCTCTAGAAGGGCCTCAAAGCAAGCAAACAACATACAATGTCTAGCACGTTGGATTCTAGGGTAAACTTTTTAGGCATAAGCCGTTGTTCCTAGCAATGCCTAGTGGAAAATTTAAAAGAAGATCTAAGATATACGAAATGCTTAATTCTTTCTTCTTTATTCTTTCAATTTCCAAACATAAATGTGCTTTAAGTTCTCTATTTTGAACACACAGAAGTAGACAAAAAGCTATAAAATATCAGAGAAGCTATACCAACCTTTGATCCATCTCAGAGAGTCGATGTTTTGACCTCTGCTACACTCCAGTCCTAGCCATTGTTGACCAGAGCGGCTGGTTCTTGGTCGCTGTAGCTCAAAGCGACTAATTTATGGCCATTGTAGCTCAAAGCAGCTAGTTTTTGGCCATTGTAGCTCAGAGCGGCTAGACCTGCACATAAAATTAAGTTAGTATTCTAGCAAAAAATGAAAAATTAGTGGTCGTCCCACCGTGATCGCCATCTGTAGCGACCCCGAGAACGCGCGCATCGGTCCCTTTTCTAAAAGAACCCTACTTGCAATGCTTATTTAAAATACCAAAGATGAAATGGAAAGACAAGAGGAAAAAAAAGCATATAACACGAAATAACAAAATATGGATCTCTTTATTGATATTGAAGCTCGGTTACATGTCGGTCCCTCTTAGGGATACCCATTTTGATACTATAAATTACAAGTGGGCAAGGAGTGCCCCTTCCACGAAGAGGTGGTGCGCTTATAAAAGCTTCTTGATTCCACACACGAAAATGTATGAGGGCTTACAGATGCCTCCTTCTCCAGGTCTATCTCCTAGAGGGATCCCTTTTGCTCTCGTATGTTGTAATCTTCATCCGATGTACCTGTGGCCCTGCAAGCAATGAAACAACAACACACTTTTAGGTGTCCGAGATTGCCTCCCCGGATGAGGTTGTTAGTAATCAAATAATGTAACAAAAATATGATAAAACAATACCATGGAATCAAGTAAATCTATGCTAATGATATAAGAAAACAAGATAAAATATGCTATGTCTATCTAAGCCAAGCCTACGGGCCACTGTCCAAGACAACGATCGCTAAAGAAAACCTTGCTCTCCTTGCCCCAAAGCTATGGGTCAAAGACTATGATCTGATGTTGAAGAAAGTAGGTGTTATGCCCTTTGATTTGTCAAAGCTCCACCACACACGTGATCTCAAAGAGAACTCTCTCTGAAAATGATCTCCTGTATGTGATTCGGGTCTCTATTCTTTGTATGATAAAATATTAAAGGATCTCTGGATATGATAAGGCTCTCTTGGTGCTCTTAGGCTTGCACCTTTTATAGTGTGAAACCCTAGGTCTATGTCCAAGCCCTAGAAATGAATTTCTCATGCGTAGTGCAAGTTAGCATGAGAAGCTCTTGTCCATTGTCTATATTTGAAGGCCAGTTAACTAAAATCTAACTGCCCACTTGAGTCTTCTATGCGAACTGGTCATTAGCATGAGAAGCTTTTGTCCTTTGTTTATGCTTGGAGGTCAGTTAACTTAAGTCTAAATGCAAACTCAAGTCTCCTATGTGAACTGGTCATGAAAAGGAATGCAAAGTCACTCCCGCTCACCTTTATTGCATGTAGACTACCACTTCCACCCGAGATTGGGCCTATTTGTTGGAAAACCACTTCTTATGGCTTAGCCGCTGTCATCTATAGTGGCTATGATCTGGCCATTATCATCTATAGTGGCTAGGTCTGGCCGCTCTAGGCTTGAGCGGCTAGGATCTGGTCGCTCTTGGCTTGAGCGGCCAAGCTTGGATGGCTTGAAAAGGCCCCAAATGAGTGGTGAGAACCACTATTGATGCTTGGAAAGTCCAATATTATGTCTTATGATCTTATGAGTGTGTCTATGTAAGTAGCTCCCCTAAGCATGACATGATTTAGGTGTCTACAATAAATTGCATTCGTCTTATGAATCATTGCCAAAAACTATCATATGATTACCCTTTGTTGGGGTAAAAAGCAAATATGACAATTAAAGCCATTCAACGATCCATCAATTGGAACAATTTTAGCAAAAAATGCAATCCAACCATAGTTGGACACGTGAAATATTTACAAATTTAAGCCTTCCATCCTATTGGAAGTAACGATTCTAGGGTGCACATCTATTTGTAGTATTGGGGTATCTAATGTTGATAAGATCAATGATCATCATTCAATCTACAACATGGATTTAGGTGCTCTATTTTTTCCCAATGGTGTGTTTTCCCACAATCATCCCAAAAGGGGTATTTTTAGACACCTAAAATACATCATGTTTAGAAAAATACTCATATGGGTATCCTTTGCAGACCATATGAATGATCTTAGACCTTTCCAAGAGCTAGAAGTGGTTTTAACCACTCATTTGGGGTAAATTTGTCCTATGTAATCTCAACCACTAATCATAAGAGTTTCCTCTAGCCTAGCCATTGATGATTAGAGTGGATACGAGCTAGTTGCCCTGAGTGAGAGTGATTAGCCCTTAAAAAGTCTTGGCATCCTAGGCCAAGCTAAAAATTAGTTGCAACAACTTTGGCAATGGTTTTTGAAGTGGTTTAGTCTTGGAAGCATCTATAATCTTCCTCATAATTGTTGTAACCTCTCAAATATTGTTATTGGCTTCTTAATGAAGCTAGATCAAGGAATTGAGAGGGCTATAAGACCCCCTTCCAAATTGGAGAGGGAAAAAGAGATTGAACCTTGGATTTTATGTAGTGAAGCTCTACCGAAATGGATAGTGAAGTGACAACCCCTTGAGGAGAGTCAAATTGTTGGCCAATTGTAGAGTGACAAGCATGAAAACATCAATGGAAATACTGAAGGACTGACAAGCATAGATCTCAAATTCAATCCAATCGAACATGAATCCTAACAAATTCAACCACCAATCCATATTGGGACAAGTAGGTGACGGTTTAACATCAATTAAATTGGATAATTATGCATTGTAGACCCAGATACAAGAGTTAGAAAACTTAGTTCACCACCATTATCTTCAATAGCGACCCGTAGGTGAAGCTGCCAACTTCATCAGCAGCTAGTAGAGCCAGCTACTCTGAGTGACAGTGGCTAGGATTTGATGCACCATTTTCTTAGTTTCTAGATTAGATTTTTTTTCAGTCTTGCTTTATTAGCTTATATTAGTGTAGATATATTATTTGTAGTATATTTGAATGGTTTATTAGCTAGATTTAAGATAGATTTGACTAGGTTTATTCATATTTTCTAGTTGCCATTAATCTCCTTAGATTAGCTTAATTTCTTATTTTCTTTACAAGTTTCATAGTAGATCAATATATTAACTTATTTATAAGCATATTTCACGTTGATTTAGCATTATTTTATACATATTTACTTACCTTTGCATATTTTCATGATTTATTTCAAGATTTATCATATTTTATGCAAATATTCAATAAGAGCCTCATCATGAGAGGCTTCATATGCTTCTAATAGTGTTATGTTGTTTCTTGAACGTAAATTATAGGTTATTGAAAATTTCAAGGCATCTCTGGTATCAAATTCCCCCAAGAAAGTGAGAAGAAGGCATTCTTAAGCCTTGAGAAGTTTGTGTCAACTCTAAAAATCCGATGGATTGTACCACCCCCATTTAGGGGCCTTCATATTTGTAATCATTGTATCAAACATTTTGGTATCCCTAAGAGGGACCTATTTGTAATCAAATTTTAATATGAATTAATGAAAAGAGACCCTATATTTTGTTAATTCATTGTCTTTCATGCTTTCATGATTTTATGCTTGATATAATGATGCAAATAGCTTAGGTGTATAATTTTAGGATCGTACGCTTTACTATGTGACATGGATCATGATGAATGAATGGTTACAATGTAATTGTGATGGGCGGCTAAGATTTATTTACATATATAAATATATATTTATTAAATATATATAATATTTATATATATAAATAAATACATGCATACATACATATATACATATATATAATGAATTTTTATGATTTGAGGATGCAGATGGTTGATAAGTGGCTAGGTTTTTGTGTCTACAAATGCTCTTTTTTGTATCGCATTGCATGAAATCCAATACGGTGCAAAAATAATAAACACCTGGTTTGGTGAAGCAACTTCTTTTCCTTGGTACGCAAGAATATCCTAAAGACAAAAATTATTACTATAGATTACCCCCTCAATTGGATAATTAGTGAAGAATAAATCTCACAAGCCAATTGACAAAATTAGGGATGATCTGAATGATGTATTCTATTTTTGCCCCAATAGATGAAAGGATTTTTGATGATGTGGATGATATGAATGATGTAAGTGATTGTGGAGTGATGTATTCTATTTTTTCCCCAATATATGAAAGGTTTTTTGATGATGTAAATGAAGGTGAGTGACATAGATGATGATGCAATGATTTATTATGCTCTTGCCCTAATAGAAATGGATTTTTGTCAATTGTGGGTGATATGAATGATGTAAATGTAGGTGGATAATGTATTATATTTTTTCCCCAATATATGAAAGTATTTTTTTATGATGTGGATGATATGAATTATGTAAGTGAGTGTATCCTAATGTGGAAAATCAAGATCAAATTTGGTTACCCCAAGTTTGGGGTGATCCAGTGCTTTTGAAAAATATACCTTTTGACATCATTGAGATGCAAAATGATGAAAATGCAATATGATAAAGTAAAGAGAGATTCAACCTAGTGGTTTGTGTTCTTGATGACTGTTAATGTATATTTTAATGAAGGGTATCCATATTTGTAGTCTCATAAAAAAGGACCTCAAAGACAACTTTTTGAGAAAAGTAATCTAAGCATAGTCTCACTCATAAAATGAGGGACTAAAACAATGATGTTCTCAAACAAGAGGATATTGGATGATGATATGAGAAAATTTACTTATGGTGATTTACCCATATTTGTATGGATAACCAATCACTACAATTTCCAGGGTAATAGAGTAAACTACTAGATACAAGGTGTGCGACCCTGGGGAGCGCGCATAGCAACCAAACCGACTTGCAATGTATTTATTATATCAAATTGAAAGTAATGAGCATAAAAATGACATGTAAATAAGGAAAACCAATAAATATGCTTTTTATTGATATCTCCAATCCACGATTACATATTCATCCCTTTGAGGGATAACCAATTTTTGATACAATCAGTTACAAGCAAGGCACAAACAGTGGAATAAATACCCTCACAAAGTGGTGGTGCACTTTTGCAAGCTTCCCAATATTGCACACAAACTTGTCTAAGGGCTCACATATGCTTCCTTATCCTTCTCTCATCTAGGAGGGATCATATGCTCTAAGTGTCTTGATATGGTCCTATAAAATTGTAGATCTGCATACACAAAAATTAAAAAGCAAGCTTATAAGTTTAGGATGCCTCCATGAATGAGGTTGTTAGTATAAAACCTGATAAGCAAAGTAAATAAACAAACTATGATTAAATGTGATAAAGATAATGAAAGATGCGGGCATATATTAGAGAACAATAATATAAATGCATATGGTGAATCATATATATGCTAGAAAATAAGTGCTGAAATAGAAAGCAATAAAATCTAATGCTAGAACAAAATAAACTATTTTTAAAATCCTAGGTTGTACCTACGGGCCACTGTCCAGGTTAGCATCCATGACATAGACCTTCCTCCTCATGATCCAAGGGTTGTAGCACCAGGTTCTCTACTAAAATTGATGTTCAAAGGTGACCGCATGTGTCGAATACATAGAATGGTAGTGAATAATAATGGATGTGAATATTATGTACATAGTCTACCCTCAACTGGATAGCACTTCATTGCTCCTCAAGGATGCATAGGTTCGCTCTGTAATCTAACATGGCTTTGCTGCATAAAATCTAAAAATCATAGGAGATTTTTCTCTTTGTGGGAGAGTCCATATGTAGACTTCCCTCTCTCAGATCTGGACCTTGGCTTCCTGGAGAAGCTTCAATCTAGATTGCATGAGACTAACCATATTGGGTGGGAAGCATCAATCACAAACTAGCATTGAAGGGGCAGTTAGGAGGAACTCAAGGAGTCCCTCACCAAAATTAACTCATAAAAAATGTAAAGGTACAGTAATACTATATGATTTGGGCTTGTATTCATGGCTAGATTATGTATGGTGGTAGCCACTATCAGGTCCAGTCGCTATGTGTGGTCACTGTAGTCTTCAATGGCCAGGTGTGGTGGCTACTCTACTTGAGAGCGGCCAAGCCTAGATGGGCTAGAACTACCCTATTTGAGTGGTTAAGACCACTACTTTCTCTTGGAGAGATCCAAGAGGATTCATATATTCTCTTGATGTGTTCATATGGGTAGTCTTCTAAATATAATATATTTTAGGTGTCTACAAATACCCTTTTTTGGGATGCATTGTGGGAATTCACAATGCGAAGCAAAAATAGACCACCTAGGGTCACATTGTAGGTTGGATGATGATCATTGATTTGATAAACATTGGATGTCCTAGTCATGCATGAGGGCTACATCTCAGAATTATTTCTTCCAATAGAATGAAAGGCTTAAATTTTTGGAAGTTTGCACTCATACCTCAAACACAATCGGGTAGGTTTGGGACTACTATTGGTCCGATCGGAGGAGAGCTACAAACTTAACTATCATATTTGCTTTTTTCCCAACAAAGGGTAAGCTTATGATAGTTTTTGGAAATGATTTGTAAGAAGAACACAGTCTTGACATGATCGATATGATCTTTTGTTAAATTTGATTATGATTGTTTGAAAATTTTGACTACGCCCTCAAGCGATGAGTCAATGAGGAAAGGACATTTAATAAAGCAATGAGTTGCTTGACCAAAATGAATGATTTGGATCTCCTTAGAGGGTTTATTTTGTTATTATAGGGTTGATCCCATCTAGGTGTGACTTCAACCATTTTTTGTAATTGCACATCTCTATCCCATGGGGTGGTTCGATCGCAATGGCCTTATTAGGGAATTAACATGTTAGCAATTCTATTTTTGCTTGTTGAATCACTATTTTCTATAGGATAAATGAGATGGATCCTTGCTCTCATCGAGCATTCTGGTCGTTATCACCTTCTTCAGGTTATAAGTGAAGCATCTCAATTCTACCATAATTGTTTTGCCCCAAGTGGTCTATGGTAATTTGCTCATCTTGCCGAATTGCATGGAGTGCTAGTCGCTGCAATCGTCAAGTGTATAGGGAAAATAACTAATTATGAGGCTCACTTGAGATTTTGTTTTTATTTGATTTTTTTGTTATTTTATGATTTATATTGTTTTTTATTTTTGATATTTTCAAGTGTTTTTGGAGTTTTGATTTTTGAATTGTTTTTGTGTTTTGTGTTTTGTGTTTTGTGTTTTGTGTTTTGTGTTTTGTGTTTTGTTTTCGACCAAAGATCTTTAAGATACCTTTGGAGCCTTTTGAGTTGACCAAAGGGTTTATGGATACCTTTGGGATATTTTGGATTGACCAAAGGGTTTATGGCTACCTTTGGAGCCTTTTGGGTTGACCAAAGTGTTTATGGATACCTTTGGGGCATTTTGAGTTGACTAAAGGGTTTATGGATACCTTTGGAATATTTTTGGGTTGACCAGACGGTTTATGGCTACCTTTGGAGCCTTTTGAATTGAAAAAAAGGTTTATGGATACCTTTGGGGCATTTTGAGTTGACCAAAGGGTTTATGGATACCTTTGGAGTATTTTGGGTGACCAAAGAGTTTATGGATACCTTTGGGGCTGTTTAGGTGACCAAAGAATTTATGGATACCTTTGGGGGTTTTTGGGTGACCAAAGAATTTATGGATACCTTTGGGGATTTTTAGGATTGATTGCTTAACTGTTTGATAGCTGATTATGGGAGTTATAATACAAATAATTCCTCAGTTGATGTTTAGAAAATATTTTTGGTTTGAATTGATATTATGGATGCAATAATGGATGTTATGCCTAGATAATAATTTTATTATGCTATATGTATGCAATGTACTGATGACATGCACTAGATAGATGATGGATGTATGATTAGATGTTGTGAATAAGATATAGATGGACTATTTATGATGTATGCATTTATGGATTCATCACTTAATGTTAAATGCATGTTTAAATTTGATTCACTTGTATGCATTCAATTTATGTTGTTATGATATGATGAATGCAATATGTGCAATGCATTATTTACATGATAATGATCTATGTAAATGAGACTGTATGCATTAATCATTTAAATGATAAGGAATGAATATGATATGAGTTTAACAATATAATGGGCGACACAAAAAAATGTATAACAATCATGAATGTAAATAATAATTCTTAGCATAATAATTAATTATTTAAGCATCCATATGTGAGATGAGATGATGTGATATCTGTGTGCTTTCTTGATGAGCTTCTATAAATTAAAATATATGCACAAAATAGTTAGTAGCTGTCTAAATATCATTGCTGACATTCATATGGTATCTATCCTATTTCATGGATGCTCTTTAATGAACAAAATCTCCTAAATAAATTTGATATTATGAGTTATGATATGAATTGTTGCTATGAGGGGATTTATTTTTTTGAGGTTTTCCATGAGACTCAAATACCCTAGTTGCTTCATCAAAAGTTGTATACTGATCATACAAATCTTATGAAGGATAAAGTTTTGTTATGAAGACCTAGATACTCACTATCCCTATGTGTGCAAATTAATATATTAGGTAAAACATAAGCATACCCCAGTGCCAAGAAGGATTCATTCATCCCATTACTGTGTTGGGGATCCTAAAATGTTTATCCTAATCCCAAGTTGGAATCAGTTGGATTAAACCACTAGGTAGTAGATGACACCTAAAGCTAGCTCTTCCACATGCAAACATTGGTCTGTACAAAAGCGAGATGCTAATGAGATAGATATATCATCATGCATAAGGCTCATTCATGCTGATAATTCCAGGGATTCAAGTTCAATACTCCCTTTTTTTCTTCATATTTATTTGGGATACTTGCTCATTCTTAGTGATGAAACTCACTGTTTATTTTGAATTTTTGTTTTCTTTTGAGCAAGAGATTTATATAGTGATGAAAATCACTATATATTTTGCTTTTGAATTTTAAATTTTTCTTTATTTAGGATTTTTGCTTGTTTTTATTAAAGCAAGGGATTTATTTGGGTAGGGATGAACTTGTCCTTTTGCCAATTCTTAGCATTTATGAACCGACCACATAGGGGGATGAGCAAGATAAACTTTTCATATTAGAATACCTAATTCCACTTTGTAGCACTCATATTTCCCTTTTTCCAACTAGGTTCTTAGTGTTTTGATTAGTGATAGGATTTTGAAATATATCAAGTGCTATCAAAACTAAACCTCACCTATTAGAAGCTAAGATAACTTTCTACAAAGTTTGATAAAACCACTAGGTATAGCTAAGTGACTGAAAAACCCTGGTATATTCCTTATAGCAATAGGAAGGGGTTGTGTTGAAAAACACAATTATACACATGGGTTATGGATGATGATGAATTTTGAAGATGCATGATTGAGGTACAAACGTGGTGTCATTTGTAATATTGTGAATACAACCTACTAGATGTAAATGCAACAGATGAAAATGCCTAATGCAATGCGACTATATGGATGTAAATGTAGAATGCAAATATTTTTTTTATTTTTGATGCTTTCAACTGTTTTTGAGTTTTGATTATTTTGAATGTTTTTTGAACTTTTTGATTTTAAGTTGTTTTTATGTTTTGTTATTAACCAAAGGCCTTAAGGATGCCTTTGGGGCTTTTTTTGGTTTGACGAAAGGGCTTTAAGATGCCTTTGGAGATTTTTTTATTTGACCAAAGGTCTTTAAGATGCCTTTGGAGACTTTTGTACATTGACCAAAGGACCTTTAGATACCTTTGGAGCTTTGTGATTTGACCAAAGGGCTTTAAGATGCCTTTGGAGCTTTTTGATTTTATGATTTTCTATTGTTTTTGTGATTTTGAAGTTTATGAATGTTTTTTAGATTTTTTTATTTATGTGTGAAATGCCTTTAGATTAATGATGTTGAGGGGATTTGGCTCATCAACACACTCTAGTGTTGCTATGTGATATGCCCCAGGTACAATCTTCTTAGAGATGATATAGGGACCTATCCAGTTGGCCATAAATTTATCTCATAGATCCGATAGTAGATTTGAGTTCTATTGGTTTTCTTTAAGTACAAGATCCTCAACTTTAAAGTATCTCAGATGAACCTTATTGTTATAGGATTATATTAGATGACTTTGGTAAATGTTAAGATGCTCAAGAGTATTGATGTGTCATTCATCCAGAAGGGTCAACTGATCCAGACGAGGTTGTCATGTAGTGTCATCATTGATGATCTCTTTCAATGCGATGCACAATGTCATAATTTCTAACTCTAAGGGCATAATGGCCTCAACACCATATACAAGTAAAAATGGTGTTGTTCTAGTGGAAGTCCATACGCTAGTCCTGTAAACCCATAATTCCAAGGGCAATTCTAGATGCCAATCCTTAAGATTTTCTTTCGCCGTCTTCTTTAAGAAGGCTACCATTGTCTTGTTTGAGGTCTCTGCTTTCCCATTTGCTTGCGGATAGTATTGTATCACAAAACTTTGCTAAATTTTGTATCTGGTCATTAAATATTGCACATTTTTTTTTAAATATGGATCATTATCAGATTTTATCTTGAGGGGCACCTCGAAACGACAAATGATATTGTGAAGTATGAACTCCATAATCCAAGGACCAATTGTCAAAGTTAAGGGGACCACTTCTATCCATTTGGTGAAGTACTCAGTGGCCATAAAGATGAACGTGTGTAGGCCCTAATAATGGGGATAATTATTTCTAATAAAATTGAAATCTCACTGAGAAAATAGCCAAGCCACCGAAATGGGTTGTAATGCCTGAGATGGCAAGTGCGTTAGATTTGCATGCTACTGGAATTTCACATATTTCTTGACATACTCACAACAATCCTTCTCCATGGTGGACTAGTAATAAACCATTTAAAGGATGCACTTGACAATGGCCATGCCATTAAAGTGGCCACTATATGTACTTTTGTGAGCTTACGAGATCACCCAAGATGATTCTTGGTGCTTTAAGCAATGTAGGAGGATTCCATCATAGCTTTGATGATACAATATACCTACTAGAAAGATATATCTTATAAATTTCTATTTGAATGCTCATATTTCAACATGCAACAATCCCTGTGGGAAAATTCCAAGCCTATGGAAGTCTTGTAATTGGGATAGCCAATCCTGATAGGCTACAACATTGATAGATAATATGGCATGTTCCTCATGCAATTTGATTTGCATAAATGCAGATTGAGAAATAACCTTATGGAAAATAGTGGTACCATTCTTCGTAGGACCTTGCGAGATCAAGGGACCCCCAAGACACCTTCTCTAAGAAGTCTTTGGATTTACAAAACCAGTCATGGTATGGTTCTATATGAATCATACTAACAAATTCCTTGTTATCAAAAGCCTCATTCTAGATCACTGAGTGCGAGAGCATTTTGAAATAAGTGGTAGTGAAATCAGTAGATGGATTCTAAGGGATCAAGGATCCTAGAGATGCCATGGTGTCTACAAATCTGTTTGATAAATGAGGGATTGCCTTGATATCATACCACTCCATTTTGGTTAGATATGTGTCAAAAAGCTCCTTGTAAGCTTTCAATATTGGATCCCTACATTGAAATAGTCCCTTGACCTGGTTGATATGAGCAGGGAGTCACCAAAGATATTTAGCATTTTGATTCTCATGGAGATGGTTGTTTGGAGACCCAATATTAGGGCCTCATATTCAGTGTTATTATTAGTGCAAGGGAATTCTAGATTGAATGAAAAGGGCATTGGAGTACCTTGTGGTATGAAAAATACAATCCTCACACCGCTTCCTTGCTCACGCTTTGAACCATCGAAGAACAAAGTCATGTCTGCTTTGTTTTTCGATTCTTCAGGTTCATGTGCTTATGATTGTGTAAATACTACATCATCAAAAATTTCTGTGGTGAGGGTCCTACTATTCTGAATAGGTGCCTCAACCAATTGATCAACTATAACTTGTCCCTTGGTGGACTTTTGTATTATGAATTCCAAATTGAACTCTATCAATAGCATGATCCACATTGTAGTATGTGTGTTATGATATGTCTTGCTCATCATATACTGCAAAGGATTTTGTTTGGATATTACATATGTTGTATGTATAAGCATGTATCAGCACAATTTCTTGGTTGCAAAGACCACTTCTAAACAAAAAATTTCTATGTATGCATATCCTATCACATAGCTCACCAAGGTGTAGCTGATGTAATATATCACTTGTTCCTTATCTTGTGTGTTATTTTGATCCAACATGGTGCCCAAATCAAAATAAGTTGTGGATATATATAGCAAGAATGACACGTCTGGCTATGGTGGAGCTAGGACCATCGATATTTATAGGTATTCATTGATTTTAGAAAAGGTTTGCTAAAATTATTTGTCCCACTGGAATGGGACCCCCTTGTATAGCAGTCGATTCATGGGTTGAAATTTGTCTGATAGTTGCACGATGAATCATTTTATGGATGCTAATTTGCCCTATAAGCTTCTTATTTCTTTTATTTTCATGGGTGGGGCCATATCTAGGATAGCCTTTACCTTTGTTGGGTCTACCTCAATGCATCATTTAGAAACAATGAATCCCAAGATTTTTCCAAACGTTACACCAAAGATGCATTTCTTGGGATTTAACATGACATTATGCTCAATAAAGAGATCAAAGACTTTTTTTAGGGTATCAGCATGCTCTTCATGCAATAATGACTTGGCTAGTAATTCATCTATGTAGTCTTCCAATATCTTATGCATGTAGTCATGGAAAATCTATCATAGCCTACGGATATGTAGCACCAACATTTTAAAGACTAAATGACATAAATTTGTAATAGAATTTCCCCCATGGAGTGTTGAATGTAATAGAATATCCCCCATTAGGGAGAGCATCTCATGACCTACAGTTGCATCTACAAGAGCATATATGTTGGGCAACGAGAATTAATCCTTTGGGGTTGCCTTGTTGATATCCTTGAAATCCATGCAAATGCAAAATCTTCCATCAGGTTTTCCTATGAGCACCATGTTTGATACCCATTCTAGATAGTCGATGAGAACAATAAAGACTACATCCAATAGTTTTTGCAACTTGTTATTAACCATTAAAGTGATGGTTGGATGCATTTTTTTGAGCTTCTGCTTGACCAATTTATTAATGGGGTCTAGCAAAAGGTTGTGGACAACCAGTATCAGATCCAACCCCAGCATGTCTTTGTAGGTCCAAGCAAAGATATTTGGTCTCTCTTTCAAGAGAGGAATTATGATGGTCTGTTCTTCTAGAGATAAGTTTTATTTGAACTTGAATTTCTTTGGTTGAGAAGGATCATTACTGATGTCCGCATCAAAAGTCTCATTTATTATGATATGTGAACGCTCATCAAGGTTGTGAGGAGTGGGGATTAAATGAATATCATATGCTAGATTTATATTTCTCACTAACTCAGGGTCGAGACCAGCATGATAGGCATCATGTGCACAACTTGATGTAAAATGAAACAATTGTACCATCTCTTCATTAGGGAAGAAATATTTAGGCTCTAGGGGTGAATCAGTGTGATCCAAATCAATAGCATCTAAGTTAAGACAATGGTTTTGCAGGACCTACTAGGTTATGGAGTAGAGTGATCAAATCAATGAATATCATGTTGATGGATGAAATGAAACATCTAGGACCACATGGGTGAAGCTCTACATCTTGGGAATGCCCTCCAAGCTCGTGATGAGGCTTTGGGGGCATAGGGATCTCAATATTTGGTCTATGAATAGATAATATGATGTGATCATTAGGCAGTATTAGCTTTCTAAATTTTGGGGGATCTGGGTTGACCATGCAATACATGGTATCTAGGTTCACTAGTCTCCCTAGGAAGTGAAGGTTATGATATATGGTGTGAAGTAATGCTTATCTTTCAATAAGAATATTTACTTGTAAGTGGATCTCAAGGTAAGCCCTCTCGGCTTCATTCTCAAAGTTTTCATTGCTTGTAGTACAACCCTCATTCCTTCCTACTAGGGTTGGCCATTAAATTACCTGTTGATGCCTAAGATAGGCTATTTTACTCTCATATTCATAATCATAATCACTTATGAAGAATCCATTGGAATTTACTATGGGCCCTACCATTTGGTGTGCATGTCTTATGAAGGCCATCTCAGTTGAGTATTCTATCTCGTAGCCACTCTCATTCACCATGTATTCACCCTCATCTAAGATGTATTCACTCTCATCTAAGATGTACCCACTTTTTTTGTGGTTTGTACAAGAAATATTTTACACATATCGAGGCCCATGATAGGCTAGCCGACTTCATATTCATCCTTACTTGGGACATCATCATACTCCTCTCGCTTATATCTATGCATTGGATCTTCCTCCCATAGGATGGCTCCTGATGGGGGCAAGTATAGAGAGGATTTAGGGTGATACTCATCAGATGGTGTGATATTGATCACAGACACCCATCTGTCACCCAAGTAGTTTTTGCTAAGGGGTTTATAGGGATTCTAGTCGATGTCCTCCCTAAACCCAATTTTTAACCTATCTAGGGATACTTCCAAAGTGTCATCATGACTTTGCATTCAATAGCCTAAACTGCACCTATCAGTGGGTAGTTGGTACTATAGCTGAAACGGTAGCCATAGCCCTTGCTCATATAGTCCTAGGCCATAGCCTTTCCAATAAAATTTCTCAAAGTACTTTAGAGTAAACTTGAGATTCAACAAGTAATGAAAATTCATGGTGAATGGATTATCCTCATCCCTTTCCATATTAGGAGTAGTATGGGTGTAACCTAGATCGACATATATAAAATTATTTTGGTTGGGTGGAACCCCTAAGGTAACCACTATCTCTATTGGTATATTTAGGACTCTTTTCCATCCCATGTCTTATGTAGACTTAATAATTGATGTGAAAGTTATGTTCTACACAAGATTGAAGAACACAAGCTTATACTGAGAGGGGGGGGTGAACAGTATAAGACCTCTTTATACTTTTTCCATTATACTTCAAAATAGTAAAGTAATATACCCAAAGCAATATCAAAGCAATCCACAATATCATCCACAAAGTGACACCAATTTTAACGTGGTTCACCCAGAATGGTTGGGCTACATCCACAAAACTTTTCTCTAAAAGTTATCTCAAAGTTATTTGGGAATCCTTCCCAATTACAATGTTTATGAGCCTCGTCCCAAAGGAGATACCTTCCCCCAATCAAAATTTATGAGCCTCTGCTCAAAGGAGATACCTTCCCCTCTGCTCTAGAAATGATCCCTTAGAAGATCAACTGCCTCTACCTCTTGCCAGCATGTGGAACTCCTTTCCACCGAAGACCTCCTATCCTCAATGCTTAGCCTAAGAGACCTCTGCCTTCTATGATCACATCCACAACAGCTCAACAACCTGTACCAAACACAGTCAGTCGATCTAGTATAAGTCTTCCTCTGTCTATCAGATCTGTCCAACTCTTGAACAAATCAATACTATACATACAAGCCTTCTCAAAGACTTTCCAAATCTGTCCTCAGGTTCTTCTCATAGAACCAATGCACCTTTGTCCTCAAGTTCTCTGATAGAACTATCAAACTCAGCTCACAAGTCCTCTGCTAGGACCTATCCAAATCTGCTCACAAGTCCCCATCGAAACCTGTCCAAAAATGCTCACAAGTCCCCACCGGAACCTATCCAAAACTGCTCACAAGTCCCCATCAGAACCTATCCAAAACTGCTCACAAGTCCCCATTGGAACCTATCCAAAAACTCAGCAAGCTCACCAAGAAAAACTTTCTTAGTAGGAAATCACAAAGTGAATTGTTAGAGACCCAATGTGATTTGTCAAACTCATAGAAGCATAAAGAGAATTGTTAGAGACTCAATATGTTCTATACTCAAATCCCAATCTCAAAACTCAACTCAAATCAACTCAGCTCAATCTCAATCTCAAATCTAAAAACTCAACTCAATATCTGAAATGGATAGGATAGAATGTTTTCTTTCAAGAACATGAAACCCCAAAAATTTCCAACTATGCAAAGAATCACATAACAATGATACTCATGTTCTTTTCACCATCAATTAGGGTTTCAACAACAATGCTCATCAAACAAGGTTTAGTCAACCAACACCATTCAACTCAACATCAACCTTGAAGCATTCAACCAATCATCACAAGAAAAGGAAACAAGTAGAAATCCTTTTCCCTCCAAAGATATTTGAACAAAATAGCCACCAACACAATATCACCAAATGCAAAGAATAACTTGCTCAAATCAACTCAATGGAGTAAGCCCAATATCATGAATCAAGTAAAGCAATAACTTGATCAAACAACCTCTATGGAAGCAACTCAACCATCAAACTCAAAACAGCCAACCAAGGGTTCCACCAACTCAATGGAAGTAGCTAGACTCACAAATATAAACCCTAGTGCACAAATCTTCCACTATCTCAAACCAAAAATTATGCATTCACCAAAAACTCTCCTTAAGGATAGCAATGCATAAGTAGTCTTCAACAAACCAAAAAATAGGATTTACACCTAGCCAAAGGATACCTAGTAGAATACCTTTTCACTCCAACCTTATTTCAGAAAACATACACCAATCATACTCATAAGAATAATGTGCCCATACCTTATTGAAGTAGAAGATAATTGAACCTTCAAGCTGTCACCACACACAACTCTCAAACTTCCAACCAAGTTAGGGTTAGAATAAAAAGAAATGAGCAATAATATAAACTTCCTTTATTACACCTTTTAGCTCCACTTCTTTAAACACAACCACCATAACATGCCAATAAATCAACAATCACAGACTCACACCTTATACCTCCATTTTTAAATAATCTTAAAAATACATCCAAAGAAATATGCCCTTATTTCTCCTAAGATTTTATTCAATGCTAATCACAAAAGCCAAAACTCATAAAATTTAATCACACCTTATAAATCGCTGTCCAAGAAACTCTGAATTTTGTGGCATAAAGACGTTTTAATAAAAATGTGTGTTACTCTAGCAAAGCACCCCCGCGAGACTCGAAACGGTGACCTTCGCCAATGCAGTGCCCAACAACAGCCTTCGCTGCCACTAGCCCATGGCTATGAAGTTCACAAGTGAACTTCCCTCCACTTCACCCTCGAAAAAACTCCCGAAGACTTTTCAACCGCACGTGCTTCTAAGTCTTCCTTTGATCACAGCGAATACAGAGCACAAACACCACAAATTGCATTCGAGGAATTTTGAATTAATTAGCCTTCCAACCTTAAGAGTTGGAGAATAAATAGTCTCTTCGAAGACACCTTGACGTCGGTGGAAATAAAGACCATTTCGAAATTAATCAAAAGTCTTTTAAAAATGGGTTTAAAAACCCTTAAATAATTTTAATAAATTAAGAATAAAAAAAGGTTTAAAAACCTTTAAGTATTTTTAATAAATTAAAAATAATTTCTCCCTTAATTAATTAAATAATTAATTAATTAAAAACTTGAAGGGTTTTAAATAATAATTAAATAAATAATAAAGAGAACCTCCATTGGTTTTAATAAAAACCATTTAACTTGGTTTTAATAAAAACCCTATCCAACTTGGTTTTAATAAAAACCGGTTTGGTTTTAATGAAAAACCCTTGCCAATGGAATCTCTCCGGATTCTCTTAAAAATATTCTCTTGGAATCTTCCACCTTTGAATCCAACACATCCTCTTAACATTAATGCCATTTCCTTTTGACATCAATGACAACTCATAGACAAGAAGCTAGGATCTCAAACCCAAAATTGCCAACAATCTCCCCCTTTGTCATTGATGGCAAACCATGCTTCTCAACAACACAGAAACTCAACATAAACATCTTCCCCTGTCTTGAGGCTCTCCCACTTACTCAAATATCTCCCCCTTTGTCATCAATGGCAAAGGGTCACCTTTGGGGCTCGGGACTAAGAATGAGCCTCTTAGCTTAGTCCCTCCCCCACCTCCTTATGAGGTGATTAATTCTTGGGTGGGAGTAAAACTCCCATTAGGCACTGATCATCATCAGCGTCTATAACTTCCTTGTCGGGCCTTCTCTTGAACTCTTTGTCCATATTCCTATTCCTGTAACTATTCTTGTTCTTGTTCTCATCCCTATTCTTGACCATGCCTTGATCCTTGGACCTGATCATGCCACTGTTCCTGTTCCTGTATTCTAGAATTTCAGCTCTACACTGTCTGATTATGTGGACTTCATTGTTACACTTGAAACACTTGATGATGTTGTTTCTCTGAGGCAAACTTGATCTTTGAATCCACCAGTTTTGACCAAACCTATTCCTAACCAAACCTATTTTGTGCCCAAACTGACAAGTAGCAATACCTTGAAGTAACACTTGAAACTGCATACTTCATGAGCCATGAAGTGAAGCCTATGTGACCAAACCTATGACAAGAAAAACATCTGCCTTGAAACTTTCCTTTAATTGACCTCTTAGGTTCTGAAAACTTCTTCTCATTCTAAATTCTATTTTCTATTTATGTGCATCTATCATTCAAGGACTCCTTTTCTGAAATACTTTCCTCATCAGAACTCTCTTCCTTTTGGAGTCTCTTACTAGACTCTCCAACTTGTTCCTTGTGTGGCTTAACAAAACCAAGGCCTGTTTTATCTGTTGTCTTTCTTTGACCTTTGATGAGTGACTTAACATTTTTGGAGCTATCTTGAAACCTATAAATCTTATCCTTGTACTCTTTAGTTTCCTCTTTCAAAGAAGCCATTTTTTGTTCTAACTCACTATACTCAAGAACCTTAGACTCTAACTCATCCTTGAGTTCTTGTGTCTTAGCCATAGAGAAGTCAAGACTTTCTATAAGATCATCTCTCTCCATACAACATTCATCTAACTTATCCTTGAGTCTAGCATTCTTCTTTCTTTCCTTTTTCAAAGCACTAAGAGCACTAATAAGTTCACCTTCAATATCTACTTCACCTTCCTCTATATCTTCCTCTATTTGTTTTCTTTTTGAATCATCAAAGCCTTTTTCAGATTTCTTATCACTAGAGGTGCTACCCTTTTCAAAAACCATACATGCATCTTCCTTATAGTTTTCTAAAGCATCCTCATACATACTAGAAACCAAATCATTATTTGTGCAATCATCCTCAAGGTGACCAAAATTTCCACATCTAAGACATTTCATGATAATGAATCTATGTTTCGGTTCTTCCTCTTTTTATGATATGAACAACATCTCATTTTCATTATCACTTGAAGAACTTTCACTATCACTACTAGAACACTTACTTGCTTTGTCTAGGTAGAAACTCTTCTTGTGCTTGTGAGAATACCTCTTTCCTTGATTGTTGTGCTCATATTTGTTTTTCCTGTGATTCTTGTGCTTTTCAGAATCCTTGCTCTTAGAATCCTATTTATCTTCATCACTTTCATTCTTGGGAACAGTACAGTCAGTAGCATAATGACCAAACTTTCCACAATTGAAACATCTTATATTTTTCATACTTTTGTGCTTTCTAGAGAACTTGCCTTTCTTGCTGTAATATGCCTCTTCATCACTAGAAGACTCATCACTATCTTGAAGTTGTTTACCCTTGGAATTCTTGGTAGCCTTGAAAGCTGCCTCTTTCTTGACATCAACCTTCACTTGAGTTCTCAACTCAAATGCTGCAAGTATACTATGGAGCTCATCCTTTTTCAACTTATCCAAATCTTTAGCTTCCTCAATAGAAGAAATATTTTCACTAAATCTATTAGGAAGAGATCTTAAAATCTTATCACAAACATCATTTTCAGCAAGCTCAAGACCTAAGTCTTTCATGGAGTTAACAACCTCATCCATACGAAGCATGTAGTCACTAATATTTTCATCATCATTCATCTTGAGTTGTTCAAACATACCTTTGAAGTGTCTCAACTTGGCCTTTCTGACATTTGTATCACCTATATGAACCACCTTCAACTATTTCCACATTTCACTAGTTGTCTTGCAGTGAATCACTTTGGTGAGATCTGCTTTCGTAAGCCTTTCGGGATTGCATTCATTGCTTTTGAATTGCTATGATGTAGGAGCCTTTCTTCTTTAGTATTAGGACCATGTTCGAGAATAGTGTACTCATCTTCAATCACTTCCCAAACCTCATTCCCAAGTGCCATTAGATGAACCTTCATCCTTGCACTCCAAAGACCAAAATCTGACCCATCAAGAATAGGTGCTGCATTGCCACTTGAATGATCCATTGTGTTCTTTACTAGCTTTTCCTTCAAGCTATTAAAATTTCTGAAGGCACCTGCTCTGATACCAATTGAAGAACACAAGCTTATACTGAGAGGGGGGTGAATAGTATAAGACCTCTTTATACTTTTTCCATTATACTTCAAAATAGTAAAGCAATATACCCAAAGAAATATCAAAGCAATGCACAATATCATCCACAAAGTGACACCAATTTTAACGTGGTTCACCCAGAATGGCTAGGCTACGTCCACAAAACTTTTCTCTAAAAGTTATCTCAAAGTTCTTTGGGAATCCTTCCCAATTACAATGTTTATGAGCCTCAGCCCAAAGGAGATACCTTCCCCCAATCAGAATTTATGAGCCTCTTCTCAAAGGAGATACCTTCCCCTCTGCTCTGGAAATGATCCCTCAGAAGATCAACTACCTCTACCTCTTGCCAGCACGTGGAACTCCTTTCCACCGAAGACCTCCTATCCTCAATGCTTAGCCTAAGAGAC
Source organism: Wollemia nobilis (assembly GCA_028583015.1). Classification (NCBI taxonomy): domain Eukaryota; kingdom Viridiplantae; phylum Streptophyta; class Pinopsida; order Araucariales; family Araucariaceae; genus Wollemia; species Wollemia nobilis. The sequence goes on from JAQPPZ010016965.1 coordinate 1,974,429, forward strand.
CTCTGCCTTCTATGATCATGTCCATAGTAGCTCAGCAACCTGTACCAAACACAGTCAGTCGGTCTAGTACAAGTCTTCCTCTATCTGTCAGATCTGTCCAACTCTTGAACAAATCAATCCTCTGCATACAAGCCTTCTCAAAGACTTGCCAAATATGTCCTTAGGTTCTTCTCATAGAACCAATGCACCTCTGTCCTCAAGTTCTCTGATAGAACTATCAAACTCAGCTCACAAGTCCTCTGCTAGGACCTGTCCAAATCTGCTCACAAGTCCCCATCGAAACCTGTCCAAAACTGCTCATAAGTCCCCACTAGAACCTATCCAAAACTGATCACAAGTCCCCACTGGAACTTGTCCAAAATTTCTCACAAGTCCCCACTGGAACCTGTCCAAAAACTCAGCAAGCTCACCAAGAAAAACTTTCTTAGTAGGAAATCTCAAAGTGAATTGTTAGAGACCCAATGTGATTTGTCAAACTCATAGAAGCATAAAGAGAATTATTAGAGACTCAATATGTTCTATACTCAAATCCCAATCTCAAAACTCAACTCAAATCAACTCAGCTCAATCTCAATCTCAAATCTAAAAACTCAACTCAATATCCGAAATGGATAGGATAGAATGTTTTCTTTCAAGAACATGAAACCCCAACAATTGCCAACTATGCAAAGAATCACATAACAATGATACTCATGTTCTTTTCACCATCAATTAGGGTTTCAACAACAATGCTCATCAAACAAGGTTTAGTCAACCAACACCATTCAACTCAACATCAACCTTGAAGCATTCAACCAATCATCACAAGAAAAGGAAACAAGTAGAAATCCTTTTCCCTCCAAAGATATTTGAACAAAACAGCCACCAACACAATATCACCAAATGCAAAGAATAACTTGCTCAAATCAACTCAATGGAGTAAGCCCAATATCATGAATCAAGTAAAGCAATAACTTGATCAAACAACCTCTATGGAAGCAACTCAACCATCAAACTCAAAATAGCCAACCAAGGGTTCCACCAACTCAATGCAAGTAGCTAGACTCACAAATATAAACCCTAGTGCACAAAGCTTCCACTATCTCAAACCAAAAATTATGCATTCACCAAAAACTCTCCTTAAGGATAACAATGCATAAGTAGTCTTCAACAAACCATAAAATAGGATTTACACCTAGCCAAAGGATACCTAGTAGAATACCTTTTCACTCCAACCTTATTTCAAAAAACATACACCAATCATACTCATAAGAAGAATGTGCCCATACCTTATTGGAGTAGAAGATAATTGAACCTTCAAGCTATCACCACACACAACTCTCAAACTTCCAACCAAGTTAGGGTTAGAATAAAAAGAAATGAGCAATAATATAAACTTCCTTTATTACACCTTTTAGCTCCACTTCTTTAAACACAACCACCATAACATGCCAATAAATCAACAATCACAGACTCACACCTTATACCTCCATTTTTAATTTTAGCATAGCAAAGAATAATCTTAAAAATACATCCAAAGAAATATGCCCTTATTTCTCCTAAGATTTTATTCAATGCTAATCACAAAAGCCAAAACTCATAAAATTTAATCACACCTTATAAATCGATGTCCAAGAAACTCCGAATTTCGTGGCATAAAGACATTTTAATAAAAACATGTGTTACTCTAGCAAAGCACCCCCGCGAGACTCGAAACGGTGACCTCCGCCAATGTAGCGCCCAATAGCAGCCTTCATTGCCACTAGCCCACGCGGGCTACGAAGTTCACAAGTGAACTTCCCTCCACTTCACCCTAAAAAAAACTCCCAAAGACTTTTCAACCGCATGTGCTTCTAAGTCTTCCTTCGATCGCAGCGAATACAGAGCACAAACACCGCAAATTGCATTCAGGGAATTTCGAATTAATTAGCCTTCCAACCTTAGGAGTTGGAGAATAAATAGTCTCTTCGAAGACACCTTGACGTCGGAAAAAATAAAGACCATTTCAAAATTAATCAAAATTCTTTTCAAAAAGGTTTTAAAAACCCTTAAATAATTTTAATAAATTAAGAATAAAAAAAGGTTTAAAAACCTTTAAGTATTTTTAATAAATTAAAAATAATTTCTCCCTTAATTAATTAAATAATTAATTAATTAAAACCTTGAAGGGTTTTAAATAATAATTAAATAAATAATAAAGAGAACCTCCATTGGTTTTAATAAAAACCATTTAACTTGGTTTTAATAAAAACCCTATCCAACTTGGTTTTAATAAAAACTGGTTTGGTTTTAATGAAAAACCCTTGCCAATGGAATCTCTCCGGATTCTCTTAAAAATATTCTCTTGGAATCTTCCACCTTTGAAGCCAACACATCCTCTTAACATTAATGTCATTTCCTTTTGACATCAATGACAACTCATAGACAAGAAGCTAGGATCTCAAACCCAAAATTGCCAACAAAGATATTCACCTAGTGCTATATTGACCAAGTGAATTATTGACTTTGGTGTAGATGACACTATTGACGATGTAGGGAAGGTAGGTTGAGGTATCTCCTCGACTATTTATTTGGAATTATCCTCCTTAATGGGAGTAGGGATTCCTATAGTTGCTATGGTTAGAAGTACCTTGGTTTCTTCCTAGACTAGGGGTGCCTTCAGATTTTGTTTATCTTTTTCTTTATATGTCGAAGGCTCTTTAGAAGCACTAGTTTCTTTGGATGTAGGAGGTGGTGCTGATGTGGATGGGTCATTTCATACTAATTTGATTTTTCTTCCTAGCTATGTGGTTGGGTATGAAGGCCTTAAGTACAAGTGCATTGATGGAAGGACAAAGTCCCCTGACAATTCAAATTTATGCATGTATTTGAATGGATCTTTATCAGATGGAACCATATGCACTTGTCCCTCATGCACATACATAACGCATTGGTGCAAGATTGAGGAAACACTACATGTCCCTAATCTAGGGATGCCCTATAAGGATGTTATACTACATTACCCCTTCTAACACATGACACTTCATGGGGATGGTATTATGTCCCACCTTTATAGGCAAAATGATTATACCCATGGTGGATCACAGTGCATCATTGAAATCCCTAAGCATGTAGGAAGTGAGGAAAATGCTGGACTTAGGGATCTTCAAGTGCCCTATAGGCTTGGTAGTGATGATGTTGATCGATGAGCCTATATCAATAAAAATCTATTTGAATGGTATGTCATTGATTGACACAATAATATGCATAGGTGTGTCTATTGAGGCAGTAGGGACTACCTAAATTTTATGATTGTAAAAACAAATCATTAGCTCTTGGCACTATTGCAATTTCTCCAAAAAATACATGAACACATGGATTTTGGGACTAGAGCTCGATTGATCTCAAAATCTCCATTAAAGTATCCTTGTGCCTAGGGGATTGTTGTATGAGCTCATAAATGGATAACTTGTCCAGAGTCATTTATGTATTTTATTCTAGTCTACTCTGAATAGTTACCATAGGTCTCACTAGTGGACCTAAAGGATTGTTATGCACCTATCTCTACTGATGTGCAATTGGGATATTAATGGGAGCCACTAGAGGCTGTGGTTTCCCATATATTCAACACCTAGTTACCATGTTAAATAGATAAACCATTCCAATGCATCCTTGAATAGGTGTCTCGAATTGGACCTAGTTAACTTATATGCCCTAATTTCTAGGGGCCTCATAATTGGGCAATGGGTTCCTGAATGTTCCCATATATCTATTATCAGGAGCTAGCTGGTTATCAACTCTTAGCTCCTTTTCAATCATATTTTGCACAAAATTCTTGAATCTGATATAGTTCTTGATATCATGCCCCTATATCCTATGATATGAGTAGTATTGATCTTCCCTATATCACTTTGTCTTGGGATGGTTAGGGTCTAGAAGTTGTATGTTAGGAAACCTTATCCTTTGTGCCTCATTCAACTGATTTAATATTGACTGCATTGATTTTTTTAGAGGTATGAAATAATGAGGTGGATGACACTCTTTATTTTGGCCCTAGTTGTTCTTAGGATCATAGTTGACTAGCGGGGGGTGATATTGATAATTATGGGGTTGACCATTCCCCTCCTTCAGTGTGGCCAATACTACTTGATTAACCTAAGTAGACTTGGCTAACTTCTACTTATTCGTGTTATTTTGATTTTTCTTGCTCCACTCTTTCTTGTTGTAGAGCTTGAGGTCTCCCTAATTGACCTTAATATCTTCAATAAGATTTTATTGATCCAATGCTTCTTTGAATGATTCATATTATTGCAGCTATAATAGTAGAGAGATGTGTTTTGCATAACTCTTTGTGAACATCTGGATGAGTTCCTCTGTGGATATAGAGAATGATAGTTTTACCATGATTTGTATCCACTTGTCCCCATTGTCCATCACTAGATCATCATCATAATATTTCAAATTGGCCAGATCAGATAGGTTTACCTTATTATTGGCTCTAAAGGAGAAGGATTCAAGGAATGCATTCACCAGTTGCTCAAAACTGGTGATGCTACACTTAGGAAACTTGTTGAACCATTGAGTTGTTGCACCCAAGAACGTCATGATGAATGTCCTTAGCATCAGGGTATGGTTCTTATCAAGGTGGAAGCATGCATTCATGAAGTTGATCACATGTTCTTGTGCATCTTCCTCCCCCTTAAACTTTTCTAGCCTAGGCATCTCAAAGTGCCTAGGATACACGAGATTTGAGACTAAAGGGTACAAAGGCTGGTTGTTTATCTTACTTAATGTCAGCTTCTATCCACTGGCATCCTATTTCTCAAGTGACTTGACTCTCTTAATGTGTGTTTGGTATACCTTAGAGGAAATAATATCATGTTCTTGAAGGTTTTCTCATGGTGGCAAGGGAGGTAGTCTTGTGTTGGCCCAGTTTGGGCATCTATAACCATCTCCCATAACCATGTATGTAGGTTCAGGATATGTTTGTTCTTGATCTTCTACCCCTACACATTCTTCATTAAATTGTGTTTGTTTGAGATCTAGGTGTTTTTGATACTGTGAAGTGTGGTGAGCACACTCATTTCCTTACCTAGTGCTTCTCTCCTACTGATAATTGATACGTCTTTCATGTCATTATCTCTCACCACCTATGTGTGTGTCTATTTGAGCTAGCCTCTCTACTAGCTCCTTGTGCTCAACTCTTTATTCTCTTGAGCATTATTCTTGTAGGTTTAGGTGCCTCTTCTTTCACTCTTCTTGCTCAGGAGATTCTACATGCTCATGCTTAATGCACAACATTTCCTCTAACCTATGTATACGGTCAGATCAACCTACTACTGAAGGTTCACGTCTCTCTAACTCCATGTGAGGAGTTCTAATGATTAGGCCCCTCAGGGAGGCTCCTACTATGCATTTTTCCTTGCCCACCAGGGTGACCTACTTTGTGTACTATATTATGGGTTGAGTACTCGTATGCTCTAAAGTAGTGTATGTTATATGGGGTCACTTTGAAGCTTCCCCTGGTTCATGTTTACATCTAGTGGCTACACTACATGAAATTCCTGAAGCAGAATGTTTAGTAGCAATACTTTTGGGAGCTGGTCTCGATGGAACTCGATCTAACTCATGAAGTTTTCAAGTTCTCCATGGCTGATCTCATAGATTCCCATTGGCACCAATGATCTCATAGTACAAGGGTACTCTCCCATATGTAGGTATGTTGTAGTATATCCTATGTCTATGAATGGGTGAAACCCTAGTGTCTTACCCCTTAGTGGGCTAATCTATCCTATTTTTATCATGTGAATCTTGGGGTCTTACAACCCCTACATGCCTATGTGATTATGGAGGTCTTGATGCCTCCTTATTCCAGTGTGATGATGAAGACTTTGAAGCCTTCGCATATTGGTGTGATAAGTGAGGTTGTGATGCCTTCGCATGTTGGTGTGAAGAGTGAGGTTGAGATTCCTTCGATTTTCTATGTTATTAGGAAGGCCTTGAGGCCTCCTCGTATCTATGTGATGAAGGAGGTCATGATGCCTTTTTGTGCCTGAGTGATGGGAGAGACCATGAGGCCTCCTCATGTCTATGTGATGAGGACCCAAGATGTAGCTCTCTTGTTGGGATTTCTCAAGGAGTGCCCCCAAGGGTTGAGTTGTCGCCCCTAAGACTTGTCAAACTTATTTTGATAACACTATGGGTGGGTCACTCAATGCTAGTGTGACTATGAGTGTATGGAGCATTAGATTCCCCCTCGATGTTAGACCATGGGTGGTTGCTCCATGTGTATACCATGGTGACTTATTAGTTATCTTCTTAGGTGAATTTTAAACCACACAAAAAAAACAAGTAGATGTTTATCTCTTTTAAGGATTTATGTGTGTACCCTAAATTGTTTGGTGTGTTTTGATTTATTGGATATATATAAAATAAATCTCATCATGTTTAATATTTTTGTTGGATGGTATACTTAAATTGTTTAAGGGTTTTCAGCTGTACACTCATAGCTCAACAACCTGATGTTGAAATCCAAGACATGTAATCCAACCTATAATGTGTGGTAATGACTTCCACACATGGTTAGGGAGCATAGGTCCTCTCGATCCTCATCGAGTTCACCCGCAATCAGTGATATACCTCTCCAAGGAAAGATACATGTAGATTTTACATGGGCTATGATGGTTCTTGGATCCTATATTGGCCAAAAATAGAGTGTAGGTGGGATTTAAGTCAATGAATGGAGATGAAAGCTACCTCGTTGGATCTCTACTAGTGGTTGGTCATGACTTCCAACTCACTAGCATTTAAAATGGTGTGTGGTTTGTGTGGTTATTTTTAACCTTGCATATTAATAAAATGCATCACCAAGCAAGCATGATATTTCCTATATGACTAATATAAAAGACCTTTCATTTTAGAAATATGCATGTGTACATCTTATATGATCTTCAAAGCATGCATTATATTCTATGAATTAAGGGCCACTAGTTGGGTTGCATGCAAGAAAACTAAACACATATAATCCTAGAATGCTAGAGACTAGGGTAGACCCTACAAGGAAAGGCCTATTGTTCCTAGCAGCACCTAGAGAAACTAAGGAAAGTCCTAGGAAACATCAAGTGCAATTTATTTTCCCATTTTTCTTTATGTTTCCCTAATTAAAATATGATTTCACTTTCTATTTTTGGAAATAAAAAGTTGTAGACATAAAACACAATGAAAACAGAGGATGACACCAACCTCAAATCCTACTCTGATGATGGGAATTTTGCCCTCTACTGCACTTTGTTGTTGGCTGTTGTTGAACAAAGTTGTTGATTCTAGTCCTTGACTACAGGAGTAGCTACGATCAGTTGGTCACTATCAACTAGAGTGGACAAGACCTATGGATCACTATCGACCAGAGTGGCCAAACCTGCATAGATAAAAATATGTGAATTTCAATTAAATTTACTAAAAAATAAAACCTGGTGGGGGTCCCACCATGATCGTCATCTATGCAATCCCGGGGAGGTTGCACTACAACTGACCCAACTTGCAATGTATTTATTATATAAAATTGAAAGGAATGAGCATGTAAATGACACGTAAATAAGGAAAACAAATAAATATGCTTTTTATTGATATCTCCAATCCATAGTTACATATTCATCCATTTGAGGGATAACCAGTTTTTGATACAATCAATTACAAGTGGGGCACAAACAGTGGAATAATTCCCCTCAAAAAGTGGTGGTGCACTTTCACAGGATTCCCGATCATGAACATGAACTTTTCTAAGGGCTCACAGATGCCTACTTCTCCTTATCTCATCTAGGAAGGATCTTGTTCTCTGAGTGTCTTGATATGGTCCTGTAAAATTGTAGATTTGCATACAAAAAAGCAACAAAGCACTCTTAGAAGTACGGGCTACCTCCCCAGATGAGGATATTAGTATAAAATATGATAATAAAGGTAACAATAATACTATGATTAAATGTGATAAAGCTAATTAAATATGTGGGTATATCTTAGAGAACAATAATATAAATGCATACGATGAATCAGATCTATGCTAGAAAATAAGTGTTGAAATGGAAAGCAATCAAATCTAATGCTAGAACAAAAGAAACTAATGTCAAAACCCTAGGTTATTCCTAAAGGCCACTATATAGGATAACGGACATGAAATAGACCTTCCTCCTCATGATCCAAGGGCTATAGCACCAAGTTCTCTGCTCAAATTAATATTCAAGGGTCATTGAATGTGTCCAATACATGGAATAGTAGTGAATAATAATGGATGTGAATATCAGGTGCATAGTCTCCCCTCAAGAAAATAGAACTATGTTGCTCCTTAAGGGTTTGTAGGTTTTTTCTCCAATATGATAGGGCTTCTTTGCATAAACTCTAAAAATCATGAGATCTTTTGCTCTTTATGGGAGAGTCCATATGTAGACTTCCCTCTCTCAGATCTTGACCCTAGCTTCCCAGAGAAGATTCAATCTAGATTGCATGCAACTGACCATCCTGGGTGCGAAGAATAAGTCACAAACTAGCATTGAATAGGCAGTTAGAAGAAAATTAGGGAATTCCTTACAAAAAATTACTCGTAAATAATGCAAAGGTGCAGTCAGACTGTGTGATCTAGGCCCGTATTCATAGCCAGACTATGCATGGTGGTAGCTATTGTCAGGTTTAGTGGCTAGGTGTGGACACTATAGTCTTCAGTGGCCAAGTGTGGTGGCCACTCTACTTGAGAGTGGTCAAGCCTGGGTGGGCTATAACTACCCTGTTTGAGTGGTTAGGACCATTGCTTGCTCTTGTAGAGATCCAATAGGATTCATATGGTCTGTGAATGTGTCCATATGGGTAGCCTCCTAAACATGATGTATTTTAGATGTCTACATGAGGTTCACTTGAAAATATGAATGGAATTGGAAAATATTGAGTGGAAATGCATGGAATTGTGGATGATATGAATGATGCAAATGAATGTGAATATGTAGTGCATGTGAATGGTGCACTGATTGTGAATAATCTAATGTGTGATTTGTGTTTTGCCCCAACAAAAAAGGGAATTTTGATTGGATGATATAAATGATGTAAATGGATGTGAATGAACAAGCATCCTTATGGTGATCTACCCATCCTACAAAATTGCATGGATAACCAATCACTGCAATCACCAGGGGAATAAGTAAATTACTAGATACAAGGTTCACATGATACTGTATGTAATTTTGAGCATGGTGAGTGGAAATAAATTAAACTACGAATGATATGAATGATGTAAATTAATGTGAATACGGATGGTGCCATGATTGTAAATGATGCCATGATTGGTGGGTGAATTTGATGATTTTGTGAAATTTGAAATTTTGATTTGGGACATTCTGAAACAATTTGGGATATTTTCATGATTTTTGGTCATAATCAATAGTTAAATGCCCAAATCAATCCAAATTGTCACAAAATGTGATGAAATGATATGAGGAATGATTGGAATAGTGAATTTTGCATTTTTGTGAAATTTTGGACCATTTTGAGGTTTTTTGGTGTGAGTTAGGCATTTTCATGACTTTTTTTCGTAATCTAAAATGAAGAATCCAAATTGATCCATATCTTCACAAAACATAATGGAATAATGCAATTCATGCGTGGATGGATTTTTTGATGATTCTATGGGGTTATACTATAGTTTAAGATCCATTGATTCCTTTTGTAACATTCTAGATCCAAACATCAGCTAGCATCCACACCATGCACAAATGTAGGAGAGTGTTTTCCATTCTACAGATGTAGGGTAGAGTTTGAGTGTGCCAGGAAGACACCTATGGAAATTTTAACATGCCAAAATCAGCTAGAAAAGTGTTGCAAAGGTGAATTTAATTCATTCTTGCATTCGAGAGTTCTAGAAGTTGTGTTTGAAGAGGAATGAGTGAGTGAGTGTGGAGTGTGGTGATGATGATGGAGGGTGTGGATGCGGTAGAAAAAGTGGAGGTATAGGTGGATGAGGTAAGTGTCCTTAGATATTTTTTTTGGATGGTGTAATGTTATTTTTTGGAATGAATGTGATGGTAATGTGTATTTGCATGTTATATTGTATTGTAGTTGAGGATATTGGAGGCCCAAAATTGATTCTCACCCATAATATCAAGGGTGAGAAAGGTGCTACAGAAGGCCAATTGGGATTGGCTAGAGCGAGTGGGATTGGTTGGGGTAGCATGGATTGAGGTAGTGAGGGCTAATGAGGGGTACCTATCTACCTTGGCTAAGATGTGGGATCTAGATAGGGGGATATTATAGTTGCTGACTAGGGAGATGATGGTGATATTGAGTGCTAATGGAGGGGTTGCATGTCCAAGTTGGACATGATAAGGAGTATGAGTTGAGGTAGAATTTTGGATATGGATGGATATATGTGTGTTAGGGGTGGAGGGATAAAATATTTGGATATGTATGCAAATAAGTAGTTGGAGGCCCTACCAACCTTGATCATGTTCCTTCTAGACAACTTATTGGTGCCTAACAGCATCGACTATCGATTCCTATGGAAAATGATTCAACTGGTGTATGATATGATCGATGAGCCTCAGATGTATGCATGGGCATCGAATCTACTGGCTTAGATTTATATGGAGTTGTATGAGGTGAGGAGGTGGGAGTGGAAAGGTTTGGGCTATAATGTTCTACTGCAAGTCTAGAGTTGGGAGCACTTTAGTGTGGCTCATATTGTGGACCTACCCAATGAGGAGTGGGATAGAGATCAACCCTATGTATTGAGATAGCGGGTAGCTAATGAGGTACAACCTAGTCATCCTGGTCATAGTGGCTAGGATTGTAGAGATATATAGGTAGATTTGATGGATAATTAGGTGTTTTGGAGGCCATGGTAGGATGTTAGATGGCCCCATTATGGAGAGAAACTATGGAATATTTTATATGCTAGATGGGTGGTTGGGTGGCATGGAAGTGAGGTGGAGCTGATCTAGTTCTCATGAGTGCTACAACAATTTGGGATACAACAGGGAGTACCTAAGGCTATAGTGCTCTATAGGCATCGATCAAATGAGTTGAGCCTACCTTGTATGGAGGAATGGTAGGTGGAGTACAAGGATGATGAGGAGATAGATCTCTCAGATGTGGATGATGTCAATATCACTATAGAATATGATGTTTGGTTCACTTCATAGCTACTATGGGTACCAAATTAGGTGGTTTAGCAAGGTAGTCAGGATTATGGGGAGACAATAGTAGAGGTCAAGGATACTCCCTAACATCAGAGATATCATCGATATAGTAGCCAAGGGATGCATATGAGGGCCACAATAGAGCAACCTCTAGATATTAGAGGTGATGGTGATGGTGATGGTGGTATGGAGGAGGTTTTGAAAAGACATCCTAGTTAGAGTGATAAGGAATGGGATAGTCTCAAGGTTGAGTGAGACTAGCTTTGATATATGGTGGTGGAGCAAGATGCAGAGATTGTCTAGCTATGGATAGAACTAAATTCATGGGTGGTATTAGGTGGTGGTGAGGATGTAGTAACTAGGATTCAGGTAGAGCTATCACAAAGGGATGCTCATCATATGCATGATGTGCTATAACTTTAAAATTGAGAGGGGTACATCCAAGATCTAGAGGATTTTCTGATGCAACATAACATTAGGATGCTAGTGCAAGCTTCCTCCTCTATAGCAGGTTCTATTAGGTAGAGTGAATCTAGGCATAGTGACTCTAGGTCTAGGGCTCTATCAAGGTCATAGGGGTCAGCCTATGGGTGTTAGCTAGTGCTTAGATGCACGTTTTTATATATGAGCCTTACTGCTCCATTGTATATAGCCTTTGAGCATTCATTGTATGTGCAATTTTTTTATATATACATGAATTTTATGTTATGAATTTTGTGTGGATGTTTGTGTAAATGCATATGTATGTGATGTGATGAATGACAATGTAATGATGATGTGTATGTTTAATGGAAATAATGAAAATGAACTAACACTCTAATGATAATTTGTAGTTTAGATTTTACTTGATCATGTGTATCATTGTTGCTTAATCAGGGGCACCAATACGTTGGTATATGAAATGGAAAACTCATGTAATTATTTGATAATGACATCGATGTTTTTTTAGCTTTATGGATGGCGAAAATTGGAATTATTTTATAGATACTCATACATACTAGTGATATAAAAAAAAATCACTAAGTTCTATCTAATTTCTCCAATAACAAATGTGTGTGTATTGAATGTTCATTTACCAATCATGAGCATGGTAGTTACTGAAGGCAATCAAGAACCAATGTGTGTGCAAGTGGGTTCATTAACCCATCTTGGGTATATTGAGATGAAACTTATCATGGATGAGGCCAAAAATCTATCTTATCCTTATGTGTGATTAGAGGTCTCTTTAAGAGAGACGTGTCACCATGCATGAGTCTAATACACTACCAATCAAGCATCTATAGCCCTAGTGGAGATTAGCTCCATAGTCCTATGATCTAATATGTAAGATTTGGGAATTTAGACTACTTAACCATCTACATGGAAATGTAGTTATATCCTTATTACTTGAGGATCTATGGTATGTGATTTGTAAAATAATTAGAGCTTTTGGGAATCATATTCTCAACCAAGGTATGATGACAATTTAACCCTATCCTTACTACTCATTATTTTATTTGAAAGTGTTAATAGTGGTGAAGAACATAGTTTTTTTTTTTTTGGACTATGTGCATAATGAGACAAGTGAAGATAACTTTTTTGCTTCAAAGTTCAACCCAACAATGGTGTAATTTCTCTTTGACACAATATTTTTTTAATATGTGTGAAATGTGTTTGGTTCAAGAATTTTTCGAGTCAACTTCCAATTTTCATGATTTTCTTAGTGAAAATGTACCTTGGTCCTAGAGAAAACTTGACATGTATTGGAGGTTACTAGAAACACTAGGAGTGGCTGAGTGACCAAAAACACCTAGGGATGATGGAAATGTGATTTACAAATGAAAACTTGGCTTTATGAGATGGAAAAATGAGATGAATGTGAACTTGAAATGCCCCTGATTATAGTGATAATATTTTTTGGATCAATTATTATATAAACTTAACAAATGACCCCTAATATGATGGATGGAAAATTACTGTGATTATGGAATGCAATGTGTGAAATACAATGTGTATGAATTATGTTTTTATGTATTAGCCATGTATATATATGCATATATAAAATTCATTAAGCATATAATGCTCTCAAATAGATAATTTTTAGTGGTTTGGGATATTCTACTCCCTCTAGACTAGAAATTCTATAATTTCCCTAACCCATATTTTATTTGACAATGTATGGACCCAGCCAATTAGCTACAAATTTATCACAAATATGTGGCAATGCATTGGTGTTTTTTCTATTCTCTTTAAGGACAAGATAGCCTACTTGAATTTCATGTAGATGGAATTTGGCATTGTAAGCATACTTTAAATGATCCTGATATACTCGTAAGTGCACCAATTCATTGATTCACCTTTCATCGAGCAGCATGAGTTGGTCAAGATGTGATTGTCTAATAGTATCATCATCTATGAATTCCTCCAATAAAATATGTAGTGAAGGGATCTCAAGCTCAAGAGGCATGATGGATTCGAAACCATAGACCAGTGAGAATGGTGTTGCCCCAATAGGTGTGTGGATGTTTTTTTGATAATTCCATAATGACAAGGGGATCTGAGTGTGATAATATCAATGATCTTATTTGACTAGTTTCTTGAGAATAGTGACCAAGGTCTTATTGGTTGCCTCAGCTTATCCAATTGTTTATGGGTAATAAGGAGTTGAGAAACTATGTTGGATATTATATTTCTTGCAAAGTGCCCAAACATACTTGTTTTTGAAATGCCTACCATTGCTAGAGATTATTTTTTAGGGAAAACCAAAGCAACAAATTATTTATTGAAGTATAAACTCCACAATTTAATATCCTATCATACTAGTTAGAATAATTACATCGATCCACTTTGTGAAGTATTCAGTGGTAGTGATGATGAATGTATGTTATCCTAAGGAAAGAGGTAAGATTTTACCAATCAGGTCCAAGTGCCATTGTGAAAGGGGCCAAAGACTCTAAATAGGTTTTAAGGCTTGCGGTGTCACATGATTTAAATTATCATGTTGCTAACATTTTTGACATTTCTTGACATAAGTTCCATAGTCGCATTCCATGGTGGGCCAATAATAACCCATGCATAAATATGCTTTATAATGGCTATTCCACTAAATTGGCCACCACAAGTACTATCATGAGCTTCAAATATTGCTCTTTGGGCCTCTACAAGATTGAGGTAATGAAGGAGAAATCCATTATAACCACGTCTATACAACACATCCCCCAAGAGAGTGAAACAAGCTACCTTTTTCTTGAAATTTCATTTTGTAGTTCATGACATGTCAGATGACAGTGTTCCAAACTTGAGGAAAATTTTTATTTGGCTAGACCAAGTCTCATATGACTTTTCATGGATGAAGCAAATATCCTTCCCATATTTAGATTTAGCATAGGAAATTGTAGATTTAGATATTGTTGTGATAATTAATGGTTGTACCTCTTCTTCAAATTTCTTTAGAATTAGTGATATTAAAGAGGCCATCGTATCTGCAAATCTATTAGTTGATATAGGAAATCTATCGATTTCATACCAATCAAATTTTACAAGAAAATTCATTTGCTACTTCATGATAAATATTTAAGACTAGTTCTTTGCATTGGGATTCTCTGTTTACTTGATGAACGATAAGTTGGGAATCACCAAATATCTTGATACAATTTATGCTTATAACTATGGTTTCTTGAAGTCCTAATATTAAAGCTTCATACTCTACATTATTTTTTGTGCATGGGAAATTAATTTTGAATGATAATAGAATTGGTATCCCTAGGAGCATGAAACATGATTCCTACACCTTGTCCTTTTTAGCACTTAGAACCATCAAAGAATAGTGTTATATCAACATATTCCTTAGGAATGAAATATTATTCATGTTCAATTATGGTAAATAATGAATCATTTGGGAGCTCAATAATCAAGGTTTGATCACTAGGAAGTGGAGCTTCCACTAGCTGATCGACTATTACCTAACCTTTAATAGATTTTTAACTGATGAAGTCAAGATCAAATTTTTTTAGGAGCATATCCATTTTGTAGTGTGGGTGTTATTGCAAATGTGAGACATCATGTAACATAAATAATTTTATTTAGCTATGACATAGGTAGTGTGACTTAGCATATAATGTATGAGTTTCCTAGTGGTGAAAACCAATGCTAGGCAGAGTTTTCCAACATAAGTGTATTTGGTTTCATAGCTCACCAATGTTCGACTAATGTAGTATACTACTTTCTCTTGGTTGTTTTCATTTTTATATGCAAGCATTGTCTCTAAAGCAAAGTTCATTGTTAAAACATAAATATTGAATGGGAACCCCGAGCGAGGAGGTATTAAGACTAGTGAAGAATCTAGGTATTTCTTGATGTCATCAAATACTTTTTGAATTTCCTTTGTCCATAAAAATATCACCCCATTTTATAGTAGGTGATTGAAAACATGCATTTTTCTGAGAGATGTGCAATGAAACAATGGATCGGTTGGATATTTCCTTGTAAACTATGCAACTATTTCAATTTTTTTGGGGGATGCATCTCCATAATGGCTTTGACTTTGTTTTGGTTCACTTCAATGCCTCTCTTGGGGACAATGAATCCTAGAAGTTTACCTAAGGTGACACCTAATATGCACTTCTTGGGGTTCAACCTTACATTATGCTCTGGGAGTCGATCAAAAACTTTTTCTTAGATACCAATGTGCTCTTGTCAAGTTTGGTATTTTTCCAATAGATCATCCACATAGTCTTCAACGATCTTGTGCAGGTAATTGTGGAAGATGTATTTCATTACATGTTGATAAGTGGCACCTAAATTTTTAAGTCCAAAGGGCATCACCTTGTAACAAAAATTTCCCTAAGTTTTTGTGAATGCTATTTTATATTGGTCATCATGATTGATTCAAATATGGTTATATATTGAAAAACCATCCATTAAAGAAAGCATTTCATGGCTAGCACAAGTGTCAACAAGAGTACCGATGTTTGGTAAAGGAAAGTAATCCTTAGGACACACTTTATTAAGATCTCAAAAATCAGTGCAAATGTGTATCACCCCATTAGGCTTAAAAATAGGCACCATATTTGAAAAACACTCAGGATAGTCAATGGATTGAATGAAACCCAAATCTAATAGCTTTTGAAGCTCTTATTTGACCATGATGGCAATGGTAGGATGTAACTTTCATAGTTTTGTTTGATCATATTAGCATCAGGATGCAAGGTTAAGTTGTGGATAACCAAGTTAGGGTCAGTACTAGGCATGTATTTATAGGACCATGCAAATATACCCCTCTTCTTCTTGAGTAGAGCTATCAATTACTCTTGTTCATCCATGGATAATTTTTTTCCAAGTTTAATGATTTATGTATTGGTCACATTTGTACTAAGGTTCACATCTATAGTATCTTCAATGGCAATGTGTGAATCTTCCTCAAGTTTATGGGGTGTTGGGATTAAATGAATGTCATCAATGATATTATCAAACTCCTTTAGCATAGTCTCCTCCATTTCTACCTGGAAAATAGCCTAAGCTACAGGTGAATGTGATGGTGAAGGTGAAGTTGAAGGTTAAAAAGGAATGTATATGGCAAAAGCCCTTAACAATTTTTCAAAAATGATGAATTTGGATAATTATGGTGATGATCAAATTCATTCCATTTCAATGAGGCTAATGTCAACAGGAATTGATTTTTCCAAATTGTATGGATTACAGAGTGGGATGAATAAGTCATTTAGATTCATGATAACTTAGTGGTAAATGGTAGGTTGACAATATGAAGGGTGGGTTTTGTCCTACCTTTTAGAATTGATGAATGAATCTTAAGAACCTAGATAGCAGCAAGCAACATGTGTAAATGCAAATGACAAGACCATGCAAAATGCAGTGCAAAGATTTTTGTATTTTTATTTTTATTTTTTGTGTACATGTGTTACATTATGTTCTGGTGAAGTGGATGAGGTGGTGGTGGTGGTTCACTAGTTGGTTCAACTCACTCTCTTGGGAGAAGCAAATGGAAAATGAGCTGATGGATGAGAAAAATTCTAAGGTAGTACTCATCCTGTTTGGTGAATGGAGTAATTAGGGATAATTTCTCTCTAGATTCATCTGAAGCTATCGACAAGATGTCGTATTCATCATAAATTTTCCCAAAGTCATCATTGTGATTGGTTTCCTCTTCTAAATTAAAATGAAGGTTTTGAAAAGCTTGTTCAAAAGAGGAAGTGGAAGAAAGAGAATGGTAACATAAACTTGAATGGTTATGCACTTCTTGATATGGATTTTCAATGAATTTGTGCATGCTCTATTCATGTTGTCCTAAGCCATATCATTACCAATTGACTTGATGAAAGTATCATGAAGGAAAATAGATCATGCTCTCTATGTTGGCAAGGATTGGTTGTATAGGTTCATCTAGGGAAGGTGGATCAAATGATGAATCGACCCCCTCATACATAAAATTAATTTGATTACATGTTGAACCCATGGTGTACAAAACTCCTATGGATAAGGGTGAGTCACGTGGGTGATCGTAATCTCTAATATTTTGGATTCTTAGTGGTGTGACTTAGACATATTGGACCACGTATTCACCAATGCTAGGATTAGCAATGTGTATTGCAACTTGTGTGGATGCAAAAGTATGGGTCTTGTGTGTAGCTTGTGATAGATTATGAAATGAAATTTCACAATCTATCAAATTGACTTGTGAAACATCAGCTGGTGGAGATGAGAATGAATTTGGTTGAGAGGTTTGATGGATGGTTGATTATGATGATGTGGATGGAATGATAGTGGATGTTTGTGAAGTTGGTTGGATGGATGATGATGAATGAGTGGTGATAATGGGTGATGTTGAAATTGATAATATGGATATTTGTCCTAATGATGTGGATGTGGAAGGTGTATATTAGGTTTTACCACATGTGCATGTAGTCAACTATGATGAAGATGGGGGTGTGGAAGTGGAAGCTTGATGTGGGGTAGTGATAGGGAGCTCCTCAAGAATGGGATATTTTGATGAAGAAGTGTGATGTGAGGTGGATGATGTGGTTGATGGATTTAAGAATAGGTGAATGGATGGAAGTTTGGATTTTATGGATTAGAAATGAAGTTACAATACGTAAATGGTTCAATTTCTACTGGTATGCAATGAACATGTCCCTCATATATATATTTTAAGCATTGATGAAAATATTAAAGGGATAGATTTTATTTCCCTTATCCAAGGACATCGAAGGAGTACATTGTAAGCCATTGACCCCTCTAGTATATGTAACATGGTATACAATATCTTAACCCCCACTTTTATAGGTAAGATGAGAGTGCCAAATGTAGAACAAAGAGTCTCATTGAATTCTCTCAAGGTGAATGTCAATTTGGTTGTGTGATGGTGTAAGATTGTATGTTGAAGGGAGGAGGTGGTGATAATGTTGATGGATGAGTCGGTATCAATCAACACTCATTTAAAGGGCTTCTTATCAAATTGAACCATAATTTGTAATGGAGGATCTGATGATTTTGATGATATTGATTTAATTTCAAAATCATAGAATGTGATGAATATTCCATACATGTTCAAATACTCCCCATAAAGTTGTTAAAGGAATTAGTATTTTGGAATTGAAGTTCAATGGAATTTAAAATTTCCATTAATGCATCATGGTGTGGAGGAGATTGTTATATGATCTCATAGATGGATAGTGTTGCTGAAGCTATTTTGAGTCTGGTTGTTAGCCGACTGCTCAATGATATGATGGATTTTTATGGATGAATTGGAAGATTAATGCGGTGGAATAAATTGGTAAAAAAATGGAGGGGTGATGATGAAATGACAAGTTGTGAAGACACACTTGCTTGTGATTCCATAGGAGGTTGAACTACCTAATATTGTTCATTTTGTTGATCGGTGCTTCTTTGACCTTGGGTGACTACATGGATAGCCCCCATAAAACCTTGGTACTATTGAACATGATTAACTTGGTTAGGAGGAGTTTTAGTATTTGGTCCCCCTATCTTTTGTTGTTGTTTCTAATGATGAGTAAGTGGTATTTAGTATATACTAATGTTTTGGTTTTGTTGAGCCAAACGACTATCAAACTTAATGACCCCTAGGTCTATCAAATATTACACAATGTTTTTATACATAAATTACATGTTAATATCATACCCTTTATGATGATGGAAAGGACAAATCAAGTGCTCCTTATAGTTCTTGCCACATTTGACTTGATCTTCTGGTATGATTTTTGGTAAGGTAATAGCATTAGTGTCATACAACCTATGAAATATGGAGGTGTATGATTCGAGCAAGGGTGTGTAGGTGCAGTATTGTTGAAAAAATTATCAATACTAATGATTGTCCACAGTTGGCACTATGTTGTGAGGTTATTTTGGTGGGGGTGCAACTTGATAAAATACTTGTTGTGGTTGTTGCAATGATTATTGTGGTTGATTGTGGGGTTTTTGAGTCATTTGGAGTTGACTCAAAAACACTTGATGTACTTGTCCTTATTTTGGTTAGCCAGAATAAATTCCTTTTGATTGGCCCTTGTTTTGCCATTTTTTTCTTTGGTTTTATCTCACCCTCTTGGATTTTTCTCTCTTCTATTACACAAGCTTGGGTAAGAGCTTTGTTGAATGTCCTATAGTGCTATAGTTGCAATAATAAGGAGATGGGTTTTAAGAAACTCCTTGCAAACATTCGGTTCAATTATTCCATGGGTAGCGAGAATGAAAAAATAGTGATTACTGCCCTCCAACGGTTTCCAAAATCATAAACTAATTCTTATTCAATTTTTTTGAGATTATATAAGTTAGTCAATGTTGTTTTCTTACGAAAATTGAGGGAAAACCTTTCCAAAAAATTATCTTCCAATTATTTAAATGTGTAAATTTTATGGTGTGGCAAATTATTATATCAGTCTAAAGTGTCTCCCCCAATATTTGAGAAAAATTTTTGAGCATCAAAGCATCTTGGTCTTGAATTTGAAATCATGAGTGAGTGAATGTGTTGATATGCTCTTTAGGGTCCTCAATTTCTTTAAATATATCAAATTTTGATATTGTGAAGTCTATTGTATAATGTGGTGATGGTACCAAAAAATTAATAGGTTGATTGATCAACTATATTAGTGTAGGCTTTTGGTACATCATACTAGGAGTATGCATAATCAAGCTATCAATCTATTGTTGCATGCCTTGGATTTTAGGGTCTTCCATGTGTGTGTGAAAGCCTTGTATTGTTTGATGATTGTGTGAAGGTGGGGTGTGTAGAGTGATAAATTGTTGTGATGTAAAATGATGCTAATGGATTGATGGATTGAGGGGTATTTGATAATATGTATGTGTTGTTGAGCTTGGTGATAAAGTAACTACTATTGATGTTGTGGAGATGAGATTTGTGGAATGTGAATGTGTTGGGTTGTGGAAGTGGGATTGATGTGGGTGAATGGGGGTGTGGGTATAGCAACCTGAGAAGATGGTGATACCTAGGATAAGTTAGGTGTGAAGTAGGTGTGTTGGCTTAGAATGGAATGGGGTTTGAAATCTGCTATTTGTGTTTACTATTAGTAACAAGATCAAGTATATTTTTGGCCCATGAGCAATTGATTCAAGTGTTTCCATGATTATTTTATGGAAATTTTTGAAGTAGATGGTGTGGTTGTGGTGGCAGTGGATGTGGGTGAAGTGTGAGTGTTAGCAATGTTGGTGGAAGTTAATGGAGGGTAAGTTGCAAAAGTAATCATGACTGAATGAGGGGTGGTTTATGGAGTGGTGGATGGAATATACAAAGTAGCATTAACTTGTGCTTCATAGAGTGGATTGGTATAGGTAGTGGTATAGGTATATGGGATGGAGGTGATTTGGTTACATGGTGGTGGAGTAATTTGATTTGAAGGTGTGGATGTTACCTCAAATAGAGGGTTGATGTAGACATGGCTGAAGTTGGTAGGATGTGGGTGAGTAAGTTCTAACTAATAATAAGGAACTTGGTTGTGTGGGATGTTAAGTTGTTCTAATATTGGTTTAGTTGGTCTTAAGTAAGCTCCATATTTTTCCATATAAATGTAGGTGGTGTGATGATCAGTTGGTGTGTAAGGATCCATTTTTGGGATGGAGGTGTGAATGGCTCTATGCATCACATAAAAATTTGAAGTGAATATTATGTAAGAGGGTGCTATGCATCACATAAAAATTTTAAGTGAATATTATGTAAGACGATGCTAAAGATAAACCAAAATATCTTGTCTATGCTAGGTTGGTTGGGTTAGTCACAAAAGTGGCCAAGGAAGAACTGGAACACTCCATGGATGATGTTGGTTCTTGGATCATGGCTCTAGATTGATTTCTAGTCAAAAACATAAGCTATAAGCATGTAAGAGGTTGCAGATGTGAGGAATGTGTGTGGAAAGGTGCAATGACAATGAAAAGCACATAGAATAAAACAAAACAATTGAATCTTATGTTTTGCAATAATTTTTTTAATTTTATATTTATTATTTGATTTTGATTTTGATTTTTTTTTGTGTGGTTTGTGTGTTTTGAAGTGTAGACCCTAATCCTAGACTACTATGTAGGATGGGTTCCTAAGGTGTATTTCAAGTGAGGATTTTATTGGTGATGAAATCTAGAAAAACCACTCACAGTATGCTAAGGTATCTATGGAGCGAGACAATGGATGGAGATGAAGCCCACCATTTGATGAGGCCTAGAAATGCCTCATTATTACACTATTGTTGACATATAAAAACTGCCATAATATTAAATATGGCAAATTTAAAGTGCCAAATAGTGATTAGAATATGTTATTTGTTACATGTGTGCATGATTTCATGTTTGGAACATTATACCTCTGTTTTGACTGTTTTTAACATTTTATGTACTATTTCAGTTGATTAGGTAGTAAATAAAATATGTATTGCAATTACATTCTGATGGCATGAGTAGATTCCTCTCATCAGGAACTACAACTTTGCTTTTTGAAGAAAGTCAATCCGAGCTATAAATAAAAATTTATGAAGGTTACATCGTTCCTGCGCTCATTGTTCATTCCTGCGCTCATTGTTCATGCCTTAGTCTTTTCTGGAGCTGTTAACAGGTGCAAATATGCGTTAAAGGGCACATTGGCGGATCTACTAGGAATGATACAAAGTGATTTAAGGTACCAAATTCATACCAATGGTACTTCATAATATAGAGCAAACATAGCTAAAATTTGAGGGCATATGGATAAGTAACCTGGAAGTTATGGGGCCTGCAAAATGGCAGTTTCACACTTTTTGACTGCTGGAAATGCTGGTAAAAATCTGTGTTAAATGCCAACTTGACAGCGATGCAGGGAGTAATTTATGAGGAACTAAGAGTTGAAAATTTAACCCAATGTTTTTCATATAACCAAGAACATGTGGACATAATTTGGTAAAAAATTGAGTTACGATGAACAAGTTATGATCACTCCAAAAAGGCATCTGGGCATGTTTTGGCAGCTGGAAACAGTAGGTCACAGTCCATACAAATTCCAGCCACTTGTCACTTTGAAGGAAGGCATGGAATTTGTCAAATAAAGAAGAGGTAAATGCTTGGAAATAGTTAAGGGAGAATAGGAATGACTATTTCTCCACCTGACAGCACTTCCACGTGATGCAAATGGAAGCAACAAGTCAAAAGGCTAAAATGCAGGAAATCTGGCGTAGGAACAAGGAATAGCGCAGGAACAACAGAAAGTGGTCAAAAGCGACAAATCAGTGGAGAAAATAATTTGCAGTTGACCAGGAAGTTGTCCCAACTCATCTTAACTGATTTCCTCAACAAATGCAGCTCAATAAGGTTGACTGGATAAAGTTTTGACAAAGCCAATTGCTGCATTTTAGGAAGTAGTTGTGCAAACAGTTGTAAATCCCTATAAATCAGCAACCAAGCATATCAGTACTACATTATAAATAATAAATCTCCTAGCATGGTTGAGCATATAGTGATATAGGCATTTAGACATATAGGAGAGGAATAGGCAATAGAGTGCAATAATTTCTGTAGCAGAACAATAATCTGCAGGTTTTTCCTACATTACTATAATGCATTTCCAGATTTAATAACAAGTGCAATTTTTCCAATTATCAATTAGCATGATTTAGTTTATGGTTGAAATTTAATTTTTCTTAGCATAAATTCTACACCTTCATCTGGTTCTGGAAGCAAGGGCCACTTGCAGGACCAGAAGAAGGCAACTTTTGACAAAATATCCTACTGATTTTTTGCTGCAGCAGATTAGCAGAATTCTGTCAGTCTTTTCATTTCTTTAGCAGCTTTAAATTCAGATTTCAGCATTTGACATTATTTCTCATATTTCCATGCAATTTTAGTATTTCTGTTTCAGCTTTGCAGCAACTTCAGGTTTTTTGACATTTGCCAAGATTTGCAGCAATTTCCAGTTTTCTGTAATTTACTGCAATTTCCAGATTTATGACATTTCCAGTTTGCAAACAGGTGTTAATTTGATTTTATGGATTTATAACATGTTCAAAGAAATTGTAGTTGGTTTATTCTTCAACAACTATGTGTGGTTTTTTGTAATTTTCTTTCTGTCAATTTTGCAACAACATTTCATTTCTTGCTCTTTCAAATTCTGCAATTTCCATTTACTGCAGTTTTAGTTTAGTTTTTATCTTCTGCAATCGGATTTTCAGTACTAGGAGTTAGAGGACACACAAAACCCCCAAAAACACTAACTATTCCACCAATAAAACCCCTGTTCCTGAATGAATTGAATCTTTAACCTGTTGACACCTTCTTTCGTATATAGCCTTTGGACACCGCCCTGGACTGACACATATAATGATTAAATGATGAATGAACAATGACACTCATCATTTTTGGCACCGTTGTTAGGGATAGATGTTGTTAGAATGGGAAAGCAGTCCAATAATTGTTAGTGTGCTAAGTTGTGAACTTTAGAGTGAAATTTGAATGTAATAACTGGCATAATTAATAGTTGTTGGTAAATTCCATTTCAGTTCATTTAGAGAACAAGCAAGTATGAATAGGTTAAAGGATGTGAAAGCACGATGTCAAAGTATGCAAAATCCTTTGCCTACCATAGGAAGAAAAATATCACAAGAGGTTGAAAGTATGTCAAAGTTGTCCAAATTTATGATTCCCAAAACTGTTGGAACTTTCAAAGAATTACAATCATCTATGTCCAGAACTATAGCATCCTTTGAGAAATCATCACAAGGAGGAACAATCAATAGTTCAACACCTTTTTTTCTTAACAAATCCATACAATCAGGACAATTTAATAGGATATCTAATTGTGATTGGGAACCTATAAGGGTAGGCTCAAAAGAGAATCTAGGGAGATCTAGTAATGTGCTCCAACCTAGTGCAACTAGTACACCTGCAAAAACTTTTCAAAATCCCATCCAATTAGATCCTAATAAAAATGCTCCCATGAAGGTCATTTCACCTTCAATGTTATCGACTTTTAAGGGAGTTACATCTGAAGACCCTGATTTGTTTTTGTTTGAGTTTAAAATTGTGTGTCAAGCTCATGATTACACTAACGACAATCAAAAGCTCAAATTGTTTCCTTCCACTCTTAAAGAGTCGGCTCTACGATGGTTTATCACCTTAGAACCTGATTCAATTAGAACCTGGAATGAGATGGAAAATATATTTTTGGAGAGATACCAAGAATATTGTCAAGTCAAGAATCAAAACAATGAATTGCTTGAAATGAAACAAAAGAAAAATGAAATCTTAGAAGATTATGTAGACATATTTTCTTTTGTTCATAAGAGATGTGGTAGTGTTGAACCTGAAATGTGCAAAATTATATTCTTAAGGGGACTACAAGATGAATTTTGGGATGCATTGGATATTTTAGGAAGAGGAGATGCAAATGCACTTGAAATCCAGGAAATCATTAAACTTTGCAAAAATTATTCTCATTCAAGGCATAGAAAACATAGAATTGGTAATGATAAACATGATTTGAAAGAATGCATGAAAGAGTTTGCTAAAGCTGATATTGTTGTACATCTTGATAAAACAATAGATAAAAATATTAAATCTACTGAACCTTCAGTTATCTATTGTTCAAGATGTGAGCAACAACACTCTGTTCATGACTGTCCTTTGAACAAAACATTTATACCAGCTATATGTAGCATTTGTCAAAAAGGACATTCCACAAATCAATGTAGTTTATTGCCAAAACTCAAAAGTGTCTTTGAA
The DNA here is from genome assembly GCA_028583015.1 of Wollemia nobilis. Taxonomy (NCBI): domain Eukaryota; kingdom Viridiplantae; phylum Streptophyta; class Pinopsida; order Araucariales; family Araucariaceae; genus Wollemia; species Wollemia nobilis. The sequence continues at coordinate 1,999,760 of JAQPPZ010016965.1, forward strand.
AAACAGCCTCAACCTATGAAAAAACTCAATTTTGTAGGACAAGGACAAGGAGATAATTTTCTTAAGTTTCCATATCAGAATGCTTCTCAATTTCCTATACATTGGGGAAATAATCCTTGGTATATGCCATGGTATGCTTCAGGTCCACTTCAACAATGTTGGAGTCAACCACCATGGGCATATTCCAAAGAGTGGTCTCAACATGGATGGATGAAACAACAATGGAATCAACCACATCCACCATGGTTGCAACCAAAACTGCAAGGATATCAATGGGGACAACAACAAAAATTGCACAAAGGGCAGCAACATTATCAAACACATAAATCAAATTTATTGCCCACTCATACCCATAGTTTCTCTTATGGAAAACAAAAACAAAATGAAAAACAACCTCTATTTTCAGCTCAACCTGTGGTCAGTCCAAACAATGTTAAACAGGTAACCCTTGTCTCTATGGCTAAATCATAAAATACAACCATAATAAATGTTGGTGACTGTCATAAAAATCAGTTGTGTTTAGGAAAACCACTTCTTGAACATATTCCACTTACCAGTGTAGAAATAGGAGCTAAAATGAATGCACATAAAAACAAATCTGCACTGAAACAAGAAGAAGAAAAAGAAAATCTCCCACAAAAAGAATCATATCTTGAACAATTTGAAATATCAAAACTAACATCTTTGAAATCAAATTTGATAAGGGAATTAAAACATTTAAACGTTATAGTCCCTTTACTTCAAGCTATTAAAGATGTGCCAATCATTAATACAATTGTTCAAGAAATATGTTTTAACAAACCAAGAAAAAAGAAATGATAAAGATTGGGCGGGTTCGAGCTCTGGCGATTTTGCGGGAAACCTTCTGTGCAGGCACCGGGCGAAGCTCCAGGGTCTCTGGTTGGAAGATTCCTCTAGGTCCTCCTGTGGATTGAATCTACACTACTTTGAAGGATCGTTCATTGCCTTGGGAGGGCCCAATGGGGTCTCCTCCAGGATCTAGCGATGGGCAGAAAAGCTCATATGCTAATATATTAAAAGAAAACCCTGCATCTTCCTCCGATGAAGTTCAACGAAGTGCTTATAAAATGCTATTTAAGAATGCTAGAAAGGGTTTACCTGCTAACAGAGTTAACGACTGCCTTCCATAATCTGCGTCCAGGCCTAAGATTGTCATAGAACCAAAACTGGTTGAGGATACGATTATATACCGTGCTACCCATGATCTGATCTGCAAATTCATGGGTATCCGGCCCACTTTGAACTTTCTACACACCTGGGTGAGACAAAACTGGGAGCCCATTGGTGAGTACTCTCTATGGCCTATAAGCAATGGGTATTTTATTATTAGTTTCTCTTCTTTAGAAGATAGAAACAGAGCATTTGAATCAGAGAAGAGGAGCCACGGCCCGGCAGGATTATTTGTCCAACCGTGGAGAGTGGGTTTTGATCCTCGCATTGAGCCCACGGCTGTCCCGATCTGGATACGGCTGTATGCTCTCCCAATGGAGTTTTGGGGTGAGCAGATCCTTGAGTTGATTGGTAATTCTCTAGGTAGATATTTGGGAGTTTCAAGAGATATCATGGAAGGAAATACTGTTGTCTTTGCTAGAATATGTGTAGAAATGGACATTAGCTAGCCACTTCCAGCCGAGGTGGAATTGGAGTTGGCAGGACTAACCTGGATACAACAGCTAGACTATGAAGCCTTACCTTTTAGATGCAGAGTCTGCCATAAGCATGGCCATTTGGCTAGGTTTTGCCCAGATAGCCTGACCACAAAAGCGGAAGCCCCGTTGGGAGCGCCAAATTGCCCCAGAGAGGGTAAGTTCACTCCGGTCAAAGAACCCCTCAATATCCCCCAGGGTTCTGATGCCCAGAAAGATGGCTTTGAACAGAAAAAGTGAAGGAAGAACAAAAAGAGAAATGGCAAAGAGCAGGCCCAAACCAAGCCAACCAATCGATATGAAATCTTCAAATCCCTTGTAGACCAAGAAGACCAAGTCATGGAAGGAGTGGATGGGAACGCTGAGGATACTAACACCCACTCTCACGCTCCTCTATCATCTACTCCTGTCTTAGAATAGGTGATTGAAACCCACGAGACTTTGCAGCCGGAGAACCTAGGGGCTATGGTAATTCATTCCCCGGCACAACCGGCTATTAAGGATGTCAACATGGGAAGTGCGAGAAAGAACAGAGAAAGACCAGAGTTGGGGATTACCCAGGTGGAAACGAGGTCTAAGAATAGTAATTCCCAAGGATCTGGTAGAAAATCCAATAAGGATCTACTAGTAGCGCAAGGGGACAATCTGATCAATGGAGTATCGATGAGAAAAATTGACTCTTATTGCTCCTAAGGTTTCCAATGATTATACAATCCTGGAATGTAAGGGGTTTAAACAGTAGAACCCATCAATCTGTTGTTCAAAGACTTTTAGGAAGACACAAAATAGACTTTTTGCTCCTTTAGGAAACAAAAATGTCTTTAGATCTTATGTGTAAAATTGCTAGTAGAATATGGAGGGGCGCTGGATATATGGATGTGGGGGCCCAAGGAGCTTCGGGGGGGATTGTTATTCTTTGGAACCTTCTGGTGTGGATAGCAATAGAACATACAGCTTGGAGGGGTGTTCTCACATCTCTCTTTAAGAACATTGTTATAGCTGAACAGGTTTTAATTACAAACTTCTATGGGGCTCAAAGCATTGATGGCCAGCGACTTCAATGGAATGTTGTTCATTCAATGAGATCCTCCCGGGAAGATTGCGATTGGATTATTGCTGGGGATTTTAATGCCAAATTATCTCGCCGGGATAAGGAAGGTGGTTTCCCGTTTTGGATCCCGGGGATAGGCTTCTGATTGCTCAAGTCCAGGCCTTTCACCTTGTTGATATCAAAGGTCCTGGTACTTATTTTACGTGGACTAATAAGAGAAGAGAGCCACACAGTAGGAAGGTAAAACTAGACCGGTTTCTGGTCTCGGAGGAAGCATTTGTGAAATGGAATATTAAATTTTAGATTTTGGAAGGCCCAGTTTTAGACCACTTTCCCATTTTATTGGAGGGAGGGGCTATGACAGGGCAGTACCATAAACCATTTAAATTTGAAAATTTTTGGTTGCAAAAAGAAGATCTCCGAAGAAAAATTCCTCAGTGGTGGGAAGATGGCCGCCCACCTTTTGGGACTGCAATGTTCAAATTTCACAAACAACTTCAATTTGTCAAGTGTAAACTGAAACAGTGGAGGCAAACTAACAAATCAGACTTCCAGCACCAACGGGCCCCCTTGTTGGCCAGATGGGATGAGGTGCAAAAACATTTCAGGGAAGGAAACATTTCCGAGCACCTTAAATCCGAGGATGATGCTTTGCGCAAAGCGGTTGAGGATATTGATAATCAAGAAGAGATTTACTCGAAACAGAGAGCAAGAAATACTTGGTTATTAGAAGGAGACAGAAATACAAAATTTTTTCAGCGCTCTGCCTATGCTAGGAGACAAGTGAATAATATGGATTTCCTTCAAGATGAGAATGGATACTCTTTTGACACTCTTCCTGGTATGCACTCCCACTCAATGGAGTATTTCTCAAAACTCTTTAATGAAAGTATGGAGCAAGATGGGGCAGCCCAAGATGAAGTTATTGCTGTCATTCCTTCTATAATCTCTCCATGAAGAGAACCAGGCCCTACTTAGACCTATAGATAGAGATGAACTTAAGAAGGTGGTCTTTGGGATGAGTACTGGTAAATCACCTGGTCCTGATGGCTTCCCTATTGAGTTCTTCCAGGCCTTTTGGGATACCCTGGAGGAAGATGTTCTGGCTGTCACTGAGGAGTCCAGAACCAATAAAAGAATGCTCAAGGCTCTAAATCATACCTTCATTTCTTTAATTCCAAAAGGAGTAGGGGGGGTTCATTTATCTGATTTTAGACCTATTGCCTTATGCAATGTGATCTATAAAATAATCACTAAGATTATGGCTAAAAGGTTAAAACCTATCCTGCATAATATAATTTCCCCAGAGCAAGGGGGTTTTGTTGAAGGGAGGCAAATCTTGGATGGAGTGATTCTTGCACAGGAGGCTATCCATACAATGCACCAATCTAGGAACAAAGGAATGTTCATTAAACTGGATATGTCCAAGGCTTATGACAGGGTGGAGTGGGGCTTCTTGGCAAAGATGTTGACAGCCTTTGGTTTCTCTCAGGACTGGACAGACTGGGTCATGAGTTGTATTTCTTCGCCTTCATACTCTGTTCTTATCAAGGGACTTCCCTCACCTCCTTTTGGTGCCTCTCGTGGCCTGCGGCAAGGAGACCCTTGCTCTCCTTATCTCTTCCTCATATTTGCTGAAGGATTGGGTAGACTCTTTCTGAGAAGAAGACTTCAAGGTCAGATAATAGGTATTAAGGTCGGGGCTAAAGTTTTGACTCATTTACAGTTTGTAGATGATACTGGATTGGTGGGAATGGTCAGCCTTAGGGAAGCAAGAAGAATCAGAGATACTCTAAATGTCTACCTCTGGGCCTCTAATCAAGTCATCAATGACAATAAATCCAAAGTGATCTTATTCAATATTGATCAACGGTTACAGGATAGAGTTATTGAGGTTTTAGGTTTCACTCGGACCTCTCTCCCAGTTGTTTACCTGGGGGTCCCTCTCCATTTCAAAAAACTAAAAATAGATGTTTGGAAGGATATATTGGATGGCATCAAAGATAGAATGAACCATTGGTCTCATAGATGGTTAAGTTATGGGGGTCATCTAACTTTTCTGCAGTCAGTTATTCAGGCCATGCCAATTTATAAATTCTCTGTCCTGGCTGCTCCCCAGTCTATTTGGAATGAGCTGGATAAAATCGCTAGAATATTTCTATGGGAAGGTGCCAAGGGCGAGAGGAAATGGGGCTTGGTTGTCTGGGACAAGGTTACCCAACCCAAGGAAAAAGGAGGGTTGGGACTAAGAAGCTCCAAGTTCAACAACAAGGCTTTGGCTGGCAAACTGTACTGGAGGTGGATTTCTCAGCCAACATCCCTCTTCAGCAAAATCCTCTCTAGCAAATACTTGGGTTCTGTCCATCCTAATGATGTGGGCCGCTTTCCTCTGGAAGGTTTTGGATCACCAGTGTGGCAGGCGCTCAATCTTGGAGCTCAACTCATCAAAGATCAACTTTTTTGGAAAGTGGGGAGAGGGGATAAGGCACGGTTCTGGACTGATTCCTGGGACCAGAATCCTCCCATTATTGCTGTGTTTCCTGAATTGCAATCGATAAAATCTACTATAGAAGATAAGGGATGGATCCAAATTGAGATCTACTTTAACACTAGTCAATTGGGGGACTACAAGATCATAAATTTTAAGCGGTTGGATGAGTGGCCAATACCAATCCCTCCGGAGTTGGTACCTACTTTGGGAAAAATCTTGGCAGAACGGTTTCTTACTGGGAGAGATGAGGAGGATGAACTGGCCTGGGGCTATGGGAGCCTTGGGGTTTATACTGTGAAAGAGGGATATGGTGAGATCCTCCCAGAGCCCCCTCCACACTTTTTTTTGGTTCATGATTGGAGAAAGATATGGCATCCCCAGGGCTGGCCGAAAGTGAACTTCTTTGCCTGGCAGTTTTTGCATAATGGAATTCTCACCTATGACAATATCAGACTCAGAGGCATCATTGGCCCTTCCCAATGTGTGTTATGCCACAAGCAGGAGGAAACGACGGATCATCTAATGTTTGAATGTTCTTTCACACGACAGATCTGGAAGCGCTGGTTCTCCCACTTTAAACTTTAGGCTAATGGGGTCTTGTCTCGAAACAACATTTGGGAAAGCTGGAAGAAAGGTAGATTTAAATCCAAAGCTCTTCGAATTGGCTGGGAGCTTGGTTTATTTTTTATCTGGTGGCAGGTTTGGTTGGAGAGAAATGCCCGTATTTTCCGTGAAACCTTCTCCCCTCTAGAAGGAATATGGCAAGTCATTTGGAGCAAAGTGGCGAAAACGGTTGCCATTCATGCCGAGGGGGAAATTCAGTCTGCTTCTGAGCCTTTGGAAGAGGGAGTTGTTATTCAACAAAGGCAGGTGAGTGGTAGTTGGAAACCTCCTCCTGAAGGATGGATCAAAATCAATACTGATGGAGCTGCTAAAGGCAATCCGAGAAGTGCTGGAATTGGAGTAGTGTGCCGCGATCATGCTGGGTCTTTGCTCTATTGGGAACTATAGGGTCTGGGATGTGCCACAAACAATGAAGCCGAGGCCTTTGCCATTAAATCTGCCTCCTTCTGGGCTGCAAAACAGGGACACAGGAAGATTATTATTGAGTCTGACTCCCAAATCTTGGTGGGTGCTCTTGATTGTATGAGAAACTTTGTCTCGAAAGCTTAGAGGTTGCGGATCTTAGTCTCCAAAATCAAAGAGCTTTGGATGGAATTAGATGATGTGATACCTGTCTATGTGAATCGAGATCTCAATAAGGTGGCCGATTTCCTTGCTAAGATGGGTGCTGAAAGGGAGGTTGGGATGCAGCTGCACAGTGACATGCCTGTGGAGGATGCAGAGATCCGACAAGGCCTTGAACATTTTTTGAAATGATGTGCAGTTTTTTTATTCTAAGGAAGGTTTCTGTCGCGATATCGCGACATGTCACGATATCGCGACAGGTTGCGCCCTCTCGGCCTTTGGCAGGTTTTTGTCGTGATATCGTGACATGTCGCGATATCATGACAGGTTGCGCCCTCTCGGCCTTTGGTAGGTTTTTGTCATGATATCGCGACATGTCGCGCCATCACGGCCCTCGGGGAAGGCGCATGGTTAATTTGTCGTGATATCGTGATAGTTTTGGCAATTTGGGGCTAACTGGTAAAAGGGTCGCGATATCGTGACACTTTTGCAGATGGAGAGCAAAGTGGAAAATTCGTCACAATATCGTGACAGTTTTGAGAACTGGGCGCCAAAAGGATAATTCATCGCGATATCGCGATAGTTTTGAGAACTGGGCACCGAAAGGAATAACTGTCGCGATATCACGACACTTCTGGCGATCTGGTGTCATAAGGAAAACCCGTCACGAAATCGTGACCATTTTGCTGATGTGGTGCAAAGTGGATTTTTTGTCATGATATCGCGACATTTTTTGGCGATGGCTGCTGTTTGAAAATCTTGTCACGATTTCGTGACAATTTTGGCTTACCAACGGAATGGAGGAAACTGTCGCGATATCACGACACTTTTGCGATCTGGCTACCATAAGGAGAATTCGTCACGATTTCGTGACACTTTTGATGGTTGGATGATTCAGAGGCTCTCTGTCGCGTTTTCATGACCTTTTTGGCGTCTTGGCGCAAGTTGGTCTTCTTGTCGTGATATCGCGACAATTTTAACGAAGGGTTGCTGGTGGGTGCTGTCGTCGCGATTTTGTGACATGTCACGATTTCGCGACATGTCACGATTTCGCAACATGTCGCGTTTTGCGACTGTTGGCACCGTAGTGGAGGAGCCGGGGTTGACTGTCGCGATTTCATGACATGTCGCTTGTTCGTGCCCAGTTGACTTCTTTGCTTTGTGTTGTGCTAGGTTGACTTTGTGCTCTTCTCTTGCAGTGTTGTTTGCTATTCTTGGTTGAGATGTGTTCTCTCCCGCTTGTAATTGCTCTTTGTATTAATACAAGTTTTTCATTTTTTTCAAAAAAAAAAAAACAAACCAAGAAAAAAGAAGAAAATATATCCTAAAAACATACAAGTCGGTGGTAAAAGAGTAAAATTGCTTGCAGGAAACCTTAGTCCACCTAAGTATGATTGTCTAGGATGCCCATGGTTTTGTGAAACATATAAGGAAAATGAAATGAAAATTTTAATTTTGGCCTCCATCGTTGTAAAGGATAATGTAGAAGAGATGGATTCATCCAAACAGTCTGTTTTTGATGCAAATGTTCAGAATTCAGATTTTAAGGATGAACCAATCACTGTTCAACAATTATTATGGAATGATGAAAAACAAAATTCTAAAAATTTGTCATCTATTCCAATACAAAACAATTTTCTTCACTTGTCACATGGATGTCATCATTTTTTCTCATCTTTTCCTTTCCATTTATCAAAGTTAATTCTTTTAAGAATTGTTTTTGGTAAACATACACAGATTTTCCATTCTTTTCCACCATATGATTGTTCTCTTAATTCATTAATGCATCATTCTCCAAGATCCAATTCAAAACATCTTGGTACAAAACAAACTGAAATGCAGCCAAAAAAACCTTTGAACAACAATAGTTGGTTGACTAAAAACCAAGAAGTAAACTTATTTGATGTATTGATCCAACATCCTAATGCTCTACTAACACTTTATGCATCTTTAGCAGTTGGCATTGAGTTGTTGCAGGTACAAAAAAAATAGATTTCACAGTTGAATGCAGTTAATGAACTTTGGTTGGCAGCACTTCACCAAATAAAGTTCATTCAACAAAAATGGAAAATGTGGCATGATGATCACATTAAGAGCAACAAGGATGAACCAGAAGAGTTTGTGAATGGAGTTGTTCAACTTTCTTCAGTTGATAATTCAAGAAGGACATTAGTGGTGAATGGACATCTTTTACGCTTGTACCATAAACCACTCACAAAGAAGGAATTTGCTCAATATTTCACACAGTCACATTTGCATATGATAGAAGAGGATTCCTCTTCTAACAAGGTTTCCAAATGATCACATTTTTTTTTAGCCTTGAAAAAAAAAAAATGAAAAAAAAAAAATGAAATGAAAAAAAATGAAAGAAAAAAAAAAATGAATAATTTAGTAGTGAAAACCTTCTCGGAGGCATTGCTGAGTTGGCTTGCATGAAAACCAGTTTTTTGGCATGCATTGCCTTGTTGATCCACCCATCATTGTTCTACCATTGTACAAATCTCACCTACTACACCTATGTTTTTCTTATTTTAGAAAACTATCATCATCAGAAGCAGCTTGTAAGGTGGATGATAAATTTTCGGGACAATAAGGTATGTGTTTCTTGCATTTAGTCATGGTAAGCATTTAGCATTTAGTATATGATAATCAATATTTGGCATAAAATGTTCATACAATTTTGGTAAGTTAAAAAATGGAACATGTTAAAAATGTCAAGAAACACCCCCCTTCTGCCCTTAGTTGCATGGGAAATTCAAAATTGTGAAAAACCTGATTTTGGGACAAATATGACAGCCATTTTATCTTTATTAGTAGGGCAGATTTCAGAATAAAATGTCCCACCAATACATCATAAATCTGAGAAGGACGAAATGCACCTGAAAATTCTATTTTACTACTACTGCAATAAAACAGTAACAGACAAAAAAAAATAAATAAAAATAGCATGGAAAAAAAAAAAGAAAAAAAAAAATTGCAGGAACTACAATGCTTGTTGTAGTGCAGTAAGAATAACTTTAGTAGGTGGCAAAATTATGTTGTTCATCTTACTAGGGCCTACTAGAATGCATGAGGGCATGCATCAGTTCAAGCTGGGGGGAATGATGAGGCCTAGAAATGCCTCATTATTACACTATTGTTGACATATAAAAACTGCCATAATATTAAATATGACAAAGTTAAAGTGCCAAATAGTGATTAGAATATGTTATTTGTTACATGTGTGCATGATTTCATGTTTGGAACATTATACCTCTGTTTTGACTATTTTCAACATTTTATGTACTGTTTCAGTTGATTAGGTAGTAAATAAAATATGTATTGCAATTACATTCTAATGGCATGAATAGATTCCTCTCATTAGGAACTACAACTTTGCTTTTTGAAGCAAGTCAATCCGAGCTATAAATAAAAATTTATGAAGGTTACATCGTTCCTGTGCTCATTGTTCATTCCTGTGCTCATTGTTCATGCCTTAGTCTTTTCTGGAGCTGTTAACAGGTGCAAATCTGCGTTAAAGGGCACATTGGTGGATCTACTGGGAATGATCCAGGGTGAGTTAAGGTACCAAATTCATACCAATGGTACTTCATAATATAGAGCAAACATAGCCAAAATTTGAGGGCATATGGATAAGTAACCTGGAAGTTATGGGGCCTGCAAAATGGTAGTTTCACACTTTTTGACTGCTGGAAATGCTGGTAAAAATCTGTGTTAAATGCCAACTTGACAGTGATGCAGGGAGTAATTTATGAGGAACTAAGAGTTGAAAATTTAACCCAATGTTTTTCATATAACCAAGAACATGTGGACATAATTTGGTAAAAAATGGAGTTACGATGAACAAGTTATGATCACTCCAAAAAGGCATCTGGGCATGTTTTGGCAACTGGAAATAGGAGGTCATAGTCCATACAAATTCCAGCCACCTATCACTTTGAAGGAAGGCATGGAATTTGTCAAATAAAGAAGAGGTAAATGCTTGGAAATAGTTGAGAGAGAATAGGCATGACTATTTCTCCACCTGACAGCACTTCCACGTGATGCAAATGGAAGCAACAAGTCAAAAGGCTAAAATGCAAGAAATCTGGCACAGGAACAAGGAATAGCGCAGGAACAACATAAAGTGGTCAAAAGCGACAAATCAATGGAGGAAATAATTTGTAGTTGACCAGGAAGTTGTCCCAACTCATCTTAACTGATTTCCTCAACAAATGCAGCTCAATAAGGTTGACTGGATAAAGTTTTGACAAAGCCAATTGCTGCATTTTAGGAAGTAGTTGTGCAAACAGTTGTAAATCCTTGCAAATCAGCAACCAAGCATATCAGTACTACATTATAAATAATAAAGCTCCCAGCACGATTGAGCATATAGTGATATAGGCATTTAGACATATAGGAGAGGAATAGGCAATAGAGTGCAATCATTTCTGTAGCAGAACAATAATCTGTAGGTTTTTCCTGCATTACTGTAATGCATTTCCGGATTTAATAACAAGTGCAATTTTTCCAATTATCAATTAGCATGATTGAGTTTATGGTTGACATTTAAGTTTCCTTAGCATAAATTCTACACCTTCATCTGGTTCTGGAAGCAAGGGCCACTTGCAGGACCAAAAGAAGGCAACTTTTGACAAAATATCCTACTGATTTTCTGCTGCAGCAGATTAGCAGAATTCTGTCAGTCTTTTCATTTCTTTAGCAGCTTTAAATTCAGATTTCAGCATTTGACATTATTTCTCATATTTCCATGCAATTTTAGTATTTCTGTTTCAGCTTTGCAGCAACTTCAGGTTTTCTGACATTTGCCAAGATTTGCAGCAATTTCCAGTTTTCTGTAATTTACTGTAATTTCCAGATTTATGACATTTCCAGTTTGCAAACAGGTGTTAATTTGATTTTATGGATTTATAACATGTTCAGAGAAATTGTAGTTGGTTTATTCTTCAGCAACTGTGTGTGGTTTTCTATAATTTGCTTTCTGTCAATTCTGCAGCAACATTTCATTTCTTGCTCTTTCAAATTTTGCAATTTCCATTTATTGCAATTTTAGTTTATTTTTTATCTTCTGTAATCAGATTTTTAGTACTAGGAGTTAGAAAACACACAAAACCCCCAAAAACACTAACTATTCCACCAATAAAAACCCTGTTCTTGAATGAATTGAACCTGTAGCTATGACACCTTCTATCGTATACAGCCTTTGGACACCGCCCTGGACTGACACATATAATGATTAAATGATGAATGAAAAATGACACTCATCACCATTGTTGGTCTTGATTAGTGGTTGGTGATGAAGTTCAAGTCATTGATGTTAAAATTGAAGTGTGCAATTGTGTGTTATTATTTTTAAATTTTGGTTGTCTATGGTGTTCAAAATACAAATAAACCCTCTTACACTCAACCAAGTTGGTGACTAATAACACGAATACCAAGCCCTTCAAAAGAGTCTAGGGTACACTATTTAAAATCCACCCTAAATCAACAAGTGATTCCAATAGTGGAGGGTTTTCCTAGTTTTTCCACTCTAAATCAACAATGTGTTTCCAACAGTAGGAGGAAGCTTAAGTACCAATGAATTATTCAAGCTTAGAGATATAAAAAGTGGGAAGCTTTAGTCTAAAATGCAACTACTATGTTTTTTTCATTTATTGAAAACAACACATAGGACATAAAGCAGAACACCATGAAAAAAATAAAACTTGAATCTAGTGTAATGAATGCCTAATGCAGCTAAAATGAATGCACAAATGTATATTTATCCATATGTGCAATTCTATATGATTTTGAACAATGTTTACGAATGCCTAACAATGCAAAGTATGTTGCATTTAAAAAAAATAGATATTTATTTTCAATATATTTTTTAAAAATCAAATATGTTAGTGGAGTTTAAATAGGACTTACCAGAATTCTTGTGTATTTTTATCCAAATTTGTAAATGTGACATATAATCCGACAGTTTTCTCTATTGAAACCTGTAGACACTAAAATTATGTAAATTGTATAAGACTACTATGTGCCACTCTTATCGACATCATATGGCCCCATTGGTAAAACCTCAGGAGTTAATTATGGTTCCCATAAACTTTTGGGAAGGTTTCCCATAGTTTTGGAAAGTTTTGGGCCTTGTATTCATGACCATCCCACCTAGGGACGACCATAATTCATGGCTATCCCACCCAGGGACATCCATAGGCAACCATACCTAGGTGGGATGGCCTTGGTCTAGACCCTCCAAAATTCAAATGGGAAGAGAAATGGTAATCAATTCCTACTATATTCCCCACCCAATAATCCAAAATTGATTTGGAGACTACCATGAACATCAGACCTGCAAATTAGAGGCCCCAAATGGGCAACCTCTTCCCTCCTATGCATGGCAAGGGAATGGACAAGTGGCAACACTTGCCCTGCATGCCAAAACTTGCCCCTTTTGCACATTTTCCCTAATTGGGCTATAAATTGAGGTGCTCTCACCCAATTTCAAAAGAGACAAATTCAAGCATTGATAATGAAGTGTTGCTCACATTTGTCCTCACCTTTGCCCTCACAATTTCCCAAGTATTTTCCTTGGAATCCTCTTCATTCGAAGACGCTTTCAGGGGCATCCCAAAATATGAAAAATCCATTCCAAAACCTATAAAATTGAGGAGTAATTTGAAAAAATTTGCGAAGACAACATTTAGGAGGGTTCTAAACTAGATCCCCTTGAAATTGGTATCAAAAACCACCTAGTTTTGTGACCATCCCATCTGGGTATGGCTAACAATACTAGTTGTACCTGATAGGGATAGCCATGAAATGGCTTGAAATTTTGAGTCAATTCCACCATATATAATTTCTAAATCAATAGAATAGCCTTGCATTAAATTTTGGTTAGGTTTTGAGTAGTTTTGATTGGTCAATTTGGAGTTTTGTAATTGCAAGTTTAGTTGTCCTTTCCAAGGATGACCACAATTTTTTATCACAATTTCCTTTCAATTTATGCTCAGATATTCCAAAAATCATATTAATAACATCATAGTAGATTTTAAAATCATTTGGAGTTGTTTTGATTTATATTTAATAAGTTTCACTCTTTCTAGATGCATGCTTTCTGTGTTTTCCTAGATTTTAATCATCAAACACATATGATATTAACTCTTTTAAACATCTTGTGTGTAGGTGCAGGTATTATAGGCATGAGGGAAGATCTTAGAGGTAGATTACAGGAATCTCAAGATTAGCTCTCAAGTGTGGGTTGTGAGAAGAACACTGGAACATGCCATCAAGATCTTAAATGGATTAGATCCTTTGTGTTTTGGAGTATGAAATGTATCAAATGAGAAACCCTCAAAGGGGATGTATTGTAAAATTTTGAATCAATGAATAAATAGTTACAAGGATAAATCCCCCTCTTTTACTATAAATCATTCTTTGTTTCAGTAGTTTACATCTTTTGCATATTTTCCCTTTGAATGCTTGCTTAGATATTTAACTGCATTTCAATACAAACACATAATGCATGCCATTTTTCATGCTTCTTTAGTGGTGATCATGGTGGGACCATGTGTCCATTTTTCCATTTTGTTTTGTCACTTTTTGACCTCCTTTTTGTGCTTTGCATGTTGTAGGTTCTAACCATTTTGAGCATAAATGACCCCTAAAACCTTGCTTGGAACTGCCATGGATGACCACTGTAACCGTACCTATAAGGGATGGTGCCTAAATTTGTAGCTGTCCCACCCAAGGATGGTCACAGAACTAGGGGGTTTCAGTAGAAATGGACAAAAACAACTTTTAGGGCAGAAAAGGTAACCTTTTAAACCTACAATTTGCATTTAGGTTGTTCTAAAAAGCATGAATTTAAAATTTTCTTGTTTTTGTATGCATGTGAAGGTTATATTTCATATTTCTAAGTTTCAAATAAACAAAATAGAAGAAAAATAGGAAAAATAACAACTTTCGAAATGCATTTGTTTGGTTTGCCTGCATGGGACCTACCTACAGGTTAGGTTTTCATATAGTTTATCAATTTTGTAGCTTCCTTTTATATATGCTTATTATTCTAAAAATAAAATACAATTTTATGCATTTAGTGAAGCATCATTGAGTGTTCTATTGTTTTCTTTCAATAATTTTAAAAGGAACTATACAAACCACACTTTTCTTTAACATTAGTGAGTTGGAATTCATTCCCAACCATTGATAGAGTTCAACGATGGTGGGTTTCATCTCCATCCATTGGCTCAACTCCCATGAACCCTATTTTATTGTCCAATATCAACTCCAAGATCTATCCTAACCATGCAAAATAGCTCGCATTCCTCTTCAAATGGGTGTATCATTATGCACGGGGTGCCAGGTGAGGATCGATAGGACCTATTCTCCCTGATCAGGTATGGATTTCATCTCCATACTTTGGTCAGTTCATGTGACTGGACTTTCATTATCGGTTGTTGATCTACGAGTATATAGGTGAAAACCTTTAAACAATTGAGAATTACATCAACAAAAATTCAAAACATAAAAAAAATTCTTTACAAAAGCAAAAAATTTGAAACACATCAAATAGTTTAGGATAACATTATTTTTAAAAGAGATAATCATTTGTATTCTTGTGTGTTTCTATCGATTATGTGTTTTAATCTATAAAACTTAAAAGATATAATCATGTTGTCTACTTTAGGTATTTTTTTATTGTTTGGGTAATCAACCTAAGATCCTTGATCTAGGACCAAACCCTAATATATTTTTATTAAACTACTTTTTTTTTTTGTGGAAAACATCCCAAAAGGGATGCCACTTTCGGGTAAGACCCAAGGAGGCAGGGGTATCCATTCCGCCAAAAATGCCCAGGACTCGGACCTGGCCTACCACCTTTGACATACTCAAGGAGCAAACAAACACACAAAACCAATTTAAAAATAAGTAAATAACAACAAAAATAATAAAATAAAATAAAAAACATGCTCCTTGAGTGTGTCAAAAACAAAAGCACAACCAAACACGCACAATAAGATAAAAGAAACCACAACACAAACCACATAGAAAAACACAAGAACCACATAACAAAACACAAACAAGACAAAAACAACAGAACACTACAAAGACATAACCCAAAAAAAACATGAAAAATAAACACAACCAAAACCTAAAAAATTAAAAAAAATAAAAATAAAAAACAACCAACAACAGACAATAAACAAAAACAAAAAACATAGAAAACACTCACACATAAAAACACGAAATAACACAAACAAAGAGAAACCCAAGAACAAGAACGAAAAAAACACAAGAACAATAACAAAAAACATAAAAAAAAAAACAAAAAAAAAACAACAAAAACAACAAAAACAACACAAAGAACACAAAAACAAAACAAAATAAAAAAACCCACCCACCTTAAAAAAACTAAACAAAAAAAAAAAAAATGAACAAAACAATGACCTATCTAGACCAGAAGACTATTAAGGCAAGAATCAATAGAGGAAACAAAATAAAGAATAGAATGAGCTAGGGAACTAAAAAAAACTGAATGAACCAAAGAGAAGCAAAAAAAAAAACAAGAAGAAACTAGGTACCTTCAGAACTGGAGCCATCCAAAGAAATGATAGAAAGAAGAGCTTCCCTAATTTGAGAAGCCCACCATATAGGAGGGTGGCCATAACAAGTAAGATCACCTTTGTCCAAAGCCCAATTAGCTAAAGCATCAACACTCTTGTTTTGATCTCTGACCACATGATTGTAATCAACTTTCAAAAATCCCATCTGGATTAACCGAATCTTCTCAATAATTCTTTTTATTCTCCAATCCACCTTATGATTCTTAGAAGGATTCTTCAAGAGATTAATCATAAGTTGAGAGTCAGACTCAACTAACACCTTTTCCCATCCAACCTTAGTAGCCTCCTCGAAGGCCTCCGAGGATACCATACCCCTCAGCAAGGTTATTGGAAAGAATACCCAAATTCTCAACAAAAGTAAAAACCAGGGAGCCATCTGAAAGTCTACCAATTCCTCCCACACTGGCTTTTCCAGGGTTCCCTCTAGAGGCTCCATCAGTATTGAATTTTCCAAAATCCTTAGGAGGAGGTTGCCAATTTCTATTCCTATCCATCTTACTAATACTCACATTCCCTTTAAGTTGGTTGCCCTTAGAAGGTTTAATCTTCAATCTTTGCATCACTTGATCCCATCTTTGGTGGGAGTTTTGGGGGTGATTAAGGAGATGATGGACTGATTCAACTAAGTTGGCTATGGTCTTTTGCCAAATATAGTGAATATCCTTCCTATCTTGATTAAAAATTTGGTTGTTCCTTTCATTCCAAATATTCCAAAGAAGAATGGTAGAACCCATCCAAACTAACTGCCTAATAAAATGATCAACACCCTCTTGATTAGGCCAATCCCTCCAAAGTCTGTTCAAAAGTAAAAAAATTGGACCACCTGTAAGCCAAGTAAAGTGGCCATTCTCCTCCACAGCTCAGAGGCTAAAGTACACTCAATAAAAATATGGTTGATATTTTCTACATTCTCTTCACACATTTCACATCTAAAAGGGCCATGAAAACCACGCTTCATAAGTTGCTCACCAGTAAGCACCCTACGATGCAATAACAGCCAATTAAAGAACCTCACCTTAGGCCAGAGCTTTTGAGCCCACAATCGAGAAAATATGTCAGAAGAATGGTTGGGATTATTATGGCATAAGGTCAAATAACCTTGAGCAACTGAATACTCACCCTTAGTAGTGTTGTTCCATCCAAAACAATCATTTTCATGGGACCAAGAGAGGGATCTCATATGAAGGATGCCTTGGATATCTTGTCTTTGCCTTTCTGGGATTTGAATAGGCCAGTCCTCAATAGGGATCCAATATCTACCAACCTTTGAATTACCAAGTATGGTACCGATAGTAATTAGCCACCTTTATCCAATTAGCTCGGTGAAGCTCCTCCATCCAAGGCCTCCAATCGGGAAACCGAGTTATCAAAGGCTTGTGACCATCCCAAGAATCTGTCCAAAAATTTGCATGTTGACCATTATGAATGATCCAAAATAATTTTTTCTTTATCAAATCCTCACCAGTCTTAAGAACTGCTAAAATGGGAGAACCTTTGGTAGGAAGTTGATAGCGAACAAGGTCTTCAGGACTTTTGTTCTCAGCATATTTAGCACGGAGATTATTGGCCCAAAGAGCATTGGGGTTATGCAACATCCTCCAATATAATTTAGCAGCTAAAGCTTTGTTGTTATTAATTGAAGACCGTAATCCTAACCCCCCTTCACTCTTAGGAAGACATAAAGTATCCCATTTCACCAAGGCCCATTTTCTTTTCTCCTTAGTACCACTCCAAAGGAAACGATGACTGATTTGATCCAATTCTCGAAGAACAGCCTTTGGGATATTCAAAATGGAAGAAACATAAATAGGAATAGCTTGAAGGACTGATTTTACCAAGGTGATTCTACCCCCATAAGAAAGCCACTTGTTGGTCCACTTTCCAATTTTCTTCTTGACTTTGTCCAACAACCAATTCCAATATTTATTTTTTTGCCTTTGAATATTTATGGGAATACCTAAATAAGTGATTGGAAGAGAGGTCTTCTTATATCTTAGTTTATCCAAGACCATGGATTCCTGTCTAGTAGAGCAGTGAAAGAAAATAACTTTAGATTTGTCTTCATTGATCAACTGCCCAGTAGCCTTAGAAAAATAGCTAATGATTTGCTTAATATTAGAAGCTTCCTTAACTCGTAGCTTTACCTAAAAGAGTAGAGTCATCCACAAATTGAAGATGAGAGATAGGTCTAGCTCCATGAGCAATGGTAACTCCCTCAAGGGTTTTGTTTTCCCTCTTTTTGGTTATAGTCCTACCCAAGCATTCAACAAGAATGATGAATAAATAAGGGGATAGCGGGTCACCTTGCCTAATACCTCTGGAAGCTGGGAAAGACCGAGAAGGCCTGCCATTGATAAGAACTAAGTAGGAAACTGAAGAGATACATCCCATAATCCAATCCATCCAATCCTTAGAGAAACCAAATTGCCTCAAAACTTTGATAAGGAAGTGCCAATCCACTCTGTCATAAGCTTTGGATAAGTCTAACCGAATGAACATGGAAGGAGAATTTTGCATATCCATGGAATGGATGGCTTCCTGAGCAAGAACTATCTCATCTACTATTTGACGTCCTTCCACATAACCCCCTTGCTCTGGGGAAATAATCTTATGCAAAAGAGGCTTCAACCTTTCTCGCCATGATTTTAGTAATGATTTTGAGAAGAACATTACATAAAGCAATAGGTCTAAAAGCTGAGATATGATCAACCTCTTGAGCTTTTGGAACAAGAGTAATATAAGTTTTATTGATAACCTTCAAAATTTCTTTGGCTTTCCTGGCTTCTTCCACCACCTCTAATAAATCAACATGAAGGATATCCCAGAACTCTTGGTAGAACTCAATAGGAAAACCATCGGGACCTGGGGTTTTCCCTTTTTGCATTTTAAAAACTACTTGTTGAAGCTCATTGATAGTAACGAGAGCAGTCAAAATAGAGTTCTCCTCAGAAGTGATAAGAGAAGGGATTGATTGAAGAACATTATATTGTGAAGCTGAGTCAAGGGGAGTAGCAACAAAAATATTGGAAAAGTAATCAACAACAATAGAGTTCATGCCATCCCAAGTATAAACAACATCTCCAGAATCTGATTTTAAGGAAGAAATAAAGTTGTGAGATCTTCGAGCTAGAAGAGATTTGTGGAAGAAATTTGTGTTTCGATCTCCTTCTTTGAGCCATTGAATTCTAGATTTTTGCTTCCATAAGATTTCTTCTCTTTTTTCCCATTCCTCTAACCGAGTTGTGAGTTTAATTTCATCTCGCACTTCTCTTCTCCGTGAGGCCATCTAAATGGATTTTCTTATTCAAATTTTCAAGATGAGCAATAACTTCATGTTTTTTTTATGAACATCCCCAAACTCTTTCCAGTTCCAAGTCTTGATTTTGGATTTAATGTATTGCAGTCTTTTGGAAAAATAGAACATCTTAGTCCCATGCCTAGGTTTACCTTCCTTCCACCATTGTTGCACATGAGGTCTGAAGGAAATGTCTCTAAGCCACATTAATTGAAAATGAAAAGGAGAGAAACTCACATTGGTTTTCCACATTTCCACCATGACTGGCCAATGATCCGAACCAACATTATTAAGAGTCTTCACTTTAGGAATGTGACCATGGATTAAGAAATTTTTAGAGAGCAAAAACCTATCCAATCTCTCCATTATACAAGCTAAGCCTTGCCTTCTGTTAGACCAAGTCATAAGGCCATTATCTCGGTTGGATATCCACAAGATGGAGGTTTGCAATATATTCACTCATGAGGTCGGTGCTTTTGTCCAAATTTCTATTTCCCCCCATTTTCTCATCCAGAGAGAGGATGGTATTGAAATCTCCTCCGATCAAGATCCAAGCTTTAGGAAAATGAGAGATAATATGAGTAATATCCTTCCACCTGTCTTCTTTTTTCCTCCAAAGAAGTCGGAGCATAAACAGTAATGCAGAGCATAATCTGGTTGGAATGTCTACTTTGAATAGCTATAGCCAACAAACCCCAACTGCCAACCATATGGTGAATAACTACCTCTTTTGGATCCCAAAGACAAGCAATGCCACCCGAAGTCCCTTGGGAACTGAGGGAAACCACTTTTCCAACTGGCCAAATTTTATCGGCAATTAAGTCCATATCCTCCATTGACATCTTTGTTTCTTGAAGGAAAACAAGATGTGGATGATTTACCTGAATCATTCTTCTAATTTCATTTTGTTTTGAAAGACTCCCTTTGAGTCCTCTAATATTCCAAGTGATGATCTTCATTAATACCAGGGCTAAAAAAGTTGGGAAGGGCATTAATCTTACCTTCCTCTACAAGCTTTTCACCTTCTTTTACCATATGATATTGATTGGTCTTGCGACCTACTTTTTGATTAGAATCCATCTTCAATTTTTTTTCCCTATTTCTTGACTTATTCCAATTGAATCCGAGATGGCTTCTAACCTTGAAGAATGCTCGTACACAACCAAAATTTTACTAGATGGTTCAACGGAGTCTATATTGGGACTCGCATTATTTGAAGTTTTGACATTTGAAATATTGTTTTTCTTGTGTAAATTTTCTCCTTTTTTTTTGTTGAAAACCTTTGATTTGTTGGTTTGTCTCCGAGTTCTTCCCTTCATATTTAAATTGTGTTTCTAAGATTTTAGTTTCCATTATTTCCTCTTCCTCACTTGGGACATCATTTGTGGAAAGGATTTCAAACATATTAGCAGATGACTTTGATTGATCCTTCATAACTGGTTTTTTTCGAGTGTTCTTCTTCTTAGGTATTTGGAAACCTGTTGAGTTTATATCTTCTTTCTTTTGATCAGGAATTTTATTTGGGCAAGCACCGGCCAAATGACCATATTCATGGCAAATTCTACAACGAAAAGGAATGTTCTCATAGTCCACTACTTGCTCCCAAGTGTCTTCCCCAAATTGTAATGTGATATTTTTAGGTAGGGGTTTGTCAAAATCCATTAAAACACAAATCCGAGCATAAATAATATGTTCAAAATTTTGAGTACAATCAGCGAGTCATCATAAAAGTTCCTAAAGAGTTTCCAATTGAAGAAAAAATAGTAGGATTCCAAAATTCAATAGGGAGGCCAAAGAGTCTAACCCACATGGGAGCTATAGAAGGCATCTCTTCTTCGGCTTTAAATTTAGTATGCCAGGGCTTCATGAAAAGCCCCGCCCTTCCAAAAAACCAAGGACCCCCTTGAAAAGTTTTCTCTCTATCTTCATTATTAGCAAATAAAACAAGAAAATAACCATTTGGATAAATAGAGATTTGTAACTCACCTTTAGTTTTCCAGCTTTTTGCAGCCTAGACTTTGAAAGCAGATAGACTCGGACGAAAACCCACGAACCGACAAATTAGTCCTCTTTTTTCCAAATCTTCAATGCCAATCTGAATGTTACCCATATCAAGCTTAACAATAGGAGTTCCATCAGTTGCTTTAAGACATCCTGACTCTATTTTCCTGGGATCAATCTTAGGCATTCTTAGAGGTTTATGGGAAGCCCTAATATTGATATTAGCATTGGGCTGAGGCTGTCCACCACGAAGGGCATCCCTAAAATTCATTTTTGGGACTGAGTCTTCGAAATTCTTACCCTTGATAGGGGTTTTCACAGTAGAATTATTTTGTGGGTGCACCTTAGCACCAGATTCACTTGAGATATGAGCCATTTTTTGATCAACTACTTGAAACTTGTTTCGTGATCTCTTTAATCCTTGCCCTAGACGCCGTGGAAAGGTATGGTTTTCACTTTTCTTTTGTGCAGCAAATTGGAAGCCGTTGTCACTCAAGTTCATAGTATGATCTATTGAAAGACAAATTTCTAACCCATATTGTATCCCCTGCAACATTTCCTGCTAAAATATTGAGCATAAACCACAAAAATATTGGTCGCTAGGGCCCGAAGGCCCTAAAAACCAACCTCTGGAGCTGCTTGCACTCAACCCAGATGAAACCCTCGCATAGCCGCTTGCCAAATATGTCATTCACACATAGGGATGCGCTAGGATCTGTGTTGCTCCAAATGATATGAAAATTGGTGGAGATGTTCTAGGGTTTTTCAGGCATCTACCCTCAAAATTTTAGCTCAATCCGAGTCCGGATGAGTGAGATATGGCCAAAAATATTTCATAAGTTTGGGCCTATTAAACTACTTTTTTATTCTTCATCCAATGGATAGAGAATCATGCCAATCAGAGCTATAACAAAAAATTTATTTTGGTTTTATGATTACTCTATTTTTGAAGCTAGAAATAGAGAAAAACTACAATAAAATAGTCATAAAATGGTCTAAACAACCCCAAAATTTGCCAAATTTATTTTTTTGTCTTAGTTAGCACCCTATGCACCTCTATCAAAAATTTTGAGTCATAACTCTTCATGTTTCAAAATTTCCCAAAAAATCCTAAAAGTGGGCATTTCCCCATGGGCCCTGGTTGGTCAGATATTCCAAAAATACAATTTTTTGAATAGGAAGTAAATGTTTAGAGCCCTATCCCATTTTTATAATCTCATCGCACTGATAATTTTGATATATAATACTTATAACATCTTTTAGAAGTCAAAATTTTCTTTAGTGTGGGTTTGCTTCAGTGTTTGCCTAGTTAACACATTATTACAACTATGCATAGCCGAGATCAATCATGAGCCAACAAAGTAGAAAACTTTAGGAGAGGCCTTGAGCATAATTTTTATAGGTATGAGGATCTTCCCATTCCTTCATGGTGCCTTGATAGTAGTCACCTCCATTACTTTCCTCAAGATCTCAGCATTCCTACATGATGCCCTGAAAGCCATCGTGAGGTCAACCCCTCACTTAGAGGACCTGATACACCTAAGTTAGAGTTAAATGATCATATTAAAATTTCAAATCACCCTTTCCCAAGCTACCAAAACCTAGATGATTATGATACTTGTCGTAGTGGGTGAGTCAATTTTGCCCTACCGTTCCTCACTTATGAAGGAATACCTGAGGAAGATCCTAATTACCCTCAATCACATTATTCCATGCAAGCACAAGGTACCTCTACCAAGAGAAAACCAATGGGTTATTCATGTGATCAAGTGGATAATTCAGTTAGCCAACACTGATTCCAAGATCAAACCAAATATAATCAGCCTACCAAGAGGCCTAGTAGGGAAGTCTACACTCCCTCTTCACCACCCTGAAATCCCATCCAACAAGTGGTAGCAAGCCGGAGTAGGCCTATGAAAAGTTCACATACGTCATCAACCAACATGACCATGGAAGAATTAATTAAAATATCCCCCAAGCATTGGGAAACTCTCATGGAGGTTTTAAATTCTATCAAATTACAACCTCACGATATTGATGCTTTTACCAACTTTGTAGGGTACATACAAATGCACAAAGATCTTGTTATATCCTTTCAAAATTAGGATATCAAACCTTGGTCTACCAATCTACCATATTCTTCTTTGCACATCATCACATGCATAAATAAGATTCCCTATAAGTGAGTGTTAGTTGACATAGGTTCCACAATAAATATTATTACCACAATTGCACTAAAACATCTCAAAACTCCATATTCGCACATTGTGAAATCCACACCTTGAAAGCATTTAATTATGCTTTGTCCTCCACTGTGGTCATAATAATCCTACCTGTTCAAGTTGGAAAAAATACTACACCTACATTGTTCTATATCTTGTAAGGTGAAATAATATACCTTGAATGAGAGACATGGAGTGCATCCCCTCCATTGTACATCAATGCCTCAAATACATTCATGAAGGTCAGGTCTATGTTTTTGATGCCGACCTAGACCCCTTTAAGTATTAAAATAAGGATGATCATCCATAGGAGTCTACTCGTCCATCCACACCATTGGATACTAAACCTAATGACCTTATCCAGAGTCCAAATTCAACTCTATGTTAGTCGTGAAGCTACCTTCACCACCATTGCTAGTACCATCCTTTGCTTCTTCAAATGAGGGAGAGTCAAAAAGGCTAATTGTAAATGTTCCCATAGCCATATTCAACACATCATTACAATACCTTCCCACTCCTATCAACGAGGGACCCACAGTGGATACTGATGGATCAGGTCATATCATACCATCTTCATCCACCACACTTGAGGACACAGTTCACTTGGCCAATCCTGAACTTGATGAATGCATAGTACCTAATGTTAAATTCATGCATATCATCGATTTGATCAAGTATCTAGGTCATCCTCCTGCAAAGTCACCACCCATTGATAGCATTTTTGATGCACCCCCTGAGCATGGGAGACAAGTAGATCACCTTGGACAAGTTGATGAGGCAGTCATGATTGGTCCAAGTAACAATGCATCTTCTCATGAGTTTGTGGGAATGATCAATGTGATGACAAAGAACCAAAGTCCTCTGAATCCATATAGGTCACTTGCAACTCCATCCAACATTACATCCATACCACAAGATATATCATCGATGGATTTTGTCACACCTACTCCATCTCATTCAACATCTCCATAAAATCAAGAACATGTGTACCCACTACACCAAAGTGGAGATAATATAGCTGCCACAACTGAACACTCTAAGTTGGAACAAGAGCATGTGGATATACTCACTACCCATAATCATCATGAACCATCCGAATTTACTCAAATTTTTTTGGATAGGCTAGCCAATGTTGAGTTACAAGTGAGTCACAAACACAATGATTTACAACAGATCTTAAATTGACTCACAAGCATTGAGTTACAATTGAGTCATCCAAAATCTCAACCCCTTGATTTCCAGGACAAACCTCGTCCTATGCAATAAAATGTTAAGTCTCAATAGAAGTATGGTCAAAGGTAACAACACCATCAACCTTGCATATATATGCCATTGCTTGAATCTTTGGTGTCACTCTTCAAATGATTATGCGATGCCAAGGCCATAACATTGCCAGATATCCACCCTTTGGATCCCAATAGGCACAAACCAATGTGGTATCGGGAGATCCAAAACTATCCTTATCATCAAGTGAATGGTCATAACATTAAGTCATGTATAACATTCAAAAGTAAGATACAAGATATACTTGACAATAATAATCTTCAAATCAATAATCAACAGATTGACATATGTCAGGACCTGTTACCTATAGATGGGAGTTAAGAAGAGTAATTTAAATAGGTGATTGAGACGCATACAACCCTGTTGTCTCATAAAATTTGGTGACCACTTTCACCTTGTTTAAAGCCTTAATTTCATACCTAGACTCCATTAGCTAAGCCCATATCAACCATCCTTTAGAACTAGTAAGAAACAAAGGTAATCATCTTGCCAGACATACCCTTGGTCAACCCAAACAGGTCCAGATCTAAACATTATAGAAAGGATCATTCTTACCTTTATCACCGAATTAAATGGTATGACATTAGAAATTATCATAATTTTAGACATGTGGTGTAAGATCATATTGATAGGGAAGTTGTATCCATAAGCGGGTCACTCATTTTACCCCATCAAGATAGTGGTATTACCCAAAATTCCCTACCACAATCGAGGGATTCAGTCTCTATCACTCGTCCTAACCAAGCCAATAACATTACATCAATAACAATACATGTTGGGGTATCCAAGGTGTCACACCTTCCCTACTAGTTACATCCCAATAAATGAAGCAAATTAAGGATCCTAAAAGTATTGCACCTTCCTCACTTCATTTGATCACCATTAACGTCGGGGGTACACAAGGTGTTGCACCTTCCTCCTAGAATCACCAAGTAATCAAAGTTACCAAAAATCCCCAAAGGTGTCTATAAGCCCTTTGGTCACCCTAAAACTCCCCTAGGTGGTATACAACCATCTAGGTCAACCTAAAACCCCCCTAGGTGATCTATGATCGTCTAGGTCAACCTAAAATGCCCCTAGATGGTCTATGACCATCTAGGTCACTCAAAAATTCCCCAAATGTGTATATAAGCCCTTTGGTCACCCTAAAATGCTCCTAGGTGGTCTAAACCCATCTAGGTCAACCAAAAATATTCCAAAGGTATCTATAAGCCCTTTGGTCATCATAAAAAGCTCCTAGGTTTTCTATGATCATCTAGGTCACCCAAAAATGCCCCAAAGGTATCTATAAACTCTTTGGTGACCATAAAAATCACCTAGGTAGTCTATGACTATCTAGGTCAACCCAAAATGCCCCAAAGGTGTCTATAATCCCTTGGGTCACCCTAAAAAGCTTTTAGGTGATCTATGACCATCTAGGTCAACCTAAAATACCCCAAAAGTGTCTATAAACCCTTTGGTCACCCTAAAATGCCCCTAGGTGGTCTATGACCATCTAGATTAACATAAAAATCTCCTAGATATTCTATGATCATCTAGGTCTCCAAGAATACCCCAAAGGTATCTATAAGCTCTTTGGTCACCATAAAAATCTCCTAGATGATCTATGACCATCTAGGTCAACCCAACATGCCCCAAAGGCATCTATAATCCCTTTGGTCACCCTAAAATGCTCCTAGGTGATCTATGACTGTCTATATAAATCCAAAATTCTCAAAAGGTATATATAAACCCTTTGGTCAGCCGAAAATACCACCAGGTGGTCTAAAACCATCATGGTCACCCCAAAATTCTCCAAAGGTGTCTATAAGCCCTTTGGTCACCCTAAAATGCTCCTAGGTGGTATATGATCATCTAGGTCAACCCAAAATGCCCCAAAGGTATCTATAAGCACTTTGGTCACCCTAAAATGCTCCTTGGTGTTCTACGACCATCCAAGTCAACCAAAAATTATCCAAAGGCATCTACAAGCCCTTTGGTCACCATAAAATGCTCCTAGGTAGTCTATGACCATCTAGTTCACCCCAAAATACCCCAAAGGCAACTATAAGCTCTTTGGTCACCCAAAAATCCCCAATGACATTCATTAAGACCATTGGTCAACCTATATACATAAATATATCTCAAAAATACAAAAACATCATTTAAATTTCAAAAACATAAACATATTGCTTCATTGCACTTCACATCATTTGCATTTCAACATCAATTGCATTAGGCATATACACCATTGCATTATAAATTTTTAGGAATTTATTATACATGTCTAACACCAGTTCGATACACTAAACATTTGTTAAATTCATTGTTATTGTATGTCAATGTTACCACCTGTTCACATTACATATACCATTTACATTCACACTCCATATTATATGTTTGTTTCCCATCACTTAGCTATTGTTTGTAAGACATAGTTAAGGTTTTTCGATCACTCAACCATATCTAGTTTTCTTTTTAGATTTTGTAGAAAGTTATCATGATTTTTAGAAGGTAGAATCCTACTTAGATTATACCTTGTATACATCAAAATCTTGACACATTTTCATATTAATAAATCCAATTCTAGCACAAGGAAAGATGAAATATACAAAGTGGTCTAGGTTACTTTAAGCAAAAATTTTATCTTGCTCATCCCCTTATGCGAATGGTTAAAATATGTTGAGAATTGATAAAAGGACAAGTTCCTCCATACCCAAATTTCCTTGTCTCACACCAAATTGGTGTAAGTACCCAAAATTGAAGAATAAACATTGATTATCATCACTTCACAATATGCAAAAATAAACAGTGGTTTTTACCATTAAGAAAAAGCAAAATAAATAGTGGTTCTCACCACTACCAAAATCCCTTGCTCGACAAAAAAAAATGAGAAACTCCCTTGAACAATTCAAAAATTAAAATAAAATAAGGGAGTCTTGAACTTGAATCTCTAGAATTATCAGCATTAGAGAACCATAAGGTGATCCTCATTATAGGTTGGGTGGCATCAATCCTACTTGGAAATGGTGGTATCCTTACGCATGATGATATATTTATAACATAAGAAACTTGATTTTGGAATAGACCAATGTTTACATGTGGATGAGCTAGCTTTTGGTAGCCTACATTGCCTAGTGGTCCAATCCAACTAAGTAGAAAACTCAGGATAACAAGACTCGCAGGGTTATCTCTAGTACAGATGGGCTGCATAAATCTTGTTTGGCACTAGGGTAACTTTTTGTGTCATCATAGAAATGAAATCACATTCACACATAAGGATATTGATTATCTTGGTTATCTTAGAAGATTTATCCTTTGTTAAAAAGTCTTGCATATTTATTATACAACTTTTGATTAGGTAACTAGAGTGTTTGAGTCTCTTGAAAATCCCAAACATATCATAAAATATTATACTATTCATTCGATTTCATATCATGCCATCACATGTTTTTTAGTGTACATTTACACAATCCATTACATAAATGTCATAATAACATGAAAATCATGAGATAAATTTTGTACAATCTATGGTGTTGGCATATAGTGTGTCAACTAGTCATCATCATACATCATACACATTCAATCAAATCATCCATTAAAACAAATGAATTGATGGATGTAATACTAAAAGGAGCCAAATTTACAAGGAGTAACAAGAGGATAGGAAGTCAGTTGATTCAAGAAAGGTTGGACAGGTATTTTATCCAAGGAAGCTACAACAATGTTTGGTGATTCAATGTTACAAGGACCATAATCTTATTCTATGGGAGGCATTTCAGGATAACTCATTTAAAAATCCATTCATATTTCTTTCAATGTGGGTTAAACATTTGGACTTCAAGAAAAGAATAGAGGAATGGTGGCAGTAGCCTATCCAGGGAAGTGCTTCCTTCAAACTATCTCAAAAACTTAAGATGGTGAAAAATAGCCTTAGAATTTGGAATAAAGAAGTCTTTGGAAATATTTTTGAGAATAAGAGAGCAGTGGGGGAAAAACTAATAATAATACAAAGCAAAATCAAAAATGGAACCTATGATGAGGTGACAAGGACTGAAGAGAAGGAAACTCTTTATGAGTTTTATAATATTTTAGCTTGTGAAGAGATGTATTGGAGGTAGAAATCAAGGGCATTATGGCTAAAGGAAGGGGACTCTAATTCAAAAATTTTCCATGTTACCACATTGAGTAATAGAAGCAACAATAATATTAGAAATTTAACTAAGGTGGATGGATCCTCAACTCAAAACATTCAGGATATCAGGGATGAGGCTGTTAATTTTTTTAGTTCATTATTGGGTGAAGAACGGGCCTGTAATGCCAAAGAAAAGGACTATTTCCTTCAATTCATTCCATAACTCATTGATGAAATGATTAAAAAGTCTCTTACAATATTTTTTTAGATGAAGAGATCAAGGAGGCTTTGTTTAACATGGATCCTGACAAAGCTCCTGGGCCGGATGGGTTTTCACCGTGGTTTTTCCAAGTTTGTTGGGATATTGTTGGAGCAGAAGTTATTGCTGCAATCAAGGAGTTCCAAATTTCAAATCATATTCCAAGGGGTTTCAATTCAACTTTCATTGCTTTGATACCTAAATGTCCCAACCCCAAGACCATGGCTGAATTTAGGTTGGTTAGCCTGTGTAAATATCCTATAAAATTCTATCCAAAGTTTTAGCCAACCGTTTGAAGAAAGTTCTACCGGTTATCATTGATCCATGTCGAGGAAGTTCTGTTCAAGGAAGATAAATATTAGATGGATTTATTACTATTCATGAGGCTCTTCATACAGTCGCTTAGACCAAAAAAGTAGTCATGGCTTTAAAGTTAGACATGAAGAAAGCCTATGACAAGTTAAATTAGGAATTCCTAGAGGCAGTTTTATTAAAATTTTGTTTCAACATGAAATTGGTCAAGTTAATAAGAGAGTGTATTTCCAAGCCTTGTTTTTCAGTTTTTGTTAATGGGTCTACTGCAAGTTTTTTTCAA
Organism: Wollemia nobilis; assembly: GCA_028583015.1. Lineage (NCBI taxonomy): Eukaryota > Viridiplantae > Streptophyta > Pinopsida > Araucariales > Araucariaceae > Wollemia > Wollemia nobilis. The sequence goes on from JAQPPZ010016965.1 coordinate 2,029,538, forward strand.
AGCAAATGTGGTCTAAGACAAGGAGATCCCATAAGCCCTATGTTGTTCATCATTGTAGCTGACGCCTTGGGAAGAACCATTAAGGTAGCAGTGGTAGCTGGACTCATATAAGGTATCAAGGCCACATCACTAACTATCCTAGTGACACATTAGCAATTTGATGATGATACATTGCTACTAACTTTGGATTTTGTGGTTGAGGCAAGAAGGATTAAAAATATTCTCATAATGTATGAAGAAGTGGCTGGATAGAAAGTGAATTTTGATAAGAGCAAACTTTATTTCATCAATACCCCCATTCCTAGGCAAAAAAACATAGCAAGGATCATGGAATGTTAGATTGCATCCCTTCCCACATCCTATTTAGGTCTTCCCCTATTTATGGGGAAACCTAAAGAATCAATGTGGAACATAGTTTTGGAGAGGATCCAAAAATAGCTAGCAGGTTGGAAAGGACATCTATTATCTCAAGCAGGCAAAGAAGTTTTAACTATGGCTTCACTTCAAAGTATACACGTTTACTTCCTACCAGTATTCAGAGCTCCTAGCAAGGTGTATCACAAAATTGAGCAACTTCAAAAAAAAATTCTTTGTTCAGGGACTAAGGATAAGAAAAGGATCCATTTAGTAGGTTGGAACAAGGTTTGCAAACCTAAAGCTGATGGGGGGTTATGATTGAGGATATTTTCTCATCTCAATACAGCTCTATTAGCCAAACAAGCATGGCGGTTATTGACTGAGGTTGATAATGAATGGACTGCCATAGTTAGGAGGAAATACCTCCAAGGTGTGAACTTCCTTAATGAAAACTTAGCAAGAAAGGGGTCTACTTTTTGGAAGGCAATCCTCAAGAGTAGTGATCTTATCAAGAAAGGTCTTAGATGGATTCTAGGAAATGGGCAAACAATAGACTTTTGGAAGGATCAGTGGGTGAGAGCTAAGGAGTTATCCTAGAATCCTTGTTTAGCTAGGATTCAAGAGCATAAGGAGTAGCATATTGGGAAGAATGTTGCAAATTATATGTGGCAAGATATAAATATCAACAGGTGGAAACACATCAGAGTACAAGGTTTTGAAGCAGAGTCTGAAGAGCTTTATAATATTTTAACTCAGAAAATTATTCCCTTTGGAGAGGATGAATATCACATTGTTTGGGCTGTCTAAAAGTGGTGACTTCACAGTTAAGTATACCTATAATTTGCTTCTCAATGTGGAAGGTCAACAATTTAAATCAAGTTTGATTTGGATAAAAGGCTTAATTCCTAAAATATCCTTTTTTCATGGTTGGTGATTCAAGTAAAAATCCTCACTATGGACAATATGTTATCCAAAGGTATGGTTATTGCTAACCATTGCTACATGTGCAGGGTAGGGTGGGAGACTACCCAACACTTGTTTATGGAGTGTCCGATAGTGGAGTCCATCCTGGATAAAATTTTCCAAGCCTTTAGGATCTTGTGGGTTAAGCCTGCTCTTATATCCAAAGTGTTCCATCAATGGCCTCAACCCTTTGTTAGCCTAAAACTTAAGTACTTATGGAAAATCTATTGGCATCATTTTATCTGGAAGATTTGGTTAGAAAGGAACCATAGAGCCTTTAAGGATACCATTCACAACCCAAAAACCATCCTCAATAGGATTATTGTCTTTACGAAAGAAAACCTTAGCACCTTAGTGGATGAGAACCACTCAATTCCTCCCCAAGAAAAATAATTAGCTCAGGACTTAGGTATTGAGGATAACCTTCCATTCCTTTGCCCAATCCCAAAAATGGGAATTCTTGGGAGCCACCCCCCAGGGTTGGTTTAAACTAAATTTTGATGGTGCAACCAAGGAGAACCTGAGAAGAGCTGGAGCTAGAGGAATAATCAGGGATCATCAAGGAAATCTGGTCAAGACCTTCGTTGAACCATTGGTAATCAGAACTAATAACGAAGCAAAAGCTAGAGCCCTTTGGATAGGGTTGCAAGTAGCCCAAGCAACTCAAGGTAACTTGATGATTGAAGGTGATTCTATGAACATCATCAACCTATTAACCAATGGCAAAAAACCTCCATGGATAATCGAAGGATTCATCCATGAAGTGAGGATCCTTTTTGTGGCAAGATAGAATAGGAGGGATCGTCACATGTACCATGAGGCCAACAGGGCAGCTAAAAAATTAGCCAACATAGGTGTTGATGTTGGTAGTTTTGTGATATGGACACAAGGTGTGCCACGTAAAGTGGAAAATATTATTATTCATGAAAATAAACCTACCCATTAAGGAGAAAGATGAATGGGTGTTCTTTCCCCATGGATCTAGTAATAACTATTGGGTTTCCCTCTAAATCATACCAAATTGGAAATGAAGGTAACAAGGTGTAAGCCTTGGAAGATTCTAACAGAGAATAGGAAATGGGCAAGAAATAGGTTTCACAAGTGTAAAGTTCCAAACTTCAATTTCCTGTCAATGTAAGTAATGTTTACAGTTATGTTTAGGTATGGGTGTGCCTTGTTAGTAAGGTGTTGTAGGGGATTCAACACAAGTTCTAGTAAGAAAGTTTCAAGGATGACTAGGATCTACAATCTCAGTAGAAGGTTGGATATTGTAATAGGTTTTGTGTTAACCTGCAAAACCCGATAATTAATGAAGACTTTTATTTACCAAAAAAAAAAACATCCATTTCATTATGCATTTACATATCTACATATAATAAAATCACATCATAGGACAACTACATGAATCCATGTTAGGAATCCATCATAACATCATATCATCATAAAAGCATACATATAAGCATTGCATACATATCATAAAGTATTAAAGAAACACATGATGATAACAAAAAACTCATATATATGTATGTATGTATGTATGTATGTATGAAATTCAAATCTACATCATAATCTAAAAACTACCCATGAGTTGTAATCAAGTGGTTTCTCAAACCTCACGCTCCCAAAAAAATCATAAAATAAATAAAAAATAAAATAAAGCAAAATATCAAGTGCACCTCATACCCAGCTATTTATACAATACACTTGGCAGCTGCAGCGACTTGCGCTCCATGCAATTTGGAAAGATGAGTAAATTACCATAAGGCTACTTGAACCAAATTATTCATAGTCAAACTGAAATATCTCCACTTCAATCCCAAAGAATGCTATTGTAGCTAGAATACTCCATGGAAACAAGTTATTCATTTACTTTCTGCTATGAAATCTCATCAAAAAATCAAAAATTCAAAAACAACTTAAAAAGATAAAAAACAGGGCCAAAAACCCACCAAAAATAGGTCCAAACTGGTCAAATTCACAAGGGATCAAGATTAAATACAAAATATTTATTGATGATCTAAAAAGTCTTTATTTTACTCCCTAAGAAGGCTATTGTAGCTAGACCTCTCCATGAGAATGAAGTATTTAGGCTCTTGTTTCTATAAATCATCTTTAAAATGATCAAAATCCTACCAGAACAGGTATATTATATAATGGGAAAAACATATGGTTACCCTAATTAAGTCATATAAGTCAAGTGACTCATTGATTTATCATTTGGCATGCCCTAATTGAATCATCACTTGAGGGGGTAGTCATAACAAAGATTTCAAAATCAAATCAACACTTAAACACTCAAAAGTGCAATATTCATACATTCAAAAGAATCATTGCCAAACAAAAATTTGCAAGCCCATGTTGGGACAAACAATCAGAATATGCAACAAAAAAAAGTCTTGAACTCCTTTAAGCATCAATAATTGACCCTTGAATATGCTTACAAGAAAATAAGGCACCAATACCTAGTATATCCTAAGCCCCTAAAACTGTCACTATAATGCGACTGAAAGGTATACCCAAAATTAATCTTCAACTATGTTAAAAGAAAGGATTCCAAGAATGTATGCTCTTTCCATAATGGATGCATATAAATTTGGTTAGGTTAATGAATAGCCTTAATCATTTAATGGTTTGGTCATCTATTTTTTCTCAGTGCTCTGTTGCACATAGCACATCTCAAAAAGGGGCATCTTTAGACACTAAAATCATGTAAATCGGATAATACTGCTATGCACCACTCTTATTGACATCATATGGCCCCATTGAGTAACCCTCATGGGTTAATTAGGGTTACCATACACTTTTTGTAAGGTTTCCCATAGTTTTTGGAAGTTTTGGACCCTGTATTCATGACCATCCCACCCAGGGACGACCATAGTTCATGGTTGTCCCACCCAGGGTCGACCATAGGCAACCACCCTTGGGTGGGATGGCCATGGCCCAGACTCTTCAAAAGTAAAATTGGTGGAGAAATGGCAATAAATTCCTACCATATTCATTTCCCAATCATCCAAAACTTATTTGGAGACTACCATGAACATCAGACCTGCAAATTGGAGGCCCCAAATGGGCAACCTCTTCCCTTCTATGCATGGCAAGGGAATCAACAAGTGGCAGCACTTGCCCTGCATGCCATAACTTACCTATTTTGAAAAATTTCCCTAATTGTGCAATAAATTGAGGTGCTCTCACCCAATTTCAAAAGAGATAAATTCAAGCATTGATAACGAAGTGCTGCTCACATGTATCCTCACCTTTGCCATCACAATTTTCCAAGTATTGCCCTTGGAATCCTCTTGATTTGAAGACCCATTCAGGGGTATACAAAAACATGCCAAATACATTCCAAAACCTATCAAATTGAGGAGTAATTTGACCAAATTTTCTAACACAATATTTAGGAAGGTTCTAAACCAGATCCATTTGAAATTGGTGGTAAAAACCACCAAGTTTTGTGATCGTCCCACTCAGGGATGGCTAACAGTATTAGTTGTACTTGATAGGGACGACCATGAAATGGCTTGTAATTTTGAGTAAATTCCATCATAGATAATTTCTAAATAATTAGAATAGCCTTGCATTCAATTTTGGTTAATTTTGAGTAGTTTTGATAGGTCAATTTGGAGTTTTGTAATTGTAGGTTTAGTTGTCCCTACCAGGGATGACCATAGTTTTTTATCATAATTGCCTTTCAATTTATGCTTATATATTCAAAAAATCATCTAAATAACATAACATTATATTTTCAAATAATTTGGAGTTGTTTTTATTTATATTTAATAAGTTTCACTCTTTATAGATGCATGCTTTCTATGTTTTCCTAGCATTTGATCATCAAAAATGTATGTTATTAACTCTTTTTAATATCTTGTGTGTAGGTATAGGTATTATAGGCATGAAGGAGGATATAAGAGGTATATTAAAAGAATCCCAAGATTATATCTCAAGTGTGGGTTGCGAGAAGAACATTGGAACACGCCATCAAGCTCTTGAAGGGATTAGATCCTTTGTATTTTGGAGTATGAAATGTATCAAATGAGAAGCCCTCAAAGGGGGATGTATTGTAACATTTTGAATCAATGAATAAATAAATACAAGGATAAATACCCCCTATTTTATTGCAAATCATTCTTTGTTTTAGTAGTTTACATCTTTTGCATATTTTCCCTTTGAATGCTTGCTTAGATCTTTAACTGCATTTCAATACAAACACATAAGGCATGCCGTTTTTTGCACTTCTTCAAAACCTACAGTTTCCTTTGTTGAAACCCATAATTTTATTTTTCAAAACCCACATATACTCTATGGTATCCATGTGGACATAGTTTTTCATCTCTCGAATGCTAGATGGCATTTCCATTACCACCGATCGAGTCCTGCTGCTTCCAAAAACCCTAATCCTATATCTAGAAATTTTTATGCTAATTTTTTTAAACTTGCAATAGAAAAAAAAAATCATATATTAGAAATATTGATAAGGTAAGTTAAAATGTGAAACCCTTTGGGTCCCACCGTGATCTCTAATTTGTAAATAAAAAATAAATAACACCAAGATAACTTTAACAAATCAAACAATAAATATTACACAATAAAAAAAAGATATTAAATTGATATTGTGGGAGCCTTGATCTCCACTTTTATAATACAACTTGTATTGATAAAAATAATTTTAAAATTGAAGGGTATGAAACCCTTGTTCAAATAAATATTTTATGTCTTCAATTCATCTTCACTCCAAACAATTTATGAGTGGGATTGCGTATCCCTGCGGGGCCACTCTAGTTACAACAACTATCAATATAAATACTCCCTACAACCTGCACATAAGTAGATCATAAAATAGGTTAGTAACATCTACAAGGCCTCCATAGTGTGAGGCCCACTAAAATATTAAAGTGCACACTATTAACCCTAACTAAAATATTTGATGAAATAAAGTGCAGATGTACCAAAAACATAAGTAAAGCAATAATAAAGTGTACCTTGTTAGAATAATACTTGTGATGTTGATTTATGCTTATGCTTTCTTGATATGGTGATGCATGAATGCCATTAAAGGGTTTATCAACAAAAAAATTGTTGAGGGGAAACATCCTAGAGAATTTGAGTTTATTTGTGGATGCTCTAAAACATTCTTGGAATACTCAACAGTGTTCTAGAAACACCTTGGGGCATTTCGAGGTTTCTAGGAGGTGTACTACAAAACCAAATGTGGTTCATAGGGGTTTTGGTGATAGAAATGGAGGATGCAGTGGTGGGAAAGAAGGAGGATATTAGAGAAATTATAGGGTTTGGATGATTATGTATGAAGGTCTCTAATGATATTATGAATCCACAATCAAATTTCAAATCAACTAACCACAAAACCTCATTCAAAAAACTGAATGATCTTTTAAAACATGATGAATGGCTAAGATTATAACTTTTCTATGTGACATGGATCATGATGAATGAATGGCTGAGATTAAATTGTGATGGGTGGTTGAGATTTATTTACATATATACATATATATTTATTAAATATATATAAATAAATATATATAAATACATACATATACACACACACACACACACACACACACACACACACACACACCATATATATATATATATATATATATATATATATATATATATATATATATATATAATGAATGGATGTGATTTGAGGATGCAGATGGATGACAAGTGGCTATATTTTGGTATCTGCAATATGAAATTTGCAAATTTTTATTTTTTCTAATCCTTTGATGTTGAAAACCTTTTACCTCCCAAATATTTAAATTTGCAAAAATTAAAAAAATTCAATTTTAATTTTCTCAAAAATAAAACTCCAAATTTAAAAAATTCTTCAAACTTAAAAATCTTATAAAAAACTTTCAATCAAATAAACTAGTTGAATTCCTTATAAATCCAAACTTAAAAACTTTAAATAACTTATCACTCCATACTTATAAAATTAAAAAAAATCAAATACCTAAAATAACTTTATCTAACCCTTATCTCTTAAGTTAAACTTAATTAAAATTTAAACTTTAGCTTAAAATAACCTTAAAACTCTAAAATCCTTAAATATTAAACTCGCCTTACAAAGTCTCCTTTTTTATTTGCTTTGAATCATTCATACATATCTCTAATTTGTTGTTATGCTATACCTCTACTCCTTTCTTATTCACTTTGACTCATTTGTGTACATATTTTGTTTGCTATTCCACTACACCCCTTCTCTATTGCTTGGGTGAACCTCTTTTTATATGCATAAAACACTTGAAATGTGGACATTTGCATGTAGAAACATTCAAAAAATATTTCATCTCCTTATAAAATGTAACACTCAGAGCATTACTTCTGGTGAATCTCCTTTCAAACATTCTTTGGTGCTAATCAACCTCCTTGTTGTTGCTAACTACCATAATGAGTAAACGTTTCTATTTCCTTACTCAGTTGTTGGCTTCTAGGCTTTGAATTCTATGCTAGCAACTTGCTCTAGCTTTCACCATGCTTGTCCTCTTCATTAGCATGTTATTTCAAATTCTAGGCTCTCTAACTTTTGCACTATCTTATGCATTGACTTGCTCTAAATTTCACTAAATACTATGCTAATCTATGCAACACCTTAGCTATTCTATGTGATGCCCTTGTTTATTCTTTTATGGTGTCTTTGCATTTACTATTATCTATGACATCTTCACCTTTACTATTCTATGTGATATCTTTGCCTTTACTATTCTCCATGACATATTTGCTAAATTGTGAGTTTTTATATTCCTCTTATTTATACTTTGATTGAATGCTTCATTGTTCTATGTTTCTCTTATATTTTATATATGAATTGCACATTCACTTTCTTTTTCAAATTACACTTTCCTTTGTAATGTATTTGTATGCAATATAGATGTATACTTTGTGCAATATAACTCTTTCCTTCTTCCTAGACTCTTGATCTAAATCTATATCAAATACTTTATACTCCTCTTTTACTTTCTATCTCTCTCTTTTTGTGAATGAACTATTTTCTTCAATATTGACTTCTTGGTCCAATATCAAGGTCAATATGACCAAAAACTAGTTCTATTGTCAAGGTCAATATGTTTGTGACCTGAATCTTCTTCTAGTAGTAATATGTATATCTTGGTGACTTGAATCTTCTTAATACCTTACAACTCTTCAATCAATGTAAATTCTAATCCAATGCTTGAAGCTATATAAAGTAAGCTATGTGCTTCTTTATCTTTCTTCAATATTGATATATTAGAGATTGATATATCTATATTCTTTCTTTCTACTAGGTTATTCTATCTATCTTAGGAAACTTTTAATGCTTCTCAATCTCCTATAGCTTTTAAATGTTATGCTTTTTCTTTTTTATTTCTACTTTGATTTTTGATGCTATTGTATTTTGTCTACTTTCTTATCTTTGCACTTAGAATTTGAAACTCTTCTCTATATTTTGTAGGAATCTTCTCAAGATTCTATTGCTTTCTTTGCAATCCAAAATATTATATCTTCAATATACTTCTATTGTCAAGGTGACTTTGAATTTCCTTGAATCTATAACTATCTTTTGAGTTGGCTATAATCTTAAAAATCTATGTCAAGGGATATTTATGTCCCTAAATCTTCAAATTTCTTTTGAGTTGGCTATACTCAATGTCAAGGGATATCTATGTCCTTGAATATTTAACTTCCTTTAATATAGTTGAGTCATAGTCTTCACTAGTTATTCTTAAATTGTGGAAAGCTTTTCTACTTAATATGACCTTTACAAATGGAGTCCAAGTCTCATTGTCTTTGAAGTGGATAAAATATTAATTGAATTTATCAAACTAGATAAAATCAAGTAATAATGATGGCTAAAATGAATGCTATCAATCTGGATAGAGTCTAGTTCTATCAGAGCTACCATTGATGGTTTTTTAAACCTTATACTACCACAAAATATCACAAGTTATATCACACATGTCCTAAATATGAAATAGCCACAATATAATAAGAACAAGGTCAATATGAAAATAAAATGAGCAAATTAATATGCATATTAAGGCTTATAATAAATAAAATAACATTTAGTAATATACTAAAAACTGAATGTAAATAGCCTGAATCATACACGTACTATGCATTGAGAAAAAAATACAATATTAATTGTTGAAAATATATACAAGTTTTATTACTTCTATTTCTCTTACAATAAAACAATGAGATATATGAATTATATTTGATGTCTCTATCTATGGAGATTTTTATCCATAATATAGGCATAGTGATATGACTCTTCAAGTACTAGACTATTTCTCTCCATATGCCAAGTTTCATGACTCTTGGTTTATTTACTTAACACTTGCATACTTGAGCACTTGAATCTATAATATATGCACACCTATACATGGATCTTATACTTCTACTTGCACTTTATAATATAAGACACTTGTGCACATATTTACATTATATATTTTCAATCTTACATATAAGACATTTGTGGATATAGAATCAACTCACATTACAGTTGTGCATTTCATGCACATTACAACTTTACATGATACTTGTGCATTTCTTGTACATTCACACTTACATAAAAAGGAATATATAAATAACACTCTAACTATGACTCAATCCTAATCTATTATTTACAAATGTACCATGAAGGTACCATGGGGATACATTAGCATGTACCAAATAATGTAATTTTATCCAATACACATTACTTGAGTCCCCTATCCAAAAACTTTGATGATTTAGCACTTTGTCCTTAATAAAGATAAAAATTATTACACTCTAATTAATATCACTCAATATTGTTTTCTTAGGTAAATCATATTAAATCATTATAATAAGAATATAACCAATTGTTAGTCCTACTAGGAGAAGGTTCACAACCCCTTGAGTAAATTTATGTAAAAACTCTGGGGAGAAATCCTTCTTGGCTAGTATATTATGGTGGACTAGTGGGAGTCACAAGGAGGGTTATTTTTCAAGGTGAGATAAGGATATCAAACATCTTCTTCTTTTCTATAATTACTTTAATTTTTTTAATAAATTGAAATCCTTTGCTATGTATCAACCTCCCTCTATCACTTGGAATGTTGCATGACAAATGGCATAAAATTTGAGTGTTTTGTTTGAACTTCTATAGAAGCATTATTTGATTGAAAAACCTACCTACAAGGAAGAAGAGGAAGAATATCCTCCTTTAAAAACTCTCTCTCCTATCCATAATGAACAAGGATAGGTAGTTTTCAAATCCATGGATCATATTTCTAAGTTCCTATGAGGAAATGAAGAAACCATGGAATATACCTTTAAAGCAGAAGAAAGGCTTCACTCTACCATGGAAGAATCTTTTGTAGAAATTCCACATCAACCAAGATCAAACCTCATGAGTACTCAATAGTGGTTTTGATTGTTACCATAAATTTGGGGCGTATATCACCAAGTATCCCATCCTCATAAAGGAATTTGGGGTCCATACCCTTGATATGAAGCCTATTGAGGTGTGATTTTATTCGATTACAAATATCACCCAACAATTAGGATCGTAATCCTCTCTTGCAAAGAAAATATGTTTCTCCAAGGTTCTTTGGGTGATAAATATTTAGGTGATAAATTTAATTTTTACCTAGTTATAATTTAAATCCTTTATAAAATAAACTAGGTTTTATCTTAAATCTTAATGCCTCAAATAAATGAAAAAGGTCTTAGGGTAAAGAAATAAATTTGAATAAAACCTTCGGAAAAACTTGCTACAGCACATAAAAACACAACTTTGAAAACCAAACTCAAGCAGACCAAATTTTACACAATCCTACCACAAATTTGGTGCTATCTTCTATGAAAATTTTAATTAAAAAATTATATCAATCAACTTATAAATTAAAAACACCACAATATTTCTTGCTTTTAATAAAAATTGAATTTGATACAAAATATTAGATCTTACAATGAATCCAACAAAGTCTTTGTATTCATCTGCAAATGTAGCTTCCTCTACAACTTGGTCTTCTATTTGGCTCCTTTCAATATTTTCCTCTTTTTCTCCAACTTGTCCAACCCTGTTGTTGGCTTTTCATTCTCCATTTATAGTTTGAATAATTATTTAGATGGTTGGTTCTTTCCCGTTCCATTATAGTTTCCATACAATTGAAAAAATGAATTCTTAATGAAACCCTAATGTCACCAACACCTTTTCAAAGGATTTAATATTTCTCCTCATTGGCATTCAAAAATTAAAGTTATAATCCTACCAACAAGACAAATATTAATTAGAATATAAAACATTTATAAAATAACCTTCTTAAATATAATTAAAATATTAAGTTATAAAACTTTATAATTTAATTAATTTAAAACAAGTTTATAAAATAACAATTTTAAATATATTAAATTATAAAGTTATAAAAATTTAAAATTTAATTAATTTAAAACAAGTTTATAAAATAACCATGTAACATAAAACAATAATAATAACATAACCAAGTAAACCTAAACAAAATAATATAAAATAACTATAAAACAAAACATAACACATACTAATATTTACCCACACAACATAACCATACGAGAACAAAGAAGAAACCCATGAATCACGAGATAACATCTGACGTTGAAACCAAAACAACAATTACGAATATGGATTCTCAAAATCCAAGGATGAATGAAATCGACCACATATAGAGATGAATTTCAAATAACTTTCAAATTTCAAGTGGGTCCCCAAATTTTGGGGTCATTGTGAAGGATGTCACAACAAATGGTGACTCTACTAGTAAATGTCCCTGGACATTTTGGACTTAAGAATCCAACTTTTGAAAACAAAAAAAACCCAAATATTAGAATCATGAGCATCAATAATATCTAGAGAATGTGAATAGACCAATTCAACATGAAATAGTAGAATCATCAGCATTGGCTCGGTGTGTGTAAAGTGATTCATTCTATATCTTTGAAACCATTCAACCTTCCATTGTCAATTTTGCATTTTAGGCTATGAAAATTTTCTCTTTTGAAGTATACCTCCACCTAGCTCTCTTTAGATATTGCTCTACTGCTAGCCAGGCGTTCATAGCCCTAGTAGAGATTATCTGAATCTCCCATATATTAGGTGAATTTTTGTATTTTGTATTTTTCATTTCAGTCTAGACCTATCTCCACTGCCATTCAGGCGTCTATAGCCCCGATGAAGGCTATCTAGACTACGATGATAGATTTATCATTACTTTTCTTTGTATTCATCATTTTTTCTCTTTTTTTTCTTTTTCTTATTTATTTTTATTTTTATCCAATAATAAGGTACTTTGCAAAAAATCCACCTGCCATTTGGGTTAGAGATCAAGTAAGGTTGAAAGAGTATATGGAATTTTTTCACCTTAATTTACAAAACTAACAACTTCATACTTCCAAAATTTCAAAAGATATTCTTTAAAGTGTTTGTAGTACTTGTGAAGCTTTTGCAATATGATTCTAATATTTCAAATTTCTTTATCTTGGTTCAAATTCATGAAGATATACACTAACATCTCATTTTCCTTTTTCTTTAGGTTTTGCATGCTTTCAAAATAGGTAATTTTATCCTATATGACCCAGGAACAAATACCAAACAAGATCATAAAATGATTAGTGTCTAGGTAACAACTACCTCAATCAAGAAAACCTCACTAAAACTTTGTCAAATTCAACAACACACATCAAATAATGAAACTCCAAAACAAAACCCATTTTTGTGTACTACAAAACAAACAAAAAAAAAATAAAACACTAAAAAATAAGCATCAAAAACATTACCAACTAATAAAATCAGCAAAATAACTAACTAACAAGGTCACAAAACAACAAGCTATACAAAATATAAATTTGCAAAACAAAAATTGCAAAGTTGATAAAGCGAGTGAATCCACTTCCTAAACTTGAAAACATTGACAACAAAACCAATAACAAAACATTACAAAACCACAACTTATGTACAAACACAAAAACAAGAAAACAAAATCCAAAAGACTATTTACAAAAATATACATTATGTACAAGACACTATAAAATTTCTGCCATCATTTCCTTGGATCCCAAATACGATTAGCACACTTTAGAAAACATATATGATTATATGCCTACCAAGTTTTATAAGAATCCAATAAAAATAAGATTAGGCCAAAAATAGAAATTCTCATTGTGCCTATCTCATCCCACTGATTTGATTCAAAATTATAAGCAGTTCCATGTTTAAGATTTGATTTATTAAACTTAAAAGTGAAAACATGATTTTTGATTATCCTTTGCTTATTAAAAAATGTGTAAATTTCACAATTTGATTCATAATTTAGAACTAGGCTCCCCTTTTCAAATAGGAGATCTTGCAAATAAGAACCTATTTCTAAAAATTTCAAATTCAAGTCACTTTCAAAGTTTTTAAAGCAATCACAATCATTCAAGAATTGACAAGCATCTAGGACAATTGGTATAAGAAGATCATTAAAAATTTGCACCCTAGATTCACTAGTTGATTGCTCATGAATTTTATTAAGCATTTCAAACATGTTTTCCTTCATTTCATTTATGGAAAAAATTTTAGAAGTTGTCTCCAACTTCTTGTTAACAACATTTGACATTTCATCATTGATAACATTAGCATCCAAAAAATTATCATGCAACCCATTACCTAAAAATTTTGTAACCAATGATAAAGGTGAAGATTTTACCTCATCATCTATACTCAACACATCATTATTAGCATTTACCAAGATTTGATGAGCATTTGTCACTTTTTCCTTTTCTTCATGGTCTCCATCATGATCACCTTGTAGTTCTTCATCTTCATCAAATACCTATTTGTTAAAGACACCAAAATTAGGCACCCAATTAAACGTATGCCCATCCTTTTCAAACCATAAATCTGAATGATCACAAGATGTGTTAAATAACAAATTTTCTTGATCAACCACCTGAGTTACTTTAGATAGATCAGCATTTTCCTTTAGGTCATCACCAACATTAAATCCAAACCATTCATGTGAATTTGTACTTGAATTTTTATTAGTCATGGGTAAAAGAGATGACTTTACCTCTTCCTCATTATTAACAAATGAGTCATAAGAAACATTTACCATTTCTTCCTTTTCAATTTCAACAAGGTGTTCAATAAATTCATCTTCAAAGTGATTCAATTTTGGAACCTTCTCTATTTTTGCAATTGGCATGTCATTTTTTGATTGTGTAGGAATTGTGAAATCTTCTTTTGAAATAGAAGTTTCAACATCTTGCATATCAAGTGAAAAAAAAATTTTATTAGTAGAAGTATGAGAAAACAATGATTCACCATACATACCCCATCCATTATAATAATTATCTTCTAAAGCTAAGGGATGAGATTTTATTGTGGCTTTAGAAAAAATGTGATTTTTTGATATAAAGGGGTGGTAGACTTTTTTTTAATATATAAATTTTAGCCTCCCTAATGAGGAAAAAAAATTTTAAAAAAGGGGAAAAAAAAAAAAAACTCAACCTTACAAAAATTATCTTCTATAGTTAAAGGGTGAGGTTCAACCATATATTTTGTGCAAACTTCGGATAGGTCTATAATTTCCTTTTAAAATTCACCTTTATCAATCACCTGAGATGAAGACCTACTTATTTCTTGCTGTATGAGCATTGTAGAATCCTTAAGTGACACAAGGCTTTCAATTTCCTGCACATCATCTGAGATAAGAAATTCTTTGGAAATTGTGAATAAAGTGAATAATTCTTCTTCATGATCTGAAATAACAAAATCATTATCTTTCTGAAGCACTTGGTGAAATTCCATATTTTATTTCATACCATATTTGGATTTATTTTCAGATTCACCTTCTTCAATAAAGAATTCATCTTCAACTTCAAACAATTCATCTTCCTCAAGCAATAATATTTTAGGATCAGTCATTTGAACCATCATCGTCGAGGTATTATTTTTTTGTAATCCCTTGCAATCTTCAATGAAATCACATCTATGATCATTCAATTCTTTAAATTTACCTGTTTGAACATCACACTCATTATCCTCCTGAAACAAATGATGAAAATCTATCATTTCTTCTATATATTCTTTAGATTCATCTTTTGGTAAGACAAGGGTTTCTTCAGTGGGATCAATTTCTGTATATATTTTTTTATAAGATCATCCCAATCCTCTTTTGTGAATAATGGCTCTAAGTCATTTTCTACATTTTGATCAACTTGATCATCACAATGTTCATTGATGGGTATTGACTCTAAAACCTGCACCTCATTCTCAACATCTAAGGTAGTTGTGATATCTAAACTATCAATCTCAACCTGAATCATTTGTGATCTTTGATTATGAGTTTTAGGTCTAAGTTTGTATAGTTGTTCCATATTAACACCTTGAGATATCAATTGTTGTTCAAATGTTACTGCCTCATTGTAAGCTCTAGGCAATGATGTAATTTTAAGACCTTTCCCCAAAAACATAGAAGTAATGTGATCTAAGGCTCCCATGTATATTTGAGTAGCTCTTTCTTTTGAAATGATATAATGTATCCCCACCTCAATATACAACCTATGAAATTTATCATTAAATGATCTCATGGGTTCGTTAATTTTTTTATGGATGGAGACAAATTGATTTAACATCATAACTGGGTCATCCAACTTTCCAAAATGTTTGAGAAATGCTTTTTCTAGTTTAGCCCAAGAAGTAGCAGATCTTACATGTAATTGCATGTACCACTTAAGTGCAACCTCATCCAATGGGTATGAAAATAATCTGCAAGGAACATCTCCCTGCATAAGATGCAAATGACTTAACACACTCTTGTATCTCTAAATATGTTCCTTGGCTTGATCCACATCATGCCTAAATCTAGGTAAACAAACTTCTACACCTTCAAGAATTTGATGAATAGGCATGTTTAAATTGCTATAATAATCACCTATCCAATATGCCATTATTTTCTTTACTGAAGTAAGTGATGCCATTAGTGAACTTCAAAGAACATAAAATTTAATGCCAATATTATTAGTCAAAGAAATATATCTTGCAACTAAGCATGAAATGACTAATCAATTGATAAAAATATATGCATCAATTAAACCTTGGCATTAAATAACACCCTTCAATTTGTAATTTTTTTTTTAAACTGAGATTTGAATGATTTCAAATGAAAATCAAATATTTACCTTTCAGGCCCTCCTTCTAGTGCCAATTTGTTGAGGTGTGATTTTATCAGGTTACAAAAACCACTCGACAACTAGGATCATAATCCTCTCTTGCAAAGAAAATATGCTTCTCCAAGGTTATCTCACTTAATAATTTTATGTATTTTATGTGCTAAATAAGTGCACTAAACATCTCAGGGATTAACAATCAATTGTTAACAAGGGGCCTAGTATAACAAATATTTTGATCTTGAAATCATGTACTATGCATCTTCATCAATATAATTTACTCCCTAGCAAAATAAATAAATTTACCTTTTGAAAGTTAACTTTGATGAATGCAAATCTATTTTATAATCACGTAACGTTTGATTAAAACAATGCTTTTAACCTTATATTAAACTTGCATGAATATTTTAAAGCATTTTAATTCAAAACTCACATTTATTTCATGAATGAAGCTTAAAATCATATCTAATAAATTATGAATAAAAAAAAAACCCTAATTATAAAATGTGAAAAACTTTATAATCCCTATGTTTGGGCCTTTAGAATATTCTAAGCTTTATAATCCTTGCTTCTTTTCATAGAATATGAATAATTAATGTGTATGAATTCTAATTATAAAGTTTTGTACTTTATAATATAAAAATTAGAATTTATATAACCTTTTAAACCAAATATTTATTTATTCAAATATTTGAAATAAATAAATATAAATAATTAATATGTATGAATTCTAATTATAAAGTTTTGTACTTTATAATATGAAAATTAGAATTCACATAATCTTCCTTAATGTGATGTTTATTTATTTTCAAATATTTATTAAACTAAATATTTGAAGTAAATAAATTTAATCCTTTCAATAGTATACTTTGGACTTTATGATTTGAGATTGAAAATTTTAATAAATCAAACTTCCATAAACATAAATAAATCTCAAATTATGGATTTTAAAATTTTATGATATTAAAAATCAATAATCCATATAATCCTTCTCTTTCTCGAAAATTTATTTGTCAAATATTTATTAACTTAAATATTTGACCTAAATAAATTTTACAACCCTTTCTATAAATCTTAATCTTTGAAATTCAACTTAGGGTTTTAATAAAACAAATTCAATGAACTTTATAAACTTTATGAAATTTAAAATCAAAAGTTCATTTGATTCACTCCATTGTGAAATTTATTCACCTAAAATATTTATGGAATTAAATATTTGGGTGATAAATTCAATTTTAACCTAGTTATAAAATTTAAATCCTTTATAAAATAAACTAGGTTTTATCTTAAATCTTAATGCCTCAAATAAATTAAAAAGGACTTAGGTAAAGAAATAAATTTAAATAAAACCTTTCGGATAAACTTGCTACAGCACAGAAAAACACAACTTTGAAAACCAAACTCAAGCAGACCAGATTTTACACAATCCTACCACAAATTTGGTGCTATCTTCTACAAAAATTTTAATTAAAAAATTATATCAATCAACTTATAAATTAAAAACACCACAGTAGTGCTTGCTTTTAATAAAAATTGAATTTGATACAAAATATTAGATCTTACAATGAATCCAATAAAGTCTCTGTATTCATCTGCAAATGTAGCTTCCTCTGCAACTTGGTCTTCTATTTGGCTCCTTTCAATCTTTCCTCTTTTTCTCCAACCTGTCCGACCCTGTTCTTGGCTTTTCATTCTCCATTTATAGTTTGAATAATTCGTTACATGGTTGGTTCTTTCCCGTTCCATTATAGTTTCCATATAGTTGAAAAAATGAATTCTTAATGAAACCCTAATGTCACCAATGCCTTTTCAAAGGATTTAATATTTCTCCTCATTGGCATTCAAAAATTAAAGTTATAATCCTGCCAACAAGACAAATATTAATTAGAATATAAAACATTTATAAAATAACCTTCTTAAATATAATTAAATTATAAAGTTATAAAACTTTATAATTTAATTAATTTAAAACAAGTTTATAAAATAACAATTTTAAATATATTAAATTATAAAGTTATAAAACTTTAAAATTTAATTAATTTAAAACAAGTTTATAAAATAACCATGTAACATAAAACAATAATAATAACATAACCAAGTAAACCTAAACAAAATAATATAAAATAACTATAAAATAAAACATAACACATACTAATATTTACCCACACAACATAACCATACGAGAACAAAGAAGAAACCCATGAATCACGAGATAACATCTGATGTTGAAACCAAAATAACAATTATGAATATGGATTCTCAAAATCCAAGGATGAATGAAATTGACCACATATAGAGATGAATTTGAAATAACTTTCAAATTTCAAGTGGGTCCCCAAATTTTGGGGTCGTTGTGAAGGATGTCACAACAAATCCACTTAGGCTAAACCCTTGAGTCTATCCACACCTAAGCCATCTATAAGTCCAACATGTGTATGTTCTCCCTATTATACCTCATGCTTTGAATGTTGTTACTTCTAACCCATTCAATAACATGCCTATGTCAACTAACATCCCCTTCACTTACATCCCTCCTACTAACATGCCTTTTCAAGGTAATCACAAAGTAAATAACACAATGATCCCTTTTGGATCATCCCATACATGTGCTTAAGATTACCCTTTGGTTAACTCTTAGGCTCAGCCTATAACACTCAATACCTCATTTGTTAGGATTCACTAATCCTAACCATTATCTAATCATTCACAATTATTACTTTATATGGACCATTGTGTCCTTTCACTCACAACTATAGAGTAGGTATATAAGATCATTCAAATGGGTGTAAACAACCATCCATAAAATAAGAATATACAAATATATATTTTATCCATTGGTAGGGATTCCTCTAGTGCAAAAGTGATTCATTAAAAATAGTGATTCAATTCTTTTTCTTTGCATATTATTGATAAATATCTCCATTTATTTCATTGCAAATCCAAGATAGGTAAGGAACCTATCATCTGGTATCAAAGCCTTCCTTTTAGGGGATCCGTTCTGTGCCATTTGATTCATTCCCACAATGTCATCACCAATGGTTGCTCATCATAGACCAGGGAGAAGTAAGACATTGTGAAACTTACTGTACAATAACGCTACACCTTCTATTTGAAAAAGTCATTTTAAAGAGACATTTTTGCGATCAACTATGAAATTAAAAATCAACTATGAAACTCTGATGAACGAATTGTAAAATGTGCAGACCACCTCTTAGCACATCATCTTTGGTGAAAAGAATGTAG
Source organism: Wollemia nobilis (assembly GCA_028583015.1). Classification (NCBI taxonomy): domain Eukaryota; kingdom Viridiplantae; phylum Streptophyta; class Pinopsida; order Araucariales; family Araucariaceae; genus Wollemia; species Wollemia nobilis. Next base: position 2,049,254 of record JAQPPZ010016965.1, read on the forward strand.
TTTCAATCCTTAAATATCTCTTTCAAATCTTTGTTGGGCTTCATTAATCCATCCGAGATCAAACAATGAAATCAAATCGTGAGAAAAATATCATCTACTGCACACATGTCGTTTTCCAATAGAGTGCCAAGGATTTCGATGAAAACATTAAAAAATAAAATTTTAAAGCTAAGGTTGAGTTTAATTTATGACCATCGACTCATATTGCCAATGTTGGAATCATACAAAGTGAAGAGGTTTTAATTTTTTTGGGACTAAAATCCTACATCTATTGTGTAAAGAAAAATTGGTGCTTCAAATATGTCGAAGAACATAGGGAAAGTCATGACTTAGGTCATGCTTCCCCCGCACCTTATGTGAACCACCTACCATCGTGTGTTAATCTCTTGTTTTTGACCTCCCTACTCACCTTTACCATTGCCTAGCCACATCATACTCCATGTTTTCCTTACCTTTACCTAGTTGCCTTGTGCTCCACGCTCCCCTTACCACTATCTAGTCATGCTCATCCACTACTAACATTCCTTATCACTGCCTAGCCACCTCATGCTTTACACTTCCATTACCACTGTCTATTCAAGTTCATCCACTGCTAATATCATTTTCTATCGAATATATTGTTTCAAAATTAAAAAAAAAAATTGACTGTAGAGGATCCAAAATCAAAGTTGCTAAAACAAATTTTTGGAGCAACTGAAATTAATTTTTTTTAGAATATAAAAAGAAAATTTGAAAATCCTTAAATGGCTATCATATGAATATCACAATACCCTACTCTTGAAAAATTGGATCATGATATTTACCAACTCAAATACCAATTTTCTCATATTAATCTCATCATGATGCCAGGCCTTCAAGAACAAATGATAGGGCTAAACTTGAAATACAAGATATTAACTCAAGGTCTTGACAAAATGAATCAAACTATGGCACTAGCCTTAACCAACCAATCTTCAAGTTCACAAAGCTCAGGCTCGTCAGGACGGTCAACACATCAGGTACATCTTGGGGGCCCACAAACATCTATCCTTCCAAGAATGACTAAATTAGATTTTCCTAAATTTGAAGGAGGTGATCCCATGAATTAGATTTATTGAACAAAACAATGCTTCTCCCTAAACTAGATTCCTGAGACACAAAAATTTTGTATTGCATCCTTCCAACTTGAAAATTATGCTATTCAATGGTGCCAATGGTATGAAAAAACTAATGGCACACATGCTTGGATGGAATTTACACAATCTATTGGTATAATTTGGCCCTAGTAAACTCAAAAATTTCATAGGAGTGCTTACCAAGCTGTGTCAAACCACTTCGGTGCATGAATACCAAGATCAATTTGAGAAATTAGTTAATCGCACAACAGGGCTAGATGCCTTATTTTTTCAACATTGTTTCATCAGTGGATTAAAGAAATAAACTTTGTTGGAGGTACAAATGTTCAATCCCACTACCATGATGCAAACCGTTGGATTGGCTAAATTAGCTAAAGATAAATTCAATGCTCAATATCAATTAGGAAAACCACCTATGGGGAAAGCACAAATCACTTACACTGCCCCCAAACCTACACCTATTGGGAAACCACAAATCGCTTACACAGCCCCCAAACCTAACCCAACCTTACCAATTAAACATCTTAGTTTTGAAGAAATGAAGGAACGACAAGAAAAAGGCCTCTGCTATCATTGTGATGAGAAATTTGAGCAAAATCATAAATGCACTACATGAAAGTTATATATTTTGGATGCAGCTGATCCTTGTAATTCAATAGAAGAAGAAAATAAGATAGAAGTTGTAAACACCTAAAACACATCATGTTGAGGCGACTACTCATATGGGACATGCTAGAAGACCATATGAAAGACCTTGGATAGATACCAAGGTATAGCAATGGATTTTACCACTCAATTTGGGCACCTTTTCCTAGTCAGTGCTAGCTACTACTGACACCCATGATTAGTAGTGCTAACCATGCCTATCAGCCACGATCAAGACTCGGAGTTAGTTGGATTTCTTCTGACCCAAAATTGGTTGCAATGGCCAATTGGTTATGGATTGAAGCAGTTTGAGTGAGTAAGATTTTGGATCCTTCCATCCAACAAGATAAACCACCCAATCTTGATCTAGGATTCCTCATGAATCCACCCCTAACCCTTGGCAATTGCTATATAATCTCCCTTTAAATTAGGGAAAAGATAGAGAAGAATAATCAATTGAGCAGTGAAGCCCTATCAAATTGCATATTCATTCACATGCATTGATAGGAATAACTTTGCTAACCAATTGGAGATCACATTTCCATGGAGGTCCTAGGAGGATAGGAGAGCCAAAAAATGCTAATCCATGCAATCTATGCACTCACTAAGCAATTAAACCGCTAAATCTATCAAAGGACACAAAGGTGACCCTTGACCATCAATTTGGCAAGGAGAATCAAAGAATTGGCCCTAATTTGAAGGGAAAACTTACTTCAGGCTCAGTCGCGACTATTAGTCATAGTGAATAGTGCCCATCGCTTGAAGGACCCATGGTCAGAGAGTAATATTTGATTTTCTTATTCTCTATTTTGCATTCTATTTAATTAGGTTATATTAATCATGCTATAGGTTTAATTCAGTATTCTAGATACTTGTGACTGATAAATTAGGAGTTAATTACAATTTTCCTTCATTATTATAGTGTAGGCATAGCAAATATTTTTCATGCTTTCATGTCTTTAATTGGTTAATCAGGAGCTTAGATAGATTTATCTTAGTTTCTTTCATATTTCTAATGGTAGATCATCATGATGTAGATCAATTTACATGCTTTAAATAATTTTCTTGATTTCTTGATTATCTTGTTATCTTTTGTGCAAATACCCTTTCAAAGCCTCATCCAGATATGCCTCATTTGTTTTTAATGTTATTTTTTGTCTATTACACATAGTACTAACAGGGTTTTGGGATGCAAGGCAACAAATACCTCTAATTGTGGATAAGGGGGTCATAAACACACTAGAGCAGTTCGTTTCATCCTGAAAGGCATTTGGAAATCACACTTGCCCTTGAGAGGGAAACATTACATCCTATTGTAACAATTGTATCAAAGTTATTATCCCTAAGAGGGATGTACTTGTAATTTGACTTTGGCTTCAAATATAATGGAATAAAGTGTATTTCTTATTGTCAATTTATTGTCAATTTCATGTTCTTGTATGCATTTTGTATATATTTTAATTATTTCAATAGGAACCTATAGGTGTGAGCCTTTTTTGGATCGTACATAAGGCAATCATGATGGAACTCCACATTTCATGCCTCAAATTTTTTAATTTTATTGTTTTTTATGACAAGTGCTCATCACGGTTGACATCCATGGGCAAAAGTTGTCTCCATGGGTGACATCCACGGGAAACAATGGTTACTGTGCCATAGAGCCATGATCAGAATCTAACAAATCAGACAACATGGAGAGAAAGCTTGATAAAATGAGGATCTGAGGTAGGTCCCACTGTCATTCTATTTTTTTTGTTCTCTGTCTATGTTTTTCCAGATAGTGAAAAATATTAGCATAACTAGGGAAGGCAATGAAAATATGTCAAATACATTGAGTCCTTAGGTATTTTTATTAGGATCTACTAGTCACTGCTAGGAACAATGGACCTCTAAGTGCAGTCTACCCTAGTATCTAGCGGTCTAGGCCCCTCTTGTATGTTATTTTTTCTTACATGAGGTCCGATTAGTGGCCATACCATAGTTAGTATGCATTCTTTGAATATCATGTAGATTAACCATGCATACTTCTAAAATCAAATGTTCCTTTTTCATAGCATGTAGAATCATTTGAGTGTTGTATTATGCATCTTTATTTTCATGCAAATTAAAAGGAACCACACACACCACGTTTCACAGTAAATGCTAGTGAGTTGGGAGTCACATCCAACCACTAGTAGGGTTTCAATGATGATGGAGGTGATTTCCATCCATTGGCCCAACTCCCACATACCTTATGTTCTAGACCAATATCGGATCCAATAATATTTTGTAGCCCAAAAAATTTGCATATACTCCTCTTCGGAGGGTATGACGCTAACTAGGTGAAAATGGGTGAGGATCTAGGAGGACCTATGCTCCCTGCTCGGGTGTGGACTTTCATTGCTGCACTTTTGGGGAATTATATGACTTGGATTTCATAGCCAGGTTACCGAGCTATGAGCATACAGGTGAAAGCCTTTAAAAATTTGAGAAAATCATCAATATTTTGCAAAACATGACAAGAGTTACTTTACTGATACAACAAATTGAAAACACATCAAATAATCTAGGGCTCATTTTAAAATTGTAAAAAGAGATAATCATCATTGTATTTGTTTTGTGTTAATAAAATATAAATCTAGACATAAGATACATAATGGTACAAACATGGAGTGGTTGACCTAGGCATAGAACCAATATCAAAGCCCAAGCTCCACCTAGTGTACATCACAATGTAGAACACCCTCAATTACAAAATCCTCCTGGACATCATTTAGTAAGAATTAGAGGGGATAATTATACATGAGGGGATTATTTTGAGAACACCTCGATTAGAGGAAGTGCTAGACATCCCTCTAGACACATATTAGAGCATGGGACTTCCCAACATGGAGGTTCTACATTCCACATGGATCCACAGGTTCTACCAAAGAATATGTCATCAAGGGATCCAAATTGGTACCCCTTCGACCTGTACCTAAGGGAGGCTCATGATGTTCACCATCTGAGTATATATAGGCTCGATATCCTCCCATTTAGGGGTAAATATATAGGACCACTTTTGACCATAGGCCCATGCAGACTCCCCATAGCGGTGAACCTACTATGTTCACCATAGATATATTCAAAGTGGGAGCTAATGGTACACTGCCTCATGAGCCATGCATAGAAAATAGTTATATGGTCTATATAGAGTCCTAGGGCATGTAGGATATAAGTCTATGCTCGCACCCTCTTGACTTGCAAGCATGTCTAGTGGAAGCACCATTAGGACCACCCGAGAACCTAGAGAGTGCTCCAAGAATTCTTGTGACATATGTGCTCCTGCATCCCATGCAGGGATATATTATAGGAGATAGCCTAACATGAATGTCATCTTTATAGATAGAGGCAAGAGTGTGGCAAATTAGTCCATTGGAGGACATGCCCATAAAGCTACTTTAATAGAGTGCATGCCCTAGAGGCCTCATATGGCCGATCATGTTGATAGAGCTCATAGACTGATGTTAGATCAAATATGATAGATTCTCAAAGATAAATTGGAGGATGTTCACACAGAGAAAGAGCACCTCAAAAATGAGAATACTCATAGGTAGAGGTTCATAAGACAAAAATTATATGAACAACACATGCATGAACAATGCATCCTCAATCAGAAGGAGCATGTAGAGAGAGGATCACTTAGCTAGCACTGGTTTACCTCCTTGTAGTGAGATCAGGAAGCATATCGATATACGAGTGGCTTCACAACCTGAGTTACACCTTGAGTACATAGACACACATACTCGCCATGTAGCTCAACATAGATATCGGCATCCAACATCCAAAAAATATGAGAATAAGTAGTATGAGGAAGAAGTGGGAGAGGAATTAGAACAAGAATATCTAAAAATATCCCAATTCAAGGAGGAGGGTGATACTATTCCACCACCTCGATCAAGGAAGAATATACATTTGTAGGTACCTCCAAGGCAATCTCGAGAAGAGGAGTTTATTTCCTCATAGGCCTATAAGACCTTAGTAGAGAAGGTTCAAGCCATAGAGAAGCAAGGAATGGCTTATTAGAAGCCTACCTTGAATAAAATCCATAATGAACCTCTATGCATGTCAGTGCCTCTTCCAACCTATCCTAAGCATTTAAAGATGCCTAGGCTAGAAAAATTTCAAGAAGAGGAAGATGCATAGGAGCACGTGACTAGTTTTCTAGATATGTACTTTTAGATTGAAAGCAAATATGCTTTAATATTTTGCACCTTCATCATGACCCTCTTCGATCCAACTCAAGAGTGGTGAAACCATTTAAAAATGCACATCACTAGTTTAAAAAAACTAGCTGATGCATTTCTTGAATGCTTCTCCTTCAATTTCAAGAAGGTAAACTTATCCAACCTAGACACTTTAGCACAACATGATGATGAGCCAGTGATAGATTATGGAAAATAATGGAGTAAGATGATGTCAAAGTTTCCATTATCCATCCCATCCTATGAATTAACATGAATTTTCATGAAGATTTATGCCAAGCACATTTCGTTGTTGCTACAGTTGCAACAATACCAGACATTCGAAGAGGCTTTGGCATAGGCCAAGGTGATTGAGAACATCAAGTTATAGGAGAGTAACTTGAAGCTCAAGAATAAGAAGAATTAGAACAAGAAAAGCATTGAGAGATAGCAGGCCAAACCGACCCATGTTAATCAGGTGGTGTTGAACCTTCAAAAGGGAAAAAAAGGGCAGCAAAAGCAAAATTATCAAGCCCAACCTCTGCCTATGTAGTATGATCAACACAACAAAAATTAGAGGGGTAAAGATAAGGAACAATGCCTGCATTATATTTTCACTTAGTTATTAGAGTTGTTGGCTTCTATTTTTCATCAGTTATGCAAGGATAAGGCCATAAAATTATCCAAATTCAAGATGTTGGATCCTAACCAACCTAAACCTAAGGGCTACAAGTATGATCATTATTGCATTTTTCATCGATCGAAAGACCATGACATTGAAGTATGTTGGTATTTCAAACATCTTGTGCAAAATATGATCGAAAGAGGTATGCTTCTTGTTGACAACCCACAAGTACTTGATAACAAAAATATGGGGATTTACAAAAATCCTCTACCAAATAATGAGGTACCAAAGAATAATATTGGCCAAGTCAACCAAGTACGCATCGAACCACCAAATCAGGGGTTCATTGGTATGGTCAATGTTGTCATAAGAAATATGAGATATGATCAACCGAATCAACTTCCAACACCTATTAGAGTCCAAGTTGTGCCTCTTCCGAGGCTAGCCAAATATGTGCCTAGTCCACAAACTAGACCGATGGTGATCATCAGAAGTAGGTTGGTCCAAAACCTACAGACAACTCCAAAAAAGTTGTTAATTTACGAGCTAATCCAATAGTCTCCTAAGCACAAGGAGATGTTCATGGATATTTTAAGCTCCATAGAAGTGCAGCTTAAGGATCCTAAAGCATGTATACACTTTTTGGGGCACGTGGAACAATGTCAATAACTGGTCATTCAATTTCATGACCATGAAGTCAAGATGGTTTCCACTGTTATAGTAGACTCACCGCTGCATATTATTGTATGTATGAATCATAAACCATTCAAGTAGGTTTTGATTGACATAGGTTCATTGATCAATATCATAACTACCAAGGTGTTAATTCACTTGAAGTTACCCAAGATGCATATCATCCCTTCTACCTTCACATTGAGAGAGTTCAATGATGCATTATGCTCAATGGTCAATACTATAGTTTTCCCTATTAAGGTAGGACTAAAGACCATCCCAGTTATGTGTCACATAATCGAAGGTGCTATGTAGTATAGCATACTTCTAGGGAGGCCTTGGATTAGAGAAATGTATTGCATTCATTCTATTCTACACCAGTGTATCAAATAAATTCATGAGGGATAGATTCACATAGTTCCTTCAGATGAAGAACCATTTAAATACATGAATCTATCAGACTTACTAGGGGACATCGTTCTACCATCAACACACCTATATGTGTGGCTAATGTCACCAATCAAAGATCTAGAAGATAAAATCAAAGATGTGTGTGTTATACCTACAACATCTACATCTCAACGATCAGAGCACACCACATATACTTCTATTAGACTGACTATGTCCATGATACATCAAGATGATAGGAAGTTGAAAGAAAATTTGGGTGAAAATAAAATAAAGCAAATTCCTAAGCTTGTTTTTTTTGAATCCTCTACTCCCATGGAAGTAGAGGAAGTTCAAGGAGGAGTCAAAGAGGTACCTCAGCCTACTTCACCTGTATATTTAGTAGGGTCATCTGCATCGTAGGTGACCATCCACTTGGTTAATCCTAGATTAGGGAAATATATTATGAAGAACATGATGTTCACACCTATTATCAATATTGCATAGGACATGGGCCTACCGTGAGCCCATCATCTTCCCATAGGGATGGTGGAACCAGTAGGGGTGTCACCTAACCAAACCAACTTCATCCATGGAGGGCTGGACCAGATTGCATCTCCCATACCCATAGATAAGGATGATAGTGAACCATTCACTATGAATGTTCATTATCTATATAATCTAGAATATTCCATGTGATAATTTGAATGTTACCATTGGTATCTTTATGGTCTCAAACTATTCGAGTAGGGGTATAGAAGACCATATGAACTGCAGTATTAGTTGTCAACTGACAGGTTCAGGTTGGGATACTATATTCAAGGTCAGGATGAACTTCTCATGGCATATTTAGACTGCATGTACCTCAATTTGGGAGGTGAAGTTGACTTCAATCCTTATCACTCTAATCCTTCCATATTTTAGAAGGATAATCTACTAGTGACTTATGTCACTGTGGAGCCATCTGAGAGATATCATGCAAACATATTGGTCGAAACTGGTCCATAACACATTCCAAGATCCAACATGGACAATCAAAGTTGTGGAGCTATCAAAGATATTGGTATGCACATCCAAAATCTAGACACAACTATAGACATCGAATCAGAAGTCACTTATAAGGATGTTCATGCAATATCCATCATCAAAAGTGATGGATCAAACTATGATTCTGGAATAGATGATGCTGAGTTATCCTCAAAAAATGAGTAATCTGAGGATGAAACTGAGATATCCTACTTAGGCCCTAAACTATTGCATCATATTTTACCTTTGGAATCAATGAACATGAGAAAAGAGCCTTTCAAAAATGATGATGGCTATCAAGAGATAGCCTACATGGGACCTCATTTGGAACATCGCCTAATTCCATTAGGTAGAGGTGAGGGTATTTATTATGATAGTGACGATAAGGATGAGATAGAAATAGACTATTTAGGACCTCCTTACTTATACCATAATAATAGGCCATATACTATTAAGGATATGTATAGAGCGATCAATATCCATCCTTGCCTTATGGGAAGACCACTGAATATTAATGTGATTTATCACATGGTGTTTCCCAATCCACCAACGTATGTGGAGCTCCTTGAGCCTAATTATCCTATCCAACAGTATGTTCATAGATCATATCTGGATATCCTCATACCTCCAAAACCACATCTCGAGGATGGAAGTTTTGCTAATTTCGATGCACGTGCATGTGGTCTTGGAGATATGATCTAGTCCATCAATATGATCTCCATTTATTTGACCACTCCACTCTATAATCCAGTCGATCTATCTAAGTCATTGTATTTGAATGTAGATGCTATTGATTGGGATAATGCTGATTCACCCCTAGAGCCTGGAGATTTCTTCCCTAATGAAGAAATATTGCAACCTTTCCATTTTTCACCAGGTTGTGTGCATGATGTTTATCATGCTGATGATGCTTCCAATGTGGAACCTATAAACCCAGTAGATGACATCCACCTGATCCCTACGCCTAACCAGATTGAGGAGGGATCCCATATGTCATTAGAGGAGACCTTTGAAGTGGATATCATTAATGATCCCACTAATCCAAGGAAGGTTAAATTTTGAGAAATTTTGACTCTTGATGAGTGTGCCAACATCATCCTTATTCTGAGAGAGAGACCTACTCTCTTTGCTTGTACTTATAAGGATATGTCAGGTATAGATCCAAAATTGGTTACTCATAACCTTTCATTAGATCTATCAAAGAAGCCAATAAAGAAAAAACTCAAAAAGATGCATCCAAAATTAGCCTTAATGGTTAAGGACAAGTTGCAAAAGCTATTGGACATTGAATTTGTCATATCCATCAACTATCTAGAATGGGTATCAAATATGGTGCCTATAGGAAAACCTGATGGAAGGATCCGTATCTATACGGATTTCAGAGACCTAAATAAGACAACACCAAAGGATTCATTTGTATTTCCAAATATTGATGCTCTTGTAGACGTCACTATAGGTCATGAGATGCTCTCCTTAATGGATGATTTTTTTGGTTACAATCAAATTCGTATTAAACCCAAAAACCAACATAAAACCACATTCATAATGCCATAGGGGACATTTGGCTACAAATTTATGCCATTTAGCCTTAAGAATACTAGTGCCACATATTAGCGGGCTATGATATATATTTCATGACTACATGCATAAGATATTAGAAGATTATATCGATGACTTATTGGTAAATTTATCATTGTGGTCTGATCATGCGAAAGTCCTGAGGAAGTTATTCGATCGCTTGATAAAACATAACATCAGATTGAATCCTAAGAAGTGTGTATTTGGTGTAACTTTAGGAAAGCTCTTAGAATTCATCATTTCAAAATGAGGAATCAAAGTTGATCCAAAAAATGTTAGGCTATTTTAGAAATGCATCCTCCCATGAACATCAAGGAATTAAGAAGCCTTCAAGGCAAATTAGCATGCATAAACTAATTTATCGCACAATTATCATATAAATATAAACCCATGAATCAACTGCTACAGAAGGGGGTCCCATTCAACTTGGATGAGGACTATCAATTAGCCTTTACTGATATTAAGCAATACTTGGTGACACTGCCAGTACTAGCTCCACCAAGGCCATATGTGCCATTTTTACTATATATATGAGAAACTGACTAAGCATTTAGAATAATGTTAGCCCAAAAGAACGTGCAAGACAAAGAATAAGCCATATATTATATTAGTTGAACCTTGGTGAGTTACGAACTAGGATATGCATACGTTGAAAAGTTGTGTTTAGCAGTAGTGTTCACTACAAAGAAATTATGACACTATATGTTGATTCATACGACTTATGTCATATCAAAACAAAATCCTTTAAATTATATAATGAGCAAGACATATCATAATACATGTACTATAAAGTGGATCATGCTATTGATAAAATTTTATTTGGAATTCATAAGCCAAAATTCCATTAAGGGACAAGTCATAGCTGATCAACTGGCTAAGGCACTTCTCAAAAATAGTAGGCCCCTCACCATAGAGCTTCTTGATGATGCAGTATTTGCCTGAACCCAAAGAACCAGATCTGATATGACCTTGTTCTTCAATGGTTCAAAATGTGAGCAAGGGTGTGGTGCAGGATTAGTATTGTTCATGCCACAAGGTACTCCAATGCCCTTGTTGTTCAAGCAAGACTTTCCTTGCACTAACAACAATGCTAAATATGAAGCCCTAATTTTGGGTCTCCAAAAAACTATCACCATGAAGATAAAAAGGTTAAATATATTTGGTGATTCCCTTCTCATCATTAACAAAGTTAAGGGATTATTTCAATGTTGATATTCGGTATTGAAAGCTTACAAGGATCTTGTTGACATTTATCTAGCTCAACTGGAATGGTATAACATCGAGGCAATCCCTCATTTGTCCAATATATTTGTAGACACAATGGAATATTTGGGATCTTTAATCCCTCAAAATTCATCTACTAATTTTACTACAATCTATGTAAAAACATTGTCACATTCTGTTGTGTAGCACAAAGCATTGGATAACAAAGAGTCAATGAACATGATTCATGTAGAACTAAACCATGAATGGTTCTACAGAACCAGGGAATTTCTCAAGAGAGCATATTGGGGGTCTATGATTTCATAGGATCCAACGAGGAGTGGCACTACCATTTACCACAGGGTTGTTTCCCAGTCTGCATTTGCAAATGTAGAATCACAGGGGGAATATGCTATCTTGTCAATAAAAGATGAAGCTTATCATAACTAGATGTCATAGATATACAACTTCCTTAAAATTGGTGTAATCCCTTAGGTATTTTCACATGCCATAGAACACATATTTAAATAGAAAGTGATAAAGTATGTCTTGTTAGCAGACATTCTATATCGTAGAAGCTATGATTGAGTTCTCTTTAATTGTCTTGAGCCCCAAGATTCATCTTAGGTAATTTTAGAAGCTCGTGATGGTACGTGCAGTGGCCATTTTAGCAGCATGGATATAATAAAGCACATAATTTATATGGGTTATTATTGGCCCACTATGGATAAGGATTACAATGTGTATGTCAAGAAATGCATTAAATGCTAGCATCATGCTAATCTTACGCACCTACCATCATAGGCCTTACAAACAATTCAAGTGACTTGGCCATTTGCTCAGTGGGGATTAGATCTCATAAGTAATATCTCTCCTCCATAATTAGGCTGACATACATTCATTATTATGGCTACTGAGTATTTCACTAAATGTGTGGAAGCCATTCCCTTAACAACAAAAAATGGAGTGCGTATTGCTGAGTTTATACTCACCAATATCATTAGTCAATTTGGGATACCATCCAAGATAATTTTGGATAATGGAACATCATTTAAGAATAAAAATGTGATAGCTTTGATGTCTAAGTATAGAATCAAACATAGTTTTGTGACTCCATATTATCCACAAGCAAACGGACAAGCTGAAGCTTCAAATAAGATAGTGGTTTCCATATTGAAAAATATGGTACAAGAACACCACAAATATTGGCACATCCATTTGTCCCTTGCATTATGGGCCTATAGGACTAGTATTTAGACACCCATTAGGGCAACTCTATTTTCATTGGTATATGGCACTGAGGCCATTATGCCCTTAGAGTTGGAGATTCCAATGTTGCATGTCACATTGAAATAATTCATTGATGACAACACCACGCGGTAAGATCGAATAGATCAATTGATGCTACTTGATGAACATCATGTGAATGCTCTTGAGAAGATTTGCATTTATCAAGAACATTTAAAATGAGCTTACAATAGTAAATTCCATTTGAGATACTTTGAGGTTGGTGATCGTGTACTGAAAGAGAACCAATATAACTCAAATTTACCACCATAAATGTGAGACAAATTTATGGCTAATTGGTTAGGTCCTTATATGATCTCAGATAATATTGGACCTAGGACAAATCACTTGACATCACTTGGAGGAGTTGAAGAGCCCGAGCCTCTCAATATATTTCATCTTAAAGTATTTTATGACTAAGAACTAGAAAAGGCTCCAAGGGCATCTGTAAACCCCTTGGTCATACCATTAAAGGATCCAAAGGCATCTATAAGCCCTTTGATCAATTAGAAAAGTCTCTAAGGGCATATGTAAGCCCATTGGTCATCCCATTAAAGGCTCCAAGAGCATATATAATCCCGTTGATCATCCCATTAAAGGTTTCAAAGGTGTCTGTAAGCCCTTTGGTCAAATCAAAATTATCAAAATCCATAAAAGTTAAAAAGTAGTAAAATCCAATATATATATATATATATATATATATATATATATAAGTATCAAAAATTAAAAAAAAACCTTGTGCATCATTGCATTTTCAATTACATATTGCATTTCATTTTGCATCATTGCATTTCATTTTGTATTTCATTTCATTACATTGCATTAGGCATATCCATCCGTCGCCCTTGCATTAGGATGAATTGTGTTTACAATCTTACAAACGATGCCACGTTTGTGTTTCAATCATGCATCTATGCATTACATTACCATATATCATTCACCCTTGTGAGTAATTATGTTTTTTTAACACAACCCATCTTGTTTCTATGAAGAATATACTAGGGTTTTTCGGTCATTCAACCATACCTAGTGGTCTTCTCAAGAGTTTATAGAAAGCTTGCTTTGATTTTGTAGTTGAGTTCTAGTTAGTATAGCCCTTAGCATATTAGAATCCTATCACTAATCAACAAATTAAAAAATCCTAATAAGAAATAGGGGAATATGAAAGATACGAATCAAGACCAGGTATCCTAAGGTAAAAAAATGTATTATTGCTTATCCCCTTATGCATACGGTATGGGACATGTGGGCAATTGGTAAAAGTAAAAATTTACTCCCTACCCATATAAATTCCTTGCTTACAAATGAAGGAGCAATATCACAGAGTGATATCCTAGATCAATATCAAATATTGATATCCCCTATTGATATCCTAGATCAATATCCCAAATTGATATCTCAAATCCCTAGTATTCAAATCAAAGTTCAAATCAAGATCAAATGAATATCAAAATCAAGTTTAGATTCAAATCAGTATCAAATCACTTTCTCAAAAAGAAAGTACAAAATAAATAGTGTTTCTTATTACTAAAGCACAAAATAAACAGTGATTTTTGTCACTATATATGAGCAAGTATCCCAAAAAAATGAAGAAAAGAAGGGGGTGAGCTTGAATCCCTGGAATTGCCTGCACTATTGTACCTTACACATGATGATATATCTGATGCATTAGCATTTTTATTTGTGTGCAGACCAATGTTTGAATGTGGAAGAGCTAGCCTCAAGTGTCCTATATCACCTAGTATCCTAGTCCGATTGAAATATAAACCTATTATTGGATAGACATTTGTGGATCTCCAATCTTAGCAATGGGCTGAAAGAATCCTGCTTGACATCGGGGTATGCTTATGCCTTATCAAATATACTCACTTGCACACATAGTGGTAATGAATAGTTAGGGCCTATCCTAGTGAAAGCCTTATGTTTCATAAGTCTTGTATGGTCAGTATACAACTTTTTATTAGACAACTAGGGTTTTTTATTCTCATGATAAACCTCAATAATTCCCAAATAGCAACAATCATTCAAATTGCAATCATCAAAAACATCAATTTATTTTATAGGAGTTTTTTATTAGAATTATATTTACTATATAATTAGATACCATATGGATTTCAGAAATGATATTTATATGGCCATTGATTATATTATACATGTTATTTTAATTTATAAAAACTGATAAATAGAAACCATATACCATTGCATCTCACAAACGAGTGTACAATTTATCAAACATTCATAAATATATAGCACTTACAATGCATGATTTTTATACATTCGGTGGTGTCATCCATTATATTGTTAAAACTCATATTGCATACATTATGTTTTAAGTGATTAAAGCATACATGTTCATTTACATAGCATTCATAAAAGAATAATATGCAACACATACATGTCATATATTATGTCATAACAACATAAATTAAATGCATACAAGTAAAGAAAGTTACACATGCATTTAACATAAACATCACATCCATATGCATCCATAATAAGTAGTCCATATACACATATATCTCATAGCATCTAATCATCTATCTCATATCTAGCTAGTGCATGTCATCCATACATCACATCATATAACATTAAATCAATATAAGCAGTGCATCCATGTGCATCTCATAAAACATAAACAATAAAAAATCATAATAAAATCTACACATATAATGAGTCTCAAATTTCATATCATATATATATATATATAGATATATATGTGTGTGTGTACCAAAAATAAATAATGTGCAGTATATCAGCATGGTCAAAAATGCTCGCAGGATACATATGTGTAGGTCCTTGACCTTGCACTAAAATATGGTACAATTATAGCTATAAAATCTATACTAGCTAGGGCCTATGCTCCTAGTTTGTGAGGTGCTAACATCGCCTCCACCCTCTCGATGAGTCCTCCATGAGATGGAGCTAGAAGATCTATCAAACCTGTGAGTCCTGTGACTTGAGCTAGCTAAATATTGTCCTGTCTCCTGAGTGTGAGTCCTCTAAGACCCTATAGCTATGGGCATCTCTATAATCTCACCCCCAAGCCATGTAATCCACCCTATTAAGGTGGTAACGTAAGTAGATCTGAGTGAGGCCTCCTCAATGTGCTACTAAACCAGAGCCTGAAGCCTCCTGATCTTGGCCACCTGATCTAAGCCTACTACTCCCTACATTGCTATTACTTATAGAATAGTTGGGGGTGCTAAAGCAACCTACAAAGTTGGGGGAGATGATCCCCTAGCCTGGTAGGTGGCAAGTAAAACTGTAGAAGCATCAACCTGGAATAACAAGAGAGTGCACTATCGCGTGAGCTATTGTATCTCTACCTCTGTTGTGGTAATCCTTGTCTATAGAGTGGCCCTCTCCCCCTCATAGTCATGCAATTGGCTCTAGTTGTGAGATAGGTTTAGCTCTAAAGTGGTGATAGAAGTGTCCATGTGCAGGAGCTAAGTGTAGAGTCTCCCAACCTAGCTTTAGAGATCAGCAATTTGTACCCTCAACTGTCCTACCTCACTGTTTGGATATACCTTACCCTTATTAGAGGCCTCCTCATCTACCTCTACCTATAGGCCCTCCTCTACAATGGCCCCTGTGCCCCGTGCACCCTAAGTCCTCTAGTGGGTCCTGCATCCATGAGGGTCCACCTTTGTACCCTCTATACCGTCTACTACAAAATCATCCACTGGCTCACCTAGAGATCCCTCTCCTTGCCACTAGAATTCAGCCATCATAATTAGTAATCATACCTGCATTCACTAGGATTGACTCCTAGAAGTCATCATCAGCATCTCCCAACGGAGTCACTTGGGTCCAGGTCAGGTCCCTCTCTAGTACCAGGTATTTGTACATCATAGGCACATTTGGGACATTATTCCAGATCCTAAACTACCTCAGTTCATAAGAGTAGTGCTAGTACTCATGTATTTTGGTCTTTCAATCAATAACCCACCTATCTTTGTGCACCTAGCATAGGTATCTATCTATCTCTATCTAGGTTTGGCAGTACATATATGATCACCACTGTATGTGCTAAGGGTGGAGCTATGCAAATCAACCAATGTGGTGGTCTAGATCTCTTGCATGAGACCTACTCCTAAATCCCTTCTGCTCCCATGGCTAGAAAGATGCATAACACTGATAATCCTTGGGGATATCAGTGATCTCTAATGGTAAGTTGATGGGGTGCTCTATCAAAATGTTCTAATAGCCCCAAATTTGTAGGAGTAGACTACAACCGATGCCTACTCTACTGCAGTAAGTGATCTAATATGGCTCATGTTAGAGCTATGCTAAGAGAGTGCTCCCCAACACCAGAATGAGATATTGTGTGGTCAAGATAACCATAACCTCCCTGGTCCTAGACAAGAGGTTCCAAGGTAACATCATGCCTAATGAGTCTGGGAGGACTATCTAGATGATCAAATGCATGAACACAACCTCTTGGTATTAAAATAATTTGTCCTAGAACCACTCCTCGATGTGGATGCCTCCATGGTCAATGTGGCTCTGAGCGTCGTGGCTCCATCCATTGAAGATAGCATCAAAAACGTCCTTCATCACCATGGTAGGAGAGGATGTGATGGCCTTTCCACTAATAGGTAGGTGAAAGATACGATAGACATCCTCTAGAGTCATAGTCATTTCACCCATCTGTAGGTAAAATGTGTTGGTCCATGCATCCCAATAATGGACTAAGGTAGTCAAGTAGGATTGATTAACTCTGATGATGGGGATATCCAAGACATAACCAATCCTCATCATAGAAAACCACACCCAATCCCCATCAATGAAAGTGTAGCACAGGTTGTGAAGGAGATCAGTATCCCTTGCTCTGTTGGTCAAGGCCTGAGTGAAAGCAATTAAATAAAAACAAGAAGAAAACAATTAAAAAATGACTAAAAATGACAAACAAATCAGAAAATATCATGAAAAAGCAAAAAAATGCATACACATGATCAAAAATTTCAAAAAAATAAAAAAGAGAACTCCAAAAATGCATTAAAGAGCATTAATTGCCTAGAAAATTTAATAAAAATAAAATTAAAAATTTTGAAATTTTTTTCTAAAGTTCATGCATCGTGGGTCGGAATTACGGTTGGTGCAACGATCAAAAATATTACCATTGGGATTTAAATCCTATCATGGCTAATAGTTGTTGTACCCAATGTACCAATTGGGAACCATGTCTACCACCCATGGCTAAGGAGCATGACCTTTTCAGGGTCATGTCCTTTCCAAAATAAACCCTAAAAATTAAAACCCTCCCCTCTAATCTAACCTATGCTAAACCTAACTAGGGTGAGGTTCGTTATCGGTAGTTTAGTGTGGTTTTTTAACCCATTTTTATTAGTGTGGTTAATTTTAATCTAGTAATTGGATTGTGTGGTCTCAATTTTTGATACCTTAGTGGCACCAGCTCCTCCACTGGTCGAAGCCTCTGGCTGGTCAACCATCTAGATGGCTGTAGAGCAAGCAAGTCAAGTTTATGGTAATGATTTGTGTCAGATTACACTGTTTACCTCTTAGATATCTTAGTTTTTATTGTCACTATTAGGTAAATAATGAAATATTTCAAATGTCAAAACCTTATATATTTTTTGAATTCGATTCAAATCATGCCTGACAACTACGATCCTTGAATTAGGGTTTTACGACCATGGATTGGAGCCAGAGTCAAGAAATTTGGAATTTTCCATTGCGTTTGATAGACAAGGTCAAAAAAATGTCATAAATGCTCTCAATTCCCACCATGGAGAGCCTCAAAATGTCAATTTAAAATCTTCACCAACCTAGAATTGCCATAAGAAGCATAAATTAAGCATATTTTGTGATGCAAAATCATTAGAATGAGCCAAATAAAGCACAATTATTTTATAAAATGTCATCATAAGGTAGAAAAAAATAGCTGGATGAGATTATAATGTAAATTCAACCGAGATCATCACTATAGAAATCCTTTCTTTGAGAACTGCACCTCCCAGCCAATAATTTAAAAACATTCAAATAAATTCAAAAATACAAAAAAAAATTAGATAACATTAAAAGCCAAATGTGCCTCATATTCAGTCATTTACCCTATACACTTGGTGGTTGCAATGACTTGTGATCCATGTAATCTGGTAAGATGAGTAAATTACCATTAGGATATTTTGGGAAAATCCATCATTTCTGAATTGTATGCTTCATTTCAATCCCTAAGAAGGCCTTGACAGTCGAACTGCTCCAAGGGAACAAGATATTCATTGCAATTCTCCTATGATATTTTCAGCATATCATCAAATAATATAATTCAACATATGCTTAATTGGAATTATCTTCATTTTGATTCCCTAATAAGGCCATCGAGGCTAGATCGCTCCATTGGATAGAGATGTACAATTACTATTAACAGTTGCAATCATGGCTGATTAGACCTTGCCAAGTATTCAAATGGTAAATATTACTTTGTTCAAAATAATTCATAGTGGTCAAGCAACCTCATCACTTCATTTATTGTCATTACCCTCATAGACTCATTGCTTGAGGGGGAAATAATATCAAATCATAATCAAAGTCAATAGAAGATCCCTTGATCTTGTCAAAATTACGTTTGTCTTACGAATCATTGTCAAAGACTATCATAAACTTACCATTCTACTTGGAAAACAAGCATATATGATAGTTTATTTGTAGCTCTCCTCCTTTTGGTTATAAAGGTCTAACTCCTATTGTAGCACCAAAGCTACCCGAATGTCTGATGATGAGTGTAACTCCTTTCAAATTTAAGCCTTCCAATTGGAAGCAATGATTCTAGGATGTGCATCCTCTTTGCAGGACCTGGGGCATCTAATGTTTATCAAACTAATGATCATCATCCAACCTACGACATAATTTTAGGATGTCTATTTTTTCTCATTGTTGTTTGATCTCACAATGCATCTCAAAAGGGGCATCTGTAGACACCTAAAACGTGTCATGCCAAGGTGACTACTCATATGGGACATGATAGAAGACCATATGGAAGACCTTGGACAGATACCAAGGTATAGAAGTGGTTTTTACCACTCAATTTGGGAACCTTTGCCTATTCAGTGCTAGCTACTACTAACACCCATAGTTAGTAGTGTTGACCGTGCTTGTTAGTCGTGGTCAGGACTCAGAGTCAGTTGGCCTTCATTCGACCCAAAATTAGTTACAATGGCCAATTGGTTATGGATTGGAGTAGATTGAGTGAGGAAGGTTCTGGATCCTTCCATCCAACAAGCTCAACCACCCAATATTGATCTAGGATTCCTCATGAAGCCACCCCTAACCCTTAGAAATTTCTATATAATCCCCCTCTAAATTGGGAAAAATAGAGAGAGAAGCATAATCAATTGAGCAACGAAGCCCTGTTGAATTGCATATTAATTCACATGCATTGATAGGAATACCTTTGCTACCCAATTGGAGATCACATTGCCATGGAGGTCATAGGAGCATAGGAGAGCCAAAAATTGCTAATTTGTGCAATCTATGCACTCATTGAGAAATTCAACCACCAAATATGTCAGAGGACATAGAGGTGACCCTTGACCATCAATTTGGTAAGGAGAATCAAATAATTGGCCCTGATTTGGAAGGTAAACTTACTTTAGGCTCATACGTGGCTATTAGCCATGGTGAACTATGCCCACTGCTTGAAGGACCCATGATTAGAGGGTAATCCCTGATTTCCTTGTTCTCTATTTGCATTCTATTTAATTAAGTTAGATTAATCATTTTGTAGATTTAATTCATTATTCTAGAGACTTTTGACTGATAGATTAGGAGTTAATTGTAATTTTCCTTCATTATTGTAGTGTAGGCATCACGAATATTTTTCATGCTTTCATGTCTTTAAATGGTTAATCAGGAGCTTAGATAGATTTATCTTAGTTTCTTTCATGTTTCTAATGGTATATCATCATGATGTAGATCAATTTACATGCTTTAAATCATTTTCTTGATTTCTTGATTATCATGTTATCTTTTGTGCAAATACCCTTTCAAAGCCTCATCAAGAGAGGCCTCCTTTGTTTTTAATGTTTCTTGTTGTTTATTGCATGTAGTACTAATAGGTTTTTTGTATGCAAGGCAAAAAATGCCTCTAATAATGGAGAAGAGGTTCATTGACACCCTAGAGCAGTTCGTGTCATCTTGAAAGGCATTTGGAAATCACACTTACCCTTGAGAGGGAAACATTACATCATATTGTAACAATTGTATCAAAGTAATTATCCCTAAGAGGGATGTACCTGAAGGAGAAAAAAATGATGCACAAAATGATGATAAAAAATATGCGTATCTATGTATTGCTAATAAGCATCAAACAAAAACATGCAAGTAAGATGGAAAAGATGGAAAGTAATAAGAAATAATGCAAAATAAACCGACTTCTTATTAATTGGGTAGATCAAATATAGTTTAAAAAATGTCCCCTTTGAGGGCTCAAATATATGATACAAATTTTTACAAATTGTTTCTCAAGGATCAAAATCCTTCAAGTAACTCAGGTGCACATCCAACGTCCTTCCTCATACCCACAATCGAAGTGGGTAGGCCTACATTGCCACCACTTGTATCTTTGATATTTATATCTTACACTTCTTCCCAATGCATTCTCTGACTTGAAACTACATAGAGAAACAAGAAACATCAAATAGCAAGTGTGTATGATGTAAAACATGCAATCCCCATAGTCAGGAAAAGAGCATATAGGGTGCGCCTATATAAAATAAACTCCAAATGTTGTGAAATTATAGAGATAAGCATAATAGGAGGTTTTGAGAAGAGATCACCCAAAATTGCATCAAAATTGTATCCGTTGGTGCCTCATAATTGCAATGACCATGCACAACCTGCAAAACACAAAGCAAACAATTTCTAGCCCTACACATCTAAAACACATGAAAATTGGATAGAACATAAAAATGTTATTCTAAGAAAACCCATATGATAATATTTGCAAAATCAGTAACCATTTAGGTGTGTACTTAGATGACCATCGGAGACCTGCATGAGACCCTACAAAACACTAAAATCATAATATCTTGGTCAATATAGCTCAGAATAACCTAAATTTTGAACTACAGCATGATAATAGCATGTACAAAATAACCAATTAAAAGTAGTAACAAAATCATACACATATTTCTATTCTTAATAGGGTGGGACGAATACGACTATCATAAATTAGGAGGCACCAAAAAGTGGGATGCCCATTATTTCCACAAAAATTTTACCATAAATTCCACTGAGTATTGATGCAAAAACTATGGGGGTTATTTTTATCAAAATTGGTGAGGTAATTAACTTAGATTGTTTGATAATGTGACAAATTGTGCCTCCTAGCTCACCCGCAAACCTCATTTGCTAGGTAGAGATTCTAAGGGAAAAATGGGCACAAAAGGTGAGAGGAAACCTTAGAAAAACTCCATTGAATAAACTTAAAAATCATCTATATATTTTGTGTGGAAAAATTCATCCACTTTATAGATGAGGGAGGCTTCATGGGTCGAAGGGCATGCAAGGGCAAGAGGCACCATTTGGACACCGAGGCGGCATACATTGGAGGGGAAAGAGAGTCTCCCAAATTGGCCTCATTCATTGAGCATGTCATAATATATGCTGTGTCCTAACTTGTGGGCAATAATAGCCAAGAATCTGATTGTTACTGGGAACCATTGGCCTAGATTTGACTTTTTGTTGGTTAAACCTGCTATTCGACCCACCTTGGGATGAATGTTGCTATTCACTCCAGGGTGGGACAAATAGAATCTGTATTCATCCTACGGTGGGATGAATAGAAACATGGTGTTCAAAAGGTCTTGAAAGTGGCCTAAAACCTTCCAAAACCTTGCACTGAGTGGTTAGGACCAATGTATACCAGCTGAGGGCTGTCCTAGGGGTCTTGGTGTGTAATTTAACCATTGTTCACAGTAGCATAATCGGATTGACCAGATTTTAGTGTCTACAAATGCCCCTTTTTGGGATGCATTATGTGCAACATAGTGCTGAGAAAAAATAGATGACTAAAATATTCAATGATTAGGGTTACACAAATAACCTAACCAACTTTAGATGCCCTAATCCTAGAAAGAGCATGCATTCTTGAATCCTTTATTCTTACGAGCTAAGGAAATTACTTCAAGTAAAACCTCTACAATGAGGTTGAATTGATATTAGACATTTTTTAGTCATAAATATGATTCTATAATTCCAAGAATTTGTTTAATTAGTGATTGTTTGCTACCCCAAGCAGGAGTGTGATTGTCTTTGTCGAAGATTCATTGAATGAACGTACTTTGTATGATTGAGTGTGTGCTTGTTGATTTTAACTTGAGTATGACCACCCCCTCAAGCGATGAGTCGATAAGGGAATGACACGTAAGAAAAGTGATGAGTACCTTGACCTAGATAATTTTTTTTGAGGTTTTCTTCAGTTGTATCCATTGAAAAATGGCATAGTTTTGAAAGGATTTTGATGATGTTAGGGAGGTTTCATGGAGGCAAAAATTTGAAAACTTCATTCCTATGGGGTGGTCTAGACACAAGTACCTTCTTAGGGAGTGAAATAGTAACTTGACTATGCGTACATGAGAATTTTGCATTCCCTATTGACCCTGAATGAATTCCATCAATTTTGACTTGTTTTTGGTGGGTTTTTAGATCCTTTTATTTACTGCTTCCGAGAGGAAATAAATGAAAAACCCCATTCCCACGGGGTGGTACAACTATACTGGCATTATTAGGGATTAAGTTAAGGTTCTTTTTGAGCATTGGGGAGTTTTATTATTTGCCTGTTTACTGAGACAATTTTTTTTACCAAAATAGAGTTGTTTTGGGGTAGTTTAAGTTGTTTTACCTTATAGATTATGTATTCATCCTAGGGTGAAATGAATACAAATTTTGTATTCATACTAGGGTGGGACGAATTTCCAAAAGTGTGTTCATCCCACCTTGGGATGAATAGAACTGTTGTAGGCCTATATAAACCTCAAATGCAAGTTTTGGGTTCATTATTTCATGTTTTCTCTAACGATTTGAGATGTGAGTAAGAAGAGGGTTATTTTTTTGAAGCGAAGCACTGTCAAAATCACCTTGTGGCCACCATGAGTTAGAAAATTGAGGTGTCCAGTAGAGGAGCCAGTGTGATATGGGTATGAGGTGACTCACCTTCCTCATTATTTTGCTCTTGAAATTGCAATGTTGCTTTGCTATTTATTGGTTTCGGTTAAAATAAGTAATTAAACCTAAATTTAATCAGAATGTACCAAATTTTTACCTTATTTTACCTTTGGAAATTAAACCTAATGTAGATGAAATATACCAATTTTTTTGAGTTTTGCAGTTTGTTTATAAACATATCACATTACGCAAAAGGTAGCAAAACCCTAATGTAATAGTAACATGTTAAATTTTTAATTTTTGTATTTTTTTTAAACATATTACATTATGGGATAGGGAATGAAACCCTAGGGTAGATGTAATATGTTGTATTTTTTTTATTTTTGTATTTTGTTTTTAAACATATCACATTACAGGATAGGGAATGAAACCCTAAGGTAGATGTAATATGTTGTATTTGTTTATTTTTATATTTTTTTTTAAACATATCACATTATGGGATAAGGAATGAAACCCTAGGGTAGATGTAATATATTGTATTTGTTGACTTTTGTATTTTTTTTAAACATATCACATTACGGGATAGGGAATGAAACCCTAGGGTAGATGTAATATGTTGTATTTGTTGATTTTTGTATTTTGTTTTTGTGGAATTAAATTGTTGTGATGAATTAGTTGTGCATTTGTTTTTGGGCCTTTGTGAGGCATAATGAATGTCATTTTATTGGTTTTTATTATTGAGTCACTACTTTTTACCAGGTGGTGAAGAGTCGGTATCTCACAATGAATCTCTTCCAGACCACCTGAGATGTATTGACCGAGGTTGACTAGGAGTGGCTTGATGCCATGGGGATCAAGTAGGTTACTCGATGAGAGCTTTTTATAGGTGACTGAGCTGACTTGACTACATGTATTAGCCTATGGGACTCACGCACCAACACCTTCTACCTATCCATGGGGAGATGACGGTGACATTAGAGGATATCTATTGGATTATGCAGATTTCGATAGAGGGATGACCTATTCACTCAATGCACCATGACCAGAGAGGTACAGTGCTGATGAGGTACTTTGGGGAGGATGTGGATGCAATGGGGCTAGACTACTAAAATGGAGGGATACTGGTGGGATTTTGGTATGAGGAGAAGGTATTGGAGGTAAGTCATGCACTACTGATGACCCTCATCTCCAATATTCTTCTTCCAAATTCTTTAGGAGCTAGGTTCCCTTGGAATCTACTAGAGTTGGTGTACACCTTAGGGGGGTACACCAAGGAGGATCCTCTGGTGATGGCTTTGGGGATGACCCTACTAGCATAGTTGTATGATGAGTTGTATGAATTTTTTTTCATTGACGAAAGGGCTTGGGGTGTAGCTTCTTATTGTAGTGTTGGAAATGGTAGCACATAGTTATGGAGCAACCATAGGGACTTCCATGGATGACTCAAGCATAGCTAGTTGATAGGGAGATAGGATATGCTATCCTATGGTAGAGGATGAAGGAGATAGGGCAAAGCCAGTGTCATGTAGGTGATGTGGGTCACTATGCCAATACATTCTCATGACAGATTCTAAGGCAGGGGGTATGTCAATCGTACAGGGATTGTCTAGACTAGGCAGATGTTGTAGAGCAGATTTGGAGGGTGAGGTGAGGCAGATGGTTGATTGCCCAGCATGGTACCGAGTGGGAGTAATTCCCATTTTATAGGGTTACACAACATTTTTAGACTATGGTAGGGGTTTCCTAGGGATCCAATAGTGTATTAACACTATAGGTATGAGAGGACACTAGGTTAGCCAGTGGTGGAGGAGGTGGGAGAGGAGGTAGACTTGGTAGTGGATGTTCCTAACATGGATGATGGTAGGACTATAATGGAGTATGACTCATGGTGGGTGATTCACTAGTGGCGATGCACAGGGGCTCTCAGAGGTGAGGTAGCTAGGGTCATATACGCAATGATGGAGGATGCTCCAAAGGTGGATCGGGTAGAGGTGGATGAGCCACATGGGTAGCACCAGCAAGTAGACAAGTAGGTGGACCTGTTAGACCTAGGGGATTAGGGTGATGATGGGGAGGCTAAGGGCTAAGGGGTATAAGAAAATTATGGTTTCCAAGGTGACCGATATTAGGAGCTACAAATTGATTTGGTCAGGGTCAAACAAGAGAGGGATCTCCTTTGGGCACAGGTGTAGGAGTATTAATCCAATATTTCATCCCTAAAAACATAGTTGAGAGCATAGGATCCTAGGTAGGAGGGGTCTAGCATTGGGGAGACAAAAAGGCTATGGGTAGAGGTGCTCTGGCTGCAGTTAGTGGTGGAGACATACCGGTTATAGGGAAAATGGAGATGGTCTTATGTGGATATACTAGAGATGGAGGTGGTGCACCTTGGAGGGAATATTCCTGATGATGGGGAGACTAGTAGCTCACATCATACTCGATATAGTGATACGGTGCAGTCATCTTCTAGGCGAAGGACTGACAGAGATAGTGATAGTAGGCCTGGGGGATCACAATGAACCTAGACTATGGGTGGTAGTGCGAGTTGCAGCACTAGTCCTCCGTGACCATGGTGATGGATACTATTGATACTCTTTTTGGTTTTTGATATTGATGAGGTCTGGGGACCCATTTTATTGTAGCCCACAAACATTTTTGGAAATTATGATGTATATTTTTATCCCATATATATATGAGATTTTTTTATGGTCATCATATGTCTCATTTATTGTTTTATGATATGAATTCAATGTATGTATGTGATTTATGATGGTATATTAACTACTTATTATGGATGTAGATGGATATTATTATGTGGTTTGCTATAGTACTGATGGATATTGTACCATGTATGCATATGCATGCTTCTATGATGTAATGCAATTGTGATTGATGTTTATTATGTATGCACATGGATATTTTTGTGTTATGATTTCTTGCTATGTATATTAGTGGATGCACAATGATATGGATGACTTGAGTGCTTGGATGTAATGAACTATGACTATTGATTTGACCCACTATGTTAGCACCATAGATTGTGTACAATACATTAGTGCCTTTAATTTCTTGTTGTACTATTTTTTTGGGTAATGGATATATGGAAATGTATTATTGTAATGTGGTAAAATGAAATGAATGAAGTGATATGCTATAGAATGTTGATAAGGTTTTCCCAAGACTCAAACACTCTAGCTACCTAATCAAAAGCTATGTACTAACCATGCAAGACTTTTTGACAAGGTATGAATCTGTCAGGATGACCAAGATACTCCATATTCTTGTGTGTGCAAGTGAGTTCATTCCTATGAGATGCATAAAGATACCACCATTTCCAGATAGGCTATCCACCAAACCTAGAATGAGGATCACCCTATGAATATCATGATCCTAGGTTTGTACTTGGTTGGATTAGACCACTAGGTATTATAGGCTATCAAAAGCTACCTCATCCACATGCAAATATTGGTCTACACACATGCCAAAGTCTAATGTGACAAACATATCATCATGTGGGAGGCTACCGTCATTGATAGATAGGCTATCCACCAAACCTATAATGAGGATCACTTGATGGTTGTCCAAATGCTAAAAAATTCGGGATTCAAGTTCAACTCCCTTATTTTCTTCAATTTTATTGGGATACTTACTCATGGGTAATGATGATAATCACTGTTTATTTTGTATTTTGTTTCCTTTTAGCAAGGTATTTGGGGATTGGTGATAACCACTATTTATTTTGATTTTATTTTTTTATTTTTGAGGATTTTGCTTTTGACTTTTAGGGAATTTGACTGATTTTTTTTTTTTAACTTTTAGGTTTTTGGAAATGGGGATCTTTGATAGTGGTGAAAACCACTATTTATTTTGAGGAATTTGGTAGGGAAGATCTTGTCCTTTTTCCAATTCTCAGCATTATTGAACCATTCACATATGGGGATGAGCAGGATAACCTTTTCAGTTAAGGTAACCTAGACCACTTTGTAATTTATTGTTTTCTTGCACAAAACTTGGATTTATTAGTGTGAAAATGTGTTGGGATTTGTTGTATACAAGGTATAATCTAATCAAGAATCTACCTCATAAAAATCATGATAGATTTCTACAAAATCTGAAAAAGAAAACTAAAGATAGTTGAGTTATTGAAAATCATAAGGACATTCTAGAACAAATGACTATGTGATGGTAACAGACACTACTATGACCAGTGTGAAATGTAAGTGGATATGCTAGATGATAATGGAATGATGCGGATACTGAATTTGACACAATTTTTTTGGAATAATGCATAATGTACGGTCTTAGTACTAGACACATATGGGCAACTCTAAATATGGAGTGCCATAATGAGTATGCCTAATGCAAATGATTTTGATAATGCAACGAGATGTGATGTAATGAAATGCAATATGATATTTTTGTATTTTTGATGGATATATATGATGTTTTTGGTTTTTGATGATGTTTGAAGATGCAATGTGATGTAGTATTTTTGTATTTTTAATGTTTTGATGATGTTTTTGATTTTTTATTAATATAAATGTACATGTGACCAACGGGATTATTGGGGTCCATTGGGGTATTTTAGGTTGACCAAGCAGGTTATAGGCACCCTTGGAGCATTTTGGGCTGACCTAGATGGGCATAAACTTCCTATGAGCATTTTATGTTGACCAAGTAGGTTAAAGGTACCCTTGGAGCATTTTGGGGTGACCTATATGGGCATACACCATCTAGGAGCATTTTAGGTTGACCAAGCACCCTTGGAGCATTTTAGGGTGACGTAGATGGGCATAGCCCATCTAGGATCAATTTAGGTTGACCAAGCAAGTTAAAGGCACCCTTGGAGAATTTTGGGGTGACCTAGATGGGCATAGACCACCTAGGACCATTTTAGATTGACCAAGCATGTTAAAGGCACCCTTGGAGCATTTTGGGGTGACCTAGATGGGCATAGACCACCTGGGATAATTTTAGGTTGATCAAGCAGGTTAAAGGTACCCTTGGATAATTTTGGGGTGGCCTAGATGGGCATAGACCACCTAGGAGCATTTTAGGTTGAGCCATAGTAATATAGGTATAGAAAGGATTCAAGTGAAGGATATTCAAGGGATTAAGGTCCTTGATGCCTTCAAGGGAGGCTAGGTGATAATTTTTGGGTTTGATATGACTGGTAATGACATAAGGACCTAACCAGTTTGCCACAAACTTGTCCTTTAGATGGGGTGGAAAATTAGAATTCTATTGGTTCTCTTTCAAATCAAGGTCACCAACCTAAAAGTTTCTAATATGGACTTTCATATTGTAGGCTCTTTTAAGTCACTCTTGATAAATGCGTAGGTGCTTGATAGCATTAATATGAAATTCATCAAGTAGTGTAAGTTGATCTAGGTGATCCTGATGTGTGGTGTCATCATTGATGAACTCCTGCATGGATATGCATAGCGATGAGATCTCCAGCTCTAAAGGCATGATTGCCTTAGCACCATACACTAGTGAAAATAGGGTGGCCCTAGTGGGTGTCTAAATGCTAGTGTGGTAGGTCCATAGAGCAAGGGGTATTTACGCGTGCCAATCAACATGATTCTCTATGATAGTTTTCTTGAGAATGGCAATCAATGTCTTGTTGGAAGCATCTACTTACCCATTTTCTTGTAGATAGTATGGCATCAAAAATATATTCTGGATATTATACTTTGCCATTAAAGCACACACGTCTTTGTTATTGAAAAGCATCCCATTATCCGAGATGATATTGGATGGAATACCAAAATGAAAAATTATATTATCCACAATGAACTCCATGATGTGAGGTCCTATATTAGTGGTAATGGTAATCTCTTCCACCCACTTTGTAAAATAATCGGTAGCCATAATGATAAATGTGTGATGGATCAAGGATGTTGGGGAGATTTTGTTGATTAAATCCAACCCCCATTGCGAAAATGGCCAAGTCGATTGGATCAAATGTAAGTCCTAGGAAGGTACATGTGTCAAGTTAGCATGGTGTTGATACTTCATGCACTTCCTCATGTATGCACAAAAATATCACTCTAACATTGGCCAATATTAGCCCATGTGAAGGATGCACTTTGTGATGGCTATACCATTGAAATTGCCACCACATGTACCATCGTGCACTTGTGTGATTGCCCAAGATGACTCTTGATGCTCTAAGCAGGGAATGAGGATCCCTTCATAGCTCTTATGATAAATAATATCTCCTAGCAAGACATATTTTGTCACCTTTCATTTAAACATTCGTTTAGTCGCGTGCAAAAATCTAGGAGGGAGATTACCCAACTTTAGATATTTCCTAATTTGTATGGACTAGTCCTGTTGAGGGGAAGCCTCGATTGCATGAATTGCCTATCCCTCTTGAAATTCATCCCGAGAAAATATTGAGTGGAAGAGAACTTATAATAATAGCATTATACTACTATCAAAAGGGGTTTGAGGGAACAAATTCCCCCAATCGACATGATTCAAGTGCTCATGAAGGTGCAAGAATCTCTCTTGATGAGGTTCAATTTGAATCAAGTGGACTTCTAGTGTGTTTTGAGTATCCTCACACTCAACTACAGAATGCAAGAGCATTTTAACATGAATGGTTTTCATATCATCAGTCGGGTCTTACGAAATTAAAGAACCTAAAGAGGCCATAATATCCACAAAATTATTGGATGATTGAGGGAGTGCCTTGATGTCATACCATTCAAACTTCACCAAGGAATTTGTCGACAAGGGCTTTGTAGGCTTGCAAAATTGGGTACTTGTACTGGTAGATTTATTTGACCTGGTTAACAATGAGAAAGGAGTCACCAAAGATGTTAAGCTTGGTGATTTTCCTGGCGATAGCTATTTGAAGACCTATGAGCAAGGCTTCGTACTCAACATTGTTGTTGGTGCATAGGAATTCAAGTTTAAATTATAGGGGTATGGGAGCCCCGTGTGGTATGAAAAACATGATCCCTATGCCACCTCCTTGCTCACATTTGGAGCCATAAAAAATAGAGTCATATCTACCTATGACTCATGCTCCTCATAATCAGGTGATTTCAAGATTTGGAGGACTCCATAATCAAGAAGCTCCATGCTCAGAGGTTGATCATCCTGGATAGGAGCCTCTATGAGTTTATTGGCAATGGCCTGACCCTTGATTGATTTTTGTCCAATGAATTCTAGGTCAAACTCCATAAACAACATGATTAATTTTGACATATGACTATTATGATAAGTGCAAATCATCATGTATCGCAATGGATTCTCTTTAGACAAAATATATGTGGTATGGCTAAGCATGTAATGTCATAGCTTCTTGGTGGTGAAAATCATTGCTAGGCACAACTTATCAATGTATGCATACTTGATCTCATAGTTGACCAAGGTGTGGCTAAGATAGTATGTAGCCTTCTCCTTATGCAGTTCATTATTATGGACTAACATGGCACCTAATGCAATCTTAGTGGTCGAGATATATAAGCATAACGACACTCCTGGTTGATGTGGAGCCAACATTGGTAGCAAATATACATACTATTTTATGGTATCAAAGACCTCCTGGCACTCAGCATCCCAATGGAATGTGATCCCCTTGTGCAACAACTTGTTCATGGGTCAACACTTATCTGACAGTTGCGTTATGAAGTGTTTGATGGACACTATCTTGCCCTGCAGACTTCAAAGCTGCTTGATGGTAGTCGAGAGAGGCATCTCGAGGATGGCCTTGAAATTTTTAGAGTCTACTTTGATGCCTCATTTAAAACTATGAATTCCAAGAGCTTTCTAGTTGTAACACCGAAGACACACTTCTTGGTGTTCAATCTCACATTATGCTCGATAAGGAAATCAAGGACTTTACACAAAATATTAAGATGCTCATGGCATAATAAATATTTAGCCATTAATTCATCCATGTAATCCTCCAAAATATTATGCATGTAGTCATGTAAGATGTATGTCATGGCACACTGGTATGTGGCATTGGCATTTTTAAGGCCAAAGGGCATGACCTTATAGCAAAATGTTCCCCAAGGCATTGTGAATGTTATTTTGAGCTAGTCCTCTGGGTTGATATGAATCTAATTGTACCCAGAGAACCCATCCATAAGAGAACATTTTTTGGCCCACTGTGGCATCTAATAGGGCATCAATGCTTGGCAAAGTAAAATCATCCGTAGGACTCGCTTTGTTTAGGTCTCAAAAATTGATGCAAATGTGAATCCTCTCGTTCAAATTCTTGATAGGAACCATGTTGGACAACCATGGTGGATAGTTTACAAAAATAATGAACTTGGCATCAAAATGCTTCTATAGATCATATTTAACCATCAAGACCAATGTGGGATGCATATTTCTTAGCTTTTGCTTGACAGGATTGGTCTTGGGGTCAACCATAAGATTGTGGGTGACTAGATTTGGGTCCAGTCTCAACATGTCTTTGTAAGACCATGTAAAATTTGCCTTATTCTCTGTAAGAAGGGATATGTAATTGGCTTGCTATATGGGGGATAGACTTTCCCCCAACTTGATACATAATGGGTTATTTGGATCTGAGCCGATATCTTTATCAATCATGGGCTCGATTGACATATGCAACCCCTCCTCCAACTGTTGGGTGGTAGGGATCAAATGGATATCATCAACTAGATTTAGATTATCAATGGGAACTTTGGTTTCCTCCTCAATGTGGAAGATATCATGAGTTGGCCCTGTAGAGAAATTAAATGGCTATAACATCTCATCGCAAGGCCAATACTAAGAGGGCGAGGGTGGTGAATCTCCCTGATCAAATTTTATTGCCCCTATGTTGAGGTGCAATGGCTCCAATGGGTTATTCAAGTCTCGTAGGGTATCAAATAGATCTATGGAAATCATATTTATGGATGGATGATTTCCCCTATGTGGCTAATGGTACCCATGGACATTTGGATATCGCAAGACCAGAGGAGGTAGCTATGGGGGTGGTGGAATGATCGATGGTGGTTGATGCATCTACAGGTGAGCTTGATCCTCTAAAAGAAGAATTTGTCACCATATGGGACAATTCAATGGGAACATGCATAGATAGAACTCATCCTTGTCATCTATGGGGATGACCCTAGGACCTTATCCATATGAGCTACCATAATCAATGGGTGTGACTCCATAATCTAAATCTTCATCCGACATCCACTCATAATGGGACCCTAGATCCTTGTCCTCACTATCATGAGGAAGAATATGCGACCCTTCACCTCTATCATAAGAGTGAATATCATCACAAGGTGGTTTATCATCTCCCAAGGGCATAGGTAAGTAGTCCCCTAGTGAGTAGACATGATTGGGATTGGAAAAGGGATCTCGTGCGAGCTCATCTCAAAAGTTGAGTGTCATGCACTCCAAGTTATCTGCCAAGATGTCAAGGGGCAAAGGCATGTTGCATCCCAATCTAGACTTGTCATAAGTCATTTGATACTATGGCTGGTAGGGAACTTGAGTTCCCTATTCATATAGTTCCAACCCATAACTATGTCAATTGCATAGGTAAAGGTACTTTAGAGTGAATTTTGGGTTGGAAAATAAGTTAACGTCTTATCTGAAGGGCTCTTCATCTTATTATTATTTTTGATAAGGCTCGATGCCATAGTGAAGGCCCCAATAGATAAAATTAATTTGAATAGGGGGGAGGCCAAGAGGCATAATGGTGCCTATGGGAAGATGGGGTTGAACCATGTATTACAACAACTCTATAGAAGGGGTGGTTGTAACATTCCTAACCATGTACTCTCCTAATCTGATGGAAGCTAGGTGCATTGTGACCTAAGGCTACGGATAGAAGAGGGATGAGAGTGAGACCTAATCTGATTCAGCATTCATATCATGTAGTAGTTCCTCAAATACTAAGCTAAGAACCTCCTTTGTGGAGATGGTGGATATGGTAGAGTAGGCCTCCTCAATAGGTCGCTCCCATGGGTTCCTAGGTAAAGGATCCATAGGCACACTAGACATCTATGGGGGTTTTGATGATGCGGATGGTATGGCCTATGATGACAACAAAATCAAAACATGGCTAGATTTATTCGATTGAAAATCTAGATGGGTTGATGGCAAGGTTGACTCGGGGAGCTGCTACACCATATTGTAATACTTGAAGAGCTATAGGTCCATAGGGATGACATGAAATTTCCCTTCATGAGTGTACTTAAGGCACTAATGAGAGATTTAAGGGACACACTTCATGTCCTTGATCCATGTTTTTCCTATCAGGAAATTGTATTCCATATCACCCTACAGGATGTGGCACAATGTTGGGTTGGTATTTTCCCCTACTTGAATAGGCAAGATGATCGTACCAACCATTGAGCATATGGCATCATTGAAGGCTCAAAGGGTGTAGGTAGATGCGACAATGTGGGATGTTGGCAGCTTTAAATGCTTGAGAGATGTTGTCATGATGATATTACTAGAGGACCTAGTATCTATCAACACTCTCTTATATGGTGTTCTATTCACACATACAATGATGTGCAAAGGGGGATCTACCATATCATTTGGAACCACTTTAAGCTCATATTATCAAAAGGTAATTACCGATTCCATGCATTTTCACACATGCCCCACAAAGTTATTGAAGGAGTCAGACTCTCAAGGCTGAAGCTCGATTGCTTTAAGGATCTCCATCAAGGCCTCTCTATGAGGTACTGATTGCTGAATAAGCTCATATATGGAGAGCCAGGTGGATGTTGTTCTTAATATCTGAGTGAGCTTGCTCTTGATGGTGACAATAGGCCTAGGTGGGAGGCTCGTCATAGGAGGTGGTGGAGGCTATGAAATTGAGGGGACATAATTTTGAGCCATAGGTAGCATGGTTTAACTTGGGTATTACCTATTCATTGTTACAATGTTGACCATGCCAACATACCCTTGCTTATGATGGGCATGATGAACCTCATTCACTTGGGGTACTGGCTTGGACTGCTTTGCATGGGCAGGAAAGGGGTCTTTAAAGACCTCCATTTGTTGGTTGTTTTGCACAACAGGGTTGTCCACCTGAATGGCATTCCTATCGATCATGTCTTGCACCAAATGCTTGAACTTGTAGCACATTTGCACATTGTTCCCATTTTGCATATGAAACTTGTAATATGGGGCTTCTCTATATCCTTTGGGCTTTGATGCATTTGGGTCAATAGGTCATCTGTTAGGTAGGTGAATCACATTAGCCACTAAGAAGTGGTCAAACATGACTCTACAATACGCATGAACTATCACTTGGGGCAACTTTGTTGATTTTGTCCTTGACTATTTTGGTGATCCTTGGCATAGTTCCTGGGTGTGGCCTGATAATTAGGATTTTGTAGTGGTGCAACTTGCACTAGCCTCAGGAAACTAATGGCAACTTGATTTAATGCTACTGGCTTAGACTGTGTTGGGGTGTTTTTGGTGCTCTATGTATGGTGTTCACCATGATCGCTTGGGTGACATTTTTAATTTTGCCCTTGACTATTTTTGTTATCCTTGGCATAGTTCCTGAGTGTGGCCTGATAATTATGCTTTTATGATGGCATGGTTTGTGTTGGCCCTAGGACACTAATGGCAACTTGATTTACTATTTTTGGCTTAGACTACACTGGGATGATTTTGGTGATCACATTGGGGTGCTTTTGGTTCTCCTGCTTAGACTGTCCCTATACCCCTTGGCTCTTAGCCTCCCCCTCATCACCCTAATTACCTAGGTCTAATAGGTCCATCTACTCATCTACCTATTGGTTCTTCCCATGTTGCTCATCCACCTCTACCTAGTCCACCTCTAGAGCCTCCTCCATCACCAAATCCATGGCCCTAGCTGCCTCACCTCTAAGAGCCCCTACGCCTCACCACTGGTGAATCACCCATCACGAGTCATACTCCACTACAGTCCCTACATCATCCACATCAAGAATGTCCACTACCAAATTTTCCTCCTCTACCACCTCCTCCATCGCTGGAAAACCTAGTGTCCTCTCATCCCCATGATGCTAATATACTATTGGATCCTTGGGAAACCCATACTGCAATCCAAACTATCATAGAACCCTAGCAAATGGTAAGTACTCCCACTCAGTACCATGTTGGTAAATCAGCCATCTACCTTGCCTAACCCACCAGAGTTGCTCTCTAGCATTTGCCCAATCTAGATAATCCCTGTAGGGTCACCATACCACCTGCCCTGGTGCCAGTCATGAGAATGCATTGGCATAGTGATCCACATCGTCTACATGATTCTAGATCTACCCTATCTCCTCTTCCCTCTACCATATGATAGCATATCCTATCTCCCTATTAGCTAGCTATTCTTGAGTCATCCATGGTAGTCCATGTGGCCACTCCATAGCTATGTGCTACCATCCCCAACACTACAACAAGAAGCTACACCCCAAGCCCTTCCACCGGTGGTAGTGGATCTCATACAGCTCATCATACAACTTTGTAAGTAGGGTCATTCCCCAAGACATCACCAAATGCTCCTCCTTGGTGCACCTTGCCAGGGCGTACACCAGCTCCAATAGGTTCCAAGGGAACCTAGCTCTTGAAGAATCTAGGAGAAGCATATTGGAGATGAGGGTCATCAGTAGCACATGCCTCACCCCCAATACCTTCTCCTCATACCAAAACCCCACCAGTATCCCTCCATTCCTATATTCTATCTTTGCTGCATCCACATCCTCCCCAAAGTACCTCATCAACACTACACCTCTCTAGTCATAGTGTGTCGAGCGAATAGATTACCCCTCTATCAAAATACATAGAATCTGATAGATATCCTCTAGCATCACCATCATCTCCCCTATGGGTAGGTGTAAGGTGTTGGTATGTGAGTCCCATAGACTAATAAGTGCAGTCAAGTAGGCCTGGTAACCTATAATAGGCTCTAACTAAGTAACCTAATTGATCCCTATGGCATCAAGCCACTCCCATTTAGCCTCAGTCAACTCATATTGGGTGGTCTGGAAGAGCTTCGATGTGTGATACCGACTCTTCACCACCTGGTAAAAAGTTGTGACTCGCCTCAAAAAGGCCTCCAAAAGGCCTAAAAACAAATGCATAACTAATTCGTCACAACAATTTAATACCACAAAAACAAAATACAAAAATCAACAAATACAACATAGTACATCTACCCTAGGGTTTCATTCCCTATCCCATAATGTTATATGTTTAAAAAGAAAATACAAAAATCAACAAATACAATATATTAAATCTACCCTAGGGTTTCATTCCCTATCCTGTAATGTGATATGTTTAAAAATAAAATACAAAAATCAATAAATACAACATATTACATCTACCTTAGGGATTCATTCCATATCCCGTAATGTGATATGTTTAAAAATAAAATACAAAAATCAACAAATACAACATATTACATCTACCCTAGGGTTTCATTCCCTATCCCATAATGTGATATTTTTAAAAACAAATTATAAAAATCAACAAATACAACATATTACATCTACCCTAGGGTTTCATTCCCTATCATGTAATGTGATATGTTTAAAAAAAAAATACAAAAATTCAAAATTTAACATATTACAGTTACATTAGGGTTTCACTACCTTTCGTGTAATGTGATATGTTTAAAAATAAACTACAAAACTAAAAAAAAATTGGTATATTTCATCTACATTAGGTTTAATTTCCAAAGATCAAATAAGGTAAAAATATGGTACATTCTGGTTAAATTTAGGTTTAATTACCTATTTTAATTGAATCTAATAAACAACATTGCAATTTCAAGAGCAAAATAATGAGGAAGGTGAGTCACCGCATACCCATCTCACACTGGATCCTCCACTGGATGCATCAATTTTTTGACTCATGGTGGTTGTAGGGTGATTTCAACAGTGCTTTGCTTTAGAAAAATAACCCTCTTCTTCCTCACCTCTCAAATCACTAGAGAAAACATGAAATAATGAACCCAAAACTTGCATTTGAGGTTTATATAGGCCTACAACAGTTCTATTCATCCTAGGGTGGTACAAACACACTTTTGGCCATTTGTCCCACCCTTGGATGAATACATAATTTGTATTCGTTTCACCCTAGGACAAATGCAAAATCTATAAGGTAAAACAACTTACAATGCACCAAAACAACTCTATTTTGGTCAAAAATTTTGTCCCAGCCAAAATGCAAATAATAATATTCCTAGATGCTCAGAAAGAACCTTACCTCAATCCCTAAGAAGGCCAGTATGGCTGGACCTCCCCATGGGAATGAGGTTTTTCATTCCTTTCCTTCTGGAAGTAGCAAAGAAAAGGGTCTAAAATCCCACCAAAAATAAGTAAAAACTAATGGAATTCATTTGGGGTCAATATGGAATGCAAAATTCTCATGTACGCATAGGCAAGTTACTTCTTCACTCCCCAAGAAGGCCATTGTGTCCGGACCACCCCATGGGAATGAAGTTTTCAAATTTTTTACCTCCAGGAAACCTCCCTAACATCATCAAAATCCTTCCAAAACTATGTCCTTTTTCAATGGATACAAATGAAGGCAACATCAAAAAAAGTCATATGGGTAAAGCGAATCATCACTTTTCTCACAATTCACTACCCCATCGACTCATTGCTTGAAGGGGTAGTCATACTCAAGTCAAAATCAACAAGCAGACACTCAATCAGGTAAAGTGTGTTTGTTCAATGAATCTTCGACAAAGACAATCATGCTCCTACTTGGTGCAACAAACAAGCACAAATTAAACAAATTCTTGGCATTATAGAATCATCTTTATGACTAAAAAATGTCCAATATCAATTCAAACTCATTGGAGAGGTTGTACTTGAAGAAAGTTCCTTAGCTCATCATAAGCAAGGATTCAAGAACACATGCTCTTTCTAGGATTGGGGCATCTAAAGTTGATTAGGTTATTTTAGTAACCCTAATAATTGAATATTTTAGTCATCTATTTTTGATTAGAACTCTGTTGGACATAATGCATCCCAAAAAGGGGTATCTGTAGACACTAAAATCTGGTCAATCCGATTATGCTACCATGAACAATGGCTAAATGACACACCAAGACACCTAGGGCAGCCCTCAGTAGGTATACAGTGGTCCTAACCACTTAGTGCAAGGTTTTGAAATGTTTTAGGCCACTTTTGGGACCTTTTGAATGCCTTATTTCTATTTATACCACCATGGGATGAATACAGATTCTATTTGTCCCACCTTGGAGTGAATAGCAGCATTCATCTCAGGGTGGGGCGAATAGCAAATTTGACCAATAAAAATTTAAATCTAGACCAATGGCACCTAGTAATAGTTAGATTCTTGGCTATTATTTTCCACAAGTTAGGGCATGTAGCAGATATTATGACATGCTCAATGAATGAGGCCAATTGGGAGATTCTCTTCCCCCTCCAATGCATGTTGCCTTGGTGGCCAAATGGCGCCTCTTGCCCTGCATGCCCTCGCATTCCCTTTGACCCATGAAGACTCCTTGGGCTTTAAAGTGGATTCATTTTTCCACACAAAATATACAGAGGAGTTTTAGGTTTATGCAACAGAGTACTTCTAAGATTTCCTCTCACCTTTTGTGCCCATTTTTCCCTTGAAATATCTACCTAGCGAAGGAGGTTCGCGAGTGAACTAGGAGGCATAATTTATCACATAACTAAACCATATGAGTTAATTACCTCAAAAAATTTTATTACAATACCCCCATAGTGTTTTACATCAGTCCTCAGTAGAATTTTTGGTAAAATTTAGGTAGAAACAATGGGCATCCCACCCCAGGCGCCCCTCAATTTATGATAGTCATATTCGTCCCACCTTGTGATGAATAGAAATTTGTGAATTATTTTGTTACTATTTTCAATTTTTTATTTTCTAAATGCTATTATTATTTTTTAGTTCAAATTTGAAGTCATTCTGAGCTATATTGGCCAAGATATTACGATTTTAGTGTTTTGTAGGGTCTCATGCAGGTCTCTAGAGGTCATTTGAGGAAACACCTAAAATGTTACATATTTTGCAAATATTATCATATGGGTTTTCTTAGAATATCATTTTATGTGTTTTTTCCAATTTTAATGTTTTTTTTATATGTGTAGGGTCGAGAATATTTTTGCTTTGTTTTTGTAGGTTGCGCACGATCATTGCAATTACGAGGCATAAAAAAACACAATTTCGACATGATTTTGGGTGATATCTTCCCAAAAAATCCTATTCTAATTATCTCTATAATTTAAAAGTATTTGGAGTTCATTTTATATAGGCACATCCTATATGCTCTTTTCCTGCCTGTGGGGATTGCATGTTTTACATCATACGCACTCGCTATTTGATGTTTCTTGCTTATCTGTGTGTAGGTTCAAGTCAAAGAATGGATTGGGAAGAAATGTGAGACAAAAATATTAAATATACAAGTGGAAGTAGTGTGAGCCCACCCACTTTGATTGTGGGTACAAGGAAGTACATTGGATGTGCACCCGAGTTACTTGAAGGATTTCGATCCTTGGGCACCCGATTTGTAAACATTTGTATCATCTATTTGAGCCCTCAAAGGGGAAATTTTGTAACCTAGATTTGATCTACCCAATTAATAATAAGTTGGTTTATTTTGCATTATTTCTTGTTACTTGCCATCTTTTCCATCTTACTTGCATGTTTCGTTTGATGCTCATAAGCAATAGGACATAGATACGCATATTGTTTATCATCATTTGGTGCACCATTTTTCCCTACTTCAGTGGTGATTATTGTGGGACACCACTAAAGTAGGGAAAAATTATGCACTAGATCGCCACTGAAGTAGGGAAAAACAAGGCACCAAATTATGATAAACAATATGCGTATTTATGTCCTATTGCTTATGAGCATCAAACGGAAACATGATAGTAAGATGGAAAATATGGCAAGTAACAATAAATAATGCAAAATAAACCAACTTATTATTAATTGTGCAGATCAAATCCAGGTTACAAAATATCACCTTTGAGGGCTCAAATAGATGATACAAATGTTTACAAATAGGGTGCCCAAGGATCAAAATCCTTCAAGTAACTCGGGTGCACATCAAATGTCCTTCCTCATACCCAAAATTAAATTAAGTGGGACTATGCTACTGAAATTTATATATTTTATATATGTGTCTCACGCTACTTCCAAATGTATTCTCTAACCTGAACCTACACATAGAGAAACAATAAACATCAAATAGCAAGTGCATATGATGTAAAACATGCAATCCCCACAGGCAGGAAAAGAGCATATAGGGTATGCCTATATAAAATGAACTCCAAATTATGTGAAATTACATATATAAGCATAATATAATGTTTTTTGAAGATATCACCTAAAATCACATCAAAAATGTATCTGTTGGTGCCTCGTACTTGCAATGATCGTGCGCAACCTACAAAACACAAAGCAAACAATTTATGGCCCTACACATATCCAAAAGACATGAAAATTGGAAATAACGTATAAAATTATATTATAAAAAAACCCATATAATAATATTTTCAAAATAAGTAATATTTTAGGCATTTCCTTAGATGACCACCAAAGACCTGCATGAGACCCTACAAAACACTAAAATCGCAATATCTCGTCCAATATAGCTCAGAATGACCTAATATTTTAACAGAAGAATAATAATATCATGTATAAAATAAAAAATTAAAAAAAGTAATAAAATAATACACACATTTCTATTTATCATAGGGTGGGATGAATATAATTGTCACAAATTGGGGGGCGCCTAGGGGTGGGATGCCCATCGTTTCTGCCTAAATTTTACCATAAATTCTATTGTGTATTTATGAAAAATACTATGGAGGTATTTTAATCAAAATTTATTAGGTAATTCACTCATATGGCTCGGCTATGTGATAAATTGTGCCTCCTAGTTCACTTGCGAATCTCCTTCGCTAGTTAGATATTTCAAGGGAAAATGGGCACAAAAGGTTAGAGGAAATCTTAGTAGCACTCCATTGCATAAACCTAAAAATCCTATGTATATTTTGTGTGGAAAAATGCATCCACTTTATAGCCCAAGGAGGCTTCATGGGTTAAAGGGCATGCGAGGGCATGTAGGTCAAGAGGTACCATTTGGCTACTAGGGCGACATGCATTGGAGGGGGAAGATAATCTCCCAAATTGGCCTCATTCATTGAGCATGTCATAATATTTTCTATGTGCCCTGACTTGTGGGCAGTAATAGCCAGGAATCTAACTGTTACTGGGTTCCATTGGTCCAGTTTTGATTTTTTTCTAGTCAAACCTACTATTTACCTCACCTTGAAATGAATGTTGCTATTCACTATAGGGTGGGATGAATAGAATATGTATTCATCCCAGGGTGGGATGAATAGAAATAGGGTGTTCAAAAGGTCCCAAAAGAGGCCTGAAACCTTCCAAAACCTTGCACTAAGTGGTTAATACCACTGTATACCTACTAAGGGCTGCCTAGGGGTCTTGGTGTGTCATTTAACCGTTGTTCATGGTAGCATAATCGAATTGACTAGATTTTAGTGTATATAGTACCTCTAATTTGAATTTGGCTTTAAATATAATAGAATAAAGTGTATTTCTTATTGTAAATTTGTTATCAATTTCTTGTTCTTATATGCAATTTGTATATATTTCAATTCTTGCAATAGGAACAGATACGTGTGAGCCTTTTTTGGATCGTACAAAATTAGAAGTAGTGATGGATACACCCAAATATGGTGCTAATAATACACTAGAAATTTATTTCAATGCCCTCGTAGAATTTTATTCTCCACAAACTATGAGAGTCTGAAGATACTTCAAATGACAAAACCTCATTACGATTATCAACTTTGATAGTTTACATAATTTCATTGACCCATGTGTAGTCAAACAAGCTAATTACTATATACAACCCTGTAATAGATTTGAATTCATGCTCAAAAATGGAGGGAGGATTCCATGTAAAGTACAAAAATATTAAGCTTACCATGGGCGATTATAGCATGAAAAATGATATGTATGCACTTCCATTAGGAGGATGTGATATCGTCCTAGGGGTGCAATGGTTATGAACACTCAAGAAAATCCAATGGGATTTTGAGGCATTATGGATGCAATTTACAATAAAAAATCAAACATATACCCTTAAAGGATTACAATCCGACCCCTCCCAATTAGTGAGTTCTCACCATATGGAGAAAATTATTTGCAAAGGAGGCAAAGGAATGATTGCACAATTATTTTCTATTCAATCCTCTCAGGATGAAGGAGGTTCCAAAATTACAACTCCTAACATGCCATTCAAGAGTATTTAATAAACCAAAAGGGTTTCCCCCCATCATAGCTAGGATCATGTGATTCAACTTCTTTAGGGTCATTGACCCCCAAATATCAGACCTTATTGATATCCCTACCTACAAAAAAATGAAATTGAAAAACTTGTGCAAGAATTATTAAAGGTAAGAGTTATTTGACCTAGTGTTAGTCCTTAATCTTCCCCAGTTTTATTGGTTAGTAATAAGTATGGATCATGGCACCCATGTATCA
Source organism: Wollemia nobilis (assembly GCA_028583015.1). Classification (NCBI taxonomy): domain Eukaryota; kingdom Viridiplantae; phylum Streptophyta; class Pinopsida; order Araucariales; family Araucariaceae; genus Wollemia; species Wollemia nobilis. Next base: position 2,092,630 of record JAQPPZ010016965.1, read on the forward strand.
ACTTTTGTGCTCTTCATAAACTCACCATCAAGGACAAATTTACCATCCATATTATTGATGAGTTACTAGATGAGCTTCACAAGGCTAAATACTTTTCAAAATTGGACTTACAATTAGGATATCATCAAATTCAAGTCAGAGAAAATGATATTCTGAAAACCACCTTCCAAAATCATGAAGGGCACTATGAATTTTTGGTCATGCCTTTTGGCCTTACCAATTCGCCTTCAACATTCCAAAATTTAATGAATCAGGTATTTCGCCCTTATCTTCAAAAAAAAAAATTGGTTTTTTTATGATATTTTGATTTATAGAAAGACATGGGAGGATCACTTGCTTCACTTAGAACAAACCTTAAAATTTTTGGAGAAAAATTAGCTATATGCCAAACACTCAAAATGCTCTTTTGGATGACAAGAGATTGAATATCTTGGCCATATTGTTTCCAAGGATGGCGTTAAGGTGGACCCTAGAAAAATTGAAGATATGAAAAATTGGCCTACCCCCAAATATTTGAAAGGCTTACATGGATTTCTAGGATTAACTAGGTATTATCGTAAATTTTTTAAAGACTATGGCAATATTGTTGCCCCCTTAACAACTTTACTTAAGAAGAATACTTTTGTTTGGTCCTCCAAGGCTGATGATGCTTTCACTAAATTAAAGAATGCCATGTGTTCCAGTCCTGTGTTGGCCATGCCAAATTTTTCCAAACCCTTTGTGATTGAAAGTGATGCTTCTGGAGTAGGATTGGGAGTTGTTCTCATGCAATATGAAAGACCTTTGGATTTTACTAGCAAGGCATTTTCCAGGAAGAACTTAGCCCACTCCACATATGAGAAATAAATTTTGGCTATCATTCATGCCATCCAACATTGGTGACCATATCTTATTGGTCAACATTTCATTATCTGTATCGATCACCATAGTTTGAAGTATTTTCTTGAGCAATGTATATCCATGCCTGAGCAAAAAAATGGGTTACTAAACTATTAGGGTATGATTATGAGATCATATATCATAAAAGGAAGGACAACATGTTTACCAATTACCTCTCCTAAAAATTTGAAGAATTACCCCAGTTACATGCGCTCTCATCCCCTATTCCCCAATGGGTAGACCAGGTAACAAAAGAATGGTTTAGTGATACTTCAATGCAAGCATTAATTCAAAAAATCCAACAAGACCCCACCAGTAAGCCTCACTATACTTGGAGCAATGGTATATTGTACGACCAAAAAGGCGTGCACCCGAAATGTTGTAATTGCATAAACCAAGTAAACTTGATATTCAAACACATATATGGAAAAAGCACATGGAAATTACAATAAATACCTCTATTATTCCATTAGAATCAATAAGTATTTGATTACAAGTAAGTCCTCTTAGGGATACTCTATTTGATATGCAATTACAATTATTTCAATTCCCCTCGGAGATGAAATGCACTATCAAGACCTTAAGGTGACATGAACTGCTCTAGGGTGGAGTGAACCCTCTTCTTCATGTTGAGGAAGGAAATGAATGGTTGTAGCTCCTTGAAAACCTTTTTCCTATGATCAAGAAACACACAAGAATGTCAAAAGCATAGGAATCCTCTCATGATGAGGCCCTTTAAATAAAAATAGCATAATGACATAAAATCAAGAAAATGTGTATACTATGCTAAATATATGAAAATACTACCAAGATTGATGGATATATAAATGAAGAATAAAACTATCAATCTATGGAATCAATTACTTGAAATGAAGCATTATAATATGAAAATAAGCGATTAATGTCTAAATTACTATGATGAGAACAAGTTAATAAAAATACTAATTATGTTGGTCAAAAGTCTCTAAAACTACAATTAAACCATGCAAATGACTAATCTAATCTAATTAGATGGGCAAAAATGAAAATAGTAAGGTGGTGATACCTCTATCGCAAACAGCAGCACTAGTGTGCGGTCTGCACTATAAACCGTGGCTGAAAGTCATGGTTAGCACTCAAGTAAGTTTTTCCTAAAAATCAAGGGTAGTTGGCTTGACCTCCTTATCCAATTTATGTTCAAGGGTCACCTTCGGTGTCCTTCTAACAATTTTAGTGGTTGATTTACTGTGAGGGGCCTTCGTTTTCTTGGATTAGTGTTTCTTGGATATCCTAGGTCTTTAGGGCATCCATGGCCTAATTCATCATGATGTTTGAAAAATTGAAAATAGGGTATGGCAACAAGGCTCTCTCTATGCACTCAAGTGATTCCATAATTCGATAGGGCTTCACTGCTCTAAAATCTAATGCTTCATTGATAGTTTACCCTAATTTGGAGGGGGTACTTATAGGATGTCCCAAGGCTAGGTATGGCTTCATGGAGAAGCCAAGATCAAGAAGGAGTGGTTAGGATAGTTGGATTGGAATATTTCATCCTCTAACCACCATATTCTAGAATAAATGGTTGTTCAAACCGATTTGGCTTGGATGAAGGCCAAGTGAACTTCAGTTAGGACCATAGGTTGCAACTACGGTTCAGACTATAAATCGTAGGTCTTAGCCATAGTTTAGGCTATAGACCATAGGTCTCAGCTATGATTTAGATTTATTAGGCCAAGGAGCCCAAATTTAGTGGTTAGAACCACTACTCTATCTTGGAGTCTGTCCAAGATCCTCCATATGGTCTTATAGTATGTCCATATGAGTAGCCATCGACATGTTGCATTTTAGGTATCTACAAATACCCCTTTTGAGATGCATTGTGAGATAGAACAACACATTAGAAAAAATATACCTCCTAAAATGATGTTGAAGGTTCTATGATGATCATTAATTGGATCAAAATTAGATACCCCAGGTATAGCAAAAGGATGTGCAACCTAGAATCATTACTTCCATCTCAATGAAAGGCTTACATTTTGAAAAGCTCGTACTCGCCATCAGGAATTCGAATAGCGTTTGATGCTATAATAGGATTTAGGCCTATATAACCGAAAGGAGAATAGATACAAACAAATTATCATATTTTCTATTTTCCCCAAGTAAAGGGGTAAGCTTATGATAGTTTTTGACAATGATTCGTAAGATGAACATAATTTTGACAAGATCGATGGATCTACGATCTGAGGGATATTCTGCTAATTTTAATTATTATTTGATATTATGACTAGCCCCTCAAGTGATGAGTCGATGAGGGTAATGAAAATGATTAAGCGACGATGTCGCTTGACCACCATGGATGATCTAAACAAATTTAGTTTTGAGAAAATTAATGCCTTGGCTAGGCCTAGTTTAGCTTCTGATTTCAACTATTAATAGTAATTGCGCATTCAATCCCATGGATCAGTCGGGCTACAATAGTCGTCTTAGGGAATAAAAATGAGGCAACTCCAATTATATTTGTGTTGAATCAAGTTATCGATAATTTTTTGAAAATATGTCATAGGAGACATGACATGAAATTCCTCGTTCCCATGGAGAAGTCCAGCCACGAAAGCCTTCTTAGGGATTGAAAAGAAGCATATCAAATCAACGATGAAAATTTTGCCCCAAATTTCCTTATGGTAATTTAATCATCTTTCTGGATTGCATGGATTACAATTTGCTACAACTGCAAAGTGTATAAGGTAAAGTACTGAATATGAGGTGCATTTGGTTTTTAATTATTTGATTTTTTTTGTTGTTAATTTTGATTTATTGGTCAATCTTGGTGCTTTGAACATCACCAAATTTGCAATATTGATTGCTCTTTTTGAAATAAGATCCATTAGGAGTCATTAATTTACCTTTTTAGACCTTCCCACGATGGATTTTTAGTGCATTTGATGCTAGCTATGAACCACGAGTACGGTCTGTGGTTGAATTTTTCAAATTTTGGGAACTGCAATTAGGGCCTGCAGTTGGAAAACCCTAATTTTGGGACTGCAGGTGTCAATTGCAGTAAGCAAAAATTAGGACCTTTAAATATCCATTCCTATTTTAATGTATCATTATTTTCTAGAAAGATACTACATTTTTGAGAGCTCTAAGAGATAGGAGACATTCCCTGATCTAGAATGCTGCCCAAAACTCTTCCATATACTGCACTTGATACCTTGATGGCGGATGCTGATCGGATATTGATTGGCAGAGGCTACGGAGCAAAAAATGTAATTCAAAACTAATTCCTTGCATTCAATACAAATAAAATAAACCACATTAATAAATGCAAAAAATTAACCTCATTAAACAGTTGGTAATGAACCTTACTAGATTAGATTTAGTTAGGTTTATTTATTTTTAGTGAGAAACTCTAGGAAGGTACCCAAAATGGGTATTCTTCCTAGACCACAATTGGTAGTTGTGGTTCCAAATTACCAGATTGGGGACCATAGCTATCATCTGTAGTAAGAATTTAAACTACAACGATCATATTTTGACCACAGGTGGACCGCAGGGTTGACCCATTGTTCACCAACTTTAGAAAATTTTTATTAAATTTTTGCATTTTCTAAAGTTAATTAGGCAATTAATGTTATTCAATGCAATTTTGACTTGCCTAGTGAATTTTCTTGATTTTTATGAATGCCTTGCGACATGTTTTTGTCTTTTTATCAGTTTTTAGATGTTTTTGATGTTTTTCTTTAAAATTTTAGCTTATATACTACTTTTATTTTAGAGGTTGACCTTTAGGGCTCATGAGCCTGATCTACTTAAGATTCTTCATATACATCTCACTGATGGTGAGCATTCCTAGTTTAGAGCTATCAAATTTGGCTATGTACTAGATCTACCCACTATTAGGGTAGATCAGACCTACTTGACTGTGTTGGCCCAACACTAGAATGTGTGGACCAACATCTTTCACCTACCTACAAGTGAAATGACTATGACCTTAGAGGACATTTATCAGATCTTTAGGATACCTATTGGTTGTGATGCCGTCACCTCTTCCTCTTATTAGAGAAAGGATCTATATTTGATGCTATATTCAATGACTAGATCATGGAGGCTCTGGAGAAGATTGATCATGGATGTGTCCACATTGTATACTGGTAGGGCGAGCATGTTTTCCTAGTCTATGCGGTGATATTCATGATTCTTGTGGTGCATTAGTGCTTCCAGACTCCTCAGGCATGAGTATTCCTTGGAACCTCTTGGCTAGTGTCTAAAGAGTGATTCAGAGTTCCACTACTCAACCACTACACCTAGCTTGGGGGAGCATGCTGCTATGTCAACTCTACCAGGAGCTATACCATACTATCCAGAGCCACTGAGGTATTAGCTACAACCTATTATTATAGATCTAGGGGTGGTAGCATATTCAGATCGAGCATCCCATGGACCCACCTCTCCACATCATGGACATTGACGATGCACATTAGTTCTATACCACATGATGGCCATGAGAGGAGGAGGGATTCTAGAGCAGGACCCATGTTGGAGATACTGATTATTACATTGCATGATTTGTAGTGCTTAAACCGAATGATATTGAGTGGTGCTCCTATATGGATTGCTTTGATTGGATCGAGGCAAGTGAGTGGCTACAAAAATCTCATCAGGATAGGTGGCTACTCGATTGTAATGTCAATATTAGAGAGTATCAGTTCTTCTCTCACATCCTACAATAGTTTGGCTTGATGTAAGATATTTTGAAGATTCCTTTTGTGTACAAGCATCTCATGCTAGAGATACATCTATTGTGGATTTAGCCTACAACTCTTGGATATGAGGTTGATGAATTCCAAGCATTTGGATATGACACACCTAGGACCACACCAGCATACGACACATGGTGGTCCCTCCTCCATTGGTAGGGTTCAGGACCTCTGGGTAGAGTAGATGACTAGGCAAAGGTAGAGGTCAATCCTAATGGGTGTAGGGTGCACCAAAGGACCAAGGGTGGATGGGACATAGAGGCCACCATAGAGGAGGCTTCAAAAGTAGAGGTGAAGAAGGATGAGCAGTCAAAGGATTGTGAGGTACCTCTTGAAAATGATTTAGGGAATCTCTTCACTTAGGTTTTTGACTTACAAAGTTAGGTTGGCAAGTTTCAAATCCTACAGCTACAATAGGATACTACTATCGCCCTTTTAGAGGTGAAGTTGACTCATAGGGATAGATAGCTGGCAGAGGCTCAAGTGTAGATTATAGCCCTCACATATTGGGGTATAAAAACAAAGTCATAGGTCAATGAGCTTACTAATGCATGAGATGTGGCACTAGCATAGCAGGGTGAGGCCATATTAGAGAGAACTACTTAGGTCATAGATGGGGGATCCTTCATTCTCCCATGCTATTATGGGACCTCTAGCTGTAACATTAGTTACACTACCAAGGGATGGTGATCCCATGGCTGAGGTTAGGTGTATAACTTCCCTTGTAAAGGAGGGAAATGACTTTTGTGATGCAAGGGCATCTTGCATCTCCTAGCTAGAGGGCTTCATCATATTGCAAGGCTTGGAGGTACCAGAGGATAGACATGCTACGGGGTCCTAGAGGATCAGGTCCTAGACTTCAGGATAGTCCACAGTGAGCTTCAACCAACTGACTCACAAGATAGAGAGGACACATAGGTCCTCTAGCACACATGGGGGTATCTCTCACAAGAGTCACAAGGAGATGGGTATGACCTCTAGTCATAGGTCTAATCACTTAGAAATACTGGTATCCTATGTGCTAGGCCTCTTCAAGTTAGGTGGTACACAGGGTCCTCAACAGGGCACACAACAGGCACCAGAGCTTACTATAGATTAGGCTCTAGGGCACAGGGCTGAGGGAGGCGATGAGAGCTCTATTTTAGGGGGAGAAGGCTAGAGCTAGGACTCTACTAGATCTAGGATATATTTTGCATATGTACCATTTTTTGGTGTATTGTCTAGGACCTACACAATTGTAGCCTACAGGTATTTTGTATTCCTGATGTACTCTTGAGACACACACACACATATATATATGTGTGTGTGTGTGTGTGTGTGTGTGTGTGTGTGTGTGTGTGATATGATAATTTATAGCTCATTATATGTACTTGTATATTTTTTATTTTTTGTTTATGTTATGCACATGGATGCAATGCTTATGTTAATTTTATGCTCTATGATGTGATGTATGGATGACATGCACTATATAGCTATTTAATTTATGATGATGATGACATGTAGTGATCTAGATGCTTATATTTGTGATGTATGTAATACATTATTTACATTATGGTAATCTAATGTAAATGAATATGGATGCTTTAATCACTTAAAACATAAGGAATGAATGAAAATATGTTTATCAATCCAATGGATGACACCGTAGAATGTATAAAAATCATGAATGTAATTGAAAATCCTTAAGATAAGAATTTAATCAATCATCCATTTATGAAATGCAATGAATATAGTTTGTATGATGCGAATGATATAATGTGTCATTCTATTTTCCTTTGCAAATTTAAAAAATATGCACGATATAGGCAGTGGCTGTCTAAATATTATTTCTAGTATCCATATGGTATCTATCCTATATCTTGATTGTGATCTATATGACGATGTATCATGTACTCGATACTTTGCAATTTAATGTTTTATATGGTTTTCAATATTTGATATTTTGTTGCTATGATAGAGATTTTTGAGGTTTTCCATGAGCCTCAAACACCCTAATAGACTTATCAAAAGTTGCATACTAACCATACTAGACTTTTGGGATAAAATGCTTTTGCTAGGATAGGCACTAACTATTCATTATCCCTATGTTTGCACATGATTATATTAAGATAAGACACAAGTGTTCCCTAATTTCAGGTGGGATTATTTCAGCCAATTGCTAAGATAGGGGCACCACAAATGTCTTATCTAATCCCAAGTTTAGATTTTAGTTGGACTAAGCCACTAGGCAATGCAAGACACTTGAAGCTAGCTCTTCCACATTCAAACATTGGTCTTGTTCATAAGCGATGTGCTAATGTGTCAGACATATCATCATGTGTAAGGTATAGTAGTGTCAAAAAATCCAGGGATTTAGGCTTATTCCTTTATATCCTTCAATTTTTGGGATACTTGCTCATATGTAGTGAAGCAAGGGAGTCTATTCCATATTCATTTTTAACTGTATCTAGATATTCATTTGATCTCTCTTCGAACTAGATTTTTGGATCTTCATTTGATCTCCACTCAAAATTTGATTTATGATCTTCACTTTGAACTTGATTTGAGCATGTTTTATGATCTTCATTTGATATTCACTTTTTTGGAATTTATACTTGATAATATTCTTCAAAAACCTTCCTTTGGTGGATTTTCTTGGAAAATTATTTTTGGTATATTGATTGAGGATATCGATCTTATGATATCAATATGGGAAATCAATCTATGATATCGATCTAGGGTATCAATATTGAGGATTGATGTGGTATATCACTCTGGGATAATTCTTATTTTAACATAAATGAGGGATTTTAAATAGGGAACTAACATATCCTTTTACCAACTACCAATATTTCCCATACCGTCTGTACAGAGGGATAAGCAAGAATAACTCTTTTTGCCTCAGGATACCCAGTCCTGCTTTGAGGATTTCATCTTCCCATAGTCCTTGTTAGGATTGTTTAATTTGTTGATTAGTGATAGGCTTTTGATATGATAAGGGCTATACTAATTGAACCTCAACTAAAAAAGCAAAACAATCTTTCTACCAACTCTTGATAAGACCTCTAGGTATGGTTGAGTGACCGGAAAACCTGAGTATATCTCCATAGAAATAAAATGGGTTGTGTTTAGAACACAATTACTCACATGAATGATGGATTTATGACAAATGCAGAGATGCATGATTTAGACACAAACATGGTGTCATTTGTAAGACTAAAAAACATAATCCCTCCTACTACGGAATGCAATGGATGAAAAATGCCTATATACAATGCAATAATGCAGTGGATGTATGAGTGAATGCAAGAAAATGACAATGCAAAATTCAAATGCAAATGCAAATGTTTCTAGATTTTATGTTTTACCAATTTTTTTGGATTTTATTGATTTTATAATTTTTATGATTTTTTAGCCTCATATTTAACCAAACAGTGAGTACATGCCTCTGGAGCCTTTAGGAGTGACCAAATGGTGAGAAAATGTCACTAGAACCTTTAGATTGACTAAACGATCTTTCAAAAAAATCCTTGGAGCTTTTTATGATGATCAAGCGGTTTTAAGAAAACCCTCGGAGCCTTTTGGGTTTGACCAAAGGATTTATGAGCACATTTGAGATTTTTAGGATGACCAAGAAATATTTTTAAGGATCCTTAGAGATTTTGGGTTTACCAATTAATTTTTCATAAACTCTTGGTGCCTTTTGATTGACCAAAGTACTCACAGATGAGCTTGGAGCCTTTTAGGATGATTGAGCGATTTATAAGCAAACCCTCAGGGCCTTTGACTGACATGACCAAGTAGTTTTAGGAACCCTTGGAGCCTTTTTGGGTGGGCATGATGCCCTATGTACCCCTAGTGTGTGTGCCATTCGATGACAGTGAGGGGGGTGCAATACCTATAGATTCCTTATTTTTCCTTATTGAATGTGGCGTGGATAGTGGGAAAGGTATGCTACCTTGAAGACCCCTAGCGTGCATGCTATTTATTAAAAATTAATCAAATTATTTAGGAAGAGTGATAGAAATCAACTCCCACAGGTGAATATCAGACCTCGTCGATGTACCTATGCTTTGGCACAGGTGAACGAGATAACCATCCTCGTAGATCTCATCCCATTCTATTAGGTCTTGGATGACCCTCTTAAATGACTGGAAACTCCAAATTTCATGTCCATGCACTCGATGATACACATAAAAGGGACTCCCATTAGGTGACCCAGTATTAGATGCCCTATGCTTGACTTTGGGCAATATGAATGCCTTTGGCTTGTGTAACTTTTGAAACAAAGTTAGAGTAGTCATCTAAAATGAAACTACTCATTGCACTGGCCTATTGGGCTTATGAGGTGATTGACGACTCTGAGGTCACTCTTGAGGAGGTGTGACCTCCACTTTAGCATTTGGGGCACTCTAAGAGAACCATCTACATGATACACCCCCATATCAATCATATTTTACACCACACTATTAAATTCATAATAATCTCGAATGCCATGAACCTCTATTTGATGATAGAGATAATAGTGATGCTCCTTATAATCTGTAGGTTTAACTATGCTTGGTTTTAAAGGGATGATATCAAGAAAGGTAATGAACTTAGCCTCTTGCAGCTTATGAAAGATACCAGACATAGACTCTTTTAATGGAGTCCTACTATGATGCAATTTTTTTGGGCTCTTGACCTGCATTAATTTGCTTTGAGAATCTAATGGTTTGGTTGGCCGCATGGGCTTATGCTTTCGATGAGTATTTTCCTGTACTTTCATAGGAAGTGATTTGGCTTTAGGAAAGGGTTGCTTTTGTAATTTTAGGTTTTCAATCTAGTTCTTGATAAAATGCAACACCTTATCTTGCTCATCCATTCGATGCTCCATCCATTCTAGATGACTTAAAATGGATCACAAGACTGACAAAGAATTCATATGTATTTCCAATGAGTGATTTGAAATACCTTTTTCATTTAAAGGAAATAGAAAAGTGGATGCTATGGATCCATTAGGTAATTGTAAATCACCTATTTCCTTCATTTGAGTTGATGTGGAAGCTTCTTGATGACACACTTTGTCAATGATGTTCACATGCTCATGCCTATGACTCAGCTTAAGCTTTTGTTTCACTTCATTGTGTTGAACTATGTTAGTTTTGGTACCCCCAATCTGATGTGAGAAACCTACTTGCTTGTTATCTTGAGATGGTGCCATGAGAAATGAGTCAGGAGTGACCAATTTCAAGGGTTCTGGTCCTGGAAATGTAGAAACTCTACTAGATTGTCCCATATTTAGCTCTATGTGATTAGAAATTACTTGATATTCTAGCCTAATGTCAACCATTCCCACAAAATCATGAGAAGACTCCATAACTACATGTATTGGAGGTAATTCATCAACATACTGAGGTTGTCCTATTTCATTCATGATAACTAAACCTTCATCATACTCATATGTTATCTCTAGGATAGGATACATAGGTAGATACTCAATAAAAAGTTGGCCTAGATCCTTAGTGAACTCTATGGTGATCAACATCATAATGCTAGCCTCTATAAGATATCCAAATTCACCAGCATCCTCATGAGAACTATCTGGTGACATGATGGATGAAGAGGGTGTAATACATTCAGGTGCATCCATGACCATGCTATGTCCTTCCTCCTTGATACAAGTGTGCAGATCCTCTAATGATACCTTTGAAGTGATTGTGAGCAACTCCATAAGTGCATTCATCAATCCTTCCCTGATAAGTGGTGTCAAGACTACAAGGGTTGTAGGTGACTCCACAGGTGATAGCGGTGGGTATGGTAGCTCCACCACCATTTGCAAGGCTATGTCCACACTTTGGATAGACTCATCCAATTTAACTTGCATATGCATAGGTGTCTCACCAGGTTCCTTCAGATGATCCTCAAGCGTATAATACTTGAAGGGATCTGGTTCCAACTCAAATACATGAACTTTATCTCCATGGGTGTACTTAATGCATTGATGCACTATTGATGACACACACTCCATGGCTCTTATCTACGGTCTTCCAGTAGCAGATTATACTATCTTGATCCCTCTAAAATGTAGCACAATGTAGGAATAATATTTTATCCCACCTCAATGGGGAGGACTATTGTGCCTACTATAGGGGATTCCACATCATTAAAGGCTTACAACATGAATTTTGTTTCCTTGATGTGGGATAGTGGAATTTTAAGATGTTTGGACATTGAGGTGGTGATGATAGTAATCGATGATCCTGTATCCACCAACACCCACTTATACGCAATCTATTTTATCCTCACTATGATATGCAATGGAGGATAAAACTCCCTAAAAGGGATAGATTTGACTTCCTATTTATGGAAAGTAATCACAAGTTCTTTATATGGTGGAATAGACTGTATATGCCCCAAGGATTGTGATAAATTTTGAGCGTTGACACTGATCACCTATCAAAATTGACTACTCTTGACCTCATGCTTACGCATGGGATCCTTAAATATCTCTTTCTATTGTTCTTCGATAGCCTTAGTCATGTCCATCCATCTAGTAGAATGGTTATCTACTTGCTTAGGTGGAAAATCTTGATGATGCACTAGGTGCATCACGTTGACTTGTTGCCTAAGCACTCTAGGTATGAGCTTCTTTTTAAAAATTACCTCACATGATTGTTCCTCATGTAATTTCTATTGGTAAATCCTCTCTTCATGTTGTTGGAGTTCATTCAACATTTTTTGATGCACTCTCTTCCTTTCTACGTCCTCACACTCTAGACGCTTATGCTCACGGTGCACCTCCTCCAATTGGTCTTAGAGTAGTCACCTCTCATGGGCTGCATGAGACTCATATTCCCTATAGGAATTACTCATGGAGTACGATATATAACTCTCCATCTCTCTAGGTGGATACCTAATGACGTGGGTTCTCACTATGTGTGAGAAAACCCTGTTGGCAATTTTGGGTACCTTGGGTACATTGCCTTTGCTCTAAGTGTAGATGTTGTCATTGATGTCAAGAAGGTCTTGAAGCAATTTGGTTTGATGTTAAAGAATGTGTTTTGATGAAGGTTTCAGTTTGTAAAGTGAGTTTCCAAGAAGATCAGAGTATCCCAGTTACAAAAGATCAAGAAAAATACAAGTAAGAAAAAGTATGCAGGCGATTGGAAAAACTGTCATGATTTCGTGACATGTTTCAAGAGAGAGAAAGTGCTGGAAAAATTGTCATGATTTCGTGACATGTTTCAAGAGAGAGAAAGTGCTGGAAAAACTATCATGATTTTGCGACATGTTTGAGGAGAGAGAAAGTTCTAGCAAAAGTGTCACGATTTTGCGACACGCTGGAAGTCAGAAATGAAGCTGGCAAAATTGTCACAATTTCATGACATGTTGGCAGAGAAAGAGAGCAAGTTGGAAAGTGTCACGATTTCGCGACATGTCACATTTTCATGACTCAAAAAGTGCAAGAAGGCAAAGAAGGAAAAGTGTCACGATTTTGTGACACATTGCCAGGAAAGTTGTACGGACAAAAAGGTGTCACGATTTTGCGACATAATGCAGAAAAGAGAGTCCGTAGTGTGAACTATCGTAATTTCATGACAAGATTGAAGAGAGAGAAAGTTATTCAGTAACTATCATGATTTCATGACATGATGTAAAGTTCCAAGTGAGGACTATCATGTTTTTGCGACATGCTGCAGAGGTCAAGTTGAGGACTATCGCGATTTTGTGACATGCTGAAAAGCTCGAAGTGAGAATTGTCACAATTTCGTGACATGCAACAAAGGGAAGAGTTTGAAAGGAGAAGTGTCATTATTTCGTGACAGGATGAAAGAAAAATGTACGGATGCAGGAAGTGTCATGATTTTGTGATAGGCAGAAGTGAAGAAGCCAGCGGATGAAGTTGTAGCGATTTCATGATAGGCTAAAATAAAAGCGTACGGATGGTGAAAGAGTCATGATTTCATGACAAAAACTGGAAGCAGGTCTTCTATAGGATAAGTGTCATGATTTCATGACAGAAGTAGAGAGAAAGGCTATGAATACAAAAGCATCATGATTTCGTGACATGCTCCAATTTCGTGGGCGTAAGGCATAAAGAAGCTCAAGGTAGCAGAAGTGTCGTGATTTCACAAAAAAAGCTGAGAGGAAGGCAATGAAGACTAAAGTGTCACGATTTCATGACAGGAGTGAAGATGACATCATCAAATGTTAGAAGTGTTGCAATTTCGTGACAAGGACATTGTCAAGGCAGACAAAAGCAAAAGTGTCACGATATCATGACAATAGCCAAACGAAAGTGTACGGCTACAAAAATGTCATGATATCACGACATGTTGTAGTTTTGTGGCAGAAGCTATAGGTGAGTTCTAGAGGCGGTTGAAGGACAGAGTTAACTTTGAGCCGACAAAGTTAAATTGGGTCGACATAAATTAGGGCATGCAGCTGACGGAGTTAGGGTTTGCTTTTGCATAATAGCCGACTAAGTTTGAGAGTTTTTATCATGAAATTTACTCTATAAAAGGAGGGCTATTTCGAGATTGATAGTGTCGAATGTGAATATTGAATTTGCACAAGTGAAGTTCGTGGTGCGCAAAGAGCAGTCATATCAAATCGATCGAAGTGTGTGTTTGAAGTGTGATTCACAGATAGAGTGCAAGGGAGAATTTTGATCATCGAGAAGTAGAGTGTGGGAAATATGTGTTGTTGTGATTGAGCATAGGAGCATAGGTTGATGTTCAATCGAGTGCTGCTGTGTTTTTTGTAGAAGTGCATAAGTTGATCAAGTGCTGCTGTGTTTGCATGTTTAGTGCAAAAGTTGGTTTTCTACCAAGTGCGGCTATAATATACCAAAAAATAGAGGAAGAGGATAGAATTTTGCCAAACTAAAGGACTGTGTTTGGTGTAGACCAGAGAAATAGAATCGAGGACATTTGTGCTAGACCGAAGGACTATGTTTAGTGCGAATTTGAGGACCGGCTTTGCGATGATAGAGTTGAGGACAAAGATCTCCAGCCAGAGCAGGGAAGACAGGTGTCTTCTATGGATAGAGTTCCACTTGCTAAGGGCAAAGGAGGTAGAGGTCTTCTAGAGGATCATCACTAAAAAGCAGAGCTAGGGGAAGGTATCTCCTTTGGGTTGGTGCCTATAAACATTGTAATCGGGAAAGGTTTTCCTAGATTCTGAGTTGATAAAATTTAGTGAAAATTTTATCCGTGGAGTAGCCCGCGTTGGGTGAACCACGTAAATTATTGTGTCTCTTTTGTGGATGGTGTTTGTGCATTGCTTTGATTATTTCTTTTGATACTGCTATATATTCACTACATAATTATGATTTGAAAGCTATTTTGGAGTAAAAGTAAAAAGTGGTCTTATATTGTTCACCCCCCCTCTCAGTATAAGCTTGTGTTCTTCAATTGGTATCAGAGCGGGTTCCTTTGGAAAGGTTTAACAGCTTGAAGGAAAAGCTAGCTAAGAACACAATGGATTATTCAAGTGGCAATGCAGCACCTATTCTTGATGGATCAGATTTCGGTCTGTGGAGTGCAAGAATGAAGGTTTATCTAATGGCACTTGGTAATGAGGTATGGGAAGTGATTGAAGATGAGTACACTATTCCTGAACATGGTCCTTATACTAAAGAAGACAAGCTCATGCTTCACAGTAATTCAAAAGCCATGAATACAATTCTGAAAGGCTTACAAAAAGTAGATCTCACCAAAGTTATTCACTACAAGATAGCTAGTGAAATGTGGAAACAATTGCAGGTGGTTCATACAGGTGATGCAAATGTCCGAAAGGCCAAATTGAGACACTTTAAAGGTATGTTTGAACAACTCAAAATGAATGATGATGAAAAGATTAGTGACTACATGCTTCGTATGGATGAGGTTGTTAACTCCATGAAAGACATAGGTCTTGAACTTGCTGAAAATGATGTGTGTGATAAGATTTTAAGATCTTTTCCTAATAGATTTAGTGAAAATATTTCTACCATTGAGGAAGCTAAAGATTTAGATAAATTGAAAAAGGATGAGCTCCATAGTATACTTGCAGCATTTGAGTTGAGAACTCAAGTGAAAGTTGATGTCAAGAAAGAGGCAGCCTTCAAAGCTACCAAGAAATCAAAGGGCAAATAGATTCAAGAAAGTGATGAGTCTTCTAGTGATGAAGAAGCATACTACAGCAAGAAAGGCAAGTTCTCTAGGAAGAGCAAAAGTGTGAAAAATATAAGATGTTTTAATTGCGGAAAGTTTGGTCATTATGCTACTGACTATATTGTTTCAAAGAATGAAAGTGATGAAGATATACATGATTCTAAGAGCAAGGATTTTGAAAAGCACAAGCATCACAGGAAGAGCAAATATGAGTACAACAATCACGAAAAGAGGCATTCTCACAAACACAAGAAGAGCTTCTACCTAGACAAAGCAAGTAAGTGTTCTAGCAGTGATAGTGAAAGTTCTTCTAGTGATGATGAAAATGAGATGTTGTTCATTTCAGAAAAGGAGGAAGAACCAAAACATAAATTCATTATCATGAAATGTTTTAGATGTGGAAATTTTGGGCACCTTGAGGATAATTGCAAAACTAATTATTTGGTTGCTAGTATGAATGAGGATGCTTCAGAAAACTACAATGAAGATGCATGTATGGTTTTTGAAAAGGGTAGCACCTCTAGTGATAAGAAATCTGAAAAAGGCCTTGATAATTCAAAATGCAATCAAATAGAGGATCTTGAATGTGAACTTACTAATGCTCTTAGTGTTTTGAAAAAGGAAAGAAAGAAGAATGCTAGACTCAAGGATAAGTTAGATGAATGTTGTATGGAGAGAGATGAGCTTATAGAAAGTCTTGACATCTCTATGGCTAAGACACAAGAACTCAAGAATGAGTTAGATTCTAAAATTTTGGAGTATAGTGAGTTAGAACAGGAAATGGCTTCTTTGAAAGAGGAAACTAAAAAATACAAAGATAAACTGTACAGGTTTCAAGAAAGCTCCAAAAATGTTAAGTCTCTCATCAAAGGTCAAAGAAAACCAACAGATAAAATAGGTCTCGATTTTGTTGAGCCGCACAAGGAATAGGTTGGGGAATCTAGCAAGAGATTTCAAAAGGAAGAGAGTTCTAATGAAGAAATTACTTCAGATCATGAGTCCGTAAGTGATAAATGCACAGAAACAAAAAATAGAATTTTGAATGCTAAGAAGAAGGTTTCAGGAGCCAAGAGGTCGAATAAAAGAAAATTTCATGGTCATAGGTTTGGTCACATGGCTGTACATTGCATGACTCAAGTGAAGAGAGTAAATGATAGTTTTAGAGGCCATAACTTCTTTCAAGGGTATTTCTACTCTTGTCAATAGTTTAGGCACAAGGAAATTTTTTGCAAGGCAAATAACAGGAACTAGGTTAGTCAGAACAGGCGGATTCAAAGAACAACTATGCCTAAAAGAAATAATATTGTTACTTGCTATAAGTGCAACAATGCAGGTCACACAGCCAGATAGTGCAGAGCTAATCTTCCAAGGTATAGGAACAGTGGTATAAACAGGTCCAAGGATCAAGGTATGGACAAGAAAAGAGATGAGAACAAGAACAAGAAAAGTGACAAGAACAGAAACATTGAAAAAGAGTTCAAGAGAAGGCCTGGAAAAGAAATTGTATACACTGATGATGATGAATGCCTAATGGGAGTTTCACTCCCACCCTTGTTTTAAATCACCTCATCAAGAGGTGGGGGAGGGACTAAGCTAAGAAGCTCATTCTTAGTCCCAATCCCCAAAGGTGACCCTTTGCCATGGATGACAAAGGGGGAGAAATATGAGTAAGGGGGAGAGCTTCATAGTGAAGAAGAGAGCTTCAAGTCAGGGGGAGAAAAAACTTCAAAGGCAGATTCTCAGTTGTTGGATCATTTGGTTTCAGTTTTGGCTCTTGACTAGTGTTTTCAGTTAAGGTTTGCCATCAATGTCAAAGGGGGAGATTGTTGGCAATTTTGGGTACCTTGGGTACATTGCCTTTGCTCTAAGTGTAGATGTTGTCATTGATGTCAAGAAGGTCTTGAAGCAATTTGGTTTGATGTCAAAGAATGTTTTTTGATGAAGGTTTCATTTTGGAAAGTGATTTTCCAAGAATATTAGAGTAGCCCAGTTGCAAAAGATCAAGAAAAAGACAAGTAAGAAAAAGTATGCAGGCGACTGGAAAAACTGTCACAATTTTGCGACATGTTTTAGGAGAGAGAAAGTGTTGGCAAAACTGTCATGATTTCGTGACATGTTTCAGGAGAGAGAAAGTGCTGGAAAACTGTCGTGATTTTGCGACATGTTTGAGGAGAGAGAAAGTTCTAGCAAAAGTGTCACGATTTCGTGACACGTTGGAAGTCAAAGACGAAGCTGGAAAAATTTTCGTGATTTCACGACATGTTGGCAGAGAAAGAGAGCAAGTTGGAAAGTGTCACGATTTTGTGACACGTCGCATTTTCATGACTCAAAAAGTGCAAGAAGGCAGAGAAGGAAAAGTGTCGTGATTTCACGACACATTGCCAGGAAAGTTGTATGAACAAAAAAGTGTCGCGATTTCGTGACATAATGCAGAAAAGAGAGTCCGCAGTGTGAACTATCATGATTTCATGACAAGATTGAAGAGAGAGAAAGTTATTCAGGAACTATCATGATTTCATGACATGATGCAAAATTCCAAGTGAGGACTATTGCATTTTTACGACATGCTAGAGGTCAAGTTGAGGACTGTCATGATTTCATGACATGCTAAAAAGCTCGAAGTGAGAACTGTCATGATTTTGTGACATGCAACAAAGGGAAGAGTCTAAAAGGAGAAGCGTCGTGATTTCACAATAGGATGAAAGAAAAATGTACAGATGCAGGAAGTGTCATGATTTCGTGATAGGCAGAAGTGAAGAAGCCAACGGATGAAGTTGTAGCGATTTCGTGACAGGCTAAAAGAAAAGCGTACGGATGGTGAAAGAGTCACGATTTCATGACAGAAACTAGAAGTAGGTCTTCTATAGGAGAAGTGTCATGATTTCATGACAGAAGCAAAGAGAAATGCTATGAATACAAAAGCATCATGATTTTGTGACATTCCAGTTTCATAGGTGTAAGGCAGAAAGAAGCTCAAGGCAGCAGAAGTGTCGCGATTTCATGACAAAAGCTGAGAGGAAGGCAATGAAGACTAAAGTGTCACGATTTCACGATAGGAGTGAAGATGACATCAGCAAATGTTAGAAGTGTCATGATTTCATGAACAAGACATTGTCAAGGTAGACAAAATCAAAAGTGTCGTGATATCGTGACAATAGCCAAACAAAAGTGTACGGCTGCAAAAATGTCACGATATCATGACATGTTGTAGTTTTGCGATAGAAGCTATAGGTGAGTTCTAGAGGTAGTTGAAGGATAGAGTTAAATTTGAGATGACAAAGTTAAATCTAGGCCGACATAAATTAGGGCATGCAGCCGACAGAGTTAGGGTTTGCTTTTGCATAACAGATGACTAAGTTTGAGAGTTTTGATCATGAAATTTACTCTATAAAAGGAGGGTTGTTTCGAGATTGATAGTGTCAAATTTCAATATCAAATTTGTGCAAGTGAAGTCCATGGTGTGCAAAGAGCAGTCATATAAAATCGATCGAAGTGTGCATTCAAAGTGTGATTCATAGATACAGTTTGGGGGAGAAGTTCGATCATCGAGAAGCAGAGTGTGTGAAATTTGTGTTGCTATGATTGAGTAGAGGAGCATAGGTTGATGTTCAATCAAGTGTTGCTATGTTTTTTGTAGAAGTGCATAAGTTGATCAAGTGTTGTTGTGTTTGTGCATTTAGTGCAAAAGTTGGTTTTCTACCAAGTGCGGCTGTAATAGACCAAAGAACAGAGGAAGAGGATAGACTTGTGCCAGATCGAAGGACTATGTTTGGTGCAGACCAGAGAAATAGAATCGAGGAAATTTGTGCTAGACCAAAGGACTGTGTTTAGTGTGAATTTGAGGACCAGCTTTGTAGTGATAGAGTTGAGGACAGAGATCTCCAACCAGAGCAGGGAAGACAGGTGTCTTCTATGGATAGAGTTCCACTTGCTAAGGGCAAAGGAGGTAGAGGTCTTCTAGAGGATCACCACTAAAAAGCAGAGCTAGGGGAAGGTATCTCCTTTGGGTTGGTGCCCATAAACATTGTAATCGGGAAAGGTTTTCCCAGATTCTGAGTTGATAAAATTTAGTGAAAATTTTATCCATGGAGTAGCCCGCATTGGGTGAACCACGTAAATTGTTGTGTCTCTTTTGTGGATTTTGTTTGTGCATTGCTTTTATTACTGCTTTTAATACTGCTATCTATTCACTACATAATTATGATTTGAAAGTTAAGTAAAAAGTGGTCTTATACTGTTCACCCCACCTCTCAGTATAAGCTTGTGTTCTACAAACCCCATGATCTATATGGGTGAACCCCTTGCATGATGAAGGGAGCTCACAATGACTCTTAGGATGTTGCACTAGGAGGATTGGATCCTTCGATGCATGATGAGTGTGATTCTTGGCAAGGAGACATGCGAAGTTTGACAACTCCTCAGGACAACATCAAAAGCGTTTAGAGCCTCTCCATGAACTCTCTGACTCATTAGCTTGTGATTGAGCTCTATCATACGTAATCATCATGATGAACTGACTAAACAAGACTCAAGAGGTTTCCTCTCTTACTAAAAATTATGGCCTCAAAGAGGGCCTTATCTTGATGAATTAATTAATAAAGAAGCATACAAAGTAAACAATGTGATTTTCTCCTTTACATTTTAAAAGTTGAGCCCTAAAGTTTTTGATGTGTTTTAAAGATGTGTTGTATTAGTGTAGAAATTCTTATTGTGTTTTGCAAACCTTGTTGGATTTTATGCTTAGTTTAATGCCTTTCACCCATATGCTCACAACTCGACAACTTGGCTATGAACTCAAAGTGATGTAATCCAACCTATAATGTGTGGTAATGAATCCCACACATGTTCAGGGAGCACAAGTCCTCCCATATCCTCCCCAGTTTTCCCCTAGTCAGCGTTATACCCTCCAAAGAGAATACATGCAAATTTTCAAGGGTATGAAAGGTTCTCGGATCTAGTATTGGTCTAGTATCCAAAGGTTCATAGGATTTGGACCAACAGATGGAAATTATACCCATTGTCATTGAACCCTACTAGTGTTTGGATTTCAAGCCAAACTCACTAGCACTTAAGTGCCAAGTGGTGTGTGTGGTTCGTTTTAATGTACATAAAAGAAATGCATCATATAGAACTCATTCTCATTTTCCATATGCTATGCAAATGAAAGAACATTTCAAATTTAGAAAATGCAAGTTATTCTATATTCTCTTTGAGACAATGCCATTACAATGATAATTGGCCACTAATTGGGCCTCACACATGCAAACCAAAAAATACACTCTGGTAGGGTACCTAGGAATAGATATTTGGGGATATATTATTATATGGTATAAGGGTTGGCATGGGCCACACATAACCCAAGGTTGATTGTAATCTAATATTATATTATGAATGATTTGATATTTATGCATATTGGTGAATGGTTTATGTTAATAATAATAAAGTTTTGCAACAAGTGGTATTAAAGCAACGATTTTGGCAAAGTGGGAATTTTTGTGTGAAACCCTAGAATTAGGGCAATTGTTTTTTGGAAAAACATCTCATCTTTCAGGAGCCATATCTTTGCGTAAGTTTATCCGATTCAAGTGATTCTTGGATCAGATTGTGCCAAATTTGAAGAGATTTAAAATGAGTGGTCATATGAAGGAACCCAAGTAGTATTGAGGGATATACAACCTTTTGAATTTAGTCATATAGAACAAGGATAGTGATGAATTTTGCAGATTTTTCTGTAAAAACATCTCATCTTTTAGAAGCCATATATCTACGTGCTTTTATCCAATTTAGGCAATTATCAGATCAATTTGTGCAAAATTTGAAGAGCTTTAAAATAAGTGGTCATATAAAGGAATCCGAGTAGTATTTAGGGAGATATGACCTTTTGAAGTTAGCTGTCTGGAACAAGGGTAGTAACAAATTTTCAAGTTGCAAATTTTTCAAAAGATGAAATTTGTTTAGTTCGGGTAAGCAAATCAGTTGCACTTTATTTTGTTTAGAATAAAATTTGTAGATCTAGTTATCTATGTGGATTTTTAGCTTCAAATCAATGGAAAAATATTTATTTCCATAAAACCCTAGTTTGCATTAGGGCATGATATATATTGTCAAAAAACCCTAGTTGCATTAGGGCATCAACTATGTCATTAAAAAAAATTATTTGAGAAAATGATATTTATGTGAGAGTGGAAATGTTTAATGGAGGAAATTATATTGATGTGAGAGAGTGGTTGAAAATAGTAAAATCTCAAGTTAGTGAAAAAAGGTTAAAATATGGTTGTCATACTTCATTTATAGGGAAAGCTTTACAATGGATAAAATTGAACCAATATTCTTGAGCACATGGTTACCTATTCAATTACAAAGAAATTTAGATATTTGTAAGATAAAACTTGAAGGAAGGGATAAAAATATAGATAGCATGTGTGATGTCATAAAATACCTTGAAAAGAAACTACAGGGAATTCAAAATGAGCAAAATAAAATAAAAGGAGATTGGGAAGTTTTCAGGAAACAAAATGAAGACTATGAAAAAGAAATAAAATTATTCAAGGAGAAAGAGGAAAAGGTTAGAGAAGATAATGAGAGGAATATAGAAGGCACATCGTTGGATTTCCAAAAGCAAGAGTAGAAAAAAAAAGGTTTAAATTCAGCTTAAAGTTCTATTTTGCATGTTCATGGAAGCATTCAAAAGGAATAGGTTATTATTTCCATTGACCCTGGTAGTAGATATAATTTTATTAATATTTCTTTGGCTAAGAAGTTGTAAGTTCAAGCAACAAAAATTAAGGACATACAGCTAGAGGGTGAGCATGTTCATATTTTTGAATATTTGAAGATCACCATGGATAAATATGTTTTACATTCAGATTTCTATGTTGTTGAGATGGATGATGAGGATATTGTTCTTGGTTATCCTTGGTTAGATTATTTTGGTACTGTTAACATTAAGGTGCAAAATAAGTTTATGAAGTTATGATACAGGAAAAATAATATAACATTGTAGGATATTTATCAGATTAAGGAGCAAGGATGCAAGGAAAATAAAGAAGTGGTTTTAGAGACACAAATTGAAGAACCTAAAACATAATTCAAGAAGGCAGTAGCAGCAAAAATGCCCATGGAAGAAGTAGCAACAATGGAGTCCATGGAAATAATAGTAATAAAATCCAAGGAAGATTTGATAGAAGAGCACAAGGACACACCAAACAAAGAATACATGAAAGGACAATGTGTAGAAGAATTTAAAACAATGGAGCCAAATTTTGAGAAGTCAAAGAAGGTAGAACATTAAGTTAAGGTTGCACCATATCACCATACACACCACCATGATCATCAACAATCTTGGAAGTATGGTTCAAGGAAACAATATTATGGTTCTACATAGAATTAAAAGGGCACCAACTATGGCAGTGTTTGGCAGATAAATCATAAGGATCCTAGTTTTCAGAGTGGATCATCAACATCAAGGAAAATGTGGACCCATCATTCAAGTTCTAAAAATACAGTAGTAGAAACATGGAGCCAATGAAGCATATTTGGATACTCAAGTAACAAAATGGCATACCGGCATCACCATGTTTTACTTGGATGGATGTATGATCGAGATTGGTACTAGTTTCTAACATTGCTTAGCAAATCATATTATCATGTTTCTTAATATGTTTTGAGAATGAAACATTTGTAAGTAGGGTGGCATGGTAGGGTACCTAGGAATAGATATTTGGAGATATATTATTATATGGTATAAGGATTGGCATGGGCCACACATAATCCAAGGTTGATTGTATTATAATATTGTATTATATTATAATATAATATTAGATTAGTAGTAGGCTTCCCAAAGTAGAATAATAATATGGATATATAAAGAGGAGATATTTGTTATTGTATGGATTCATATCATTGAAGAACAATCTTATGTAATCATCGAACCCAAGAAGTGGCCTCTCACCTTGGGAGATCTTGTGGAGTTATTCCTTCCTTAAGGATTATTATTGGTGTTTCCCTACCTTAAGGGTATTATCTATATCTCTCTTATTTGTGGATTGTTATTGTGGATAAATTATTGTGGATGAATGATTTGATATTTTTTCATGTTGGTTAATGGTTTATGTTAATCATAATAAAGTTATGCAACACACTCTATCAAGCATGTTGTAGCCTAGGGCAGACTGTAATCATAGGTCCGTTGTTCCCAACAATGTCTTTCTATGGAAGTAAATGCAAAAGCAAACTAGAATGATTGATTACCCTTTTTTAGTGGTTTTTCCTAATTTGCATTTTAAATAATGCATGCTATAAAAACATAGATGGAAAAAAATGATAGAGGGTTGAAAATAGGGCCTACCTCAAGCCCTGCAATGATTGGCTCTCTGATTTTTACTGTTTGTGCTATCAACTGGAAACCGTAGGTGTGGTCTATGGTTCTGACTATAGACCACACATTGAACCTGTGGTTCAATTGTTTGCCCATAGCTAATAGCTATAGTCTATGCCTACAAGTCAAAAAATCAAGAACACACAATCAGATGCTATTTATGCAGAGTTTCACAATTATCATCTTCTGTACGACCAAAAAGGTGTGCACCCAAAATGTTGTAATTACATAAACCAAGTAAAATTTATATTCAAATACATAAATGGATAAAGCACATGGAAATTACAAGAAATACCTCTATTATTCCATTAGAATCAATAAGTGTCTAATTACAAGTAAGTCCCTCTTAGGGATACTCTATTTGATACACAATTACAATTATTTCAATTCCCCTCAGGTATGAAATGCACTATCAAGCCCTTAAGGTGACATGAACTGCTCTAGGGTGGAGTGAACCCTCTTCTTTGCATTGATGAATGAAATGAATGGTTGTAGCTCCTTGAAAACATGTTTCCTACGATCAATAAACAACACAAAAATGTCAAAAGAATAGGAAGCCTCTCATGATGAGGCCCTTTAAAGACAAATAACATGAAAATAGCATAATGACATAAAATCAAGAAAATACGTACACTATGCTAAACATATGCAAATCCTATCAAGATTGATGGATATATATAAATGAAGAGTACAACTATCAATTTATGGAATCAATTACTTGAAATGAAGCATTATAACATGAAAAGAAGCCATTAATGTATAAACTATTATGATGAGAACAATTTAATAAAAACACTAATTATGTTGGTAAAAATTCTCTAAAACTATAATTAAATCATGCAAATGACTAATCTAATCTAATTAGATGGGAAAAAATGAAAACAGTAAGGTGGCGATACCTCTACTGTAAACCATAGCACCGATGTGTGGTCTACACTGTAAACCATGACTGAAAGCCATGGTTAGCACTCAAATAAGTTTATCCTCAAAATAAATGGTAGTGGGCTTGACCTCCTTATCCAATTGACATTCAAGGGTTGCCTTCAGTGTCCTTTTGACAAGTTTGGCAGTTGATTCACTATGATGGGCCTTCGTTTACCTAGATTAGCTTTTCTTGTCTCTCCTAGGTACTTAGGGCATCCATGGCCTAATTCATCATGATTTTTTACAAATTGACAATGGGGGATGGCAACAAGGCTCTCTCTATGCACTTAAGTGAGTCCATAATTTGACAGGGCTTCACTGCTCTGAACTCCAATGCTTTATTGATAGTTTACCCTAATTTTGAGGGGATACTTATAGGATGTCCTAGGGCTAGGGATGGCTTCATGGAGAAGCAAAGATAAAGAAGGTATGGTTAGGACAGTTGGATTGGTAGCTTCCATCCTCTAACCACCATCTTCTAGAACAAATGGTTGTTCAAACTGATTTGGCTCGGATGAAGGCCAATCAAACTTCAGTTAATACCATAGGTTGCAGCTATAGTTCAGACTATAAACCATAGGTCTTAGCTATGGTTCAGGCTGTAGAACATAGATCTAGACTATGGTTCATACTAATTAGTCCAAGGAGCCCAAATTGAGTGGTTAGAACCACTGCTCTATCTTGGATTATCTCCAAGATCCTCCATATGGTCTTATAGTATGTCCATATGAGTAGTCGCCATCAAAATGACATGTTTTAGGTGTCTACATATACTTAGGTTCAAAGGGTATATTTTTCTATCCCATACCTCCTTCTATCAAACTAAACTACTCCATGAGTTACATGCCAAACCTACATTAGGACATTCTAAATTGCTCAAAACTTATAAGAGAGTGGATCAATCCTTTTATTGGATAGGAATTAAACAATATATCAAGATATTTGTGGTTGAATGTGATATTTTCCAAAGACAAAAAGGAGATACAACAGGTACCCATGACCTTCTTCAACCTCTCCCTATCCCAATAAAAACATGGATTGATATCTCAATGGAATTTATTGAGGATATTACAAAATATATAGGTAAAACTACTATTCTAGTTGTGGTGGATCACTTGTCTAAATATGCTCATTTTTCTCCTTAGCCCACCCTTACATAGCTAGTACCATTGCCCAACTCTTCCTTGATAGTATTTTTAAACTACATGTTATACCTTCCACCATCATAAGTGATCATGATCCCACCTTCACTAGTAATTTTTGGAGGGAGTTGTTTAAAATACAAGGAACTCCACTCCATATGAGTTTTGCTTATCATCCTCAAACCAATGGTAAAAAAAATTTGTAAATAAATGTTTGGAAATTTACATTGTTTTATTGTAGCTCAACCCCTTCATTGGGTCAAATAGCTTCCTTTAACATAATAGTGATATAATACCTCATACCATACCACCATTATGATGACATCATATGAAGCTTTATATGGCCAAGTACCACCTTCCATCACCTCTTATATTCTAGGAAGTACCAACATGCCAATCATGGATTATGAACTCTCTACTCGAGCTAATATACTTCACCTTCTCAAATATAATTTAATCATGACCCTACATCGTATGAAATAGTAGGCAGACCAACATAGGATCGAATGAGCATTTCAATAAGGTGATATGATATTCATTTGACTTCAATCTTATCAACAAAATTCTCTCAAGATCAAGGGTTCACAAAATTTAGCTCCTAAATTCTATGGGACTTATATAATCTTATGATGCATTTTACCCATTGCTTATAAACTAGAGTTAACATAGTCTTTCAAAATTCATACCATGTTCCATGTATCTTGCCTTAAAATAGTAGTTAGCATGCATATTACCACAAAAACTCAACTACCATAATTTACAGAAGATGGATCACTCATGGTCGAACCTGAAGTCATATTATATTACCAAACTCATCAACTCCATCATCACACCATCATCGAGATTTTTATTTTATAGGGCTTACCTTCCGAAGATGTTACATGGAAAACACTTCATCAAATCCAACAACAATTTCCTCACTTTTCACTTTGAGGATAAATCTCTTTTTAAGGAGGGTGGCATGTTAGGATTCACTAATCCTAACCATTATCTAATCATTCACAATTATTACTTTATATGGACCATTGTGTCCTTTCACTCACAACTATAGAGTAGGTATATAATATCATTCAAATGGGTGTAAAAAACCATCCATTAAATAAGAATATACAAATATATATTTTATCCATTGGCAAGGATTCCTCTAGTGTAAAAGTGATTCATTAAAAATAGTGATTCAAATTTTCTTCTTACATATTATTGATAAATATCTCCAATTGTTTCATTGAAAATACAATATAGGTAAGGAACCTATCATCATCCTATATTCTAGGATTTAAATGCTAGATTAGAACAATTAGCAAAAGAAAATTTTGAATTCAAACAATAGTTAGCCTCTATTCAAGGAGGCATACCTAAGAAGTACTATTAGAAAGATTATTTTTTAAAAATTATTTTATGGGATTGAAACAAGCCCCACTTGTATTACGTCATCACCACATAGTGATATTATAACACAACATGGATCTTATCCATGTATCACTTGGAAAGATTCAAACCTTGGTCTCCTCCTAAATGTTGAGAAATTTAACCAATTGAGCTAATGCTAGTTGATTTAAAAAGATTGTTGTAATGAATATGTAGATCCAAACTTAACAAATAAGCCTTATCATTTTACCTTTGTGTTGTTAAAGTTAAGGTTATATAAGGTATAAGGTGACCCTATAGAACACCATAAAATTTTTAGAGTATCAAGCCACAATATCAAGTATGATAAAATGTTGTTGTTAAAGCTTTTTCCCATTTATCTTGGTGATGAGACATTGAAATGGTTTTATCAACTACCCCATAGCTCGATCAAGAAATTTTATGATCTAGTCAAAATATTCATCCAAAATTTCATCATTTATATCATGATAAGTATACGATTGATTATCTATATTAAATTAAGCAAGGGGAAAACATATATATCAACAAATTCTTACCTCGATGGCAAAAGCTAGTTAGAAAACTACCTTTTGCTTTGCTACCTAGGGATTTATTTTGTATTTTCATATGCAATTTACAACAACATTTGTCATATCCTTTAGATATGACACATTTTGTGTCCTTCAACAATGTAATTGATCTCACAAAATAAATGGAAGTCATCCTTCCATGAAGATGGCAACTGAAAATCAAGAAGAAAGAGGAGAAACCATATCCTTTCAATTCTAAAGGACAATATAAAAAAAAACATGCTATAGGTAATGGAATGACTAACTCTTGACCCAACACTAACCCAAAAATAGATAATGTTAGTACTACCATAGTTTAAGAAAATTAATATTAGCTAAAACTAAGGAAATACCTCCTAGAAAGTTCACTAAGTTGAATTAGTCTCTATCTTCTATGCTAACACAACTACTAGATTCTAAGAAGATAGAGCTACCCCCTAGATGATAGCATAACCTTGAAAGAGAGAATATTTCTTGGTTCAAGGTTGACCAAAAATGTGCTTTCCATAACACTAATGGTCACAACATGAACTATTGTATCACCCTAAAAAATGTGATACAAGACCTTGTTGATCAAGGTTGTGTAGTGGTAGATGTCCTTGAACAAGAAAAAACTTCAAACCAAGATTTGGATATATTCTAGGACCCCTTACCTAAATGTATCACTCCAAATTTTTCACACCCTTACCTTCAGGCTATAGGATCCATGCCCGGAAGGGGGATGTGAAAAGGATGGCGCGGTACCTTGGACTAAGAGGCCTTGCGAAGGTCTCGCCTCTCGAGGGAGGTGTATTATCATGATTTTTTGATGGATGGTGGGTTCACCAGGAAACATTTAATGGCAGTTTCCATGCCTAGGTTGAGAATGTGTTTGATGTGTTCATTTTTATCTTAAGCATCCATGTCCTAGGTTTGGCCAAAATGCGTCTAAGCTATTCTATATGAAGATGCAAATTAAATGAATACAAAAAACAGAATTAAGACAGAAAATAAAGAAATTAAGCAATATTAAAAGAAAATACCTGATCCGGATGTCTGGTGAAGATTCTGATTCTTGAAGCAGTCAGGATTGCCTCTGATTTGATAGGATCGTATACTATCAGACAAGATCGTCTAAGATCTGACGAATTCGTCAGAAAAATTTGTCAGAGACCTACAAACAGAGAAATAGGTGTAAAACACAAAAATACAACAATGCTAACATAGGGGAACAGTGTAAATTGATAGTAACAATATCAAACTAAAACTTATAAACAGAAACATGAATGCATTATGCTAATTTAATCACAATTATGACTTAATTATGCATTTGATCTAGATGGGTGAACTCCAAAATGCAAGATAGCATAAAATAATAAATAAACTAGCTAATTACAACATAAAACAATAGATTAAAAGATGAAAAAATGCAAACTTAGGGCACTGATTGCCTCAATGTTGACTGCAGTCGAAATCATCTCGCATTGGTATGAAATCGTCTCTGATTCGACAGGATCGCCTTTGATCTGAACAAGATCGTCTATGATGATGTAAGCTTGCTTCGGCTGAAAAACACTAAGGTACCTGCAACAAAAATTGGATAGAACTCATGCAAATAACAATTTGGGATGTCTTAGTGCATATGAAGTCGAGTTATAGGGAATTTCAGTTGGGGGGGTGCTAAGGGGAGGGCCTAGGATTAAATAAACTTAGGAGGGAGGTTAGGAGGTTGGAGATCATCCCTATTTGGGAGATCTCCAACAGGGGAGGTATCTAACGGTGTAGACATGCTTCTACCCAGATTAGAGATGTCGTTGGAACAAAGTCCAACTATGAAAAAACAATTTTGGGACAAGATCGTCTGGATGTCCTAGCCCAGACGAAATCGTCCAATCTGAGGCGATATCGTCTGATCGGCAACGATATCATCAAACGGACAAAAGAAACTCTAAAAATGGCATGAAAAATGAGGAAATGGATTAAGCGGTGGTTAACGGGCAATTTTGGAGGTTAAAATTTGAATTTGAATATTTACTAGAGTAAGTGTAATTATTAAGGTTTTACTGCGCCAATTTTAGGGTGCTACATTTTGCCCCCTCTTTAGCAATTTTTTTGAAGAAAATGCGTTAAAGATGAGTTCTTATCAATCTATGAGAAAGCAAAAAATTATTTCCATTTTTAGGCGATGATTTTTGGTCGAATTGTACGATAGCTTACTATGGTGCCCCCTTTGTGTTTTTATCCAAATTGTACGACAGCGCTTCTAGAGTCACAACTCGGATGATGCCCCCATTAAACCAGTGGATGGGGATGATGCAGGGGTAGCCGATGGCTACGATGCCTGGTACATAGGCATTTACCCTCCTCGGATGATGAGGGCTTAGGGTCCGATTCATGTAGTTGTGCTTTGGATAGGGAGGCAGCACCAGGCGGCTATTGAGGTAGCATAGGGTCGCAACAGGAGAGAGCAAAGGAGACCATAGGTGCAGGAGAGGTCGCAATAGCAGGAGAGGAGGGTGGAGAGACCCCATTCTCCATAAAGAGAGAGGCCACCATCACCCAACAAGGGCAAGGGTGTTGACACAGGGGAGAGTAGCGAGACAGCGACTCTCTGAGTGGAGACAGTCCATCTCCAAGCATAGGTGCAAACCCTACAGGAGGAGGCTGCATGACATCGAGCTAAGGTGACACAGCTCAAAGATGATATTGCATGCCTCAATGCATGGGGTGGAGGAGCGAGCACATAGGAGATGGCATGGTCAATTGCTCAGACCGTGTTCTACTAGGGCATCTACTTCTAGATGGTGCCATAGGGTCAGAGGGTATAGCTGCCAGCCGGCATTGCTGACCCGATCAGGATTGGGTTGTCGAGGACTTCATCTCGATCGATGACTAGGACTCGTAGTACCACACATACTGCGATGGGGCCACCTCATCCACCTTAGGGTGGGGGAGGAGATGAGGCTGAGATCTCGAGGGGTTCTCGAGGCTAGACTACTGCATGGCTTTGTACATATTGATATATAGTTTTTATGATTTTTGACAGAGGATTGAGTATGCCGAGGTACAGATTATGGCATACCAATCCAGTTTTGAGATGATGTATATATGGTTGATTTATATAGATGAGATATTTTTGATCATATGACTTGTGTATTTTTATGATGCTTTTATGTTTGATTGATTGACTTGATGATTGGATTGAGGATTCATGTAATTATGTCATTTGGAAATATTATGGTTTGAATGTCATGCTATAAGATTTTAAATGAAATAATCTAATGTAACAAATTGGTTGTTTGTGATGTAATGTGATAAAAAATAAGAAGAGACTTCTAACAATAATTTCAAAGGACATTGTCATTATTATAGACCATTTCATGGAGTTGCCGCTCACTCGGTCGTCAAGCTAATCCCAGTATAGAAATATCATTAAAAGTAAAAGAGTGCTTAAGAGACTGTCTTAAGACTTTGGTGCAATGGTGCAAATGATGATGATGATTTGTTTTCAGAGTTTCATAAAAATAGTATGCATGAAATAATGTTAAAATGATTTTTTCAAGGCATAAATTCCTAAGTGTGATAAATTTTTTGGATAATTCCTTAGAAATTATACCATCATTGCAAAATTGAAGGTTGACATAATGACATGAAATAGTGATAATGTGTTTGTATGTTTGTAAAGCACAATTGTGTAACATAATTATGTAAGTCATATGTTTTCATGATTTTTAAATAAATGGGGAATAAAAATTGTTACAATGGTTTGCGCTAGGCATAGAATATGTAGGTATAGACTTATACCACCATCGCGAAATCCAAACAAAAGAGATAGTTTTATTGCATGGTTGATTTTGAATAAACATAAAATATGAAGATGAGGACTTGCGCTAAGCAAAAAATTCCAATTTTGGTTTATATATATATATATATATATATATATATATATATATATATATATATATATATATATATATATATATATATATATATATATTTGTTTTGATTGTATGGTTTTGAAAGAAATTTTGATGTTTCTATTATGTAGTTGTCTTTATACTAAACAACTGTACTTAAAAGAAGAAAATGAATTTTTCTAAATTATTTGCAAAAAAATATGTCAAAGTATTTTAAAGACAAAAGGTAGATTTATAAGGAATCCCATGTGCATATGTGAATTTATTTCCAATCTTGATTTATCATAATGATACACAAAATATCTCAAAAATGTGTGTGCAATTGCTATGTTCTTTACTAGTTTTGAGCAAGATAATATGATACAAGTGATTTGAATAAACCAACTAAGTGTTCATTAACCATGATGTAGATGCATATAATCATACTAGACTACTATGTAAGTCAGATTATCAAGAGCTAGCTAGTCCATAAGCAGACATAGGTCTGTACAAAAGAAGGTCGCTAATGTGACAAACATATCGCCACGCTAGGAGTTACCCAAGGCCAAGCGGGCTGGGCACAAACCACCTGTTATGGGGCTTACCTCACAGTTTTCAAATAATTGAGAATTCCAGGGATTCAAGCTCATCAACCCTTCTTTTCTTTTCAAAAGGTAGGGAAAGGGATTTTATTGCATTTGCTTTTGCTTTTCTTTTGCTTTTCATTTGTATTTTTTCTTGATTTTTGAAATAATGCTTGAAACATTGCTATAATGATATAAAATGACATTTTTCTTTTCTCTTTTTCTTGAAATTTTCTTTTCTTTCTATGCTAGGGATACTTGCTCGGATTAGCTGTAGAGCAAGGGATTTTTATTCTGGGTAGGGGTGAGCTTGTCCTTTTGCCAATTCTCAAATATTCTAGACCATGTGCATGATAGGATAGCAGGGGAAACTTTTCACTCAAGAAACCACTTCTACTATGTAGCAAAGCATGGAAATTACAAATATAATCATTTTATTGTGAAAATATGTGCTTGGTTTAAGTAAATAACAAGATCAATTCTTTATGCTCAAACTTTATTTAATTGAATTTTGTGGACTTTGATATAAGAGAGATTAGTAATCATGCCAGATAAAATCAAGATATTTATTTTTGTGAGTGTGAAAGTGAGGGATTCCAAATAAATTCTAATTTATCCAAAATAATTTGAAACATATAACTGCAATATTTGTAAGAAAATATATATAAATGATTTTTGAGAAGTTTTGAGAATGTTGACTCTCTCTTTCTTATTTATGTTGTTTTGGTTTCAAAAGAGTCAAGAATATTGCTATTTTGATTTTTATTATTTTTGAAAGAATTAACAAGTGCCATAAATAAATACAACAAATAGTTTTGAATATTTTGATGATTATGAATGTTTTTGGTGTTTTTGAATTTATA
Organism: Wollemia nobilis; assembly: GCA_028583015.1. Taxonomy (NCBI): domain Eukaryota; kingdom Viridiplantae; phylum Streptophyta; class Pinopsida; order Araucariales; family Araucariaceae; genus Wollemia; species Wollemia nobilis. Next base: position 2,126,065 of record JAQPPZ010016965.1, read on the forward strand.
AATTGAAAGAAATACAAAATAGTGATTTTGAAATATTTTAAACAAACAAATATATACAAAGATGAAATGACCAAATTTATACATAGTACCGTTTAAGATGCAAAATATTCATGGGTTATTTAAGTTCTTTACCATCTAAGGTAGATAATTTGTATGCTTCTGATTCAAATTTAGCAGTGATAATGTATGGTCCAAGCTAGTTGGGCTCAAATTTACCTTTAAGGTCCTTAGTTGCATTAGTATTTTTTTTATTCTCTTTTAAAACAAGGTCGTCGATCTCAAAGGATCGATAACGAACTTTTTTAGCATATGATATTTTAAGCTTGTTTTGGTAGGCACGGAGATGCTCCAAAGCATTGATGCATTTTTCATCTAGGAGTTCCAGCTGACTGAGTCTGCACATTCGATATTCATCTCCTACTTCGGTATCTTGAAGTAGTATAGCCAAATAAGGAACTTCTAATTCAAAGGGAAAAACGGCTTCAGCACCATAAACCAAAACAAAAGGTGAACTTCTAGTGGGGGTTCAAACACTAGTGCGATAGGCCCACAAGGCTGGATATAACTGAATGTGCCGATTGCGCCGCTTTATTGACCAATATTTTGAGAATTTTGATTAAGGTTTTGTTAGATGCTTCTGCTTGACCATTACCCTGAGGATAATAGGGAGTGGACCAGCGATGTTGAATTTTATATTTTTGGCATAATTTTTAACATATTTATTTTTGAAACAAGTTCCATTGTCAGAGATGAGATTTGCAAGAATTCCGAACCTACAAATGATTTGATTAAAAATAAATTTAGAGACTTGTGTTCCAATGTAGGAAGCTAAAGGCATAGCTTCGACCCACTTCATGAAATACTTAGTGGCGATTATGATGAATTTGTGTCCATCAGATGACACAGGATTGATTTTGCCAATAATGTCTAAGCCCCATTTTGAAAAGGGCCAAGGAGATGAAATAGCCTGTAGTTCTTGTGTAGGCGCATGGACAAGGTCAACATGTTTCTGGCACTTGTCGCAATGGTGCACATAATCATATGCATCCTTTTCCATGGTAGGCCAAAAGTATCCTATCCTAAGGAGCTTTTTAGCAATGACACTACCACTGAAGTGTCCTCCACAAGATCCATCGTGGGCTTCACTCAAGGCTAATTTGGATTCTTCTAAATTCAAACATCTTAATAGGATACCTTCAAAAGATCTCCTATATAAAGTATTTCCAATTATTACAAATCGACTTGCTCGTCTACGTAATAACTAACGCTGGTTTCTATTAGAATTGGCAGGGAAAGTCCCATTTTGGAAAAAATCAAATATTTCCATATACCAAGGTTTAGCAGTAGTTTCATTGATTAGAAACACATCCAAAGGTTCTAAGCATGACATTTGAAGCGGGCTCCTAGAGTCGACAAATAATGATAATGGCATATTCATCATCTAACTCCAAGGGTAGGAGATATGTAGCTGCTATCATAGCATCAGCTGCACGGTTGCAAGTTTGAGGAATAGCTTCCAAGGTAACTTGATCAAATAGAGACATTAATTGTAAAACATAAGCCTTATATGGGTGCAGTTTATCATCTTTGGTCTGATAAAATTCATTAATTTGGTTTATAACTAGTTGAGAATCACCAAAAACTAATAGATGTTTAATTTTTAGCGCCAAGGCAACTCGTAATCCAAGGATTATAGCTTCATATTCAGCAGTATTGTTGGTGCAAGAAAATGTTAATTTGAAGGATAGAGGAATGATGTGTTTTTGTGGGGATATTAAAATAATACTCGCACCATCCCCACTCATGCATCGAGCTCCATCAAAGTATAAGGACCATTGTTCAATATGGTCTGCCTCTAATTGAAGGCATTCATCAAGAAACTCAATGATGAGGGGATGGGTAGACTCTAAGGGTGCAGCAACTAATTGATCTGCTATGATTTGACCCTTAATAGAATTCTATCCTATGAATGTGAGATCAAACTCGCTTAGATCCAGAAACCACTTGGTTGTGCGACCCGATAAATAAGGTCGACTCATGAGATACCTCAAGGGATCGTATTTAGCAATGACATAAGTTTTCTGACTAAGCATATAATGGCATAATTTTTGCGTAGCAAACACGACTGCTAGACATAGTTTTTCTAATCTTGTATAGCAAGTTTCATAACTGACAAAGGTTTGGCTAATATAATAATTAGCATGTTCTCTCTTCGCATCATCAAGCTAAGCTAACATAGCTCCTAAAGCAAAATTTGAAGCTGAAATATACAAGAGAAATGGGCGATCAGGTCTAGGTGGTGAAAGCACAGGTGGATTAAGGAGGTATTGTTTAAGAAGTTCAAAAGCTTCTGTACATTCATCATCCCAATTAAAAGGGACATCCTTCTTAAGGAGTTTAAGAAAGGGACCAGTTTTGTCTGCTAGCTTATCGATGAAGCGACGAATGGCTTGAAGCTTACCTTGTAAACTTCGTAACTCAGATATATTAGTAGGTGCAAGCATATCAGTGATGGCCACAATCTTAAGAGGGTCAATTTCAATACCATGCAAAGAAACTAAAACCCCCAATAGTTTATCAGACTTAACTTCGAATATGCATTTTGCTGGATTTAATCGAATAAGATATGCTCGTAATCGATTAAAAACTTTTCTCAAATCATCTAAATGATTATCTTCATTAATAGAGCGAGCTATAATATCATCTACATAATCATGTAGGATATTGTGCATCATATCATGAAAAATATAAGTCATAGCTCATTGATAGGTTGCACCTGCGTTCTTTAAGCCAAATGGGATCACTTTCCAACAAAAAGTACCCCAGGGGGTAATAAAGGTTGTTTTAGCCTGATCTTCAGGAGCTATCTTGATCTGATTATAACTGGAGAATCCATCCATTAAGGACATCATCCCAGTACTGGTAGTAAATTCAATGATTTGATCCATGTTTGGAAGAGGAAAATCATCTTTAGGGCATGCAGCATTAATATCTCTAAAATTTGTGCAAACCCTAACTTTGGTAGCTTCTTTTTTGGTAACTGGAACTACATTTGAGATCCATTCAAGCATAATCAATAGCTTGTATAAAAACAACATTTAGGAGTTTTTCTAACTCCCCTTTGACTAGCAGAGCCACTTTGGGATGCATTTTTCTAAGTTTTTGTTTAACAGGTTTAGCATCCGGATGGACCACTAGATAATGCATGACTATAGAAGGGTCTAGACCTGGCATATCTTCATATGTCCAAGCGAAGACATATTCATACTCTTTAAGGAATGCAATGTATTGTTCTTGTTTTTCTTGACTTAATTTTGATCCAATATTGATTATGTGAGGACTATCCTCAGTTCCAATGTTAATTTTAATGATGTTTTCTACTTCCATGTGTAGATCTCTTTCAAAATTAGGTGGGGTGGGTGAAACGCCCAATTCTTGTAATTCTTGTAAGGTTAAGTTGGATAATTCATTTTGAGGATTAGCGGTCTCAATTTGGGCTATAGTTGGTATAGAAACATCAAAATAAAATCCATTGTGTAACATTTCTTCAACAGAGACATCGTGGAAGATATCTCCTTCCAGCTCCTCATCGGATTCAACAATCATTTTAGGGTAAGCTATGGATAGCATGTTACATGTAAATGGCTGATTTTTTAGAGGCAAATCATCACGCCTATCCAAATAATCTTGATAACATATGAGTTGATCATCATCTTCAAAAGGAAAGGGTTGACCCTTACTAGGAAATAGGCCCACACCATAGCGGGCAGGCCATGGTTCTACCTCGAAAGGTTCTTTCATGCCATTTTGGAAAGGTCCCAAGCCTTTCCCTTTATATCCCATTTTAAGCATTATGGGTTTAGCTTTAATATACTCATTGGTAAAATAACATCGAGCGTATCCCTCATGATGAGGTTTGATATTCTGAGGGATTCTTCCCCAGTCATATCCTTTATAAATGAAGGCACAACTCCCGACTTGGTAAGTACTTCCCATAGGTTATGGGAGGCCCAAAGTATGAGGAGATGGTGGCAAGTTATTTAAAATAATTGAATCTTGCATGAAAGCATTTGTTTTTTTTTATATTAAGATTGTGGATAAATCTGGTAAAATTTCATCAGAAAGGGCATAATATGTAAAAGGATCATTCCCTATATCTTTAGATGTGGAAGATATGATAGATTTTGATAATGTGGAAGTGTTAATAGATGGGTCTATAGGTTTTGAAATTATAGGGATAAAACATGAAGGATTGGTTGTAGGTTGAAGATATTTTTGAGGTTCTAGAGTGATTTGTTCGGAAGATGGTTGAGTTAAATGTATAGGTGTAGTTGATGGGGTAGATGATGTTATGTGTGTGTGTTTCACACGTTTAGATGAAAAGTAAGAACTAGGATGTGTGGATGACAGAGCGAGGAAAAATTGCACACCAACAGGTTCTGCCAAAGCACACATATCAAAGGGTCTAGGGTCACCATGGATAGTGACCAACTGGTTTTTAAACTCGAATTTAACACATTGGTGTAAATTTGATGGGACCGCTCGCATCGCATTGATCCAAGGGCAACCCAAAAGTATATTGTACAATGTTGGGCAATGTACAATAAACATGGTTGTATCTAGGGTTCTAGGACCAACTTGCAAGGGTATAGTAATGACTCCACATGTTTCTTGTGTTTCGTCATTGAAAGCTTTGATAATCATGTCAGTTTTCTTCATTTCATCACTTCTAAAGCCAAATATTTGGTAGAAGTCAAAAGTCCAAATATTTAGAGATGAACCATTATCAATCAAGACTCATTTAACAACTACATCTCCAATTAGAGTAGTAATATATAAGGGATTATCCTTATGTAAATTGTGTTGTGGGATATATTTATCCCAAAAGTCAATACAATCAACTTCTCGAGTGATGAGAGTATTGGCCATGGCTTCAGGTTGAATGTTTTGAGGTACCATCATTTGGCTTAATGTAAGCATGAACTCATCCCTATGGGTAGGAGAAGATCTTAATAAATCCAAAAGGGAAATTCTGGCTATAGTATTGGATAATTGCTCATTAATATTGTAAGGGGGTTTAAGTTGAACATTAGAAGAATAATTCCCTTTATTGGTATTTTTCAAAGCAAATGGAGCTGATCCATCATTCTAATTAGGTTCTTGTTGAGAATTTTGAGCCTGTTGTCGGGTAACGACTCCAATGGTACCTATAATGTTATAGTGAGTATGATGAACTGGTCTCGGTTGAGCGTTTATGGCTTGTTCATTTGGGAGGAATTTATTAGAAGAGGGTCGAGTAGTAACTCTTCTAGGAAATGGTTCTTCTAGAACCATAGAATCTGTGATGGGTTGAATAGGATCTGATTCATTTTCAGAACTATTCGATTGGTTTGAAGTGATGTCCACTTCACTTTTAGTATATGATTCTATATCACTAGAATCAGGAGTTGGAATATTATGTAAGGGCCTGGTCATAACCAGGGATAAGGTTGTGTCAAATACTTGAGGATCCTGAACAAGTAATTGTCCGCTAATAGTTCCTACATATTGGGTAGGAGGAGGAACATTATGATGTTTGATTTGATTGGCTACCTCTTTACCATGTCTTGGTAAAGGGTGTTGAAATATGTCTAATGATTGATTAGCATTTTGATTTTTATTTTGGGGAACAGTCTTTTGAGCATTATTAGGAGCATTTTGTTTAGGTTGGAAGGCTTGCACCTCCATTTCATTATTATCAATCAGATCCTATATTTTATGTTTCAACCTTTTACAAGCATTGGTAGAGTGTCCAGGTCCTCTATGGAAATCACAGTGTAAGTCAACTACGTATCAGGGTATAGTTGGATCAGGTTCCTGGATAGTTGGTAATTGGATCAAACCTCTTTCGAGTAATTGAGGTAAAATAGTTGATAATGGTTGATTCAATCTAGTAAATTCTCGATGAGGCTTATCAGGCGGTTTCAATATAAAATTTTCTATTGTTTTCGTTGCATTGATATTAGCAACATTTTTGCTGTCAGTGACTCCGTCATCAACAACTTGTTTGTTTTTATACTGATTTATGGATGTTTTCTCATCATCCTTCTTCCTAAGTTGGCCTCTCCTAATGAGGGCATCTTCTACTCTTCGAGCTAAATCTATAGCTTGATCAAAGGTAGTTAAAGTAGCAGTTGATAGCTCATAAGATATTTGTTCTTGTAAATTATTGATAAAAATGTCCAACATTTCCCTATAAGGTAACACAAAGTGCAGTTTTCCTGTTAACTACCTCCATATAGCTAAGAAATCGGCAAAATATCCATCCTTGTCTTGTTTTAAGTTGTATAAATCTTTAATGGTTACATGCCTCTCAATGTAGGCACTAAATTGATGGACAAAAGATTCAGCTATTTCTTCAAAGTTTCTCAAAGAATGAGTGGGCAATTGATAGTACCACTCTAATGCCATTCCACCTAAACTTTTCGAGAACATTTTTAGTAATAGCAAATCATCATGTGATATATCATGACATGCTATCCTAAACATGCGAAGATGCTCTATGGGATCTTTGGTTCCTTTATATATAGGCAGGATGGGCATGGGAAAATGCTTAGGGTATGGTTGTGCTACAACTATGGGATCCAAAGGTTGACAACATATTTCTCGATAATTGTATGAGGGATGGTAAGTATATATCTGGTCCATACACAAAGCTAATTGTTTCACCATGGCTTCCAGATTGATAGTTTGCCCACCATATTGGTTCGGTAGGGCATTGATATGGGATTTGTGAGCATATGATGGGGGGACATGAAGATTAGATGCTATGTTGCTATTGTGTAAATTGTTGGTAGGAAAGATGTTATGAAGGAATTTTGAAGTTGTATTATGATGTATTCCAGATTGTTGAAAATTGGTATTTGGCTTCGTTTTAGGTTTTTGTTTACTTGAAGCATATTGATCAATAGTTTGGCGAAGCAAAGTAGTGAAGGAATTTTTATTTTGTGTAGGAATGATTTTAGGTTGAATAACAGGTTCCTTAGGAGGTTAGGTAACCTGTTGTTTTGACATGTTCTAAATTATAGTGACCATATCTCTATTGGATGGTCCAGCCTTATCACTTTCTTGATCAATGAAAGACAAGGGATTAGTGTGGACATCAAACATATGTTCCATGGCTGCTTGAGTGTCACTAATTTGCCCTTTATCAATACGAATTGCCGCATTAAGAGCGTCAATGTTATGATTGAGAAATTTCTAGAAATGATCTACATTGTCAAAAGTAATAGTTCCATCTAGAGCTACTCTAGGGGATGAGGGTCCATCCTCTTTAACACTTCCTTCTTGTTCATTATCTTCACCTAGGTCATCTTCTGGTCGATCTAGGGTTTGTCCTTCTGGAATTGGATCTCCAGGAAGGACATTTGGGTTTCCAGTTTTATCTTCTAACCAATCTTCTTCTTCTCCTACAGTTTCTTTACCATTCCTAAGTTTAGGCATTGTGCTTAACTTAGATTTCAGCAATATATATATATATATATATATATATATATATATATATATATATATATATATATATATATATATATATATATATATATATATATATATATATATATATATATGCAACAAGCTTAAGAGGTATATATTAACTATATACCTACTACAATATTTAAAATGAAAGGTTTAAGTTTTTGTTATGTTTTTTAGTTTTTTTGTTTGTTTTTGCAATAATATTGTAAAGATAACAAACAACACAATAAATGCAATAAATAAGACTAGAAGTAATGATCTAGTTTTCTATAAACAATTTATAAATATCATTAATGGGCTCGAGTTCTTTAGGAGTCATGAAGTGTTCTTCTTCAAATTGAAAATTTTCTTTTAAAAATTTAATGAAAAGAGCTATAGTGATATTATTTGTCTCGGATGCTGGTTGATAGAAGTAAAGCTTGTGGCAATACTCTCGATATAACACAGCTCGAGGAACTCTATTCCATCTTTCCCTATCCGTAAGAACAACCTCTTGGTCTTCTACATGACCTAGGAACCGGTGTATAATGGCTGTGTTCTCGAGGTATTCCTCGAAGGTGAACAATTCTGAAGACACAAGAGCTCTCCTATATGCTAACCATCTATGGCAGGCTCTCTGAAGTTCATGATAAAAGACGAGTTGATGAGGATCTAGGATTCTATATAGGACAAGCCTCTTGATTTTTTTAAGTTTTGTTGACCTAGATGAAATGAAACTAAGTCTTCTATCAAGTTCGTCCCACAAAAGTTGATTTCTATCTGTTTCAGGCACACTAAGCACAAAATTGATTTCTATGGCTGCCAATTGGTTTTCAACATTTATAGTAACTGCTAATCTTTTCTTAGGAGCTACCATATAAACATGATATTAAATTTAAATGATCTAAAATGCATCTATGTTTTAGTTGTTTTATTTTTTGTTTTGTTTTCAAAAGGTTTACAATGCATTCACGTTGGGTTCACCAAAATGTATCGCTCCAAATTTTTCACACCCTTACCTTCAGGCTATAGGATCCGTGCCTAGAAGGGGGATGTGAAAAGGATGGCGCAGTACCTCGGACTAAGAGGCCTTGCAAAGGTCCCGCCTCTCGAGGGAGGTGTATTATGGTGATTTTTTGATAGATGGTGGGTTCACCAGGAAACATTTAATGGTAGTTTCCACGCCTAGGTTGAGAATGTGTTTGATGTGTTTATTTTTATCTTAAGCATCCATGTCCTAGGTTTGGCCAAAATGCATCTAAGCTATTCTATATGAATATGCAAATTAAATGAATACAAAAAATAGAGAAATTAAGTAATATTAAAAGAAAATACCTGATCCGGATGTCTGGTGAAGATTTTGATTCTTGAAGTAGTCAGGATCGCCTCTGATTTGATAGGATCGTCTGCTATAAGATAAGATCATATGAGATCTGATGAATTCATCAGACGAATTCGTTAGAGACCTGCAAACAGATAAATAGGTGCAAAACATAGAAAATACAACAATGCTAACATAGGGGAACAGTGTAAATTGATAGTAACAATATCAAACTAAAACTTATAAATAGAAACATGAATGCATTATGCTAATTTAATCACAATTATGACTTAATTATGCATTTGATCTAGATGGGTGAACTCCAAAATGCAAGATAGCATAAAATAATAAATAAACTAGCTAATTACAACATAAAACAATAGATTGAAAGATGAAGAAATGCAAACTTAGGGCACTGATTGCCTCAATGTTGACTACAGTCAAAATCATCTTGCATTGGTACAAAATCGTCTTTGATTCGACAGGATCACCTCTGATCTGAACAGGATCATCTGCGATGATGTAAGCTTGCTCCGACTGAAAAACACTAAGGTACCTGCAACAAAAATTGGATAGAACTCATGCAAATAACAAATTGGGATGTCTTAGTGCGTATGAAGTCGAGTTACAGGGAATTTCAGCCAGGGGGTGCTAAGGGGAGGGCTTAGGATTAAATAAGCTTAGGAGGGAGGTTAGGAGGTTGGAGATCATCCCTATTTGGGAGATATCCAATGGGGGAGATCTCTAACGATGCAGACATGCTTCTGCCTGGATTAGAGACGCTGTTGGAATAGAGTCCAACTATGAAAAAATAGTTTTGGGATAAGATTGTCTGGACATCCTAGCCTAGATGAAATCATTCGATCTGAGGTGATATCGTCTGATCGACGATGATATCATCAAATGGCCAAAATAAACTCTAAAAATTGTGCAAAAAATGAGGAAATGGATTAAGCGACGGTTAACGGGCAGTTTTGGAGGTTAAAATTTGAATTTGAATATTTACTAGAGTAAGTGTAATTATTAAGGTTTTACTGTGCCAATTTTAAGGTGCTACACTAAACATGAATAAAACATTGTCAACCAAGTAAAATATAATAATGTCCCTCCACCAGATCAGAATATGGTAGGGATGATTCATGTTTGTACTATGACTAGGCAACAAGTAAGATAGAAGGGTCAAACATTTGAACCACCAGTTTTATTTTTGAGATGTACAAATTCTCCTAAGGAATAACCTTTGGTACTAAAGTTGCAAGAAAAAAAAATAACATTTAGAAGCAATTAGAGGACACACCATCTAAGATATCTATACTCAAGTTGTTGTAGACCTCCCCAAGACATAGAGAGAATTTTTTTAAGCTTTTAAGTGAAAATAGTACCCAAAAATATCGCTCTTGATGATTTGGCTAATCTAGTGGGATCACTTAACATGAACCACACAACTATATCCTTATTTAGGGATGAAATTCCACCCACCTCTATGCTCAAAGAGATACCATTGTATATCACTTGCAATATTGACGAGCAATTCATCAAAAATCTTCTCAATGGTAATGGGTCATCAATAAATGTTTGTAGCCTTAACTTCATTTATAAAATAGGGCTCAATAAGTGATATTTATAAAAATAGATATTATCATAAAATATTATGACAACGAAGAATGAAATGCTAAAATTACTATAGTTTTTCTAATAAAAGTAGGACATCACATTTTAAACACATTATATAACCTTCTTTTAGGATGATCTTAGATCCATGTGATGTAGGTTATTCCCTCAATTTATCATAAATGTGTCAAATTTGAATATCAAGGTAAGTTATATAGCATAGTACCTAACCATGATTCCTTTGCCTATTGTCAAAATATCCAGTTAGAGAATCCAAAAGCTTAACTTTATCCCTTATTGAATGCTTCTCGTCCCTTTATTTTTGATACCTTGAAGTCTAATTCGCCTAAGGAAACAAGCATCCATTGAGAAGAAAGAACAAATAGTCAGGCTATGGCACAAGGTAAATAAAAGATAAAATATATACAAAACATAAACCTTAATAACCAATACCATGATATGTTACCCTTAGAATTTGTTAGGTTACATTTATCACCTCATGCTTTTGGATTGCCTTCTATGTGAGGAATGATATTACAAATAGGAATTTGCACCTTTATATCCATAGGAATGAAATATAAGGAAAGAATAAAAGAATCTAACCCACAACCAATAGAGCAGAGATACACCATGTGTTTTCTTTTCAATATTTACCTTGTCCCCAAATAAATCCTTTGTAACTTTGGTTACATATAAAAATGCCTAGGAATTCTAGGACAAGGAATAAAAGAGAATTTAGAAATTGAAACCTAGCTCTATCATTGTGGATTAGGGTATTTTTAAAACCTTAATATAATGGTATCTATTTATTTTGAAATTGATAATTATGAGGCTTGGTTGTACTCATTTGAACCTCCAAAAGAAGCAACTTTAACAATAGGTCTATGCTGGGATGAAGATGAGGAAGTTAAACCTCTCTTTTGCCTATTTTGATATCTTTTTACAATGTTTGTAAATCAATACCATAGATATTTTACCTATTAAAGAGACTAGACAAGAATCCAATGATAGCCTCAACAATGAGCATAGGCCATCTATAGTGAATGAAGTTAAAGATATCACATCTCAATCAACAACAAATCTTGTATCAATATTGCATATAAATGAGTGTGAGGTAAAACTTTTACCTCACTCTCCTCTTAGGGATAGCGATGATGATATTTCTCATTTTGGAAATATTCCTATTGAAGGAACTAATTCTTTAGATACACATCCCTCACAATCATTTAACATGGAGTAATGGACTTTAGAGGCTGATGAGCTTCAAATTCTAGGGGTTATGCTCACTCTGAATAACACAAGCTTATATTGAGATGGGGGGTGAACTATATAAGACAACCTTTTTCTTTTCTTTCCAAAATAATATTATCCAATGTTACTAATTGCATTATATTTCCAAATAAGTGTTAACCAATATCATCAATAGTAGCATCAAAGAAATGCACATATAATCATAAACAATGAGAGACACAAATCTAATGTGGTTCAACCAATGCTGACTATGTCCATGGAGAAAATATTTCTTATAAATTTTTTCAAAAAATCTCTTAGTAACAAAATCCCTATTACAATGTTTATGGACCTCTTTCCAAAGGAGACACTAATCCCCTATGCTCAATTTTTTGGATCTCCATCCATAGAAGAACTATATCCCCTTAACTCTGGTTCATGGACCTCTATCCATAGGATAACTCTATCCCCTTAACTCTAGTTTGTGGATCTCTATACATAGGATAAATCTATCCCCTCAACTTTGTTTCATGGACCTCTATTCATAGGATAAATCTATCCTCTCAAATCTAGTTTGTGTACCTCTATCCACAAGAAAAATCTATCCGCTCAACTCTAGTTTGTGGAATTTTATCCACAGGAGAACTATATTCCCTCAAATTTGGTTCATGAAACTCTATCCATAGGATAACTCTATCCCCTCAAATTTGGTTCATGGACCTTTATCTATAGGATAAATCTATCCCCGTAACATTGGTTCATGGATTTATATCCATAGGAGACACCTATCCTCTTAGCTCTGATTCGTGGATCTCTATCCATAGGAGACACCTATCCTCTTAGTTCTAGTTCATGGAGCTCTATCCATAGGAGACACCTCTTCTCTCAAATCTGGTTCACTCCAAATCTAGCTAAAAACTTTACTCAAAAACTATTCCAAGCCTTCACATAAGGCTTACTAAAATCTACAATAAAATATACTAAACTCACTGCTCCAATATGCATCAAACCTACTCACTAGGTGCACTCAAATTAGCAACAAAACCTACTCATAAATCTGCTCAAATATGCACCAAGCCTACTCACAAGGCTTGCTCAAATTAGCAACAAAACCTGCTCACAAATCTACCTAAATATACACCAAGTCATCTCACAAGACTTGCTCAAATCTACCTCAAACATTTTTCATGTCTTCTCACAAGACTTGCTCAAATATGCTCACTATCTCTGCTCAAATCTGCTCTAACACATGCTCAAAAATGCTCATAACACATACTCATATCTTCTCATAACACATACTCATATTTTATCATAATCCATACTCAAATCTACTCATAACATATGCTCAAATATTATCATAACACATGATTTGATCAAAGTACTTCAGACATATTCTACCTAGAATTCTTGTTCAATAACACATAGAAAATGATATACAATACAATTTTGCAATATGTTCTCCTTTAGTTGTCCTTTCACATGTATCACATTCCACAAATCAATCTCTCCTTTTCACTTCCAAATCATCACTCAGGCCAGTGCATAACATTACTTCACAAAAATACTTTTTGTTCCTCTGAATATTTTATCTCCAAGATCAATCAATATTATGCACAAAATTTCCTCTCAAAAATTACCCTGGCACATGTGTTCCCAATCTCATTCAACAATGCCTTGCTCAAATAAACCTGCTCAAATGCTTCACTAACTCATTAAAAAATGAAGCACAATTTGTTCTCAAACCCTAGCACATATATTTTCAATAATGCACATATATAATCCTTATTTTCCCACCTTGCAATTCAGAAGTATTTGCTCAACCAAACACCTTAAATAAGGAATAATATCACCATACCTCTTAACTTTCTTTGATGAAGATGTGCCCTCAAAAACCTATCTTAAAATAATTTTCCTTTCAAAGTGCCACTTCAAAATTGGTTAGTAGATCTCTCTTTCAAATCATCCACATTAAATTTTTCCTCAAAAATATGTGCCCAATAGAATCTAAAAATAATGCTCTATGACTCTCCTTTTTCTCAAAATATAAATCATAAAAAAGTTCTCAATTTCGTTTCCAACGAAAACCAAAAAAAGAACCCACCATTATAACTCCTTTTAATTTTCCAAAATAAATATTTTTAATCAAAGAAAAAAACCCCCTTTTCATAGTTCCTTGACACAAAAAAAAAATAGTCAACTTGGCTATCTTACCGAATGGAATCATAGAGGTAGAAAAGATCTAGTTGTATTCTCCTTTGCAATCCTTAATGCAGTGATGTCTTTATTCTTTGTTTCAAATCCATGACATCTGATTTCACTCAAAACTTACAATGGCAATATTCTCAACCTTATGGTGGTGATTTCTTCAATATAGCAACTATTATTTGCAAGACACATGGCAATGATATTTTTAACCTGGTTCCTCCACTATTGACTGCTATCATCCACCATTTCAAGCTGCGTCTTGTGTTCAACAATACTCAATGGAAATAATGTCCTTATGATTCCCACGGTAGCTATGTTTTGTAGGCTCACGATCGCTAATCAAATTTCATTCACAAGTTTCATGTCTCGTCAATCTTCTCAATGCTCAAATGAATGGAAAACTTCCTCAATGCTATTGTGAACGATAACTTTCTTAAGACGAATAACAATGGAAATGAAAATGAATGTTTTCTCCTTGACAAATCATGCAACATGTCACAATAGTGAACTCGAAGGCTTACACAATAGCAGACAACATTCACAAAAACTACAAGAATATTTGAACTAGGATGCTTCACACCAGTGAACTCCAGACAAATTTGAAATAGCAACACATTAGCTTTCACCATCAATAGATGACACTCACATTAAGAAAAAAATACATCTAAAAAACATAACAAAGAATAACTCTTTGAATGGTAGTAAATGATGGTTTCTCGATCAATGAACATAAGTCTCACACAATGAATGAAAGTCTACTTTCAAAATTTAATTAGATAGCACATCCCTCACTCTCTCATTTGATGCATATACAAAGACATTGCATTGCACTCTGTGCCTCCAATCGAATCACACTAGATCTGCTATATTTTTGTTTGTCAATAGGCTTTCTCACAATCGCATGCTAGGAACATACACTTCAACTTGAAACATTAGCTCCTCTCATTTCTTATTCATCAAATGGTGCTCATCTAGTCACCTGCTTCCACCCTACGAAATCTCTATGAACTTTTCACATACAATAGTCATTAGATAGCACAAAAAAAAACATTCACATTTAATATTTTAGACTCCCATTTATATATAGTTTACTTTCAAAGTCAATGACATCGGTGCAAAGTTAGTAATCTTGCTCTTAAAAAAATTGGTGCTAACAAAATTTCAAATGCCCTTCTCCTAAGCTTTTGCTCACACGTCGACGCATGCACAAGGTTATAGAAAATTGATATCCATATATTATAATATTTAATTTTTTAAACCATTGGGGCTCCCTTTTTGTTTTTAAACCTTGGCCCAACCCACATAACATGTTGGGCTCCTCTTTAAACCTCTAATATTTAAAATAACATTATATTCCTTTTGCTTTGCCTTTCAATAAAACTTACCTTGTTATTCATAAAACCCATGGAGAATATTTCTGCCTTTACTTCCATGCTCATTTGACATCAATGAAAACTCAACATGCTCAATATTTCCAACAATATCCCCCTTTGTCATTGATGGAAACCCTTCTAGAATATTTCCTTTTACTACTACTAGATTCCAAATATTCTCCCCCTAATAAGTTGCTCCCCCTTACTGATTTCTCTTCCCCTTAGTAAAATTTCTCTCCCTTTGACATCAATGGCAAAGGGCTCCTTTGGGGCTAAAAATAAGACTCTTAGCTCAGCCCCCTCACCACCTCCTTTCCTTGAGGTGATCAATTTTTGGGTGGGAGTAAATCTACTCCCAACTTACAATGCTCTTCTCCTTTCTCAACCTTCCTCCACACCTTTGTAGTCATACCTCTTTGAACCTTTTGGTTGTCCTACTTCTTACTTATTCTTGGTAGTTCCTAAAACACTATTCTACACCACTTTGCTTTATGCCCAAAATTATTGCAATTGTAACACATGATGTTGTAGTCCTTGGAAGGTGCAAATGATCTAAAATTTCTCTTGGTGAAGCCATAACCTTTTCTATCATGAACCTTGCAATGTATAGCTTTGTGACCAAAATGATTACATGAGTAGCAATGACCTTGAAAGAAATATCCACCTTCAAATGAATTGAAGTTCCTCTTAGTGAAGCCATAATTATTCTTTCCATGAATCCTGCAATGCATAGCTTTATGACCAAACTGATTACATGAGTAACAATAACCCTAGAAGAAATATTCATCTTGCCTTGATCTCATTATTCTTTCTTTGCTTTTCCTATGATGATCTCTATCTCTTTATGGTGCATTGTTTGCTTCCTCTTTGATACTATCACCTCTCAATACATTAGCGTAAGTCTTAGGTTCTTCTTCAATCACTTATGGTTCTTCTATTTCTTTTGAACTTGAGCTTGACCCTTCTTCTTGTTTCCCTTGTCCTTCTTCAAAACCAAGTCCAATATTGATAAATGGAGATATTTGTGCCTTGAAAATATCATCCAAATATTTTGATCTTTTCTCAAACCTATGTATCTTATCATTAGAATATTTCACTTCCAACCTTAGAGAAACCACTTCATGTTCTAATATCTCACATTCTAGTTCTTTTACCTTTAACTATTTAGCCATACCTTCTTCAATTTTCCTTGCCTCTTCAACCTTAACTTTTAGGTCCATGAGATATTGTAGAAGCTTTGCCTTTGTTTTCCCATCCTCTTGTACTTGAGCTTTCAATTCTAAGTTCTCCTTTTTTAGCTCTTCACGTTCATTTTTCATTTTAATTTTAGCTTCTTCCTTTTTTTAATATTTCTCTTTTTGTAGGTCTTCAATAACAAGATCATCTTATTTATTTTTAATTTGTTTCTTGACAACAGGAGCATCTACTTTCTCTTTTTCTTGAGCCTTCAATCTTGAGATATCCTTTCTAACCCTTTCCAATGCTTTACAAGAAAACTCAACTATGATTTCCACTTCTTCTTGGTCTTCAACTACAAGATCATATTCATTCTCTTGTGCTTGAGCCTTCAATCTTGAGATATTCTTTCTAATATTTTCCAATGTTTTACGAGCAAACTCAACTATGAATTTCTCTTCATTTTCTAAATTTTTTTCTTCTCCTAAATCCATTACAATGTCTTGCATTGTGACCAAGGTTACCACAAACAAAACATTATTCTTCTATGTCCACCATAGTTTCCTCTTTCTCTCCATTTACTGGAGCATTTTCCTTTTCTTCTTCACTACTACTAAACCCAATTTTTGAACAATGATTTGCAAGGTGACAAAAGTTACCACAAATAAAATATTTGAGTATTCTTAGATCCTTCTTAGAAGCTTTTGAATGTTGCCTCTCTTTTGGATGTTTGGAGCATCTTCCTTTTCTTTCATAGCTATGTGTGTTTTCCTTCATATCATAGGTTGTGAGATTTATATGTAGCTTTCATTGCCATGTGTGTTCCTGTAAGATCTTCCTTAAAGATATTAGGCTTTTATGAAGGAAACCACTATGATACCAATTGAAGAAAATAATATTATATTGAGACGGTGGGGTGAATAATATAAGATAAACTTTTGATTTTCTTTCCAAAACAATATTATCCAATTTTATCCATTGCAATATCTTTCCAAAGTAATGTTAACCAATATCATCAATAGCAATAGCAAAGCAATGCACATATCATCACACACAAGAGAGACACAAATTTAACGTGGTTCACCCAATGTGGGTTACATCCACGGAGAAAATATTTCTTCTAAATTTTCTCAACAAATATCTTGGGAACCAAATCCCTATTATAATATTTATGGACCTTTTTCCAAAGGAGACACCCATCCCCTATGCTCAAGTTTGTGGATCTCTATCCACTAGAGAATTCCATTTTCTCAAATATGGTTCATGGACATCTATCCATAGGAGAAATATATCCCTTCAACTCTAGTTCATGGACCTTTATCCATAGGAGAACTCTATCCCATCAACTCTAGTTTATGGACCTCTATCCATAAGAGAACTCTATACCCTCAACTCTAGTTTGTGGACCTCTATCCATAAGAGAATTCTATCCCCTCAACTCTAGTTCATGGAACTCTATCCATAGGAGAAATCTATCCCCTTAACTTTGGTTTGGACCTCTATCCATAGGAGAACTCTATCCCCTCAACTCTAGTTTATGGACCTCTATCCATAGGAGAACTCTATCCCCTCAAATCTAGTTCATGGATTTATATCCATAGGAGACACCTCTCCTCTTAGCTCTATTTCATGGATCTCTATCCATAGGAGACACCTCTCCTCTTAGATCTAGTTCATGGATATCTATCCATAGGAGACACCTCTCCTCTCAACTTTGGTTCACTCTAAATCCAACTCAATAATCCGCTAAAAATCTACTCCAAGCCTTCACACAAGGCTTGCTCAAATCTACAACAAAACCTACTCAACTCACTGCTCTAATCTGCACCAAGCCTACTCACAAGGCTTGCTCAAATCAACAATAAAACCTACTCATAAATCTGCCCAAATCTACACCAAGCCTACTCACAAGGCTTGCTCAAATCAACAATAAAACCTGCTCACAAATCTGCCCAAATCTACTCCAAGTCTTCTCACAAGACTTGCTCAAATCTACCTCAAACCTGCTTCAAGTCTTCTCACAAGACTTTCTCAAATCTTCTCACTATCTCTACTCAACTCTGCTCTAACACATGCTCAAAAATACTCATAACACATACTCAAATATTCTCATAACACATACTCAAATCTGATCATAACACATACTCAAATATTCTCATAAAACATACTCAAATATACTCATAACATATTCTCAAATATGTTCATAACACATGCTTTGATCAAAGTACTTCAGATATATTCTACCCAAAATTATTTTTCAAGAACACATAGAAAATGATGAGAAATACAATTTTGCAATATGTTCTTTCCAAATACCACTCAAGGTCAATGCACAAATTACTTCACAAAAATAATTTTTGACCTCTGCTAGAAATTTCTCCCAATATCAAATCAAGATTATTCACAAAACTTTGCTCTCAAAATTGGTTGTCCCTAGCACATTGTCTCTCCAATATCATTCAACAATAATGCATCATTTTTCTTCATAAAATTGTCCCTAGCACATGCCCATGTCACATTCAATGTCACTCAAATCAACCCAAAACTTCACAATATCATTCAAAAATGAAGCACAATTTGTTCACAAACCCTAGCACATATATTTTCGATAATGCACATATATAATACTTATCTCCTCACCTTATGATTCAGAAGTATTTGCTCAACAAAACACCTTAAATAAGGAATAATATCACCATACCTCTTAACTTTCTTTGATGAATATGTGCCCTCAAAAACCTATCTCAAAAGAATTTTCCTTTCAAAGTGCCACTTCAAAACTGGTTAGTAGATCTCTCTTTCAAATCATCCACATTAAATTTTTCCTCAAAAATATGTGCTCAATAGAATATGAAAATAATGCTCTATGCTCCCTTTCCCAATATAAGCATCAAAACCTCTCAATTTTTTTCCACCACACAAAAATTACAATAAAAAATTGAACCACAATAACACCTTATAACTCCTTTTAATTTCCTAAAATAAAGCTTTTTAATGAAATAATAAAACCCCTTTTCACAGTGCCTTGACATAGACAAGCAACCAAATCGACTATCTTACTGGATGGAATCATAGAGGCATAAAAGATCTATTTGTATTCTCCTTTGCAAGCCTTAACACAGTGATGTATTTATTCTTTGTTTAAAATCTAAGACATCTAATTTTACTCAAAACTTACAACAATGATATTCTCAATATTATGGTGGTGATTTCTTCAATTCAGTAGCTACTGTTTGCAAGATACATGGTAATAAAAATTTTAACCCAGTTCCTCCACTATCGACTATTGTCATCTACCATTTCAAGTTGTATCTCATGTTCAAAAATACTCAATGGCAATGATGTCCTTATGAGTCCCACAGTAGCTATGTTTTGCAGTCTCATGGTCGCTAATTAATTGTCATTCACATGTTTCATGTCTTGTCAATCTTCTCAATGCTCAAATTAATGGAAACCTTCCTCAATGCTATTATGAATGAAAAATTTCTTCAAATGACTAACAATAGAAATTATAATGAATTTTTTATCCGTGACCAACAATGCAATGTTTTACAACAATGAACTTGGAATCTTACACACAACAATAGACAATTCTCACAATGACTACAACGATCAACGAACCAGGATGCTTCACACCAGTGAACTTTGACAAATTTGAAATAGCAACATAATAGCTTTCACCATCAATAGATGGTGCTCACATTCAGAAACAAACACAACTCATAAACATAGCAAAGAATAGCTCTTTGAATGGTAGCAAAGGATGGTTTATCGATTAGCGAACAAAAGTCACACAATGAACAAAAGTCTACTTTCAAAATTCATCAGATAGCACATCCCTCACTCTCTTATTTGAGGCATGGATGAAGACATTGTATTGCACTCAGTGCCTCCAATCGAATCACACCAACTATGTTGTATTTTTTTTGTCAACAATCTTTGTCACAATCACACACTAGAACATACACTTCAACTTGAAACATTAGCTCCTCTCATTTCTTATTCGTCAAATGGTGCTCATCTAGTCACCTGCTTCTACCCTACAAAATCTCTACGAAATTTTCACATACAATAGTCATTAGATAGCACACTAAAAAAAACATTTATATTTAATATTTTTTCCTCCCATTTATATATAGTTTGCTTTCAAAGTCAATGATTTTGACGTAGAGTTAATAATATTGCTCCTAAAAAAAATGGCACTAATAAAATTTCAAATGCCCTTCTCCTAAGCTTTCACTCACACATCATTGCATGCATAGGGTTATATAACTTTGGTGTCCATATATTATAATATTTTATTTTTTAAACCATTGGGGCTCCCTTTTTATTTTTAAACCTTGGCCCAACCCACGTAACATGTTGGGCTCCTCTTTAAACCTCTAATATTTAAAATAACATTATATTCCTTTTGCTTTTCCTTTCAATAAACCTTACCTTGTTATTCATCAAACCCATGGAGAATATTTATGCCTTGACTTCCATGCTCCTTTGACATCAATGACAACTCAACATGCTCAATATTTCCAACACGGTCCTCCACATTATGAAGATGAATCTAACATCTTGACAGAAGATACCATAGACATAAACATAGGGTTAGATGACAATACACATATGATAAAATTATAAAATATCCTAACTTTGGAAGAAAGAGAAGAATATACAAATCTCTTAATAAATTATTGTGATATCTTTGTATGGTCTTACATGGACATGCCTAGATTAAATATATATTTGGTATTTCATCACTTAGTAGTCAATATTTATGCTAAGTTGATGAAACAAAAATGATAAAAATGCACCCTTAAGTTGCACTACTAATGAAAGAGGAGCTCTAGTAGCTTTTGGAAGTCAATTTTATTAAAGCTATTTATAATATTGATTATATATCAAACATAGTCCTAGTTTCCAAGAAAGAAGGTACTATGCAAGTATGCATAGAATTTTGATACATCAATAAAGCTCGTCCTAAGGATGATTTTACTTTTCCAAACATAGACATGATAGTCAATTTATCTACTGGTTGTAGAATATTATCCTTAATAGATGTATTTTTTAGTTACAATCAAATTTGAATTGCTCTAGAAGATCAAGCCAATATAATGTTCACTACTCCCTAGGGAACCTTATATTTTGAAGTTATATCCCTAATTTAAAAAATGTTGGTGCCATTTATCAATGCACCATGATGTATATCTTTTATGATATGATGCACAATATTGTTTTATACTATGTCGATGCTATTCTTAGACAATTAATGAAAAGAGAATATCATGTCAAGGACTTGAGATTAATTTTTGAATGACTCAAAGAGTACAAGGTTTGTATAAAACCCTCCAAATGCATATTTGGGGTAACATCTAGTAGGTTATTAGGATTTATGGTCTCTAGATGATGTATTTAGGTAGATCATAATAAAATATCAACAATAACCAACATATCACCTCCTCAAAACTGAAAATAGCTTAGAAGCTTACAAGGTAAGCTCCAAGAAATTTGAAGATTTATATCCCAATTGGCAAACAAAGGCTAAAATTTTTTGAGGCTATTGAAAAAAGGGATCAAGTTTAATTGGTATGAGGAATGTCAAAAATCTTCTGATGCTTTAAAAATATACCTACTATCTCCTTTAGTCCTTGTTCCACCCTATCTCCTCAAGCCACTATTATTGTATATTACAATGATAATTCATGCTTTGGGTCCCATGTTGGCACAATATGATGAGCAACATAGAGAACAAGCCATTTAGTATATTAGAAAGGCCCTCATCAGTTACAAAACTAGGTATACACCTTTAGAAAATATGTTCTTAGCAATGGTATCTACTTCACAAAATCTAATACATTATATATTGAGTCACAAAATGTATGTTATAGCCAAGGTTTATCCACTACAATACCTTATGTCTAAACCCTACCTTTCATGTAGGATAACAAAATATGTTAGGCACTTAATGAATTTAATCTTGAATTCATTAGCTAAAAATTGGTTAAGTGACAAGTGATAGCTGATCAACTAAAAGTAGCATCTTTACCAACCAATAATACCCTAGAGATCAAGTACCTTGACGAGATGGTGTGCACTCTTAAACATTGCAAAAATATTCTTGGAGTATTTTCTTCAATGGTGTGAGGTTTATTAGGGAGCAAGGGCAAGTATTGTCCTAGTATCACCATAATAAATTGTAATTCACTTGTATTTTAAGCTTGAATTATTGTATACTAATAACATGACCAAATATGAAGCTCTCATCCTCATGCTACATACAACTGTAACCCTAAAATTCAATAGCTTCTACATTTTTAGAGATTCCCAATTAATGGTTAACCAAATTAATGGAGTTTATAAAACTAAAGATGATAAAATAAATTTATACAAAGTAATTATGGATAAATTTATGGATTATTTTATTTCCTATGGTTCTCTTTGTTTCCTTGGGTTCTCTTTGTTCTTCTCACTTCCTCTTTTTGTTGTTGGTTTTCATATCTTAGTCCACTAGTTAGGGTTGTTCCTTGTTTGTCCCATTTCGGTTATAATTTTTGATGTCTTAATCTATTTCTTGCAAAAGTTTTGGGTAAAATTTCAAAACCCCCTCTTTTATCTAATAAAAAAAATTGATGGATTATTTTAAAAGAGTAGCCATCGATAAGGTTCTATGATCTAGTAATTGTCAAGCAGATGCAATGGCTACCACTACATCACTTATGCTATTAGAATTGGAATATGAACAAGTTATAATTATCATCTTACATATTAGGCAACCAATAACCTTACAATATAATCAATATCCATTGTATATTTTTACCATTGAAAAAATTCTAGTCCTCGATGCTTGGTATAAGGAAATATACAATTTTCTCAAAAGTGATGTTTTGCATGAGGGATTTAATCATAATGAGCAGAATAATATCACGCAACATGTTTACCAATTTGTGATAATGGGAGATATAATCTATAATAAAATATTTTATGGTATTATCTTAAGATACCTCAGTACAAACAAGGCCAAAATAATCATTCAAGACGTCCATGAAGGGTCACATGGTGGACACTTCAATGGAAGTACCATTGAAAAGAAGCTTATTTGTATGGGCTATTATTGAATGGCCATGGAGAGATATGTTCATAACAACATATTCAAATTTTATAAGTATAAAAATCATGATAACTTAATTAAAACATTATCTCAAGAGATCCAATCAATTACATCTCCTTAGCCCTTCTCTACTTGGAAGTTAATTATTATTGAAAAAATAAATCCTATATCATCCACTGGACATAAGTTCATAATAATGGAAATTGAATACTTTACCAAGTAGATAGAGGCCATGCCCTTATCCTTTTGTACAAATTTCCAAGTCTCCAAATTTATTCTAAATCAAATCTTATCATGGTACGACATTCCTAGCATGCTTATATCTAATAATAACATTCCTTTTAAAAATAAGGATGTAGTCAAACTCTATGATAAATTCAAAATTTAGTATAAGTGGTTGGAAACATAATACCCATAATGTAGTGGGAATTCCAAGGCTTCTAACGAGATATTAGTTAAAATATTAAAGAATCTTGTGAGCAAAACCAATAGGGATTACCATTTACAACTATATCCCACTTTAGGGGTATATTTCACTAGTGTTCGAACTCTAGCTGGAGCTACACCCTATGCCTTGGTTTATGAGACCAAGGCCATATTTCCCTTCAAATTAGAAGTCCCATCTCTTATAATCCTTCTTAAGGATGCAATAGTTGGTGATGAGTACCATCATGCATGGTTTAGCCAACTCAAGTTGCTTGAAAAAAAATGGACTCATGCCTTGGAGCACATATGTGTGTATCATCAAAGATCTAAGAAATCCTATGGTAAGTGAGTCTGACCTCATTCCTTCAAAGTAGAATTAAAGAAAACAAAAAAAACACTAATGCTAAGGAAGATCTTAGGGGTAAATTTGAACCTATCTGGTTATGTCCTTTCATCGTAAAAGCTAAATATGGGTTAGGTGCATATAGCTTGGCCACCTTATATGGTAATGAAAATAAATAACCTATCAATATAATGCATTTAAAATATAATATGCTTTAGTTTATACATTTTTTGATCATGTACTCGATTGTTTGATTGGTTGTATGTATATTTGTATTGTAATACATTTGTGCTTGCTTTCATATGCTCAAATTTCATGTTTTCTTGTGTTTACCTATTCATCTCATAAAGTAACAAGGGGATATCTTGTAATGAAGTGATGATGATCCTAACTAGTGAAAAGTGTTACTTGCATTGCACTTGCAGTAGGTCATTGAGCTAGTGGACTCCCTTGATGACTTCCCCAAAATCCTCTCTAGTACTTTTGATCTTTTAAAATTAGGAAATGAAACTGAGGTTTTGATGCATATAAGTGATCACCAATTATTACTTGATTGTATCTTAATGCCTTGAATTCTTTCATAATAAAAAATTTCTAAAGAATTTACATGCATTTACTTGAAGAACACAGGCTTATACTGAGAGGGGGGGTGAACAATATAAGATCAACTTTTACTTTTCTTTCCCAAACAATATTATCCAATATTATCAATGGCAATATCAATAGCAGTAATCAAAGCAATGCACAAATCATCACACACAAGAGAGACACAAATTTAACGTGGTTCACCCAATGTGGGCTACTCCATGGAGAAAATATTTCTTCTAAATTTTCTCAACAAATCTCTTGGGAATCAATTCCCTATTACAATGTTTATGGACCTCTATCCAAAGGAGACACCAATCCCCTATGCTCTGATTTGTGGATCTCTCTCCACAGGAGAACTCTTTCCCCTTTTCTCTGGTTCGTGGAACTTGATCCAGGAGAACTCTATCTCCTCAACTGGTTTGTGGATCTCTCTCCATAGAAGAACTCTATCTCCCTAGATGGTTCATGGATCTCACTCCATAGGAGAACTCTTTCCCCTTGCTCTGGTTCATGGATCTCTCTCCATAGGAGAACTCTTTCCCCTTGCTCTGGTTCGTGGATCTCTCTCCATAGGAGAAATCTTTCCCCTTGCTCTAGTTTATGGATCTCTCTCCATATGAGAACTCTATCCCTTTGGTTCATGGATCTCTCCATGGAGAAACCTATCACTCTGGCTGGTGATCTTCTAGAAGACTTCTGCCCCCATTGCTCTAGCTTGTGGATCTCTCTCCACAGGAGACCTCTATCCCCACTACACTAGCTAATGGATCTCTATCCACTAGAGACTATTATCCTCTTTGCTCTATCACCTCCAAAGCCTGCTCTCAACTCTATCTCAAATCTACACCAAACTCTATCCCAAGTCTAGCACAAATCTACTCTAACTCTGCTCACAAATCTGCACCAAACTCTATCTCAAATCTACCCCAAGCCTTAACACAAATCTTGAATAGATCAGCAATCAAACCTGCTCTCAATGCTATTTCAAGTCTTCACAAGACTTGCTCAAATCTGCCTTCAAGCCTTCTCAAAGACTTGCTCAAATCTGTCCTCAAGCCTTCTCAAAGACTTGCTCAAATCTATCCTCAAGCCTTCTCAAAGACTTGCTCAAATATATCCTCAAGCCTTCAAAGACTTTATCTAAAATCTATCCTCAAGCCTTCTCAAATTCTCTTTCAATATGCTCACAAAACCTGCTCAAATAACTCCAAAACTTGCATACAAAACACAACTTAAATCTCTTTTAAAAAAACTCTCTTCACACAAATAAATTCTACTTAGAATCTTGTTTAACCTCAAGAACATATAGAGAATGATATGCTCTATCAAAACCTCAATATGTTTCACACTCACAAATTTTGTACTCAACCAATCAATCTCTATCACTTGCAAAATCTCTTTCAAATCAAATCAAAACAATGTATAAATTATTTCACAAAATTGATCTATCCTTCTTGCAAATTTTCTCTCATAGATCAATCACACTAATGCATAATTTCTCTTAACAAATTGATCTCAATCACTTCCACAATTTCAATCAATATCTCACAAACCAATGTTCAAAAGGTTTCACAAAGATGCACTAACTTGTCTTCAACCCTAGCACAAGTAGTTCACAATCTCTATCTCAAATGACTCCAAAACATTCAATCATGAATCACAAAATCCTCACTCAAATATTTCCAACAATGCTTATCAAACAATCCTTTTCACTCCACCTTATGTTTCAAAACATTCACCAAACACTTTAAATAAAGAATGATATGCCCATACCTCTTTGCTTGCTCTTATGGAGATATGTCTTCAAAAATATATCTCACATACAATATCTTTTGCAACTATAAAAGGGTTAGCACAACACCTCTTTATGAGTTAGCAAACCTTCAAAATGTGTGCACAATTAAATTCCAAACCAACTCTCTTGGTTTCTCAAACTAGAGCATTAACTCATAAAATCAAACCCTTCAAAATTCAAGCAAAATACAAACAATTAAAATACCTCATACACCTTTTAACTCCCTCTTAATTTCAAAACACATTCATAAAAGATTTACCAAAGATCCTTATTACTCCACAAAATCACTTTTAAAAATATTTCATAATATTTTTCTTCCAAAATAAATTGCAAAGAATAATAAAAAATTTCCCTTATACCTCCCTAAGTCAATAGTACTCAAAATAATCAAATACACCACATGTGCCTAACCCTCAACCTTAGGCAATTAAAAAATTTAATATCACTTACCAAAAAAACTACCATGGGAGATTCGAACATAGTGCCTACCACATGCCAGCGTGCTAGCACCCTTTGGGCTACCGCTAGGCCAACCGCCCACACAAGGATGAAAAGCCATGATGCGCTCTTTAACTATTGCTTAACCTCCTTTCCTACAAAATGATGAACAAAATTTTTGCCACCTGAATTCAAACATAGAACCTACCATTCACCAGTGCCTTTACACTGCCAAGTCTTCCACTAGGCCAACCGCTTGGTCGATGATAAGATTTCATGATCTTATCCTTATTCTCGTCAAGGTCCTTTCTTTTTTTTAAATAA
Source organism: Wollemia nobilis (assembly GCA_028583015.1). Lineage (NCBI taxonomy): Eukaryota > Viridiplantae > Streptophyta > Pinopsida > Araucariales > Araucariaceae > Wollemia > Wollemia nobilis. The sequence continues at coordinate 2,153,488 of JAQPPZ010016965.1, forward strand.
AAATTCATCTTCCTTACTCATGATTGTGCATCCAAAAATTCGCATTAATCACATGACATTCGCATCGAACAACAACCTTAGGCCACCAAACATTACCATATAAATATGGATTTACCTCCATTGCTAAGACATCGATGGAGCTTTAGAATTTTAAAAATTCTTTTTCAAATTGGCGCCAAACCCACTTAGGGTTATAAAATATTATAATATAAATATTATAATTATTTTATAATTGAACCTTAGGCTTAACTTTATAACTTTAATATTATAATATTAAATATTATAATATTATTTCCTTTTTGAGCCTAGACATTTTCTTCCTTTGGGATATTTAGACAACCTTTTGGCCAACCATGTGGAGCTTTGTACCAAATCTCTTGGGCTTAAAATATAAATATTTTAACCCTCTTTTTATCAATTCCCTTGCACTGAGATGAACTTTGCCTTGCATCTAACACTTGACATCAATGACAACATAATTACTCAAAATTTCCAACAATATCCCCCTTTGTCATTGATGGCAACCCTTTTCTAAAAATTCCTTTTTCCAAACCATTTGATTCCAAATCTGCTCCCCTGAGAAACTGCTCCCCTGATTGAATGCTCTCCTCCTTACTCAAATATCTCCCCCTTTGACATCAATGGCAAAGGGACTCCTTTGGGGCTAAATATAAGACTCTTAGCTCAGCCCCCTCCCCACCTCCTCTCCTTGAGGTGGTTAATTTTGGGGTGGGAGTATCTCTACTCCCAACATACAATGCTCTTTTTCTTTGTCAACCTTCTTTCTCAACATACCCTTTTGATTCTTTTGAGTGTCCATGTTCTTGCTTGTCTTTGGAAACTCTGTTCTACACCACTTGGCCTTATGCCCAACATTATTGCACTTATAACACTTAATGTTGTGGTTCTTAGAAGGTGCAAATATCTTGAAGTTCCTCCTGGTGAAGCCATACTCATTTCTGTCATGAACCCTTGTAGTGGATTGCTTTATGCCCAAATTGATTACAAGAGTAGCAATACCCTTGAAAGAATGTCCATATTTGAAGTTCCTCTTAGTAAAACCATATTCCTTCTTTCCATGAACCTTGCAATGCATAGCCTTGTGACCAAACCTGTTACATGAAAAACAATGTCCTTTGAAGAAATCTTGCCTTGAACCCATTGGTCTCTTAGTCCTTTCTTCTCTGTGATGATCCATGTTCCTTGTTTGTGCATTGTTTCCTTCCTTGGTGAAGCTTCTATTCTTCAAATTATCCTCACAAGTCTCAATTTCTCCTTCACTCTCTTCCTCTAAAACTTCTTCCTCTTTTGATCTTGAGCTTGACCCTTCTTCTTGTTTCCCTTGTCCTTCTTCAAAACCAAGTCTTGTTTTGATAGATGAAGGTCTTTGTGCATTGATAATCTTATCCAAAGTCTTTGAACTTTTCCCAAACCTGTGTAGCTTGTCCTTAGAATCTTTCACTTCCATCCTTAGTGAAACTACCTCATGTTCTAATATCTCACATTCTAAGACTTTTACCTCTAACTTTTCTTTAAATCTCCTTGTCTTAGCTATTGAGTTTGTCAGATCTTGTATAAGCTTTTCTTTTTCTTCATCACATTCTTGAACTTGAGCCTTGAATTTTGAATTTTGCTTTCTAACCTTTTTCAATTCTTTAAGAGCAGCAATAAGTTCTGCTTCTAGATCTACTATGCCTTCCTCTTCATTTTTTGACTCTTTCTCTACTTCTTGGTCTTCAAGAGCATCTTCATACTTTTCAAATTTATCTTCAACAGGAGCATTTTCTTCCTCTTCTATTGTCAAAAATAGAATTTCTTCTTCTTCACTATCTGAGGGTCTTTCATCACTATCACTTGAAACCTTGCTTCCCTTATCAACATAGAAGCTCTTCTTATGCCTTTGAAAAAACTTCTTTTCATGCTTGCTTTGTCCATACCTATTTTTCTTTTCATACCTAGATTTTCCTACTTCCTTTTTCTTATGATCCTGTTTCTCTTCACTGCTACTACTTCCAACTTATGGACAATTAGATGCATAGTGACCATAGTTACCACAATTAAAACACTTCACTATTTTCATACCTTTGTGCTTTCTTGAGTCCTTCTTGTTTCTTCTACCATAGTTAGCTTCTTCATCACTGGTTGACTCACCACTTGATTCTAGTTTCTTATCTTTTGTCTTCTTTGTTGCTTTGAAGGCTACCTCTTTCTTGGAGTTGGGATCCTTTACTATTCTCATCTCATAAGCTGTGATAATTCCATGTAACTCATCCATAGTCAAATTTTCAATATCTCTCATCTCTTCTATAGCTAAAACTTTTCCATCATACCTCATAGGAAGTGACCTTAAAACTTTATGAGCAACATCAGAGTCTTCAATTTCAAATCCAAGTCCTCGCATGGTATTAACAACCTCATCCACATGAAGTAAGTATGTAGCAATGTCTTCCTCATCTTTCATATTCAAATATTCAAATATTTTCTTGTGATTTTGTAATTTTTCCATCTTGACATTTTTATCTCCCTCATATGTTTGCTTCAAATTTTCCCAAATCTCTTTTGCTGATTTACAATGCATAACTTTCACAAATTCTACTTCACGTAATCCACTTAAGATTGCATTCATAGCCTTGGCATTATTCACATGTAAGAGCTTACCATATTTATCTATGGGAGGATTAGTTGTAGGTGTGAACCCATCCTCAACTACTTGCCATGTCTCATATCCTTGTGCCATCAAGTAAGTCCTCATTCTTATGCTCCAAAAAGCATAATTGTTCCCATCAAACAATGGTGCCTTATTTTCTGAAGATCCACTCTGAGATGCCATCTGTGTTCCTATACACTCTTCCTTCAAGATGTTAGACTCTTCCGAAGGAACCCACTCTGATACCAATTGAAGAACACAGGATTATACTAAGAGGGGGGTGAACAATATAAGACCAAATTTTACTTTTCTTTCCCAAACAATATTATCCAATATTATCAATGGAAATATCAATAGCAGTAATCAAAGCAATGCACAAATCATCACACACAAGAGAGACACAAATTTAATGTGGTTCACCCAATGTGGGCTACTCCATGGAGAAAATATTTCTTCTAAATTTTCTCAACAAATCTCTTGGGAATCAATTCCCTATTACAATGTTTATGGACCTCTATCCAAAGGAGACACCAATCCCCTATACTCTAATTTGTGGATCTCTCTCCATAGGAGAACTCTTTCCCCTTTTCTCTGGTTCATGGAACTTGATCCAGGAGAACTCTATCTCCTCAACTGGTTCATGGATCTCTCTCCATAGAAGTAACTCTATCTCCCAAGCTGGTTCATAGATCTCACTCCATAGAGAACTCTTTCCCCTTATTAGTTTATGGATATCTCTCCATAGGAGAACTCTTTCCCCTTCTATTCATGGATCTCTCTCCATAGGAGAACTATTTCCCCTTGCTCTAGTTCATGGATCTCTCTCCATAGGAGAACTCTATCCCCTATCTTTTCTTTGGTTGATGATCTTCTAGAAGACTTCTACCCCCACTACTCTGGCTTATGGATCTCTCTCCATAGGAGACCTCTATCCCCACTACACTAGCTAATGGATCTCTATCCACTAGAGACTACTATCCTCTTTGCTCTATCACCTCCAAAGCCTACTCTCAACTCTATCTCAAATATGCACCAAACTCTATCCCAAGTCTAGCACAAATATGCTCTAACTTTGCTCACAAATCTGCACCAAACTCTATCTCAAATCTACCCCAAGCCTTAACACAAAGCTTGAATAGATCAACAATCAAACCTACTCTCAATGTTATTTCAAGTCTTCACAAGACTTGCTCAAATATATCTTCAAGCCTTCTCAAAGACTTGCTCAAATATACCTTCAAGCCTTCTCAAAGACTTGCTCAAATTTGTCACCTTCAACTTGTCAAATCTATCCTCAAGACTTCACAAATACTTGCTCAAATCTATCCTCAAGCCTTCTCAAAGACTTGCTCAAATCTATCCTCAATTTGCTCACAAAAACCTGCTCAAATAACTCCAAAACTTGCATACAAAACACAACTTAAATCTCTTTCAAAAAAATCTCTTCACACAAACAAATTCTACTTAGAATATTTTTTAACCTTAGGAACATATAGAGAATGATATGCTCTATCAAAACCTCAATATGTTTCACACTCACAAATTTTGTACTCAACCAATCAATCTCTATCACTTGCAAAATCTCTTTCAAATCAAATCAAATCAAAACAATGTATAAATTGTTTCACAAAACTGATCTATCCTTCTTGCAAATTTTCTCTCATAGATCAATCACACTAATGCATAATTTCCCTTCACAAATTGATCTCAATCACTTCCACAATTTCAATCAATATCTCACAAACCAATGTTCAAAAGGTTTCACAAAGATGCACTAACTTGTCTTCAACCCTAGCACAAGTAGTTCACAATATCTATCTCAAATGACTCCAAAACATTCAATCATGAATCACAAAATCCTCACTCAAATATTTCCAACAATGCTTATCAAACAATCCTTTTCACTCCACCTTATGTTTCAAAATATTCACTTCAATAAACACTTTAAATAAAGAATGATATGCCCATACCTCTTTGCTTGCTCTTATGGAGATATGTCTTCAAAAATCTATCTCACACACAATATATTTTGCAACTATAAAAGGGTTAGCACAACACCTCTTTATGAGTTAGAAAACCTTCAAAATGTGTGCACAATTAAATTCCAAACCAACTCTCTTGGTTTCTCAAACTATAGCATTAACTCATAAAATCAAACCCTTCAAAATGAAGCAAAATACAAACAATAAAAGTACTTCATACACCTTTTAACTCCTTAATTTTAAACACATTCATAAAAGATTTATCAAAAATCCTTATTACTCCACAAAATCACTTTCAAAAAATATTTCATAATATTTTTCTCCAAAATAAATTGCAAAGAATAATAAAAAAATTTCCCTTATACCTCCCTAAGTCAATAGCGCTCAAAATAATCAAACACACCTCATGCGCCTAACCCTCAACCTTAGGCAATTAAAAAATTTAATAGTGCTTACCAAAAAAACTATCATGGGAGATTCAAACATAGTGCCTACCACCTACCAGCATGCTAGCGCCCTTTGGGCCATCGCTAGGCCAACCGCCCACACAAGGACAAAAAGCCACGATGCACTATTTAACCTTTGCTTAACCTCCTTGCCTACAAAACGATGAATAAAACTATTGCCACCTGAATTCAAAAATAGAACCTATAGTCCTCCAGTGCCTTTACACTGCCTAGAATGCTGCTAGGCCAACCGCCTGGTCGGTGATAAGATTCCACGATCTTATCCTTATATCCATCCAAGGTCTTTCTTTTTTTTAAAATAAAAGCTTTGTCTTCCTTACTCACGATTGCGCATCTAAAAATTTGCATTAATCACATGACATTCTTATCGAACAACCACCTTAGGCCACCAAATATTACCATATAAATATGGATTTATCTCCATTGCTAAGACGTCGACGGGGCTTTAAGAATTTAAAAATTCTTTTTCAAAATGGCGCCAAACCCACTTAGGGTTATAAAATATTATAATATAAATATTATAATTATTTTATAATTGAACCTTAGGCAAGGCCTTCCTAGAAGTATATTGTACTACATAGCACCTTAAATCACATGATACATCACCAAGATGGTCTTCAGTCCCACCTAAATGGGTAAGACTATCATATCGATAGTTGAGCATAATGCATCATTAAAAGCTCTCAACGTGAAGGCGGAAGGTATGATATGCATCTTTGGAAACTTCAAATATGTCACTACCTTGTTCATGATTATATTGATTGATGATCCCGTATCAATCAAAAATCACTTGAAATATTTGTGATTCACACATGCAATGATGTGGAGCGGTGGGTCTACTATGATAGTGGAAACCATCTTGATTTCATGATCATAAAATTGTATAATCATTCCTGACACTATTGCACATGTCCAATGAAGTGTGTGAACACCTCAGGATCCTAGGACTGCACTTCTATGGACCTTAGAATATCCATAAGCATCTCCCTATTCTTAGGAGACTATTGAATCATCTCATAAATTGACAACTTCGCTAGAGTCATTTGTAGGTTTTAAACTAACCTACTCCTGATTGTCACCACCAGTCTAGTTGGTGGGCCTGGAACATTTTGGGCTAGCCTTGGAGGAGGCATAGCTTGGACCCTAATAGGCAATGGAGGTTGATTTGGTCTTTCATACCTTGCATGTCTTGTGATGACATTGACCATTCTAATGAACCCATGGGTTGGTGGTTTGATGCGTACTTGATTGACTTGGCCAACATTATTCCTTTGCACTTCATGGTTGGGTAGAGGATTTTTGTAAATCCCCATATTTTTATTGTCTAGCACTTGTGGGTTATCCACAATAAGTGTACCTCTTTCGATCATATTTTACATTGATTTTTTGAAATACCAACATAACTCTATGTCATGACCTTTCATTCGATGAAACATGCAATATTGATAATCCTTATATCCCTTATTATTGGGTTGATTAGGGTCAACTAATTTGAATTTTGGTAAGTTTATTGTCTTTTCCTCACACAATTTTATGGAAAATCAATGTTATAAATTCTGATAATTGAGTGAATATGTGAGGAGGGCATATTTATTTATCCTTATACTTCTGGTTGTTGTATTGCTCATATTGTGCAAGAGGAGGTTTGTCTTGATAATTTTCTTGATGCTACCCCTTATCCCCTTTTGAAGGTTTAACACCACATGATTAACGTGGACTAGCTTGGCCTATTGTTTCTCAATGTTTTTCTTATTCCATTCCTTCTTGCTTCTAAGTTTCAAGTTACCCTCCTGTAACTTGATATCCTCTATCACTTTGGCTTGTGCCAAAGCCTCTTAAAATATTTTATATTGCTGCAATTGCAACAATAATGAAATGTGCTTTGTGCAACTATTTGTAAACATCTAGATTAATTTAGAAGTAGGGATGGAGAATGGTAACTTTGCCATCATATTTTTCCATAATTTCCTATAATCCATAAATATATCATCATCATGTTGCATTAAAGAATCCAGATCAAACAGGTTCACATTTTTCATGACATCAAAGGAGAAGAATTCAAGAAATGCATCATCTAGTTGCTTGAATTTGATGATGCTATACCTGTTGAGTTGATTAAACCACTCCCAAGATGGGACTGAGAGGGTTGTAATGAAGGTCCACATAAGCAAAACATCATTGATCTTGATATAAAAGTACATAGAAAACTTGTGACATGCTCCTGAGCATCCTCATCTCCTTTAAAATTTTCAAGCCTAGGCATCTCAAAATGCTCAATATAGGTAGGAATAGGCACTAATGGGCATAAATATTTATTATGAATCTTGTTTAAGGTTGGATTTTTATAAGCTGTTATTTTCTTCTTGATAGCTTTGAAATTTTTTCCCAAGACCTTATAGGCCTACGAAGATAGGAACTCCTATTCTCTAGATTACCTTTGAGGCACCTTTGGAGGTAGATTCCTCTTTCGTCGAGGTGGAGGACTAGGCTCATTGTCCACTTTTACTTGGGATATCTCAAGATATTCTTGATCTAGTTCATCTCCCACTTATTCATACTACCTATGCCCATGATATTCGAATGTGGGATTTCGATCTCTGTGTTGGACCGTATGGCAAGTATGGATGTCTATTTGGTCAGGGTGCAACTCAAGATGTGAAGCAGATCATCTACTAATTCTCTCCATGTAATCATTGTGGGGAGGTAAACATTGTGTTCCCCAATAGACTTATTTGCTACACTCTTTTCCTTGTATGTGAAGATGGTATTTGCATCTAGTGGTCACCTATACTTTGTGCTTGCATGAGATGCAAGGGTATGCATATCATGAGAATTCTTGGAGTATTCTCTAGGTTCTTTGATGGTACTAATTGTACTTTTGCTATGCACACTCATAGAATGAGAAGGCATAGGTGAAGGCTTATATCCTAACTATCCTAAGATTTTGTCTAGACCATATAATTGTCTACTATGTCATCGCTCATGAGGTGGCATACCGTTTGATCCCACTTTAGACATGTCTATGGTGATCCTACAAGGTTCACTTTTGTTGGGAGTTTGCACGGATCTACACCCAAAAGTGGTACAATTTGTTTAGCCTTAAATGGGCAGATCTTGAACTTATCTATAATCAGATGGTGGGGGTCTCGCGCCTCACTTAGATATAGTTTAAAGGGGTACCAATATGGATTCCTTTATTACATACTCTTTAGTAGATCTTGTGGAACCACATGGAATGTGGTCATGATAAATGCTAACCTTTCTGGGACATCCATGTTGGGAAGCCCCATGCTCTAATTTATACCTTTAGTGGTGTCTAGTGGATCCTCTAATCAAGGCATTCTCAAAAGGATCCCTGTGCATAGAATTATCCCCTCTAATACTCATCGAATAACATTAAGGAGGATTCTATGGTTGAAGGTTCTATGCATCTTGTTGTAAATTAGGTGGAGATTCAACCTCTACCTTGGGTCTATGCCTAGATCGACCTCTCCATGTTCACACCATGATATTATATTATCTCGTATGTAAATTTTAAGGAAAACAATAATGATTATCTCTTTTAAATTTTTTTATGAGCCCTAAACTATTTGGTGTGTTTTAAGATTTGTTGTATCAAAAAGTACCTCTCATCATGTTTTCAATAAGTTGATGATATACTCAATTGTTTAAGGGTTTTCACCTATATATTCACATCTTGACAATCAGAAATGAAAGTCATGATCATGTATAATGGTTGAAATATGGAGATGAAACCCACACTTGGGCAGGGAGCACAGGTCCTTCTGATCCTCACCTTGTTCACCCATGCACAATGATACACCCCTTAGAAGAGGAATGCATGCTATTTTGTACGATCTATGATGACATCTTGGATCCAGTATTGGTCTAGTAACAAAAGGATTGGGGGAGTTGAGCCAATGTATGGAAATCACTACCACCATCATTGAACCCTACTAGTGGTTGCATGTGACTTCCAACTCACTAGTGTTTACAATGTGTCATGGTGTGTGTGGTTATTTTTACTTTGCATGAAATAAAAATGCATAAAACACCATTCACATGATTTTCCCTACATGCTTTTCAAAAGAATATTTCATTTTAATACAATGCACAACTATGCTAGATGATTTTTTTGAGAATGCAATTATTTATGAAGAAAATGGCCACTTATTGGGCCTCATACATGTAAAATCAAAACATAGAATTGACTAGACTATTGGATACTAGGGTGAACCACAATCAAAGATCCACTATTCCTAGCAGCGACTAGTAGAAAACTAAAAATAATCTAGCATTTTTCCATTTCTACCTTTTATTGAGTTTTCTAATTAATCTAACATTTTTGCATTCTGAAAAATAAAAACATAGAAAAAAAAGCATAGTAAAATGAATCCTACCTTAGATCCAAGTCTAATGAAGTTTTGGATGCCTATTGTATGCTTTGTTCTTTGTTGGCCGCGTCTGTCATGCGCGACTACAACTATTTCTTGTGGCTTTGTGGTGTGGCAAAAACTGTTAACCATGGTTGTTAGTCACAACTAAGGCCTGTCATCATAAAACATAGTAAGTTAGTATTTTGTGTCATAAAATGTGGTATCCCATCATGATCACCTTCTATGGTAATCCAGGATGCATACACCTAAGCTAACAATAAATGAAAATCACACAAAGCATAAAGAAATAGATGAATTTGAAAATAACCACAAATAAGGGCTTCTTTTATTAAATTTCCAATGAAACATTATTATAAATCCATCCCTCTTAGGTATACCCAGTGTGATAAAAATATTACAATCATATAAAATCCCCACGTAAGAGTAGGTGTAATTCATAGGCTTCCTAGGTTGACATGAACTTCTCCAAGGCAAATGTAGCCTTCTTCTTCATGATTAGAGGTATCTATTGCTTTTAATGGAAATACCCTATTAACCATGTGTTCAAGAAACAAAAAGAAGTAATTAAAAGCAAAGGAGGCCTCTCTTAATGAGGCTTTAGTAGAATCTTGCATATAATATGTCATGAAAGCTTAAAATCAAGAAAATGCATGAAGCATGGAAATGTACACTAAGTATGATAATTGGCCATCAAGAAATATAAATAAAACATAAATCAATCCATATAATTTCCTATTTAAACAATTGGAAGCATCAAAACATAAGAAATAGCCATAAATAATATATCTTCCAAATGACAAGAAATGAAGGAAACAAGTCATAAATTCCTACTTCTATCATACAATTGTCTCTAATAAAACAAATCTAGATTAAATGCATATAATCTACTATAGATAAAATATAAACTACTGCTAAAACCAAGGGAAAATGAAATTAAACCTTGAACGCAGGTTTGTGAAGTAGTTGGAACTATTAGTCATGGCTGATAGCTGCGACAAGCCATGAATATCCTTGCTCTCAAATTTTAGTCTTACATATCCAAGTCTCCTTAATAAATTGATGATCAAGGGTTGCCACAATGTCCTATGATATATTTGGTGATTGAATTTCTCATATTGGTGATGGAATGGGCTCAATTGGTTTTCTTGATTCCTCCTAGCCCTCCATAGCCTTCTTGGTTCCAAGTGCCATGTGATCTCCAAATGGGCAATAAAAGTATTCCTCTCAATAGATATAAGTGAGTATACAATTCAACAGGGCTTCACTACTTTTCAACTTGAGATTATTCCAGAATTGTCTCCAATTTGGAGGGGGGTTATACAGCATTTGAGAAGGCCTTATCTTAGCTTCATAGAGAATCCAGGATCAAGAAGGGATAGTTGGGGTAGTTGGATGGAAACTTCTAGAAATGTTTGCTCTCTAACTGCTTGGATATTCAAACAATTATCCATTGTAACCAATTTTGAATTGGCCAAGGTCCAAATGATTTTGAAGGCTAGCCATGACTCTGAGGTGCGGTTAGCTCAGTTAACCATGGATTTCAGCCATGACCAAAACTGATTCAATAAAAATGCCTAAATGAATGGTTAAAACCACTGCTTCATCATGGAATCTATCCAAGATATTTCATATGGTCTTCTAACATGTCCCATATGAGCAGTCACCTTGACATGACACGTTTTAGGCATCTACATTAATATTGCCATTGATATATTGCATAATATTGTTTGGGAAATAAAAGTAAAAAGTGGTCTTATAATGTTCATCTCCCCTCTCAGTATAATATTGTGTTCTCCAAATGGCATAAATTTATAACAAAATATTCTCCATGGCAATGTGAAAGTAGTTTTATACTAGTCTTTGATTTTAATTCGAATTTCATTGTTCATTGTAACCAGAAAAAACATCCATGAGGGAAAGAATTTTTTGACCTGTAGTCACATCTACCAAAGCATCGATGTTAGGTAGTGGGAATGAATCCTTTGGTGTTGCTTTATTAAGGTTTCTAAAATCTATACAAATACGGATTCTTCCATCAGGTTTTCCTACGGGTACCATGTTTGATACCCATTCTAGATAGTCGATGGAAATGATGAATTCTACATCTAATAGTTTTTGTAATTTATCTTTAACCATCAAAGTGACGGTTGGATGCATCTTCCTAAGTTTTTTCTTGACTGTATTCTTGGTGGGATCCAGTGAAATGTTATGAGTAACCAATTTTGTATCCATACCCGACATGTCCTTTTAAGTCCAAGCAAAGATATCAGGTCTCTATTTTAATAGAGGAATAAGTTTGGCATGTTCTTTAGGTGATATGCTCTCTCCAAATTTGACCTTCCTTAGATTGGTGGGATCTTCACTGATATTCACTTTGAATATTTCATCCATTGACATATGTGACCCCTCCTCAAGCTGGTGAGGTGGAGGGATCAAATAAATGTTATCTATTGGGTTTAAAGGTTCCACATCAGAATTACCCTCAACATAATAAATATTGTATGCACAACCTAACACAAAATAAAATGATTGTAATATTTATTTGTTAGGGAAGAAATATTCAAGCTCTAAAGGTGAATTGGCATGATCAAAATCAATGGCCTCAGGATTGAGGTACAAAGTTTTTGAAGGGTTATATGGATTGTGGAGTGGAGTGGTCAAATACATGGATACCATGTTGATGGAATGGATGAAATCTCTAGGACTATGCAAATGCAACACACTATATTTGGATTTCTCCCACTGATCTAGATGTGGCTCAGGAAGAATGGGAATTACTAGGTCTGGTCTAGGAACATACATAACAATTGGATCCTTGAGAGGAAGCAATTGCCTTAAATTTGAAGGACTAGGAAAAACCATATGGTAGATCTCTTCCAGATTTATTGGCCTTCTTTGAATGGGAGGACTTGGGAACACCTTGTGATAGATGGGTTCCATGTCGATAGGTTCCCTAAGATGATGCAATTAATGAGGCCCAAGGTAGTCCAACTCTATTTCATCCTCATATTCATCATATTCTGAGAATTTTTTGTCAATATTATCTAGAATTACTTTCTAGTCCACCTCTCTTAGAAATGGATTCTAAATAACCTTCCTTAGAAGCGACTTATGATTCAAATTCTACCGCTAGACCAAAATTTTAGGTTTCAATGCCAGTGTCATCAACATATTCATAGTTTTCAATCATTCAATTGGTTCTTGGAATATCATATGAACTGGAATTCACCAAAATGTATTCATGATAGACCAAAGGTGGTTCTATGGCAACCATAGTCACCGGCCAGTCACCCCTTTGAGAATATGAAGGGTTAGGATGGTAGGGGCTCCAATTAGCATCCACCCCCATGCTTATATTCAGGCGATATAGAGATATAACTAGAATCTCATCTTGATATCTTATGTTATAACCAATCTAAACCTATCAGTCGATAATTGATAATGTAGTTCATATGGAGTTTGATGTCCTTTTTTGAATAGACTCAGACTGTATCCATGCTAATGGTAATGATAAAAATATCGAAGGGTGAACTTTGGGTTAGATATATAATGAAAATTTACTATGAATGGTTCATCATCATCTTCTTCTATAGATGAATGATCTACGAGATCATCTAAGCCTCCATAGATGAATTTAGCCTGATTAGGTGGCACCTCCAGTGGTACCACCCATATCCTGTGCAAATTCTATGATTGATGTGAAAGTAACATTATACACAAATTATTATGCTAACCTGGTATTGAGTAAATGAATTTTCACCTACAATGTAGATGACCCAACTGAAGACACATGTGAGGTAGGCTGAGGTACCTCCTTGATTTCATTCTATGAGTTTCCCTCCTCCATGGGATTTGAGATCTCGATAGTTGCTATGTTGGGGATTTCTTTAGACTCCTTTTCACCCAATACGTCATTTATATTTTGATCATTCCTAAGAATTATCAATACTATAATATTTGCAGAAGTGGTTGTTGTATGTGAAGTTGGTCGTGGTGCCGATGTTTTAGGACTAGTGCACACTTCCTTTGATTTGCTCATTGGATGACTAATTGACAATGTAGGTCTAATATCTATATGCGTATATGGGAGGATGAAAAATCTTGGTAAATCCACTTGATTAACATACTTGACTGGCTCCTCATCTAAAGGAACCGTATGTACTTACCCCTCATGCACATAATTGATACATTGATGTAATATTGAGGGGCGCATTACATTTCTCTAATCGACAACTTGCCTAAGAGAATATTGTATTGCATCACACCTTCAATCATGTGGTACATCATCCAGATTATTTAAAACCCTTCTTAAATAGGAAGGATTATAGTATCTACTATCAAGAATTATGCATTGTTAAATGCTTCCAGTGTGAAAGTCGAGTGCACGATATGCGATTTAGGCAATTTTAAATTTCCCAAGGCCTTAGTGGTAATAATATTGATCGAAGATCCTATATCGATCAACACCTGCTTGAAGGGTGTGTGTTTTACACACATGATAATGTGAAGTGATGGGTCCACTATAGAAGTGGATACTATCTTGATTTCATGATTATAGAATTGGATCATAGGCTCTTGGCACTGCTACACATGTCCCACAAAATTTTTGAATGCTTTGGAATCCTGGTACTATACTTCTATGGACCTTAGGATTTCCATTAGCATATCCCTATGCCTAGGATACTATAGTATTATCTCATAAATTTATAGCTTTACTGAGGCCATCTATAGACTCTGAATGAGTCTATTCCTTATTGTCACCACTGGTCTAGTTGGTGGTCCTGACAAGTTATTTTGCACTGGCCTTTGTGGGGGTACAACTTGAATTCAAAACAGAGCAAGAGGAGGATCTAGTTTACTGTACCTCCTATTTTTTGTGATAATATTTACCACACTAACAAAACCTTGAGTGGGTGGTTCAATCCACACTTGATTTTCTTATCCGATGTTATTTCTTGATGGCTCATGATTCGATAGGGGAATTTTGAATATCCCCATATTCTATTTGTTCGAAGCCAGAGGATTGTAAATGATAAACTCGTTCCTATTGATCATGTTATGTATCAAATTATTTAATCTATTGCACACTTTGATATCATGCCATTTTTTTATGGTATGAGCAATATTGATCTTCCCTATATCCTTTTGATTTAGGTTGATTAGGATCGAGTAATTTAACTTAAGGTAAATTTATGGCCTTAGCCTCACATAATTGATTGAATATTGATGCCATAGTCTCAGATAGTGGTGTAAATTTGTGAGGAGGGTGCTTCTCTTTTTCCTTACCCTATTTATTGTTATTGCACTTATTATACTGCACATGGAGAGACTGCACCTAATAATTTTATGGTTATTGGTCCTTATTTCCTTTTTGTTTATTTAACACAACATGATTCGCATGTGCAGGTTTGGCCTAGTGATTTTGGTTCTTTGTGTTCTTGTTATTCCACTCCTATTTCATCTAGATTTTCAATTCACCTTCTTGTAACTTGATATCCTCTATAACCTTGGATTGAACCAAAGCCTCTTTAAATGTCTGGTATTGTTGTAGTTGTAATAACAACAAGATGTATTTTGCACATCTCTTGGTAAAAAAATACATAAATTAGTAGTGGGGATGGATAATGGCATCTTAGACATTAGATTCCTCCATATATTACAAAATTCCATGACTAGCTCATCATCAAATTGCTTTAAAGCAGCCATGTCAGATAAATTGGTTTTCTTCTTGATGCAAAAAGAAAAGTGTTCAAGAAATGTATTTACCAACTGTTCGAAACTGGTAATGTTGTGTCTCTTCAATTGATTAAACCATTCCAAGGTGGGGCCTAAAAGTATCAATATGAAAGTTCTCATTAACAAAGCATTGTTATTTTGTATCTAGAAGCACATGTTCATGAAGCTCGTCACATGCTCTTGTGCATCTTCATCGTCTTGGAATTTGTCTAGCTTGGGCATCTCAAAATTATTGAGATATGTTGGGCTAGGAACTGAAGGGCATAGAGGAACAT
The DNA here is from genome assembly GCA_028583015.1 of Wollemia nobilis. Taxonomy (NCBI): domain Eukaryota; kingdom Viridiplantae; phylum Streptophyta; class Pinopsida; order Araucariales; family Araucariaceae; genus Wollemia; species Wollemia nobilis. The sequence goes on from JAQPPZ010016965.1 coordinate 2,168,992, forward strand.
TATGAGTTTTTATCAAGGTAGGATTTTGATAAGTCATCCCTTGTTTCTCAATAGCTCTTAACCTTTAAACCAAGGCTTTGTACGCTTGTGAAGATAAAATTTCCTCTTCCCTAAGGGGTCTCTATGGAGCTATTGGTGGTAGATTCTTTTTAGGCTGATGTGGAGGATTGGTCTCATCATCGACATCTACTAAGTATATCTCAGGATACTATTGATCTTGCTCATCTTCTTCTGACTCTACGTATTGGGTATGCCCATGTTTTTCTAGCACTAAGTGCTATTGCATGTTTTTGGTCATACGATGAGTATGGTTTTCAACGTAGTTAGGGAATTTTGGCTACGACATAACACATATTTGGTTACACTCCCTATATTAAATTTTATGGGGTATTTTAGCTCAATTTAGTCTATCCTCTCTCTCTTCATGCTCCTTTTTATCAAGGATGCATTGCTCTCTCATGCACTTCTTGTATAAAAATTGTCTAAGAAACCTTTGATGTTGAGAGTTCTCATGCTCGAGGCACTCATGCTCTGCATGCACATCCTCCATTGGTCTTGGATTATGCATCATATCTACTCTAAATCCAACCTCTAAGATTGATCTATAATATCAATAGTGTGAGACCTTTGACTTTGTAGCTTTGTACGAGGGGCTTTATTAGTATAAGATCTAATAGACTTATCTACCACACTCTTGCCCTTTTCTATGTAGACAATATTTGTGTTATGCTACAATTTATTCTCTGTGCCCACCTATGTCGATGGGAAATGTGCACTACAAGAGCACTTCAAGAACTCTCCTAGCTTATTGGTATGCCATTGTATATCCCCACTATGTGAGATCATAGAGTGAGAGTATGTAGAAGAGGTCCTATACCCTAGTCACCCTAAAACTTGGTCTAGTCCATTAAGTTGACTAGTACTCCATGGTTCATTTGGAGGCATACCATTAACTCTAATTATGGCAAGATCAATTGTGAACCTTCCAAGTTCAATAGGTTTTTGAGTCCTTAGGGGTCTACACTTTGATGTAGCCCTATCTTCTTACCCTTGATTGGGAATATTTTCTCTTTGACTATTATGTGATGGTGGGGACCTTGAGCCACCCTTAGCTCTATCATGCAAGGAGTGTGTGTTACATCTTCTAATTGGGGTATTCTGAAGAGAATTCCCATGTGTTGAATTATCACCTTTGATACTAGCCAAACATAATTCAAGAGGATATTGTGGTAGAGTTTCCAACACATTATCTTGTGTGTTTCCTGGAGCTTTGACCTCCACCTCATTGGTGTGACAAGGATGAACTCTTCATGTGTTGACCATAATGTGAATTATATTTTTTTTTAATTTTAGGAAATACGAAAGAACACAAACTTATAATGAGAGGGGGGGTTAACAGTATAACAACACTTTTTACTTTTCTTTTTAAATCAATATTTTGCAATGTATAGATAGTAGTATTAATAGCATTAAATCAATGAAAAAAACACCATACACAATAGAGAAATAAATTTAACATGGTTCACTTAAATATGGCTACTTCCACGGAGAAAATATTTCTTCTAAATATTTATCAAATGATCTCTTGTGAATCCTTCCCAACTACAATATTTATGGACCTTTGTCCAAAGGAGATGTTGATCCCCTAAATCTAGGATCTCTATCCACATGAGAACTCTTTATCCTCTACTCTAGCTAGTGATCCTCTAGAATACTACTGCCTGTAGACACCTAAATCATGTCATGCTTAAAGGAGCTACTCACATGGACACATTCATAAGATCAAATGACATAATATTGGACTTTCCAAGCATCAACAGTGGTTAAAAACACTCATTTGGGGCCTTTTCAAGCCATCCAAGCCTAGCCACTCATGCCAAGAGTGACTAGGTCCTAGCTACTCAATCCTAGAGTGGCTAGACCTTAGCAACTATAGATGATAGCAACTAGATCTTAATCACTACAGGTGACAATGACTAAGCCATAAGAAGTCATTTTACCAACAAACAGGCCTGATCACGAGTGAAAGTGGTAGCCTACATGCAATAAAGGTGAGCGGGAGTAATTTTACATTCTTTTTCATGACTATTTCACATAGGAGACTTGAGTTTACATTTATAATTAACTGAACTCCAAGTACAAACAAAGGACAAGAGCTTCTCATGCTAATGACCAGTTCACATAGGAGACTCAAATTGGCAGTTATATTTTAGATAAATGGCTTCCAAACATAGAAAAGAAAAGAATATCCTCATGCTAACTTACACTACACATGAAAAATTCATTCCTAGGGCTTGGACATAGACCTAGGGTTTCACACTATAAAAGGTGCAAGCCTAAGAGCACCAAAGAGATCTTTTATGAGAGAATCGATCTTTTATCGATCTTGGTCATTGAGGAGAGATTTCAAGACTTGGAGAGTTCCCTTGGATATCATGAATATGGTGGAGCCTTGATAGATTTAATAACATAGCACCATTATTTCAACATCATATACAAGCTTTGGTCCATAGCTTTGGAGCAAAGAGGACATGAATCGCTTTAGCGACCGTTGTCTTGGACAGTGGCCCGTAAGCTTAGCTTAGATTTTTAGACATTAGATTCATTATTTTAGTATATAATTAGCATAGCATCATTTCATTCATATTCATAGCATTAGTCTAATTTTCACTTGCTTTCATTTTTTATATCCATTGCTAACAACCTCATCTAGGGAGGCATTCTCAAACATCTAAGCGTGTGTTGTTGTTTCATTGCTTATAGGGCCATAGGTTGATCGGATGAAATCTACAACATACGAGAGAAAAATGGATCCCTCTAGGAAACAAACCTAGAGAAGGAGGCATCTATAAGCCCTCATACATTAACATGTGTAGAATCAGGAAGCTTTTTGAAAGTGCACCACCTCTTCATGAAAGGGGGCACTCTTTGCCTATTTGTAACCTTATTGTACCGAAATGGGTATCCCTAAGAGGGGACGACATGTAACTGAGTTTCAATACGAATAAAGATATCCATATTTGTTATTTTTGAGTTATATGATTTTTCATTGTCTTTCATTTCATATTGGATTTTTAATAACATTGCAAGTAGAGTAAAAGCGGTGCATGCATCTCGAGGTTGCTATAGATGGCGATCACGATGGGACCTCCACTAATTTTTCATTTGCTACCAAAATACTAACTAATTTTTTGGTGCATGTCTAGCCATTTTGAGCTACATCAACCATAAATTAGCCAATCTGAGCTACAACAACCAATATTGCTTTAGCCACTTTGAGCTACAACGGCCAAGAACCAGCTACGCTGGTCAACAACAGCCAGAACTAGAGTGCAACGAAGGTCAAAACACTGACTCTGTGATCTGGATCAAAGGTTGGTATAGCTTCTTTGATATTTTATAGATTTTTGTCTGTTTTTGTGTGTCTAAAAAAAAGAACTTAAAACACATTTATGTTTGGAAATTGAAAGAATAAAAGGAGAAAGAATTAAGAATTTTGCATATCTTCTTTTAAAATTTCCACTGGGCATTTCTAAGAATAGTGGCTTATGCCTAAAAAATTTTCCCTAGCATACAACGTGCTAGATATTGTATATTTTTTGCTTTCTTTGAGGCCCTACTAGATGCTATAGCTACACGAAATAAAGTGTGCTCATACAAATCATAGTAGTTCATGCATCTTTTTGAATATTGAAACATATTTTTGTACTTAGGCATATAGGAAAGATTTATTGCTGCTATATGATGCACTTTATGTTACACAATATTAAAATTAACACCACACATGCACGTCTCATTTAAATATTGGGGCATTGTATTTCATCACCAACCTTCAATTTAGTCCAGTGACATTGGAATTCATCCCCTTCCACTGGTTTTCCCCCTAGAGCTTCCTAGAAATGGATTGAGAAAATTATTTATAGTGATACTAAGTTATTTGTGCTCAAAATATCTCCCACTATTGAAAAATTATTGGTTCAGAGTGGAAGAGCTAGGCAAACCCCCCATTGGGTCTTCAACGGTGTACCCTTGATTATTTTGAGAAAATCATGTTTGGCATGGGTGTACTTGATTGTCACTATGGATGAGTCTTCTCATTCTTATTCCAATAACAAGAGCAAAAAAATCAAAAGAACAACGCATAAAAACACACTAAATAGTTTAGGGCACATTTAAATCAGTAATCAAGATAAACATTTGTTTGGTATTGTGTGGCTATTCCTAAATTGTAACTCAAAATATCAATTCATAGACAACATGGTCAAAAAAAGAAGCAAACACCCTCAATCTGATACTGAAGGAGAAATTGAAGCAACTCATACCCATAGGTGGAGTCATAGTAACATTAAATGACCTACCTGTAAGGCCGTGAGACGTAGCTTCATGAGCCTAAGGGGTGATCACTCAAATCTTGGGGGATCTCCTTGAGAAACCCCAACTAAGGAACCACATCATTGAATAAATTCACATAAAAAAAAGAGGCTTCACAACCATCCTCATCAAGGAGACATGAGGAGACCTCAAGTGCCTCCTCTAAAAACACAAAAACATCTCAAATATGTGAGGAAGCTTCAAGGGCCTCCTCCTCGCATGGACATAAAGAAGGTTCTAAAACTCATTATTCACATAGAGATGATGAGACTGCTACATCTCCATCCACATGGAAAAAATATGTTACCACAAAGCCCTCTTCATAAAGAAGACACACAAGGGTCACAACATCTCAAGGTTCACAAGAAACATATGAAACAGGTCTCCCCACTAAATAGCAGGAAACTAGAGATACATCTAGCCATGGGAATCAAATAGAAGAAATTCTTCACACAAAAGGAAAAATTCCTATAGACTATGACCTCATAGGAGTAAATGGCACCCCATAGGACTAGCCATAGAAAATAAGACAACTAGATGGGTTGGATCGATTTCCTACATGAATAACTCAAAGAACTGTAGCTATTGAGAACTCTGCATCTGGAAGCTCACAAACTATGACTTCTAAACACATCTCTTATTATGGGGGTACCTCAGAGCGACCCCGTAGTAGATGCACAAAATATAATTGTAGGGATACTCAACAGTACACTAAACATGTCACATTAGCTAGCAAAAGTACAAGTACAATAGAAACCTCCTTGAGGAATCTGTGAGTCAAGACAACAAGAACAAAGTTAGATAAACATGAGTCTTCTATAAAAATGCAAACTAACTGAATGAGTCAGTTAGAAAATGCATTACGTAAGGAGTGAGAGCTAGTGGAGGCTCTCAAACAGGATAAAAAAAGAGAAAGACTCTTGTGCCAACATGATCAGTGCTTAAGAGAGTAGGCTGAGAGGCTAGATCTTAACAATTTATAGAAAAATGGTGGTGACCACCAAATAACTAGACGCACTGAATCACTTAAGGAGAGGCGCACTAGACAAGATAGCCCACAATGAAATCCCCCACCAAACCATGAATGATTATTCCTTCATAGCCAACATGATCAACATCAAGCCAAATCATGATTGGTCCTTTGTAGCCAGAGGTTTATTGCAAAAGGCACCTTGGGGGTTTCTAATCACCCAAGGACCTATGGATTGTGGTGCAACCATACACCATAGATTTGTTTCTCAATCCATGTTCACTAGCTCAGAAATATAGGAAAAACAAGTTGTATTTTCTATAGAATCCGTGGCTTATCAAGATTGGCTTTCCCAACTGTGGCACTTCCTAAAGCTTGGTATAGTACCTTAAGGTTTTTCGCATACTAAAATACAAACATTCAAACAGAAAGAAACAAGATACATCTTTCTAAGAGAAATCCTCTACAGACGAGGATATGATGGAGTATTACTCCGTTGTCTTGAGCCCCAGGAAGCATACTATGTAATTTCATAAGCTCACAATGGCACATGTGGAGGGCATTTCAATGGTATGGCCATCGTTAAGCGCATCTTGAGAATGGGTTACTATTGGCACGTAATGGAAAAGGACTACTGCGAGTATGTCAATAAATGCAATAAGTGCCAACATCATGCAAATATAACACACTTACCATCGCAAGCCTTGCAACCCATCCAGGAAGCATGGTCATTCTCGTCGTCGAGACTAGACTTGATTGGGAATATCTCACCCCTATCCTTAGGCTGACACACATTTATCATAATAGCCACAAAATACTTCACTAAATGGATAGAAGCGATCCCATTAACATCAACAACTAGAACAAGGATTGCGGAGTTTATACTCCATAATATCATAGGTCATTTTGGGGTTCCTTCAAAGATAATATTGGATAATGGGTCATATTTCAAGAACAAAAATGTGCATGCTTTAATGAACAAATACCATATTCAGCACATTTTTTCAACACCTTATTATCCACAATCAAACGGGCAAGAAGAAGCCTAAAAAAAACAATAGTCTCCATCTTGAGGAAGATGGTGCAAGACAATCACAAGGATTGGCACATGCAATTGCCTCTTGCACTATGGGTATACATGAATAGTATACGAATGCCCACTAGGGCAACATCGTTTTCAATAGTATATGGCATTGAGGCCATCATGCCACTAGATTTGGAAATTTCGACTCTATGCATAGCATTAAAGTACTTCATAGATGATGAGACCGTGTGACAAGGCTGCCTTGATCATTTGATGCTTCTTGATGAATTCTAAGTCAATGCTTTAGAGCATATTTGCATTTACCAAGATCGCCTTGCGCGAGCTTACAATAGTAAAGTCCACCTAAGTGAATTCAAGGTTGGAGATCTAGTGCTCAAAGAAAACCAATAGAATTTGAATCTATAGCCGCATCTGCGAGATAAGTTCATGGTAAATTGGATAGGCCCATACATGATTTCATAGATGGTTGGGTTTTGGAGCATATCACCTTATATCATTAGATGGTGTTGAGAAGCCTGAGCCTCTCAATATCATTCACTTAAAGGTATTTTACACAAAATATAAAAACATTCAAATATTTCATAAAACACAAAAACATTCAAATATGTCATAAAACACACAAAAATTCAAATATGTCAAAAATACAAACAAATCATAAAAACATAAAATTTCAAAATCAAATCAAAATGCTCCAGGGGTATTCAGACTGCTTGGTCAACTCCAATCAAATCAAAGGCTCCAAAGTCATTCAAGCTGCTTGGTCAAAATCAAATAAAAAAAACTCCAAGGGTATATAAATTGCTTGGTCAAATTCAATCAAAATGCTCCAAGGGTATCCAAACCACTTGGTCAATTCAAATCAATTCAAAAGGCTCCAAGGGTATTCAAGTTGCTTGGTCAAAATCAATTCAAAATGCTCCAAGGGAATTTAAGCCGCTTGGTCAAAATCAATTCAAAAAAATCCAAGGGTATACAAACCACTTGGTCAACTTCAATAAAAAAGCTCCAAGGGTACTTCATGCCACTTGGTCAAAATAAAAAAGCTCCAAGGGTACTTCATCCCACTTGGTCGAAATCAAAAATCTCCAAAGGCATAATAAGCCCTTTGGTCAAATAAAAAAAAATACAAAAAAAACATATAAATCAAAAATACAAAAATAATTGCATCTCACATATTGCATCCACATCATTGCATTGCATTTTCATATCCACTACAATTGCATATATCATGAGAGCTTTAAAAGTGATACCACAATTTGTACATAAATCATTCAAATTTGTACCTCCATCAACACGTGTGTAATTGTATTTTTCAACACAACCATTACTTGTTGCTATACATAATATACTAAGGTTTTTTGGTTAATCAACCACACCTAGTGATATTATCAAATTTTGTGGAAAACAACTTTGATTAGAAGTTAAGGTCTAGCTGTGATAATGCATTGGATATTCAAGATCTCGTCACTAATTGAAACACTAAAATCCTAGCTGGTATAAGGATATGATGAAAGCTGCAAAGCAGTCTAGGTTACCTTAGGTGAAAAGAATTTTCCTTGCTTATCCCCCTATGCAACCGGTTTAAAGGTGCTAAGAATTGGCAAAAGGACAAGCTTTGCCCTATCCAAATCCCTTGCTTAAATAAAAATAAGCAAAATCCTGAAGCAAAGTACATATTCAAAAGGCCAAGCATACAAGTATAGATTTAAAAGCAATAATCCAATACACTAAAAGAAATAGAAAAATGGTGTACCGATATGATGCAAACAAAAATAGATATAGATGCTAAGTCCTACGAATGCGATGAGCAATGCATGAAGGAAATGACGCAGAAACGAGATGTGAGCAAACAAAGCGGGGCCTCCTTTATTGATATTGCTTTTAATATGATTACAATACATCCCCCCTCTAGGGCTCAGAACATTTGATACAATTTGTTACATTAATGGATGCCCGAAAGAAGTCGCGCTTCCAAGATCGGACGGTACGCTTCCAGCGTCTTCCGCGTGCCCACACTCAAAGTGGGCGGGCTAAAAGTTGCCACCGCTTGTGTCCATGTGTTCGTCATTCCTTGCTGCCCCTCTAGTATTCCTGGTGGTGAGATCCTACGCATAGAAAGACAACAAATCATTAATAGCATATGCGTATCTAGAAAAACATGCAATCCCCAAGGCCTCCAGTGGGCGCTTAGAAGATATCAGTGATAAGATTGATAAGTAGATTACAGAATGATATGGAAATGTAAAGGACAACTTCTAGAATTGGTATCACCTAATTTTGCATCGAAGCGGCGTCGGACGGCCCCGTTATGCTCGTTTGCCCGTCGGGGCCTCTCCAAAGTGAGCGCTCCAATGTCCCACCTATGCTTATCCAAATCACCTAAAACTCATGGGTTAGGCATTATATGTAATTCTAAGACTACCCAGATGCTCGGAATTTGCATATCCTACCCATATTCTCCTGTATGTGACAGGGGCGCCCTACGAGCTAGTTAATACATAAAATAATAAAACGATCATCAAATCATGTCAGAATGAGTTCAAACTTTAATAGAGGCATTAGGATATCATCTGGGACATATTGCAAAAGGAATAATAAGGAAATCATGCACATATTTCTAATCGCTCTAGGGTGGGACGCTGGGGACTGTCGTAAAACCTGCAAAAAGTGACCTTGCAAATGTCCTGCCCAGAGGCCTCCAAAACTCCTGCAAACTTGTGGTTAGACTAAAAACAACATTTTGAGATGACCCAGAAGGTCAGATTTGGCAGATTCTGCCCAGGTTATCTTGTATCCGAAGGCGCTCCCTGTAGGTTAGTAGACGCATAAAATGACAGAAACCAGGTCAAATCATGTCAAAAAGCAATGAAATTTGGACAACAACATAAGTACATTAGATATAAAAGAATGCAAAAATAATAGTAACAAAACCATGCACAGATTTCTAATCGCTCCGGGGTGGGGCGATTAGGACTGCAGCAGTTTGGGGGGCGCCCGGGGGTGGGACGCCCACCGTTTAGGGCCTAGTTTTGACACCAATCCAAGTGGGATGGGTCCAAAACTTCCTAGGGGGTTGTGTCGATGAGTTTGGGGTGGGATTGTGGCCGATTGCTTGGGTTTTTGGATCTGGATTGCGTTCCTAGTGTTCACCCGATAACCTCTCTTCCAGAAGAGAGATTAGGGATGTAGGAAGCACAAAGAGGAATGGGGGTATAGTTTGGCAACACTTCGTTGCTCCAAATGCTCCAGCTCTTTTCTTTTTTGGGGTGAGGAGGCTCACCTTTTTATAGACCTAAGGGTCTCCTTTGAATGCGCATGCGAGGGCACCACTTGGCTCATTATGCCTTTTTGGGGGAGAGAAGATTCCTCCCTGATTAGGGCCTCCTTGATTGAGGCCTCCATGATCAAGGCAGGCTTGATTGAAGCCTCTCTAATTTGAAACCTTCCCTCGCAATCCCATGCCTTGAAGGTGGAGTTAGGTGGTGGATTTGGGCTGCCATTTGTCAAGGTTTGACTTTTTCCAATCAAACCTGCTAATCGTCCCACCCTGGAGCGATTGCTGCTAATCATCCCGGGGTGGGACGAATAGGATTCTAATCGTCCCAGGGTGGGACGAATAGGGAGCAAAGTGCTTAAAAGGTGCAAAACTGACCTCTGACCTTCCAAAACTGATTTGGGAGTGGTTAGGACCACTTTTTAACCTCTGGAGGCTGCCCTAGGGGGTATGTATGCCAATTCGGTCAGTGCTTGTAGTCACATAATCGGATTGGTGTTGTTTTGGTGTCTATAGATGCCCCTTTTTGGGATGCGTTGTGTGTGGCGTAGTGCTGAGCAAAAATAGATGACCAAAGCACTTAATGATTAGGGTTTCTCAGTAACCTAACCAAATTTTGATGCCCCAAGTATGGAAAGGGCACGCATTCTTGAATCCTTGCTTCTGACGAGCTAAGGAGCTTAACTCAAGTGTAACCTTTTTCAGTGAGGTGTACTTGATCTTGGACATTGTTCAGACATGAATAGGCAAAGGGCACAACCTTTTGTCCGAGGAACCTTTTCTTCATGCTTCCAGAATGCCAAGTGTTTGTTTAGCCTGTGATTATTGCTTGTTTGCTGCCCCAAGCAGGAGCGTGATTGTCTTTGTCAATGATTCTTTGAATGCATGCCATTTCCTTGATTGGGTGTGTATTTGTTGATTGGTGACTAAGTGTGACTACCCCCTCAAGCGACGAATCGATGAGGGAATGACCAAAAATGAGAAAAGCGATGAGTCGCTTGACCCAAGATGACGTTTGTAAGGGTGCCTTCAGTTGTTTTTGTTGAACGCTTATTGCAGTTTTCCAACCATCGGACCTATTTTTGGTGGGTTTTGACCCTTTTTTTTATGCCTATTGGGGTAGAAATTATCAAAAATCCTCCTTCCCATGGAGCGGTCCGGCTATGCTAGCCTTCTTAGGGAGTAGGATAGTGAGTATTTGTGACCCCGACGATGGTTTTTCATGCCATGAATGTCAGGTGCAAAGGCACCTTTGTTCGGCAGATTTATTGCTGTTTTTGGTGCATTTTTTGGATGCAATTTTTGTTGCTTTATTTCTTGCTCTGTAATCGTCCTAGGGTGGGACGAATACCAATTTTGTAATCGTCCCAGGGTGGGATGAGTGCTAACTAGAGCGTTCATCCCAGGGTGGAACGATTACAGGCCTAACAACCTATATAAGGACCAAAACTAGGTTTTGGGCTCATTTGCAATATTTTTTCTTGGCGATTTGGAGCAGTGAGGAGGAGGAGTGCGAGTGTGCGTAGCGGAGCGCTGCTAAAATTTCATGGACATCATGAGTGCGAGAACCGGATCTTCGAGTGGAGGAGCCGAGGTGAGACCGGTATGATGTTCCTTCTCTCTGCTATTATTCGTGCGTGTTTTATATGAAGTTTAAAACTCACATATAAAATGTTTGTTCGCTTTATTTTGTTTTTATTTTATTTTGTTGTTTTTGTTCATATTAAGGTTGAAACCCTAATATGTTTTATTTCATTTTTGTTTTTGCCATATTAAGGTTGAAACCCTAATATTTTTTTTTTTTTTTTCGTTCACATTAAGGTTGAAACCCTAATATGATTTTTTTTTTTTTTTGATTGTATAATTATTTTCATGTATGTTGTCATTGTTGTACAATTTTATTTTAATGATTCTATACTTTGTTGTACATTTGTTTTACTATACTTCTTATGTTATACTTTTACTATACAATTGTAAATTGTAGTCTATACTTCTATTGTACAATTTTATTTTAATGTTTTTGTTTATATTAAGTATGTACTTAATATATTTTTTCATTTTATTTTGTTGTTTCAGGTTGTGAAGAGTCGATACCGCCAGCCGACTATTTTCTCTGATGCCCGAGATGCCCTGACAGTTGTGGATTGGGAGTGGCTTGATGCCCTTGGGCTCAAGCACGTGATGCATCTGGAGCCTGTGGTGGGGGATCGGGCATATTTGACTGCCTTGATCAATCTGTGGGATCCCCGCACCAACACTTTTCATCTCCCAACAGGGGAGATGACTGTTACTCTGGAGGATGTGTATCGGATTCTACGGATTTCGATAGATGGACTGCCTATCCGGATGACCCACCATGACCAGCGGACAATGGTATTGACATGATGTTTTGGTCCGATGGTGGAGAGGGGGGTGGAGAGGGTTGTGGAGAGGGTAGAGGCTGACTGCCAGATAGGCGGTATTCTGGTGTGATGGTGGCTGGAGAAGGGCGTATTAGGGGTGAGGCATGCTTTGATCATGACCCTCATCTCCAATATGCTACTTCCTGACTCCTCAGGTGTGAGGTTCCCTTGGAACCTGCTTGAGTTGGTTTTCACATTGGTGGAGTGTCCTACATCATCTCCACTTATTATGAGATGGGGTCAGACGTTATTGGCATAGTTGTACGATGAGTTGTACGAGGTCCGCTATCGAAAGCGGAAGGGGATCGGGTGCAGCTATCTCTTGCAGTGTTGGGGGTGGCAGCACATAGCTATGGAGTGGCCGTAGGGTTTGCCTTGGACCACCCGAGGTGAGATGGTGGATCAAGAAATTGGATATGTCGATTTATGGTGGAGGTCAGAGGAGCATGGACAGAGTCGATGGTGGGCAGGTGACGTAGGTCACTATACTGATGCCTTCTCTCATCTAGTGCCAGGGCAGGTGTTCTGGCGATCGTATCGGGACTGTCCAGCCTGGCCTGAGGCTGGAGAGTGGCTTCGACATGTGCATAGGGGTAGATGGTTGATTGGGTGGCATGGGACAGAGTAGGAGTACTTCCCATATGTCCGGGTGATGTGGTAGTTTGGGGTGCACCAGGGATTACCTGGTGATCCCTTGATCTATCGACGTCATGGTGACGAGAAGACTCTAGTCTGGCCTACCATTGAGCAGTTGGGTGAGGGGTCCGATGTAGTTATTGATGTACCCAATGTGGATGATGTCGGGGTGACTATAGAGTATGACCGATGGTGGATTATGCGGTGATGGCAGAGTGAGGGGCCTCTAGGAGGCATGGATACTACAGTAGTAGGAGGTGGGGGTGCAGAGGCACCGATGGAGGGTTGGGGGCTCCGCTTGATGATGTTGACATGGTGGAGGTCGATGACTTCATCGATGATGGAGATGATTTGGGGGTTCTAGAGTAGCCAAATGTATAGGATGTCCCAGAGTAGTGGGTGCTAGAGCAGCAGGCCATCCCAGAGGTGCCCATGCCTCAGGCTATCTCAGGGGATGTGGAGGCTGGGCTTCATGCTGAGATAGCATGATTGGAGGGTCTCCTACGGAGATGGGAGGAGGAGCATAGAGATGCTTTGGTGGAGGTAACGTAGGAGAGGGATCTCCTATGGACTCAGTTGGCATAGTGGGATAGTGCATTGGTTATGTATCACCAATGAGATATGGAGTGGGGTCGGTACCGGATAGAGTTAGAGACAGAGGTTGTCCGCCTCGGTGGATAGTTGCCTGTGCTTGATGGAGGTGGTTCGTCGTGTCGTACGAGAGGCAGTGAGACTGAGCAGTCTGCATCATCTCATCGTAGGTGGCTAGGTGAGGGTAGTGTTGGTGGGTAGGGTGCGAGGGCTGGCAGCAGCCACCCTGAGAGGTCCCATAGGACCCATACTACTAGGGGTAGTTCCAGTCACACCGATCCTACGTGATCATGGTGGCCGACTCCCTAGGCTTTGGGGATTTTGAGTTTTTGGTTTTTGTGAGGTCAGAGGACCTTCTTATTGTAGCCTGAGGGCATTTTGACTTGATATATATACATGACTCTTTTTGGTTTGATTATATACTTGTCATGGTTTATTGTTCTTTATGCACATTTATTTATGTTGATGTATGCATATGCTATTATGACTACGGATGATTTTAACTATATGATATAGATGTATGCATATGGAATGGATGGAATGATTTGTTGGTATACAAGTGGTGGCACCATAGACTATACAGGATTTACTGGCTTTCTGTACTATGTGATTGCTTTATGAAATAACTTTGCATTTGTAATTTTTTGTTTTGTATTTTCTGATGGTGATGTAAGTAATGAAATGTACAACAATTGTTTTAGAATGTAGTTAAGGTTTTTCTGAGACTCGGATGCTTTAACTAACTAGTCAAGACTGTACATTATCTTACAAGACTTTCGAACAAGGTACGAATCAGACTTGAGTTTGACCAAGTTATTTCACATCCCTGTGTGTGCGATTGAGTTCGTTTATGTGGTATTCATAAGGATACCATCAGTGCCAGGTAGGTTGTCCACCAAACCTATACTGAGGATCACCTAATTAGCTCCACTAACTCCTTTGTTGCATTTAGTAGGATTAATCTACGATGCAATCTAGGATACCATAAGCTAGCTCATCCACATGCAAACATTGATCTGTACATATGCCCAACAGCTAATGCGATAGATATATCATCATGCGGGAGGTTTGCCACCAGTGACCAGTAGGCTATCCACCAAACCGAGACTGAGGATCACCTCATGACCTTTCGAATGCTGAGAATTCCAAGGATTCAATAGTTACTCCCTCTCTTTTAATGGGATATTTTCTCAGTAGTGATGATAATCACTATTTATTTTGTTTGAGCTTGGGATTTTGAGAGTGATTAGAATCGCTATTTCTTGTGCTTTTTGATTTGTGCACTTTTGATATTCATGTTTGGAGTTGGAATTCTTTGTAGTGGTAAAAACCACTATTTATTTTGGGGAATTGAAGGAAGTTTTCTTGTCCTTTTGCCAATTCTCAGCATTCTTGGGGTCATTCGCATAGGGGGATGAGCGAGATAACATTTTCACTATATGGTATCCTGGACCACTTTGTAGGTTTCATCTTTCGTTCACACAACTTGGGAATTTTTATGTGTTTTAAGCTTGTGTTGGGATGCTATGTAACAAGGCGTGATCCAAGTAAAACTCTACCTTGTAAAAATCGGTCTGACTTTGTACAACATTTGGCTAGAAATCTAAAGACAACTGAATGATGAAAACCCTAAAGACATTAGAAGACAACTGACTATGATATGGCAAAAATGTGAATGGCGTTATTCTTGTTGGATCATTTACAAAATGGACAAATGTGGAAAATGATGGAATTGCCGAGTAATTATAGTCTATGGTGCATTTGACATGTATGACCAGCAAATATGCAATGTATGTATGCGATGCCTAATGCAACTTTTTTTTTTGTGTTTTGATTTTTAAGATTATGCATGAAAGTGAGATGCAATTTTTTTGTTATTTTTGATTATCTATTGTTTTTGAATATTCGTTATGGTGGTTTAACCCGAATGGGTGTGGACCAAGTGATTCTTATGGATCCTTGGAGGTTTTGACCAAAGGGATTATAGATACCTTTGGGGCATTTTGGGTGACCAAGCGATGGCGAGAATCCTTGGAGCTTTTGGTTTGACCAAAGGGATTATAGATACCTTTGGGGCATTTTTGGTTGACCAAGCGATTGTGGGAACCCTTGGAGCTTTTGGTTTGACCAAAGGGATTATAGATACCTTTGGGGCATTTTGGTTGACCAAGCGATTGTGAGAACCCTTGGAGCTTTTGGTTTGACCAAAGGGATTATAGATACCTTTGGGGCATTTTGGGTGACCAAGCGATGGTGAGAACCCTTGGAGCTTTTGGTTTGACCAAAGGGATTATAGATACCTTTGGGGATTTTTGGTTGACCAAGCGATTGTGGGAACCCTTGGAGCTTTTGGTTTGACCAAAGGGATTATAGATACCTTTGGGGCATTTTGGGTGACCAAGCATTGGTGAGAACCCTTGGAGCTTTTGGTTTGACCAAAGGGATTATAGATACCTTTGGGGCATTTTGGTTGACCAAGCGATTCGAAACCCTTGGGAGCTTTTGGTTTGACCAAAAAAGGATTATAGATACCTTTGGGGTATTTTAGGTTGACCAAGCGATGGTGAGAACCCTTGGAGCTTTTGGTTTGACCAAAGGGATTATAGATACCTTTGGGGTGTTTTGGTTGACCAAGCGATTGTGGGAACCCTTGGAGCTTTTGGTTTGACCAAAGGGATTATAGATACCTTTGGGGCATTTTAGGTTGACCAAGCGGTGAGAACCCTTGGGGCTTTTGGAGTGGGCCATGGCTCTCTAAATGTTGAATGGCCTCAAATGACTGATGTTCAAGGGTTCTAGTTCCTTGATTCCTTCAAGAGAGGCGAGCCGGTATGTTCCAGGTCCTATTTTACTATCGATTACATAAGGACCTAACCAATTTTCCATGAACTTGTCCCTTAAATGGGGTGGCAAGTTAGAATTTTGTTGGTTCTCTTTTAAGACCAAGTCACCGACCTAAAAGTCCCTCAGGTGAACTTTCATGTTGTATGCTTTCTTAAGTCGCTCTTGATAGATACGTAAATGCTCGAGAGCATTGACGCATCGTTCATCGAGTAACGTAAGCTGGTCTAACCGGGCCTGCCATGTAGTGTCATCATCGATGAACTCTTGCATTGATATGCGTAGGGAGGGTATTTCCAACTCGAGAGGCATGACTGCCTCGGAGCCATACACTAGCAAAAATGGAGTTGCCCTAGTGGGCGTCCGAATGCTAGTGCGATAAGCCCATAGGGCAAGTGGTATTTGGATGTGCCAATCCTTATGACTATCTGTGACCATATTTTTAAGGATGGCAACTAGCATTTTGTTTGATGCCTCTGCTTGCCCATTTGCCTACGGATAATAAGGTGTCAAAAAACTATGCTAAATTTTGTACTTTGTTGTCAAAGCACGCACATATTTGTTCTTAAATGACGTCCCATTATCCGAGATGATCTTGGATGGAATACCAAAATGACATATGATGTTATGTAAAATGAACTCCGCAATGCGGGGCCCAGTCGTAGAGGTAAGCGAAATTGCTTCCACCCACTTAGTGAAGTACTCTGTGGCCGTTATGATAAACGTGTGATGACCTGACGATGTAGGGGAGATCTTTTCGATGAGATCTAAGCCCCACTACGAAAATGGCCAAGCCGATTGGATCGGCTGCAAGGCCTGAGAAGGTACGTGTGTCAAGTTAGCATGGTGTTGACACTTCATGCACTTTCGCACATATGCGCAACAATCTCGCTCTAAATATGGCCAATAATAGCCCATGCAAAGAATGCGCTTTGCGATGGCCATACCATTGAAGTGGCCATCGCATGTACCATCGTGCGCTTGGGTGATCGCCCAAGTGGACTCCTGCTGGTCCAAGCAATGGAGGAGGATTCCTTCGTAGCTTCGACGGTATAAAATGTCTCCTAGCAAGACATGTTTTGCCACTTTCTATTTGAATGATATTTTCATGGTGTGCGACAATCCAAGTGGGAGGCTACCTAACTTGAGATAGTCTCTTATGGGTGTGTACCAATCCTGCTGATCAGAAACCTCGATGGTATGAACGATCGATCCCTCTTGAAGTTCATCCCTAGCAAAAGCTGAGCGGGAAAGAACTTGTAAAAATAGCGTTGTGTTGCTATTAAGAGGGGTTGGAGAGAACAAAGACCCCCAGTTGGCATGATTCAGACTATCATGGATTCGAGAGAACCTATCCTGAGATGGTTCAATCTGGATCAGGTGGATTCCTGGCATTATGTCAGAGCTTGCACGCTCCATCACGGATTGTGATAACATTTTGACTTGAATGGTTGTCATCTCACCAGAAATGTCTTGCGGGATTAGTGACCCCAAGGAGGCCATAGTGTCCACAAAATGATTCGATGATCGAGGGAGTGCCTCGATGTCGTACCATTCAAGATTTGCCAGGAATTTATCCACAAGGGCTTTGTAGGCCTACAGAACTGGGCATTTGCATTGGAATACCCCTTTCACTTGGTTGACAATTAACAGTGAATCACCAAAGATATTCAAGCATTTGATGTTCATGGTGATGGTTGTCTGAAGACCTATGAGCAAGGCTTCATATTCAGCATTGTTATTGGTGCATGGGAAATCAAGTTTAAATGATAAAGGCATTGGAGCCCCTTGCGGTGTGAAAAACATGATTCCCGTGCCACCCCCTTGCTCACATTTAGAACCATCAAAAAATAAGGTTATGTCGGCCTGTGACTCAGGCTCATCAGAATCTGGTGATTCTGAGACATGGAAGACCCCATCATCGGGCAGCTCTATGGTCAGAGGTTGATCATCTTCGAGAGGAGCCTCTGCTAGTTGATCGGTGATGACTTGACCTTTGATGGACTTTTGTCCAATGAATTCGATGTCAAACTCCATCAACAACATGATCCATTTTGTCGTGCGACTACTGTGATAAGTATGACTCATCATGTACCGCAATGGATTCTCCTTAGACACAACATACGTCATATTGCTCAGCATGTAATGGCATAGCTTTTTGGTGGCAAATACCACCGCCAAGCATAGCTTCTCAACGTATGCATAGTTAAGTTCATAACTGACCAGGGTGCGGCTAAGATAATAATTAGCCTGTTCTTTATGTAATTCATTTTTCTGGGCTAGCATGGCGCCCAGTGCCACCTTAGTAGCTGAGATGTATAAATAGAATGACACTCCTGGTCTAGGTGGTGCCAATACTAGTGGTGAAGCCAAGTATTGTTTGATGTCATCGAAGGCTGATTGGCACTCGTCATCCCAATGAAATGCTACCCCCTTGTGTAATAATTTATTCATGGGTCGGCACTTGTCGGATAACTATGCTATGAAGCGCTTGATCGACGTGACCTTACCCTGCAAGCTTCTGAGCTACCTGATGGTGGTTGGGGGAAGCATTTCAAGGATTGCCTTGACTTTATTTGGATCTACCTCGATGCCTCATTTTGAGACTATGAAACCCAAGAGTTTTCTAGATGTGATGCCAAATACGCACTTCTTGGGGTTTAGCCTAACCTTGTGTTCGATGAGGCGATCAAGGATCTTGCGTAAGTCATCGAGATGATTTTGGCACAAAAGAGATTTGGCCAACAAATCATCCATATAATCTTCCAAATTTTTATGCATGTGATCATGGAAGATGTATGTCATAGCGCGTTGGTAGGTGGCACCAACATTTTTAAGGCCAAAGGGCATGACCTTATAACAAAATGTCCCCCAAGGCATCGTGAACGCCATTTTTAGTTGATCATCGGGATTGATACGAATCTGGTTGTATCCCGAGAAACCATCCATGAGGGAAAGCATTTCGTGGCCTGTTGTAGCATCTACCAATGCGTCGATGCTAGGCAAGGGGAAATCATCCTTGGGACTCGCTTTGTTTAAATCTCAAAAATCGATGCATATGCGAATCCTCCCATCAGGATTTTTGATGGGTACCATGTTGGACAACCATGGTGGGTAATCTACGCAGATGACAAACTATGCATCCAACAACTTTTGTAGCTCGTCTTTGACCATTAAGGCCACTGTTGGGTGCATCTTACGTAGCTTTTGCTTGACTGGCTTGACTGTCGGATCAAGTGTTAGATTATGCGTGACTAGCTATGGGTCTAGCCCCGACATGTCTTTGTAGGACCATGCAAAAACCTCCTTCTTCTCTTTGAGAAGGGCAATGTAATCGGCTTGCTCTTTGGGGGATAAACTTACCCCCAGCTTGATGATTTGTGGATTCATTGGATCAGAACCGATGTCTACATCAATCGTCTCTTCGACTGACATGTGGGATCCATCCTCCAACTGGTGTGGAGTTGGGATCAGGTGGATATCATTTGCTGAATTTAGATCTACGTTGGGAATGTCGGGTTCCTCTTCAGCATGGAAGATATCCTGAGTCTGTCCTGGGGTGAAATGAAACATCTCACCGCAAGGCCAGTACTCTGATGGGGATGGTGGTGAGTCAGCGTGATCCCAGTCTATGGCATCTAGGTCTAGATACAATGGTCATGTTGGATCGGCTGGATTGTGGATGGGGGTGGTTAAATCAATGGAGATCATGTTGATGGAATGAATTTGGTCTCCATTGCCATGTGGGTGTTGATTCGGACATCCTTGGTGATCCTTGTACCCCGGATCTGGCTCTGTGGGTACTGGCACAAAAGGATCGGCCCTATGTGTGGATAGAAGGATAGGGTCTGCCCTTGGCACCGATGGCCCTATAGGGTCTCTAGGTGGGAGGTGCTCCCTGTATGCCCGAAGTGGTGGATGAAGCACTTGGTTTAACTGTACTTGGTTTAAATGCCACCTATGCCTTGGTCCCATATTTAGATGTTCAAACATATCATCGATGTCTATGGGGTATTCCTGTTGCCTCATATGGTTGAGATATGCCATCTCAGTCTCATCCTCATAGTCGCTATCGGAGATCCATAGGCCTTCATTGGCTCCGACAACTATGTGCCCCTCTAGCTGGTATAGCCTCCCACTAGGCATTTCTTGATCACTATCCTCACTCTCTATGAAAACCAGAAATCTGGCATGCAGGTAGTCGATGTTGAAGAAGATATTTGGATCTTCTTCCTCCGGTGGATCACTTGGCCTTATGGCCGGCATGGGAGGCTCATTTTGTTTGAGCAAGTTGATTTGGTCCCTTCTGGGTTGTTTCGCTCTCTATGGGAGGGCTGGATTCTCTAGAGGTAGCAATTGCCCGATCGGAACATTAAAGGGGAACATTGCCATGAAGTTCTCCTGATAGTCGTCAATGGGTGTCACCTGCGAGTGATTGCTATCGGACTCAAAAGGGTCCCAAGGTGCTACCTCATAATCTGACTCATCTTTAGAAGACCCCCCTTGATCTTGTTCATATCCCTCTTGGAGGTTACTTCTTGAACTTTCCCCTTCCTCGATCAAAGGGGAGGGGTTGTTGAGGTCAACAAGGTTTGTTGTTAACAATGGGAGATAATCCCCCAATGTGTATGTTGTGTTGGGATTGGCATATGGATCTTGTGCCAACCCATCCCTATTGCCTAGACCTAGGCCTTGCATGGTTTCTACCAAGATGTCGAGGGGCAAAGGGTGGTTGAACCCTACTCCTGATTTATCATATTGCATCTAGTATCTCGGTTGACAAAGAATGTGCATTCCTTGTTCGTATCTGCCCAATCCATATCCATGCCAATTACATTGGTCTAGGTATTTCAAGGTGAAGTCCGGGTTGGATAGATAGTCAACATTCTCAAAAAATGGATCTTCATCCTCTTCCTCTTATAGGTAGATTTTGTTGAGTGGTATTTTCACCCAATTGTGAAAATACACTCTCCCTTAGGATTTGGATTCCAAATCCCCTCTTGCAAAGAAGTTAAACAAACAACTTCTCCAAGGTCTCCGTTATATTAGCATTTGCATATGTGCATTAGTAATCTCAAATAACAATATTCAATTTAAATGCTTGGAACACCTTAGTGATTGCAAGTAACTGTAAACAAGGGGCAATGTTGGTTTATTTTACCATGAAACTTTAGTGATTGTTCATTGAACCAAAATAAATCAAATGTGAGTTGGCCCTCGTATGACCACGATGTAGTGCTTTAATTCCTTTTATCTTGATGGTTTTAAAATAGATTTTTTCTTGCATTAAATCCTCAATGATGAATAGGGTCTTCACATGTAGCTTCAAAATGTCACTTTAACTTATCCCTCTTAAATGAAATCAAATTTTCATCAAGATGAACAATTAAGTGCTTTAAGGAAAAGACCTTCAATGTAATACTCAAATTACCCCTCTTTCGTAAAATCAGAATTTTTATGAAGAAAGGGTAATTTTAGGCCCAAAATGGAAATTTGTGAAAATGCCATAAAACATAACTCCTTTAATGAAATTGGAATTTCCATGAAGGGAATGTCATCATCGGCTCATGAGTGTAAAACAAAACTGGAAAAATGAAATTTGACATTAAAATGGAAATTTTCTATTTTCGGATCTTTAAAATCTGTAACAAAATAGAAACTTCGATGAATTTTTTAAAATACTAAACAAGTCCGAAAATGAAATTTCAAAGTGTGTATTGGAAGTCTGAATTATAACCTACGCAATGGTGAAATTATTTTTAAATTTTAAAATTTTTTTAATGTTTATTTTAATGCCTGAAAATAAGGAAAAATTCTGAAATTAAAGTTTTTTGAAAACAGAAAATTAAGAATTTGTATCAAAATAATTGCTGAAAATGCAGCAATGCAAAAAGCCCATTCAGTTTGATAGCACCCCATCCTGCAAAACCGAATACGTGAGAGTTTCGTACATGCAACCTAGCCTATTTGACCTGCAAAACAAACACAATCAAAGTAAACTAGGTCCTGGCTCCTAGGGTTTAAAATAGCTTCTAGATTGTAGACATTCACATGAAATGACCCAAAACAATGGCATAAATTTCACATACAAATCTGAAATTTGGAAGGAGAAACATAAAACAATTAAAATGGAGCATGCAGAAAATTTCTCATTCTTTCTTGCTAACAAGGCCTAAAATTTCTGAAGAGAAGCTTTCACATTCAAATTATATTCCAAGTTTACATATCAAAATCTGTCGCCATTTGGCCATGCCAAAATTCCCCCCTCTTTTCTGCTTTCAAACCGTGTATTTAACAGGGCAAAAATGACTCTTCATTTCATTTTCACTTGATCTTGAAACCCTTCATTTTCCTCTGATTTTCATTTTAATCCTCTCCTTTCGTCTTTTTTTTCAATTCTTCCCTTTTTTCCTTTCGATGCGTCTGTTCGCCCTTTCCGTAATCATTCCCATGTATTGCCGTTACTTTCATTCCGCCTCCATGTGCATGGGATAAACATTAAAACTTTATAAATCACGCATGGTAGCCACGTGTGTTCTGAGGCTTATTTTAATCATCAATACGGTGACAAATTGGGTTCTTATAATAGCCAAAATATTTCATCCTTATACCACCTGGAGTCTTTATTTGGCTTTGTAATAATTTAAGGCTCGTTTGTCTTTATCTCGCAATATCAATTCTACTCTCGAGCACATGATGAAATGATATGTCACGGCGATATTCCCACACCTTAACCTTCTTTGAATAATCATTGATTTCATTTAAAAGACCATAGTCCCGCTGCTCTTTTGCTTGCCCAAGACGTGGGTGTAATGTTATATTAAAGTAGAACATAAACCTTGTATGGTAATCTTCCTTTGACAGCTACCTAATCAAAATGCCCTCTGTCGTAATGTCAACCCTCTGCAAATGTTGTCCATAACCAGGTACCTTCAAATCTGCTCTATCAGACACCCATTACGTCTTTGTGGCTCTGAGTAGGCCACACAGGTTTCTCTACCCTATCTGTCTAGCAACTTTTCTGGTGTCCATCTCTGTGTCGATATTTTCTTGCTGTGTCACCCATTAACGATGTTGTCATCTTACTTAGCCATCGTATCTACCATGTCACTGATGTGTCTAGCTGCTCATATGCCATGTAACTTAAAAAAAAAATTATTTATTTCGTTTTCTTCTTACAGTCGTGGCTCATTTCTTGTTCACCATGATACACCATTGACGTTGGACATTGTCCGTCTGTTTCACACTTCAATGTCGCATTGGCCCATGCTGGCTACACCTCATTTGGTCTTCTCACTGCACACTATCCTCACATTGTCCAGGTTGGCTGTCAACTATAAATTGTGCGTGTTTGGCAATACAGGTTATTCATAACGACGTCCGATAAACCCGTCGTTCATTTCGGCCAACACCTCCGACTCCCGTCAGGCATCCTCATCCGCTCGTCCGCCATATAATCACCTGCACAAACGAGTACTCCATAAATGTCATTAGGTTTATGGTCCTGTGTTGAAACTTGTTGGGAAATCCTCTATGGCGCTCGAATCTACCGTAATATCCTCCTTCAACGCTGACGTCCCTGCTTTATTTTAACTACTCTGCACTTGCCGTCAGATGTCCGCGTAACCTTCCATGCCAGCGATTTTGAGCAGAACACTTGTCGACCACCTACCAACTACCGTTGATGAAGCCGGGTTGAGTTATTCGCACGCACCGTGTCACTTGGTGGGTCCTCCATCCACGACGATGCTTGGTCGGACAACCTGCAAAACACAAAAAACATATATTAAAAACATTATGCTTTAACCCATTTTATTATTATATATTTTTTTTTTTATTTTTTTTTTTATTTTTTTATTTTTTTTTATTATATTTTTTTTTTATTGAGTAAATACTTCTTATACATATACATGTCCGCCGTGGGGGTGAACCCGGGTCACAATCACCTAGCATGCAAGTGGTGCCCTTGTCGGTAGACCACAACACGATATATATATGTGTGAGATGTATATACTTAAATTCATTTGTTATTTTCATTTGACCCAAACGAATGAAATAAAACCTGACAACTGGACATCAAACTTTCAAACAATAACACTGACAAAACAAACTTGCCTACACACAAACTGACGATAAAAGGAAACGTCGATGAGAAAATGACCACAAAGTCATTAACAAGAAAATGATGACAAAAATCATCGACAAGAAAAAATTGTCGACAAGAAAATATTGTCGACAAGAAAAAGTTGTCGACAAGAAAATATTGTCGACAAGAAAAAGTTGTCGACAATAAAATATCGTCGACAAGAAAATGATGACAATAAAATATCGTGGACACGAAAATACTGCCAACAAGAACCGACAACAATTGCAACACCTACGACAAAATGAAGGGTTAGCCACTAAAAATGAAATGCCAACACCCGGATATCAAAATGAAAAGGTGGGTCCCCAATTTTAGGGTGTGTTGTGGATCAGCCACAACAGGTTTCAATGCCATTCTCAAGGCCCCCATATACAAAATTGGTATGATTTGGCGGGTAGCCTAAAGGGACGATAGTGTCTATGGGGAGGCGAGGTCTCCCCATGTCTTGCATGGATTTGAGCATGGGTGTTTTCATAATGTTCCATACTAGGTACTCCCCTAGGCCCGTATTGGCCATATCAATGGTAATCATCAATGGTTGAGGGGGAGGGAATGGGAGTTCTCCCTGAGTCCACTCCATGTTGGGTGAACCAGGTGTCTCAACTTCCATTTGGTTGGGCACCTCTTTGGTAGATATGGTTGAGACTAATGGTGGTACCTCCTCTAGGGGCTTCTTCCCATTGTCCTTCGGTGTGGCCACCATAGGTGGCATCATTGGTGAAGGAACATATGACAATGAATATGGGTCATGTTGGTGAGTTGAGGGACTCAAAAGTGAGGATGTAGGTGGAATCGGACCCTGTGTGGATGGATTCAATTGAAAGTCCAAATGTGTCTATGGGAGGGTCGATTGTGGCATCAACTACATCGCATTGTAAAACTTAAAGGGCTCTAAGTCTATTGGGACTACATGTACTTGCACTTTGTATGTGTATTTGAGGCATTGATGGGCTATCGAAGGGACACACTTCATGTCCTTGATCCAAGGCTGGACTAGCAAGATATTGTAGGCCATCTCACCCTCAAGGATGTGACACAACATAGGAATGGTCTTTTGTCCTACTTGGATGGGCAGGACAATTGTGCCAACCATCGAGCATAATGCGTCGTTGAATGCTCGAAGAGTGTAAGTGGATGCCACAATGTGGGATGCTAGCAGCTTAAGGTGTTTTAATGCCACTATCATGATTATGTTGCTGGATGATCCAGTGTCCAACAAAACCCTCTTGAATGGAATCTCGTTGACTCATGTAATGACGTGCAGGGGTGGATCCACCATATCACCAATCACCAGTTTTAGTTCATCTTCCCTAAAATGTTATGACTGGTTCTATGCATTGTCTCACATGTCCCACAAAATTGTTGAAAGAATTGGCTTTATGGGGTTGTAGCTCAATGGCTTTGAGTATCTCCATCAGAGCCTCCCAATGGGGTGGTGATTATTGGATGAGCTCATAAATGGAGAGCCTAGCCGACGTGGTCCTTAAAATTTGAGTAAGTTTAGTCCGAATCGTGGCCACTGGTCTAGGTGAGGGAGGTTGCGTAGGGTGTTGTGGAGGTTGTGACGTTGACGAAACATCTCCTGTAGCTGCAGTGGGTGCAACCATGTTTGGGTATCTTTTGTTCCATGTCATGATGCTTATCATTCCTACGTATCCTTGCATGGGGTAGTTTTGTGTTACATCATTCACTTGTAAAGTCTTTGCTTACGCATCATGGGTAGGCAGGGGATCTTTGAAGACCTCCATCTGTTGGTTGCTCAGCGCTACGGGACTATCTACCACGAGCGTTTTGTTGTCTATCAAGTCCTACACTAAGTGTTTGAATTTCCAAC
Source organism: Wollemia nobilis (assembly GCA_028583015.1). Taxonomy (NCBI): domain Eukaryota; kingdom Viridiplantae; phylum Streptophyta; class Pinopsida; order Araucariales; family Araucariaceae; genus Wollemia; species Wollemia nobilis. The sequence goes on from JAQPPZ010016965.1 coordinate 2,195,102, forward strand.
AAGTGGATATTTTATGTCCTTTCTATCGATGAAATCTATAATATAAGTCTTCCCTATAGCCCTTTGGTTTTGGCATTTTGGGGTCTATGGGTCGACTTTCTGACAAGTTTATCAGGTTTTCTATGAACAAGCGGTCAAACAAGGAGTCTCTAGACTTCGTGAATTGTGTGAATTATCGCCTACGGTGATGCTACTTATTTTGCTCTTGTTTATGATTTTCCTTTTCATAGTTATCAAGAGGAACTGCCTGATAATTAGCCTTTGGGGGCTGTGTCATTTGTGTAGGATTTGGTATAGTTATGGCAACCTGATTGACCGCAATGGGTTTCGGTTGTGTGGGCCCAATTTTGGTATTTTTGGGCCACTCTTTCTTATGCGGCTTGGAAATATCACTATCTTATATTTTGATCTCCTCAATTATCCTAGCTTGTGCCAGGGCTTCTTCTAGGGTGGCATATTGTTGTAAGCTGCAATAGCATGGAGATCGACCTTAAGCAAATCTTTGAAAACATTTGAGTCATGTCGATCATGGGAGGGAGGTAAGGTAGCTTTGAAAGCAATGTCCTCCACCGATTCCCATAAGCAGCCATGGTCTCATCATCATAATACTTAAGGCTAGCTAGGTCTCTTAAGGATGCCTTCTTCTTGGTGTTGAAGGCAAAACATTCAAGGAACATGTCCACTAGTTGGTCTAGATTATTGATGCTATGCTTCAGCAACTGGGTAAACCAATCTAAGGTAGGGCCTGTGAACGTGGTTATAAATGTTCTTAGAAGCAATGCATCATTGTCTTGAATGCCAAAGCATTGACTCAAGAACCTTGTTACGTGCTCTTGGGCATCCTCATCCCCTCTAAAAATTGCCAATTGAGGCACTTTGAAGTGGTCGAGGTATGGGGGTGTCGAAACTGAAGGATGCACAGGGTGACTGCGGAGTTGGCATAAGGTGGGATTTTGGGGACCTGAAGTCTTAGTCTCCATAGACTCTAATCACTCTAGCAGTGCTTTGTATGCATCATAGGATTTGATTTTCTCTTCTTTGGTTTGTTCCCATTGTGAATTGCGAGGAACTTGAGGCCTATGGAGGGGTATCTAGATAGTGCCCCCATGCATTGGTAGGGCATTTCAGCCCGCTCTTCTTCTCACTTAAATTCCTCATAGACCTCTTGAGAAGTTTTTGGGTGTGACCTATAAACATGGGCAGGTGCCCGAGGAAGGCACCCATCATTGGTTCTAGGAGGTCTTAGAGGCAATGCTTGATAAGGTCATGGAGACCTATCTCGTAATAAGGGGTTGTGCCTCTCATAAATTTTTGTCCTATGCATGCGAGGGTTTGGAATCCTCTCATGCATAGTTTTCTAGAATAACTCATATGTCTAGAACTGAATGTGCTCTTTGTTAAGATGATACAGTTGTTCTAACTACTACTGATCTTGCCTAAGATGCGTGATTTGCGCTTGGTGGGCAACATGTTTGGCAAATACCAAGTCGATTTGTTCCATCGTCCTAGGTCTAGGAGGCCTAGATGCCTCCCCAACATATCTATCTTAGTCGTGGTGATCCGAGATCTCTATGGGTCGCTTTCCTCTATCGAGGTTAGCAGCATTCACCCGAGGCTCTGGCCTCAATAGGTGATCTTGATAATCAGTAGGTGCAGAGGTGCATTGCCCCTACGTGGTGTATTACTCTTAAGGAATATATTGGTTTTCCTCATTCTCCCTTTTGTACATGTGAAATGGATGGGTAGAGTTGGCTCGCCCTATCTGAAGAGCCTTGCACTCTAGATTTGGCCTATTAGTTCTATCAGTAATGAGGGGTGGAGGAGGAATGATATAATCATGTGGGCCCTCCTTATGAACCCTATGCTACTCTAGAACTTCATCACGCAGTGGCCACTCATAATGAGTGTCTAAGGGGGCCTTCCCATGTGTGTACTCCTCTTGAGAGGGTCTGTTTTGAATGGGAGTGCCCCTCAAAGGGGTGCCTCTATAGTCATGTTATGTAGTGGTATAGTGTGGACTATGTTGTGGGTCAGGTTGCCAAGGTGGTATAACCAAGTCCTTGGGGCTATAACGGAGGCAACTTGTGCCTCCTTGCATACTTTTCACAACTTCTTCCCGTGATTGGGCTTGGCTATGGGTATACACCATGGTGGTGGTTTTTCTAAAAATATATGTATATTTTTATCTCTTTTACAATTTTTATGCTATACCAAACAAAAGGGGACCACACAAACAAAGAAATGATTATCTTGTTTATAGATTAGATGTGTGTCCTAGATCTGGTTCAGTGTGTTTGATTTTTTTTATGTAAATCTTGTAAAGAAGACTTTGTTATACATGCATAATGAGGGCTTTTGTATCTCCAAAATGATCACCCCTTCAATATACCATTGCTAGGCCGTTATACCAAACCTCTCAATATACCCTCCCTTACGTGAGGGAAACTATTGGTATGCGAGAGAAGATCAGTAAGTGGAACATAGGTGGTATGAAAGGGGGATCACTCTATTTTTGACACCTACCTTAGAAGACTTATCCTCATGCATGGGGAATCACCCCCACTACACTTGGTCATCTTTCGTCAAGATTTACGTCTAGCAACAGTCGCGATCAGGGTATATGTATGCAAAATCCAAGCCAAGGTGGTGATGAAACCCACCGTTGGTCTTGATCAAGTGTTGAGGTATTAAGACCAGCTCCTTGATGTTAATTTTATTAGGTGGTGTGTGTGGTTCCTTTTAATTGTGTAAAGAAAGAAAACATACAACAAAAGATGATTTTCACTAATGTTATGCTTTAAAGTACATTTTATCTTTCAGAGACAATTAGTAGCAAAAAGGAAATCACAAAACCTAACTAGAACTAAAACCTATAATGAGGACTTGCCATTTGTGCAAGTATCATGCAAGCAAACCAGAGAAAATGCATTCCTAATCAAGTTCCTTCCATTTAATTTACTCTATGTTTTTATATATTTTTTTCTTTATTGCAAAAAGTGAAAACAAACTACTTAAAATTTCTATGCAAGTGTCTAAAAATAAAGCAAAGAAAATAGAAAATTGCAGAAATAGAAAGTAGAAAAACACAAAGGATGTTCAGAAGGCCTACCTCTTCTCTATCTAAACTAGATGCCTTTGAGTTTCTGCTAAAAAAATTCATAGAGCTCTAATCATCCTAGGGTGGGATGAATAGTAGGTCTGCATTTGTCATAGGGTGGGAAAAATACGTATTCATCTCGGGATGGCACGAGTAGCAGTCCAGTACCCGAATGAGTAACACCTGCAAAGAAAAACCACAAAATTTGGATCAAAAAATTGATCCTAATAGCAAGGGAAAGGGTCCCATCATGATTTCCAGTGAAAGCAGTAGAAAAATGGTGTACCAATATGATGCAAAAAAAATAGATATAGATGCTAAGTCCTACGAATGTGATGAGCAATGCATGAAGGAAATGACGTAGAAATGAGATGTGAGAAAACAAAGTGGGGCTTCATTTATTTATATTGCTTTTAATCTGATTACAATACATCCCCCTCTAGGTCTCAAAACATTTGATATAATTTGTTACATTAATGGATGCCCAAAAGAAGTCGTGCTTCCAAGATCGAACGATATGCTTCCAACGTCTTCCACGTGCCCACACTCGAAGTGGGTGGGATAAAAGTTTTCACCACTTGTGTCCATGTCTTCATCATTCCTTTATTCCCCTCTAGTATTCTTGGTAGTGATATCTTGCACACAGAAAGGCAACAAATCATTAATAGCATATGCATATATAGAAAAACATGCAATCCCCAAGGCCTCCAATAGGCGATTCGAATATATCAATGATAATATTAATAATTATATTATAGAATGATATGGAAATGTAAATTAAAATTTCTAGAATTGGTATCACCTAATTTTGCATCGAAGTGGCATCGGACGGCCCCGTTATGCTCGTTTACCTGTCGAGGGCCTCTCTAAAGAGAGTGATCCAATGTCCTACCTATGATAATACAAATCAACTAAAACTCATGGGTTAGGAATTATATGTAATTCTAAGACTACCCAGATGCTCGAAATTTTCATATCCTACCCATATTCTCCTGTATGTGATTGGGGTGCCCTACGAGCTAGTTAATACATAAAATAATAAAACGATCGTCAAATCATGTCAGAATGAGTTAAAAATTTAACATATGCATTAGGATATCATCTGGGAAATATTTCAAAAGGAACACTAAGGAAATCATGCACATATTTCTAATCACTCTGGGGTGGGACGCTGAGGACTGTCACAAAACCTATAAAAAGTGACCTTGCAAATTTTGTGCCCAAAGGCCTCCAAAACTCCTGCAAACTTGTGGTTAGATTAAAAATAGTATTTTGAGATGACATAGAAGGTCATATTTTCTATATTCTTCCTAGGTTATCTTGTATCCGAAGGCACTCCCTATAGGTTAGTAGACGCATAAAATGACAAAAACCAGGTCAAATCATGTTAGAAAGCAATGAAATTTGGACAAGAGTATAAGTACATTAGATATAAAAGAATGCAAAAAGAATAGTAAAAAAACTATGCACAAATTTATAGTCACTCTGGGCTGGGGTGATTAGGACTGTAGTAGTTTGGGGGGGTACCCGGGGGTGGGATGCCCACCGTTTAGGGCCTTGTTTTGACACCAATCCAAGTGGGATGGGTCCAAAAATTCCTAGGGGGTTGTGTCAATGAGTTTGGGGTGGTATTGCAATCAATTTCTTGGGTTTTTGGATCTAGATTGCGTTCCTAATGTTCACTCAATAACCTCTCTTCCAGAAGAGAGAGATTAGGGATGGAGGAAGCACAAAGAGGAATGGGGTTATAGTTTGGCAGCACTTCATTGCTCCAAATGCTCTAGCTCTCTATTTTTTTGGGGTGAGGAGGCTCACCTTTTTATAGACCTAAGGGTCTCCTTTGAATGCACATGCGAGGGTGCCACTTAGCTCATTATGCCTTTTTTATGGAGAGAAGATTCCTCCCTGATTAGGGCATCCTTGATTGAGGCATCCATGATTAGGGCAGGCTTGATTGAAGCCTCTCTGATTTGAAACCTTCCCTCACAATCCCATGCCTTGAATGTGAATTTAGGTGGTGAATTTGGGCTGCCATGTGTCAAGGTTTGACTTTTTTCTAGTCAAACCTGCTAATTGTCCCACCAAACCTGCTAATTGTCCCACCCAGGAGCGATTGCTGCTAATCATCCCGATGTGGGACGAATAGGATTCTAATCATCCCAGGGTGGGATGAATAGGGATAAAAGTGCTTAAAAGATGCAAAAATAACCTTTTACCTTCCAAAACTAATTTGGCAGTGGTTAGGACCATTGTTTAACCTCTGGAGGCTGCCCTAGGGGGTATGTATGCCAATTTGGTCAGTGCTTGTAGTCACATAATCGGATTGGTGCTGTTTTGGTGTCTACATACACAAATCATAAATTCAAAGAAACATAGCTCAAAAATCAATAAAGAGTAAATAGTGGTTTTCATCACTACATATAAGCAAAATAAACAGTGATTATCATCACTACAAAAATCCTTGCTAAAAAAAATCAATTAAAAATAAAAAGTGATTTTCATGACTACATATGAGAAAATAACCAAAGCCAAAATGAAGCCAATGTTGGAATATGTAATACATTGTGTAAATTATTGTTAGACTAAAATATAAAGTCTAAAGAATAATATTTAAATTAGAATATAATTATATCTTATGTAAAATATTCTCACCAAATTAATAAATAAATTAAGGGTGCTAGGAATATTTAATTTCTTGGGAAAAAGTTATTTCCATTTTCTAGCAAATATTAGAAATTAACTAATCACTTTCTAATATTTGATAGATGCCACTTATCACATATCTCAAATATTAGATTGTAAATTAGAAAGTAACTAAAGCACTTTCTAATATTTGATAGATTGTGATAAGATTTAGGGTTGTAGTAGAAAAGCTTCTCTTTAAATAGGGGTGTTTTCTACTACATATTATCATATCTTATCATATATTGTCATATTGAATTGTGTTGTAGTTTATGTTGATGCATATTGTTGCATAACATTAAATTATTCTTGTGCAATTGAATAATTGAGTAATATAGTGAGCTTCATAGTGGATGTTTCCCTTCTTCATTTGAATTAGGGGTTTACCACTCAATATTTGTGTTATGGGTTTACCTATTTTATGTGTGATTGATCTTGTGGATCATTCTTCGATCTTGGGGAGACTTTGCTTGTCTCATAGCCAAAAAAAGAATAAAGTTTGAATCCTTGGAATTCTTAGTATTGTACAAAACCGGAAGGAGAGATACTTATGCATGATGATATATCTACCACAATTGCTTCATGCATTTGTGTAGACCAATTTTTGAATGTGGATGAGCTAGATTAGGTAACCCAATATTGCCTAGTGGTATAGTCCAACTAAGTCCAACATAAGTATGAGATGAACACTTGAGGATCCCTAATATTAGCAATGGCCTGAAATAATCCTACCTAACATCGAAGGAAATGCTTGAGTTCTATATTAAAATATACAATCACTTGCACACACAAAGATCATGAAAAACCAGTTCCATGGTAAAAGCCTTACTTTTCAAAAGTCTAAGTAGCCATTAACAACTGTTGATAGGGTAACTAGAGTGTTTGAATCTTCAGAAAGCCCCAAAAATTCTTAAATAGCAACAAATCATAACATTATTCACACCATAATTTTCTTTATAAGATTCCATAAATTAGGGGTATCAACATAGTAGGACATACACCACATATATATTAGAAATAGTATATAGATGACCGCTGACTACTTTATATCTTTTAATTTATAGAAAATTATCAAGAAAATACATCTCACACCATTACATCTCATATATGAATACTTAATCAATTCTTATAATAAGAGTGATTATTTAAATTCATGATTATTTTTTTAATTTTTGTGGTATCACCCATTAAGATTGTCAATGTCATATGCATTCCTTATGTTTTAAGTGATTAAAGCATATAGGTTCGTTTATACCATCTCATCACATAAGTTATATGCATACAATTAAAGCAAAATTAAACATGCATTTAACAATAACATCACATCCACAAACACAATTCATTAATCATCCATCATCACATCATAAATCACATCATAAAACACATAGGCAATATCCATTTGCATACAATCATGAATTCATCATTCATCATCAAAATACATCACGTCATATCATCAAATCATATAAGCATTTACACATCCATATAAGCATATACAATATCATGTATCATATAACATATACATCAAATCATCATAATGCCATCATTACATCACATCATAAAACAAAATAACAATAAAAACATGAGCAATAAACGATACACGCAATGAATTATAATGAAAATATATCATAAAAGTATGTGTGTCAAGTCCATGGATGTATAGAAATGCCCATGGACAATAGTCATATAAGTCAACCTGACCTCAAAATGAATAAAAAACAAGAGTATCATCAATCAAATATTGGGCCTGCACCCCCTGCAACATCGCTCCCTATGGTTAGATATCTGGTAGAATGGTGCGAGTTATACCCTTCTGGTCTCTTAGTACAAGTTAGAGCCCCATGACCAGGTTAGATGGAACACTTCTCTACTATAGAACTCCTACTAAACTGTTACCCACCTATGGCTCCTCTCGTCCTAGGGATGGTGCCTAGCCTAATGATCTACCTTGAGAGAGTGACAATCTAGGTTACATCCTCAGTAATCTAAACATCACTCTCATCTAGCAAGCCCTATAGATGACAGACCTCAATATTGAGAGCTACCCTTAAAGTATCCTTGAGGGTATGAGGGGCAACAACAACCTGCATCTAGGTAGCTCCCCCCATAGAATCCTACAAAGCTCGTATCTAGTATGAAATCTAAGCTATAGTAGTATCCCTTTGAGCTATGGTGGCATCACACTACTATACTTATATCTTGGCCAATTGGAGCTTGACCTCCACATCATGTAGCTGTGCCCTAAGAGGATAATCTCTCTATTTAGGCTCCATATCCTCCTCCACCTCCTCAGGAGCCTCCTGCTCCTTTGTTGCCACCTACTCTACCTGCTGGCCCCATATTGCATTCCTAGCGCAAACCCTGCACCCCACTAGGTTTGCCCCATCTCCTCCATCATCTTGTTGGTCTAGAATGCCCTCACCATACCATATTAGGTCACCCCACCACTACAAAAATGCCTCTGTGACTCCACCAGCTACTCCAAGATCAATATCTAGGGCATCCTCCTCATCATCTAGATCTATAACCTATTATGAAGGAAGGTCTCTCTCTGCTTCGATGTGCCTATACAAAAATGGTACTAGTGGAACATCCTACTGCAACCTGTACTGATGAAGAACCTGAGAGTAGAAGAAGTCCTCCCAAATGTTGACATTGCAGCCAATGAGCCATCACTCATACCATGTCCTAGAAGTAAAGTTGTTAGGGTCATCGCAAGAAGGACACTCATGATAAGGGCACCATATGATATCTCCATCCTAGAGTCCAGTGAAAGTATCAGTGTAATGAGTCATCTCCCTTATGAATATATGGCTCTTGTGCTCCTTGCTCTATTTGGCCCACCTAGAACCATAACACTGCATCCTCCCATCCATAGTTGTGATATCAATGGGAAGCCCCTTGGGGCGATCTACCCTAATGTGCTCCCATACCTAGACCTGCAGAAGCAAACTACAAGTGATGTTGACATGACATCTCTGATGGATGTGGTACAACTTATCATAACACTAATCCAATAGAGACCTACCCCATACATATATTATAGGCTCCTCACTATCTATTATATATTTAACCATCGCAAGAAGGTTCCAAGGGAACATCAAGCCTAAACAATCTAGGATGAGGACATTGCTGATGACGATCAGTAGAACTGTATACCTTGCTGTGAAAACACGCTCCCGATACCAATGGATGATAAACACTCCTATAGACTTATTTTCATTGAGAGCATCCTTATAATTCCTCTCGAATACCCGAGTGCATACAACCACCTTAGCATTAGTGGCTGAAGAAACAATAACCATCCCATCAAAAGGGATCTAGAAGATCTTATACACATCCTTCGATGTAATAGTCATCTCGTCAGTTGGGAGGTGGAAGGTATTAGTCCGAGGGTCCTAGCGATGGGCCAAAGCTATAAGGTAAGCCTGGTCTGACATGAGGTGAGGTAATTTGGTAACATACTAGAGCCCATGATCATTGAGCCATGCCTAGTCCATGGCATCCAAGCGAGGAAGAAGGTCAAGCAAGAGCTTTGGATCTCGAGCCTGAGCAGTAAGGATATAAAAAAAGTAAAATAAATACAAAACATGACTACAGTGCAATACAAACTAGAAGAGTAGTTCAAAATTTTTATAAAAAATCAAACAATTATCTCAAAAATCCAAAAACTAGCAAAAATTATGCAAAAAAATGGCTAAGGGATTTAGCCACTATCGCCTACAGTTGCTGAAAACTGGCCATTGGAGACAGTAATAACCAAGATCCAATGGTCAAATTTTTTACCATTGAGGTTCAAAACTGACCACTCTGAGCAACAACGACTCAGAACTGGCCGCTCTAAGCGACAGCGGCCAAGGGACGCCACATAAAACCCATGAACCCTTGGCCAAAAAAGAACAAAAAAATAAAAATATTGCAAAAATAACATAAAAATATCAAAGAGATAGGGGAAAACAAAAAAACTAAAGGCAAATTTCCACTCAGGCATCAAAACAAATCTAAGTCCAAACATGCTTAAAATGGTAGCATCAGGTGAATAACATGAAAAATTTAGAAATCCTAGGCTAAAGCCACTAACAAAAAAACAAAATACAAAAATAGAAATACCCGAGAAGCTTTGGCTTCTCCAATAGCTGATGTCTCCCCCTGCATAGCCATGTCCTTGATGCCAGGTGAACTCCAAAGTTGCAACCGTCGCTATCACACTAGAGCTCTAAAAAGTGAATCTTCAATAGTGAAAATGAAAGGTCAAACCCTAGAAAATACAAATTTTATATTTCTTTAATTATGCCTTGGCCATTGCTGACATTAGTGGATCGAACTTCGTGGCCGCTCAAGGCGACAGTGGCCACAAGCAGGAACTCAGAGGCTATTGGACCTGATAGTGGCCAGATCCACAAATAAAAAAAAAGGTTTACTCCTTGATAAATCACACAAAAACAACAAATATGCACACTTTTATGGTTTAAGATCATTATAATGTTCAAAATTAAAAAAAAATCACATAAAATCATAATATTAGGTAGGCCTCGTATTTAGTCACTTACTCTATCAACTTGACGATTACAGTGATTCACACTCCATGTATTTTGGTGAGATGAGTAGATAACCATAAGGCCATTTGGAGCAAAAACAACTCATTTTGGAATTACGATGTGCCACCCTTCAATCCTGAAGAACACCAAGATGGTCAGACTACTCCATAGGTGTGAAAGGATCATCCTAATTCCATTATGATATCAAAAAAAAAAAGCCAAAGTGATACAATCTAAACATAAATAGAATCACTCATCCTGACTACCTAAGAAGGCTATTGATAACTGGACCTCTCCTCAGGATAAGAATGGATGATTATCATAAATAATTGGAATCACACTTGGATGTGGTATTGCCCATTAAAAAGCAACAAATGCTAGAAAGGAACCAAATTAGTCATATTGGTCAAGCGACTTGTTGCTTCATTCATTGTCAATTCTTCACCAATTCATTATGTGAGGAAGTAGTTCAAAACTTCAACATAATCATAATTAGAATTAATAAAAGATCACTTGATCATAATAAAATCATGTTCATCCTATGAATCATTGCATACAACAATCACAAATTTCCCTTGTTTTTTGGGAACGTAAGCATACATGACATCTTCAATTGTAGCTATCCTACCAGTCAGAATTGTTATAGCAACTGAAGCTACCTGATTGAGTTTGAGGAATGAGTGCAATTTAACATGCCCAAGCCACTGAGCTAAGTCCTTCGAATGTTGAGGCAATGATTCAAGGGATGCATGCTATCTTGCATGATTGGGCCATCTAGAGTTGATCAGATCATTGATTATCATACACCCTACAAACAGATTAGTCTATGTTTTTTCTCAGTGTTGTGTTTTCCACACAAAACATCACAAAAAGGGGCATCTATAGACACCTAAATCATGTCATGCTTAGGGGAGCTGCTCACATAGACACATTCATAAGATCAAATGATATAATCTTAGAATTTCCAAGCATCAACAATGGTTCTCACCACTCATTTGGGGCCTTTTCAAGCCATCCAAGCCTAGCCACTCAAGCCAAGAGCGACCAGATCTTGGCTGCTCAAGCCTAGAGTGGCAAAACCTTAGCCACTACAAATGATAGCAGCTAGATCTTAGTCATTGCAGATGACATTTTCTAAGCCATAAGAAGCAATTTTGTCGACAAACTAGCCTAATCATGGGTGGAAGTGGTAGACTACATGCAATAAAGGTGATCAGGAGTAACTTTGCATTCCTTTTCATGACAAGTTCACATAGGAGACTTGAGTTTGCATTTAGACTTGAGTTGACTGACCTCCAAGCATAAACAAAGGACAAGAGCTTCTCATGCTAATGATCGATTCACATAGGAGACTTAAGTTGGTAGTTATATTTAAGATAATTAGCTTCCAAACATAGAAAAGACAAGAAGCTTCTCATGCTAACTTACACTACACATGAGAAATTCATTCCTAGGGCTTGGACATAGACCTAGGGTTTCACACTGTAAAAAGTGCAAGCCTAAGAGCACCAAAGAGATATTTTATCAGAGAATAGATCTTGGTCATTGAGGAGAGCTTTCAAGACTTGGAAACTTCCCTTGAAGATCATGAATACGATGGAGCCTTGATATATTGAAGAGCATAGCACCATTATTTCAATATCAGATACAAGCTTTGGTCCATATATTTGGAGCAAAGAGGACGAGAATCACTTTAGCGGCTGCTATCTTGGATAGTGGCCCGGAGGCTTAGCTTAGATTTTTAGACATTAGATTCATTATTTTAGTATATCATTAGCATAGCATCATTTCATTCATATTCATATCATTAGTATAATTTACACTTGCTTTCATTTGTTATATCCATTGCTAACAACCTCATTCGAGGAGGAATTATCAGACATCTAAGTGTGTGTTGTTGTTTCATTGCTTACAGGGCCACGGGTTGATCGAACATAATCTGTAACATACAAGAGCAAAAGGGATCCCTCTAGGAAATAGACCTAGAGAAGGAGGCATCTATAATACCTCATACATTTCTATGTACGAAACTGAGAAGCTTTTTGAAAGCACACCACCTCTTTGTGAAAGGGGCACTCTTTACCTATTTGTAAACTTATTGTATCAAAATGGGTATCCCTAAGAGGGACCAACATGTAACCGAGTTTCAATACGAATAAAGAGATCCATATTTGTTTTTTCCAAGTTATATGCTATTTTTATTGTCTTCCATTTCATCTTGGATTTTTAATAACATTGCAAGTAGATTAAAAGTGGTGTGTGCATCTCAGGGTCACTACACTGCCTCCAGTGCACTGGGTTGTGGATCTCTCTCCACTTAAGACTCTTGTCCCCACTTAGAAGACATGTCCTCACTACCCTGGCTGATGGATATCTATCCACTAGAGACTCTATCCTCTCTGCTCTGTCACCTCTAAATCTCTATCTCAATTTTGTACTAAACACAGTCCAATCGGTCTAGCATAGCTCTACTCAACTCTTGTACTAAACACAATCTAGTCGATCTAGCACAAGTATTCTTAATAAGCTCAGTCAAATATACACTAAACACAATATATTTGGTCTAGCACAAATCTGCTCAACTCTTGCACTAAACACAGTCCAATCGGTCTAGCACAAGTCCACTCAAATTTGCACTAAACATAGTCCAGTTGATATAGCACAAATTTGCTCAATAGGTCCACTCAGAACCTAATCAAACATGCTCAACAGGTCCACTCAGAACCTGTCCAAATCTGCTCAATAGGTCCATACAGAACCTGCTCAAATTTGTTCAATAGGTCCACACAGAACCTGTCCAAATATGCTCAATAGGTCCACACAGATTCTATTCAAGCTCAACAGGTCCACATAGAACCTGCACAACTCTGCTCAACAAGCTCACACAGAACTTGTCCAATCTCATAGAAACATAAAGAGAATTGTTAGAGACTCAATATGTTCTATTCTCAAAACTCAATCACTTTCTCAACTCAATCTCATAGAAGCATAAAGAGAATTGTTAGAGACTCAATATGTTCTATTCTCAAAACTCAATCACTTGCTCAACTCAATCTCATAGAAGCATAAAGAGAATTGTTAGAGACTCAATATGTTCTATTCTCAAAACTCAATCTCAACTCAAATTAGAATATAGAATAGTTTATTTTATGGAACTTGATCAATCACTTCATACATCCACTTGACTAGGATCAATAAACTCTACTCAACCAATCACTTCAAGAAACAACTCTTGCTCACAAACCCTAGTCCAAGCATGTATCATCCAACTCAAAATATTTCCAACAATGCTCAACAACAAATCTCACATAACAATGATACTCATGATCTTTTCAAACCCTAGTTCAAGTTCTTTGCATAACAACTCGCTTCAACAACCATGCTCATAAAACAAGGTTTTAATCACAACTCTCAATTTCAGAAAACCTTGAAGCATTAACTCAAACACTTCACTCAACCAATGATCTCAACAACAATGCTAATAAAACAAGGTTTTAATCTCAACTCTCAAATCAAAAAACCTTGAAGCAATAACTCAACCACTTTCGAAAAGGAAACCCTAATCAAGTCCTTTTCACTCCAAACTTAATTTTCAATAAAGCCAATCAACCAAGTCAACCAAATAAGAATTTTCCCATACCTTTTGAATGTCAAGTAGTTGACCTCACAAATCTGCCACACTCACAATTACTTATTTGCCAATATCAATAAGGGTTAGAGGATAATTTTCTTCAACAAAACATATCACAAAAATAATATCAAAATTACACCTTATCACTCCAACTTAAATAATAATCAATATCCTCACAATAGTCACAAAAACCCTTAATTCAAAATAACATACTACCCACAAAGTCTTAACCTTTCAATATTCCACAATAGCAATTTTAAGACTTTAAATATAAAAACAAAATTCTCCTTATAACTCCTAAAGATAATTCTCAACTACCATAATTTTATTGCAAAGAAACCTTTCCAAATTTCAACCACTAAACAACCTTATACCTCCAACTTAGGCATTTAATTAAAATTAAAATAAAAATATTACCTTTGCCTTTGGAGAGTTTCGAACTCTCAATGTAGCCCACTCTAACGTCTCAACTGTGGCACCAAAAACCACATGAGCTACACACTCATTGGATATAGGTGAAGCACCACGTGCTTCAAAAACTTTATCACCTCCTTGTTTTGCAAAATGTACGCCTCACGATTGGCGCTTTCAACACACCTGCCAAGTGCTTCCACCGAGACTCGAATGTTGGCCTCCTTGCACACAAAACGTAAGCCACAACACTCTTGCCACTAGGCCAAGGTGCCTAGTTGGCTTCCATCTATTTGAATTTGTCCCTTTTATTTCTTTTGATGGCAATTCAAACTTAAAATTTTCACATCCATTTCATGAGATCTACATTAATTAATTCATATGCTATCTTTTCAATCGATAAAGGATAATATTAATGCCATTTGGGCATAGGTTTAAATATTAATCTTCCTCATTTTCTTTGAGAACATTGGTGCTATTCAAAATGCAATTAACCCACATGACGTCGGTGAGGATAAACCTTTGTCTTAACCAAGCTTTGTAATATCTTTAAATTCTAACAACCATATTTAGGTGTAGTATAATATTATTATTAATATTTTACTTTGGGCTATTTTTCACCACCTTACTTAATATTATAATAACTCATTTTTTTATTTGTGGAAAACATCCCAAAAGGGATGCCACTTTCGAGTAAGACCCAAGGAGGCAGGGGTATCCATTCCACCAAAAATGCCCAAGACTCGGACCTAGCCTACCACCTTTGACATACTCAAGGAGCAAACAAACACACAAAACCAATTTAAAAATAAGTAAATAACAACAAAAATAATAAAATAAAATAAAAAACATGCTCCTTGAGTGTGTCAAAAACAAAAGCACAACCAAACACGCACAATAAGATAAAAGAAACCACAACACAAACCACATAGAAAAACACAAGAACCACATAACAAAACACAAACAAGACAAAAACAACAGAACACTACAAAGACATAACCCAAAAAAAACATGAAAAATAAACACAACCAAAACCTAAAAAATAAAATAAAATAAAAATAAAAATAAAAAACAACCAACAATAGACAATAAACAAAAACAAAAAACATAGAAAACACTCACACATAAAAACACGAATTAACACAAACAAAGAGAAACCCAAGAACAAGAACGAAAAAAACACAAGAACAATAACAAAAAACATAAAAAAAAACACAAAACAACAAAAACACAAGAACAACAAAAAACAACACAAAGAACACAAAAACAAAACAAAACAAAAGAACCCACCCACCTTAAAAAACTAAAAAAACAAAAAAAAAAAAAAGAAAAAAATTGAACATAACAATGACCTATCTAGACCAGAAGACTAATAAGGCAAGAATCAATAGAGGAAACAAAATAAAGAATAGAATGAGCTAGGGAACTAAAAAAAATTGAATGAACCAAAGAGAAGCAAAAAAAAAAACAAGAAGAAACTAGGTACCTTCAGAACTGGAGCCATCCAAAGAAATGATAGAAAGAAGAGCTTCCCTAATTTGAGAAGCCCACCATATAGGAGGGTGGCCATAACAAGTAAGATCACCTTTGTCCAAAGCCCAATTAGCTAAAGCATCAACACTCTTGTTTTGATCTCTGACCACATGATTGTAATCAACTTTCAAAAATCCCATCTGGATTAATTGAATCTTCTCAATAATTCTTTTTATTCTCCAATCCACCTTATGATTCTTAGAAGGAGTCTTCAAGAGATTAATCATAAGTTGAGAGTCAGACTCAACTAACACCTTTTCCCATCCAACCTTAGTAGCCTCCTCAAGGCCTCCGAGGATACCATACCCCTCAACAAGGTTATTGGAAAGAATACCCAAATTCTAAGCAAAAGTAAAAACCAGGGAGCCATCTGAAAGTCTACCAATTCCTCCCACACTGGCTTTTCCAGGGTTCCCTCTAGAGGCTCCATCAGTATTGACTTTTCCAAAATCCTTAGGAGGAGGTTGCCAATTTCTAGTCCTATCCATCTTACTAATACTCACATTCCCTTTAAGTTGGTTGCCCTTAGAAGATTTAATCTTCAATATTTGCATCACTTGATCCCATCTTTGGTGGGAGTTTTGGGGGTGATTAAGGAGTTGATGGACTGATTCAACTAAGTTGGCTATGGTATTTTGCCAAATATAGTGAATATCCTTCCTATCTTGATTAAAAATTTGGTTGTTCCTTTCATTCCAAATATTCCAAAGAAGAATGGTAGAACCCATCCAAACTAACTCGCCTAATAAAATGATCAACACCCTCTTGATTAGGCCAATCCCTCCAAAGCTGTTCAAAAGTAAAAAAATTGGACCATTGTAAGCCAAGTAAAGTGGCCATTCTCCTCCATAGCTCAGAGGCTAAAGTACACTCAATAAAAATATGGTTGAGAGTTTCTACATTCTCTTCACACATTTCACATCTAAAAGGGCCATGAAAACCACGCTTCATAAGTTGCTCACCAATAAGCACCCTACGATGCAATAAAAGCCAATTAAAGAACCTCACCTTAGGCCAGAGCTTTTGAGCCCACAATCGAGAAAATATGTCAGAAGAATGGTTGGGATTATTATGGCATAAGGTCAAATAACCTTGAGCAACCGAATACTCACCCTTAGTAGTGTTGTTCCATCCAAAACAATATTTTTCATGGGACCAAGAGAGGGATCTCATATGAAGGATGCCTTGGATATCTTGTCTTTGCCTTTCTGGGATTTGAATAGGCCAGTCCTCAATAGGGATCCAATATCTACCAACCTTTGAATTACCAAGTATGGTACCGATAGTAATTAGCCACCTTTATCCAATTAGCTCGGTGAAGCTCCTCCATCCAAGGCCTCCAATCGAGAAACTGAGTTATCAAAGGCTTGTGACCATCCCAAGAATCTATCCAAAAATTTGCCTGTTGACCATTATGAATGATCCAAAATAATTTTTTCTTTATCAAATCCTCACCAGTCTTAAGAACTGCTAAAATGGGAGAACCTTTGGTAGGAAGTTGATAGCGAACAAGGTCTTCAGGACTTTTGTTCTCAACATATTTAGCACGAAGATTATTGGCCCAAAGAGCATTGGGGTTATGCAACATCCTCCAATATAATTTAGCAGCTAAAGCTTTGTTGTTATTAATAGAAGACCGGAATCCTAACCCCCCTTCACTCTTAGGAAGACATAAAGTATCCCATTTCACCAAGGCCCATTTTCTTTTCTCCTTAGTACCACTCCAAAGGAAACGATGACTGATTTGATCCAATTCTCGAAGAACAACCTTTGGGATATTCAAAATGGAAGAAACATAAATAGGAATAGCTTGAAGGACTGATTTTACCAAGGTGATTCTACCCCCGGAAGAAAGCCACCTGTTGGTCCACTTTCCAATTTTCTTCTTGACTTTGTCCAACAACCAATTCCAATATTTATTTTTTTGCCTTTGAATATTTATGGGAATACCTAAATAAGTGATTGGAAGGGAGGTCTTCTTATATCTTAATTTATCCAAGACCATGGATTCCTGTCTAGCAGAAGCAGTGAAAGAAAATAACTTTAGATTTGTCTTCATTGATCAACCGCCTAGTAGCCTTAGAAAAATAGCTAATGATTTGCTTAATATTAGAAGCTTCCTTAACCGTAGCTTTACCTAAAAGAGTAGAGTCATCCACAAATTGAAGATGAGAGATAGGTCTAGCTCCATGAGCAATGGTAACTCCCTCAAGGGTTTTGTTTTCCCTCTTTTTGGTTATAGTCCTACCCAAGCATTCAACAAGAATGATGAATAAATAAGGGGATAGCGGGTCACCTTGCCTAATACCTCTGGAAGCTGGGAATGACTGAGAAGGCCTGCCATTGATAAGAACTAAGTAGGAAACTGAAGAGATACATCCCATAATCCAATCCATCCAATCCTTAGAGAAACCAAATTGCCTCAAAACTTTGATAAGGAAGTGCCAATCCACTCTGTCATAAGCTTTGGATAAGTCTAACCGAATGAACATGGAAGGAGATTTTTGCATATCCATGGAATGGATGGCTTCCTGAGCAAGAACTATCTCATCTACTATTTGACGTCCTTCCACATAACCCCCTTGCTCTGGGGAAATAATCTTATGCAAAAGAGGCTTCAACCTTTCTCGCCATGATTTTAGTAATGATTTTGAGAAGAACATTACATAAAGCAATAGGTCTAAAAGCTGAGATATGATCAACCTCTTGAGCTTTTGGAACAAGAGTAATATAAGTTTTATTGATAACCTTCAAAATTTCTTTGGCTTTCCTGGCTTCTTCCACCACCTCTAATAAATCAACATGAAGGATATCCCAAAACTCTTGGTAGAACTCAATGGGAAAACCATCAGGACCTGGGGTTTTCCCTTTTTGCATTTTAAAAACTACTTGTTGAAGCTCATTGATAGTAACAAGAGCAATCAAAATAGAGTTCTCCTCAGAAGTGATAAGAGAAGGGATTGCTTGAAGAACATTTTGTTGTGAAGCTGAGTCAAGAGGAGTAGCAACAAAAATATTGGAAAAGTAATCAACAACAATAGAGTTCATGCCATCCCAAGTATAAACAACATCTCCAGAATCTGATTTTAAGGAAGAAATAAAGTTGTGAGATCTTCGAGCTAGAAGAGATTTGTGGAAGAAATTTGTGTTTCGATCTCCTTCTTTGAGCCATTGAATTCTAGATTTTTGCTTCCATAAGATTTCTTCTCTTTTTTCCCATTCCTCTAACCGAGTTGTGAGTTTAATTTCATCTGCACTTCTCTTCTCTGTGAGGCCATCTAAACGGATTTTCTTATTCAAATTTTCAATATGAGCAATAACTTCATGTTTTTTTTATGAACATCCCCAAACTCTTTCCAGTTCCAAGTCTTGATTTTGGATTTAATGTATTGCAGTATTTTGGCAAAATAGAACATCTTAGTCCCATGCCTAGGTTTACCTTCCTTCCACCATTGTTGCACATGAGGTCTCGAAGGAAATGTCTCTAAGCCACATTAATTGAAAACGAAAAGGAGAGAAACTCACATTGGTTTTCCACATTTCCACCATGACTGGCCAATGATCCGAACCAACATTATTAAGAGTCTTCACTTTAGGAATGTGACCATGGATTAAGAAATTTTTAGAGAGCAAAAACCTATCCAATCTCTCCATTATACAAGCTAAGCCTTGCCTTCTGTTAGACCAAGTCATAAGGCCATTATCTGGTTGGATATCCACAAGATGGAGGTTTGCAATATATTCGCTCATGAGGTCGGTGCTTTTGTCCAAATTTCTATTTCCCCCCTTTTCTCATCCAGAGAGAGGATGGTATTGAAATCTCCTCCGATCAAGATCCAAGCTTCAGGAAAATGAGAGATAATATGAGTAATATCCTTCCACTGTCTTCTTTTTTCCTCCAAAGAAGTCGGAGCATAAACAATAATGCAGAGCATAATCTGGTTGGAATGTCTACTTTGAATAGCTATAGCCAACAAACCCCAACTGCCAACCATATGGTGAATAACTACCTCTTTTGGGTCCCAAAGACAAGCAATGCCACCGAAGTCCCTTGGGAACCGAGGGAAACCACTTTTCCAGCTGGCCAAATTTTACTGGCAATTGAGTCCATATCCTCCATTGACATCTTTGTTTCTTGAAGGAAAACAAGATGTGGATGATTTATCCGAATCATTCTTCTAATTTCATTTTGTTTTGAAAGACTCCCTTTGAGTCCTCTAATATTCCAAGTGATGATCTTCATTAATACCAGGGCTAAAAAAGTTGGGAAGGGCATTAATATTACCTTCCTCTACAAGCTTTTCACCTTCTTTTACCATATGATATTGATTGGTCTTGCGACCTGCTTTTTGATTAGAATCCATCTTCAATTTTTTTCCCTATTTCTTGACTTATTCCAATTGAATCCGAGATGGCTTCTAACCTTGAAGAATGCTCGTACATAGCCAAAATTTTACTAGATGGTTCAACGGAGTCTATATTGGGACCTGCATTATTTGAAGTTTTGACATTTGAAAGATTGTTTTTCTTGTGTAAATTTTCTCCCTTTTTTTTTGTTGAAAACC
This sequence comes from Wollemia nobilis, assembly GCA_028583015.1. Taxonomy (NCBI): domain Eukaryota; kingdom Viridiplantae; phylum Streptophyta; class Pinopsida; order Araucariales; family Araucariaceae; genus Wollemia; species Wollemia nobilis. The sequence continues at coordinate 2,215,556 of JAQPPZ010016965.1, forward strand.
TTTGATTTGTTGGTTTGTCTCTCGAGTTCTTCCCTTCATATTTAAATTGTGTTTCTAAGATTTTAGTTTCCATTATTTCCTCTTCCTCACTTGGGACATCATTTGTGGAAAGGATTTCAAACATATTAGCAGATGACTTTGATTGATCCTTCATAACTAGTTTTTTTCGAGTGTTCTTCTTCTTAGGTATTTGGAAACCTGTTGAGTTTATATCTTCTTTCTTTTGATCAGGAATTTTATTTGGGCAAGCACTGGCCAAATGACCATATTCATGGCAAATTCTACAACGAAAAGGAATGTTCTCATAGTCCACTACTTGCTCCCAAGTGTCTTCCCCAAATTGTAATGTGATATTTTTAGGTAGGGGTTTGTCAAAATCCATTAAAACACAAATCCGAGCATAAATAATATGTTCAAAATTTTGAGTACAATCAACAGTCATCATAAAAGTTCCTAAAGAGTTTCCAATTGAAGAAAAAATAGTAGGATTCCAAAATTCAATAGGGAGGCCAAAGAGTCTAACCCACACGGGAGCTATAGAAGGCATCTCTTCTTCGACTTTAAATTTAGTATGCCAGGGCTTCATGAAAAGCCCTGCCCTTCCAAAAAACCAAGGACCCCCTTGAAAAGTTTTCTCTCTATCTTCATTATTAGCAAATAAAACAAGAAAATAACCATTTGGATAAATAGAGATTTGTAACTCACCTTTAGTTTTCCAGCTTTTTGCAGCCCAGACTTTGAAAGCAGATAGACTCGGACGAAAACCCACGAACCGACAAATTAGTCCTCTTTTTTCCAAATCTTCAATGCCAGTCTGAATGTTACCCATATCAAGCTTAACAATAGGAGTTCCATCAGCTGCTTTAAGACATCCTGACTCCATTTTCCTGGGATCAATCTTAGGCATTCTTAGAGGTTTATGGGAAGCCCTAAGATTGATATTAGCATTGGGCTGAGGCTGTCCACCATGAAGGGCATCCCTAAAATTCATTTTTGGGACTGAGTCTTCGAAATTCTTACCCTTGACAGGGGTTTTCACTGTAGAATTATTTTGTGGGTGCACCTTAGCACCAGATTCACTTGAGATATGAGCCATTTTTTGATCAACTACTTGAAACTTGTTTCGTGATCTCTTTAATCCTTGCCCTAGACGTCGTGGAAAGGTATGGTTTTCACTTTTCTTTTGTGCAGCAAATTGGAAGTCGTTGTCACTCAAGTTCACAGTATGATCTATTGAAAGATAAATTTCTAACCCATATTGGATCCCCCGCAACATTTCCTGCTAAAATATTGAGCATAAACCACAAAAATATTGGCCGCTAGGGCCCGAAGGCCCTAAAAACCAACCTCTGGAGCTGCTTGCACTCAACCCAGATGAAACCCTCGCATAGCCGCTTGCCAAATATCTCATTCACACATAGGGATGCGCTAGGATCTGTGTTGCTCCAAATGATATGAAAATTGGTGGAGACGTTCTAGGGTTTTTCAGGCATCTACCCTCAAAATTTCAGCCATATTATAATAACTCATATTATAATATTATATCCTTTGATAAAGTACCTTGTGATCGGTTGTAGAATCTTACATTTAATTTTATCAATCCGAGGGTAATCAAGGTTAGATTTAAAAAGTAGCAATCTCGTATAGATTATATCGTAGGAGTTAATACTAAGTCTAGCTCAATTTTCTGTCCATATTTCATGCGTACACGTGTACAAAAAGAAATATAAAAATTATGCAGGGATGAATTATGCAAGATATGATAAATAAATGCAATCTAAATTTTATTAATGATGTAATTTACTAATGCATCTGATTACTTGCAAACTAATTTATGAGATGTTTTAATCTAAGTGTGAGGATCCTCGTGCAATATATTTTATTTTATATAATTTAAAATGCAAGTCTAACTAATCCTAATCTAATGCAGGGGCGAAAGAGCTCAGGGACTGTCTTATAGGAGTGGGCCCTACCTCCTAAAGGATAGTGTAAGTCTTTTCCCCCTTATTTACCTTATCAGTAACTAAGTTTTATATTTCATACTAATATTTATGCATATTCTGTGAATGCAGGTAACAAATCTACAACTTACAAAATAGAATTCAAACAATTCACAAGATTGACACAGATTACCATATTTGAAGAAAGTGTTGTCTTATTATTTGAGCTTCAACTGTACATACTTCCTCAGAGCTATAATTCAGAGCAAACTGTAAACTGTAATGAATAATGTTCGGCTGGCCAGACCTCTCTCAAGGTCTTCTATGTAATTTATACTAAAACTAATACAATGCGAACAATTTCTTCCACGTATTTGTCATGCTTAATTTGTGGACTGGTGACTGTACATGAATCAAAAGATAATCTAAACCTAATATAATATTTATTTTGACTTGGACTTCTAAATGTTCCTATTGGTCCAAGTGGCATCTACATATAATCCTATCAAGATACTACCTATTCTAACTAACTCGTAGGATAGATGTTAAGACTTTATTTCCTTTATTCCAGGAAGTCTTAACAATATTTTGTGATTACATTTCAAATGTCCCAAAATAAACACATTACAAATCTTATAAAACTTTGTCAACTGGAGATATTCTCATAGATAATATGCGAGAAGCAAGGTATGTTGAAAAGTGAAGATATTTGTTGTCGTCCATTGTAATGTGTCGTCCACTTGATTGTGTCATCCATGGTCAATAGTAATTGCTGGTAATACTCTCCAGTAATTGTCTCTAGTGATTACCTTCGATAATTACCTTCAATAGTTACCTTCAATAACTACCTTCAGTAATATACTTCAGTAACATCCGTCTATAACCTGCATCTATAGTCTTCGTAATTCGTCATTCCTATGACCATCTTCTCATATGCTCAACATCTGGTTCTAATCTTGTTTTGCCGCATTAATCTTCCATGAAGTGTTCTTCAACATTATTCTGTCCAAACATACAAAACTTGCACATATTTCGTGTAAAATTCATGTATTTATTATTTTAACATTATAAATAAAATTTAGTCATAAATCATGCAAATAAGATATAACCATTATCAAAATGCATTCAGTTTCACATATTTGCAGATAAAAGACATATAAAATGTTCCATAATACATGCACATTTTAGCACTCATCATTCCCCCAAACTGAAGGGAGTGCATGTCCTCATGCACATGAATTCAAAATTTACAATTTTTGTTCTTATGGATTTTTGCAACAATTTTCTGAATACATTAACAGTTTTACAAATGTAAAGGATGATAATTTTGCAGATTATAATAGATAAATGGTTGTTGCAGTTTTACAAAATAGTACTTCAAGAAAAATAACAATGCTGCAATTGAACGAATATCATAAAAACAATTTTTCTTTCATTAAAAACTATACAATCTATCAGTGCATAAAGTATGATAGTTTAAACATAACAAATCATTCTGCAAGAACATTGAAAACATAATTAAATCTGCAGATATAATAGACAACTATTTTCAGATAATCAGGAAAAACACTGAAGATGTAGGTAGATGAATTACTTTGAATATAATAAACACTGCAGATATGGAATTTAAAGCACTATAATTTTAACAGATAAGATGTTGCAGTTATAACAATAAAACACTTAGGAATACAATAATTAAGGCAATATATTTATAATAGAAACTATTGCAGATATAAAACTAAAAGTGCAATAAATAAGGTTTTATTTATTTATTTATTTTCCATTTTTTTAATCCTAATAATAATAATATTATAATATAGATAATATTATAATTTATAAATTTAATAATATAATGATAATCTTATAAACTAATAGTAATATAATTATAATATTATAATTATCAATGTAATAATATTAATAATACTATAAACTAATAATAATATAATATTATTATGATATTATAAATTATTTTTAGGCTAATAATATAATAATATGACTACTATTATTAACAGTAATGTTATGTATATAATATTATTACTACTAATATTATTAATAATATATTTATAATGTAATCTTATTAATAGTATATATAATATTATTAATATAATATTATTTATATTACTATTATTAATTAATATAGTATTGTATTAATATAATAATAATATTAGTAGAGCATATTAAATAAATAAATAAATAACTAAAATATGAAAATCAATAAATAGTAAACTAGTACAAATATAATAAAATTAGTATTATAAGAGATAACTATTATTATTATAATAATAAAATATTTCTTAATAATATTTTAAACTAATAATATTATAATATAATAGTGATAAACATTATAATAGTAATATAATTATAAGTATAGTATTATAAATTAATAATAATTATAATTATAATATTATAGTTATAAACTTTAATAATATAAAAAAAAATGTCACTTCTAATATATTATATATTTTTTTCATAATATTAATATAATATATTATTATATTAATTATAATAAATAAATTATTATAAAATATAAATACTAAGAATAATATTAATATTATAATATAATAATATTAATAATATTATAATAATATAATAATAATATTATAAACTAATAATATTATGAACAATTATGAAATGGACACGTGAGTTAATATGTATACTTTATCATATATTACGTGTTTATCTCCTTTGTGCTAAATATAGTATATTATTAATACTTGCCAACATCCATTTTTATATTAATTTCACTATTTTAGAGAAGAGCAGGGTAGACCTTTCATAAAATAATTTTTATATTATTATTATTGTGCACACTTACCCATATATGTGCACACTTACCCATATATATCTTTTCATTTGCCACTTTTGTTAACCTTAGATAACCATTGGAAAAAAAACATAGGGGATCTACTTTGAGTTTTATGCTCATCTATGATGGCATCTACAATTTCCAGGCTATGCCCTTCTATGATCGCCATTTTGATTCCGTTCTTACAAAGGCGGGTAAAAATCCTCCATGATTTCATGCCTACAATAAAGAGAATAATAGCTAGCATCTGAATTTTTTTTTTGTTTTCATTTGAGGTCAGATTCTTGATTTGATTTCTGGTTATTTTTCATTTGAGGTCAGATTCTTGACTTTGATTTCTGAACCCAAAGTCTCTCGATGTAAAATAGATAAATTTTTCATTATTCCCCTTTTACAATTATTATATTAATGCATGTAATTTTTAATTTAATTAATTTTTTTTTAATTATATATATTACTTAATTTTAAAAATAAATTTATAAATATAATTATGTTCAAAAGAACCTGTAAATGCACAAGTATTTAAAACGTATCCAACTAAAAACAATTTAATTTTGAATAACAATTTTTTTTTCAAGGTTCAGATAACTCAAGTTTACCAATTGACCTCTCACATTGGAAATATCTACGGGTGGACAATCCAATTTAGAAATATCTACTAGTGGACAACTAGAGTTTCTTAATAATGCATGTGCTTGTTGTGTATGATTATAGAAAATAATCTATCCATGAAGATGAACAAGATAAAAGAGGGCTTTAATTTTGATGGCAAAATTTATATATATTAATTAAGAAAAATGTTCAATATATATATATATATATATATATATATATATATATATATATATTTATTTATTTTCTATATTACTCCCCCAAACTATATTATAAACTTTATTGTATTAAGCCTATACCTCCCCCCCAAACTGTAATTTTGGCTATATAGCCAAAACAAAGGAAAAGGTACCTATTTTATGTATAAGAGTATTTTTATGTATGGGGTGGATTTATAAGTTTTTGAGATTATGCTTCCTGTATGTCATTAAGAAGTTTCTATTGTTAGTCATCTAGAAGAAAATGGATAATACATAAGGCTTTGTAAAGAAAAATATAATGGATATAAGCCATGTTTTTGTAGAGAATTTTGAAATCATAGTATCGTCATAATGATTTACTATTGGTTTTTGCATAAGATGTTTCTAGGTGGATTGTTCAAAGTCATCAAATAACATTCTAGGCATGCTGAAATAAACTCCATTTACTTCTAACACAAATCAATTTAGTGTTAAAGTTATCCTAGTATGTTCAAGTTTTCTTTCAAAACCAACTGTGTGTGCAGTGAAGATTCATTCCTCATTATGAGTAAGGATTAAAAACAACAAGGATTATATATGCCAAAAGCTAGCTGATCTTATAAGCATCTAGAGGTCTTGTCCAGACTTATTGCTAATACGTAAGGATATCTTAATAAAGAATATCCCATGGTATTTGAAATACTAAGAATTCCAGGGATTCAAGCTCTTTTGCCCTTTTTTTTTTATGCTTTATTTGGGATACTTGCTTAGCAAGGGATTTTGTAGTGCTTTTTGAGCTTCTTGCTTATTTTAGAAGAGAAGCAAGAGTATGTGTTTTGCTTTGTAGGATTCTTGTTTATTTTGAAGAGAACAAGAATTTATGGGGATACTTGCTCGATTAGATGAGGAGCAAGGGAATTTTTTTTTTCTCTTTTATGGGAGAGGGCGAGCTTGTCCTTTTGCCAATTCATTAGTAATCTAGACCATGCGTATAAATAGATGAGCAAGGGAAAATTTTTACTTATGGCAAATATAATACATGAGTTAATTTTCCAAAACGTCACAATGTCTTTTAAATGTGTATGTGTGTGTGGTTAAAAGAGAAAACTTAATCATCTAGAAGTTACTCATAACATTTCAAAAGATTTATTCTATTTTCAATGAGAATTTTGTTCAATATACCAGATATAATTTGAGTATTTGAAAAATACCTAGATTTCATCTATCAACAAGGTACTATACATCATGTGGTCATCATTTCTCTACAGAGTTTGTAATAAGGAATTTTCTTGAAAAAATTTTAAGACTGAAAATAGAAAAGAATGTAGATACTTCATGATGAAATAAAGGAAGCATAATCATTTTTATATAATAATTATATTATTATATATATTTATATATATTAACTGTTCCTTTTTTTTTAATCATTATATATATATATATATCAGAGTATGACTGCCAACTATGCTAGTTTTCACCTATACCCTGTCTAACTTTGCCTCCGAGAAGGTTTTCAAAGTCAGATTTATTTTTATTTATTTACTTATTTATTTATTTATTATTATTATATATATATATTATTTTATTATTATTTTTTATGGTTGAAGGGACAAATGATGTCAGAACATGCTCTTGAGTCTGTATGGACCTTTCCATTGTATCAATATAGTTTCTAAAAAGTGTTGAAACTTGGAAAACAACATCATACCATATGTCAAGAAACTCATTGTTGTCCAAGTTTTCTGGGAGATCCATACCCTCTTTGTTTTTTGAAAACTACAAACCCAATGAATTTTGTGAATTTCCACTGCTCCATAAGTGTGCTTGTGATGCCACTCAGTACTCCCTTCTTGTAAGGCAACATATCTCACAAAACCATCACCATAGAGAAAGCATAGTCCTTCCTCACGATATGCTTGAAACTTTAAGTATGAAATCAGCTCAAAAACTGGTAATTCATCAAGGGTAGACAAAAATGACCATCCATTTGTTATCATGACAAAGATGAACACTGAAAAAGCTGACTTCATCAAAGTTGTGAATATTGAATTGGCGAATATTTTTGAGATATAAGGATTTTGTTCAGCTTGAGAATATTGTTCTTTAGAGGGAGCATGGAACTGCAAAGGTATTACAGACTCATATGGCAGGTTATTAGATAGGGGCACTTCAACCTTATTAGGTATAGTTTGAACAAATGGAAGGGAAGGTTGTCCAAATTGGTGGAATTCATCAAGGGAGGTAGAAGAATCACAAGGCACTCTTTCCTGAACTACATTGTTTGTTGTTGATTGTGAATGTAATTGTGCAATGTATAATTTTTGCTTTTCAAGTTCTGTTTGCAATTCTGCTATTTTAGCCTCAAGCATTTTAGTGTGTTCTATGAAGCTGATGTTGTTATCTCTTGAGACTGGTGTTATCTTCTAGAATTCCATTCTTCTCAAGTATGAGAGGTAATCAACAATCTCTCCCTATGACTATCTATACCGGTTTAGGAGATTTTTTTTTTGGTTTGCACAACAAGATAGGAAGTGTACAACTTAGCAGATCAACTACTTATCAAGTAGGATCACCTCTAATGAGATCAACTATTGTCTTTGTAGGCTAAGAATTGTGAGGTTGTGGTTTAGCATGGTAAAACCCTAACAATATTTAGATCATAATGGCAAAACTCTAGGATCACCGTTGAGCTATAAATTTCTATTTTGATTGTGCAAAAGTTTTGTGATTTTGTTTTTCTGTTTCAATCCTACTGTTTACTTAAATATAAAATTCAGAATTTTACTTTTAACAAAATGAAAAAGAAAAGAAATATGTATAATTTTAAACAGACCTAATGCTTACTAAAATAAGATGTGATCCACGGTCTATGAATCCATACAACCTATTTTAGAAAAATTAGGGAAAACCTAATGCTACTGAATTCAGGTGTGATCCACGGTCAATGAATCCATACAACCAAACTTAGTAAAATTAGGGAAAAAGTATGACCTAATGCTACTAAAATTAAGTGTGATCCATGGTCTATGAATCCATACAACTAAATTTAGTAATAATTAGGTGAAAATAAAATTGCTGAAATAAAAGGTAACTTCTTATTGTTTCTTGGATAGGAGGATTTCATTACAATTGTGTCACTCAATGTAACTACTTCCTATAGAATAAAAATAGGGTGTTACTTTCAGCGTTCACCTACTTCCTAATTTTATTTATAGGTCCTAACTAGTTTAACAATAATAATTACCCAAAGCAAGAAATTTGCAAAAATTGAAATTTAATCTATGAAAGTAGTAAAACATGAAATCCTTATGAAAAATGAACCTGGCAACGTCGTAAGGTGGGGCTCTTTGCAGCCTATCTATAGTAGGGAGGTCTCATGTGTACCATCTACGTAAATATCTACTCTGACTCGTATGCACACCAAGGGCCCATGTGTCCACATGATCTCATGCGTACAAGTAAGTCCACTCGCTTTGCACTACCAAGCAACTTTTCTGACCAACTACTACGACGCTACTTTCCCCGACAATGATGCCAAAATGATCGGTTGTAGAAGCTTACATTTAATTTTATCAATCCGAGGGTAATCAAGGTTAGATTTAAAAAGTAGCAATCCCATATAGATTATATCGTAGGAGTTAATACTAAGTCTAGCTCAATTTCCTATCCAGAATTCATGCGTACACGTGTACAAAAAGAAATATAAAAATTATGCAGGGATGAATTATGCAAGATATGATAAATAAATGCAATCTAACTTTTATTAATGATGTAATTTACTGATGCATCTGATTACTTGCAAACTAATTTATGAGATGTTTTAATCTAAGTGTGAGGATCCTCGTGCAATATATTTTATTTTATATAATTTAAAATGCAAGTCTAACTAATCCTAATCTAATGCAGGGGTGAAAGAGCTCAAGGACTATCTTATAGGAGTGGGCCCTACCTCCTAAAGGATAGTGTAAGTCTTTTCCCCCTTATTTACCTTATCAGTAACTAAGTTTTATATTTCATACTAATATTTATGCATATTCTGTGAATGCAGGTAACAAATCTACAACTTACAAAACAGAATTCAAACAATTCACAAGATTGACACAGATTACCATATTTGAAGAAAGTGTTGTCTTATTATTTGAGCTTCAACTGTACATACTTCCTCAGAGCTGTAATTCAGAGCAAACTATAAACTGTAATGAATAATGTTCGGTTGGCCAGACCTCTCTCAAGGTCTTCTATGTAATTTATACTAAAACTAATACAATGCGAACAATTTCTTCCACGTATTTGTCATGCTTAATTTGTGGACTGGTGATTGTACATGAATCAAAAGATAATCTAAACCTAATATAATATTTATTTTGACTTGGACTTCTAAATGTTCCTATTGGTCCAAGTGGCATCTACATATAATCCTATCAAGATACTACCTATTCTAACTAACTCGTAGGATAGATGTTAAGACTTTATTTCCTTTATTCCAGGAAGTCTTAACAATATTTTGCGATTACATTTCAAATGTCCCAAAATAAACACATTACAAATCTTATAAAACTTTGTCAACTGGAGATATTCTCGCAGATAATATGCGAGAAGCAAGGTATGTTGAAAAGTGAAGATATTTGTTGTCGTCCATTGTAATGTGTCATCCACTTGATTGTGTCATCCATGGTCAATAGTAACTACTGGTAATACTCTCCAGTAACTGTCTCTAGTGATTACCTTCGATAATTACCTTCAATAGTTACCTTCAGTAACTACCTTCAGTAATATACTTCAGTAACATCCGTCTATAACCTGCATCTATAGTCTTCGTAATTCGTCATTCCTATGACCATCTTCTCATATGCTCAACATCTGGTTCTAATCCTGTTTTGCCGCATTAATCTTCCATGAAGTGTTCTTCAACATTATTCTTTCCAAACATACAAAACTTGCACATATTTCGTGTAAAATTCATGTATTTATTATTTTAACATTATAAATAAAATTTAGTCATAAATCATGCAAATAAGATATAACCATTATCAAAATGCATTCAGTTTCACATATTTGTAGATAAAAGACATATAAAATGTTCCATAATACATGCACATTTTAGCACTCATCACCTTTAATATTTATTTATAAAATTTAAATTCACACTGAATTTAAATAATTTATAAAATAAATATTATAACTCCTTTTAAAATTTTGTCGTTTGCACTGTTTCACTTGATCTTTGGCCTTCTTCTTGGATATCAAATAACTATTTTTATTCCCTTTATTTCCTGCTGAAATATTTGGTATTAATTATGACTTCATCTGGTGACATCAATGACAAATTTAACTTAGGGACTCAAAATGTCCAACAATCTCTCCCTTTGTCATTGATTTTAATCCATATCCTTTTTACTGAAACCTAACATTTCTTTTTCCTTCTGCTCCCCCTAGGACATTGCTCCCCCTAGCTCAATGCTCTCTCAAATATCAAATCTCTTCCCATATCAAATCTCTTCCCAATACACAAATCTCTCCCCTTTAACATCAATGGCAAAGGGTCACCTTTGGGGCTCAAGGATAAGAATGAGCCTCTTAGCTTAGCCCCTCCCCCACCTCCTTATAATGTGGTTAATTCTAGGGTGGGATTATTTCTACTCCTCGAAAGCATTATTCTTTATCTTTATTATTTTCCCTTATTTTTCGAGTCTCCTAAATCCTCTGATTATTTCTATCCAAGTCATCATCACTGTTATTGTCATCATTCATGTTCATGTCATAATTCCTATTCCTATTACTATTCCTATTCTTGTTCACATCTACGTTCCTGTTCCTGTCATTATTCCTATTCCTATTCCTATTCTTGTTCACATCTAGGTTCTTGTTCCTATTCCTATTCCTATTCTCATATATGTTCCTATTCTTGTTCTTGTTCCTATTTATACCTATTTTTGGAATGTCTGCTCTACACCACTTTGTTGTATGACCATCATTATTACACTTATAACACTTAATTTTATTATTCCTTGTAGGTACAAATATCTTAGGATTTTTCCTAGTGAAGTCATATTCTCCTTTCATGAACCCTGCAATTCATTTTCCTTGTGACCAAACTGATTACATGAGTAGCAATACCCATGGAAAAACTATCCATTCCCATATTCTTGTCTTTCATGTGTCCTGCATTATGAAGCCATGTGCCCAAACTTGTGACATGAAAAATATATTCCATTGAAGCTTCCCTGTTTTGACCTTGTTGGTCTCCTATTCTGACTGTTGTTCCATTTGTATCTTCTCTGTGCATTGTTCCTATATTTGTTAAACTCTCTATTATCCAATCCTTCCTATGATGTTTGAATTTATTTTACACTATATTCTTCTGAAGTATCTTCATTTGAAGTTTCCCTTCAAAACATGAATTTGAATCTCCTTCCTATTACTTTTGAGTTTGTTCAAAACCAAGACCTTTTTTGTTTTTTGATCTTATTTGTACCTTGACTATATTATCCATGATATTTGAGCTGTTCTTGAATCCTTTCATGTTGATCTTGGAGTCCTCTAAATCTTCTTTTAGTAGTGCCACTTCTTGTGCTAACTTCTCACATTCAAAGATATTTACTTATAACTTATCTTTGAACCTTTTTGCCTTAGCCTTTGATTTTTCTAAATCCTCTATGAGCAATATTTTCTCTTCATTAAATTCTTGAAACTAAATTTCAAGTTTAGAGTGTTGCTTTCTTACCTTCTTTACCATGTCAAGGACATATATAAGTTATCCCTTGAGATTATAACCATTCTCTCCTGAATAATCCTCTATTTGTTTTCCTTTGTCCACATCATTACTTTATTTTGGTTTATATTATATAGGATCACTTACTTCTTCTTCTAAAGCCATTCGAATATTTTCATCCGGTCCTTCAAGTGCATTCTCATATTTATCATCACTAAAACTATAACCATACCTTGTACAATCATCTTCAATATGTCCAAATTTACCATATCTAAAACACTTGAGAATACCTGGAGTTCTTTTCTTAACTGGTTATGTTTCCTCAATCATAAATAGGACTTCATCTCTATCATTATCTGAAGAAATAACATCACTATCATTTGAGTACTTACTTGCATTATCCGCATAGTAGCTCATCTTTTGTCTGTGGAAGAACTTATTTTCTTGTCTGTTTTAACCATCCTTGCTTTTATTTTTATGCCTATATCTTTTTGATTCCTTGTACCTGTAATCCTATTTTTCTTCACCATTATTGTTCTTTGGTTCTTTACAATATGTTCCAAAATGTCCATACTTTCCACAATTGAAACACTTAACATATCTTAGATATATGGGTCTTCTAGAACCTTTATCTCTCCTACCATATTTTACTTCTTCATCACTAGATGACTCATTGCTTGATTTTGACTTCTTACCCTTTATCTTCTTGTTCACTTTGAAAGCAGCCTCTTTTAGAGGGATAGGATATTTTGTTCTTATCTCAAAAGTTGTAAGGATGCCAAGTAAATAATTTCTTGTCATATTGTCACTATCAATTGATGTTTCTATAGAAGAGACATTTTCACTGTACCTTTTTTGAAGAGTTCTCAATATCTTATCACAAGCATCAAATTCATCAACCTTCATTCCAAGACCTCTCATCTCATGTACAAGTTCATCAATCTTACTGAGATAGTCACGAATGTTTTCATAATACCACATTCTTAGATTTTCAAATTCTCTTTTGAGATTTCTGATATTAGCTTTTCTAACACCTTTATCTCCTTCATATATGTTATGCAGTAGTTCCCACATTTATTTTGTTGTTTTACAATCCATAACCTTCATAGATTTTGATCTATGCAACCCTTTTATAATTGCATTCATAGCTCTTTAATTTGCATGTATTAGAAGGTTACATTCCTTATATATAGGAGGATTGAATTTTGAATCATATCCAAGCTCCACTACATCCCAAACTTCATTACCAAGTGTCATCAAGTGAAACCTCATTAGCATACACCAATACAAGAAGTCACTTCCATAAAATACTAGTACTGTATTATTGATGGACTCGTCCATTTGATCCATTGTGTTCTTGACCGCTTTTTCTTCAAATTGTTAAACTCTTTTGAAGTAACCTGCTCTGATACCAATTGAAGAACACAAGCTTATACTGAGAGGGGGGTGAACAATATAAGAGAAATTTTTACTTTTCTTTTCAAATCAATATTATGTAGTGTATAGATAGCAGTATCAATAGCACTAATCAAAGCAATGCACAAAAAACCATATATAATAGAGACACATATTTAACATGGTTCACCCAAAGATGGCTACTTCCATGGAGAAAATATTTCTTTTAAATATTTCTCAAATGATCTCTTTGGAATCCTTACCAATTATAATGTTTATGGATATCTATCCAAAGGAGATGTTGATCCCCTAAATTTGGTTTGTGGATATCTATCCACAAGAGAACTCTTTCTTATCTACTTTGGTTGGTGATCCTCTAGAAGACTATTGCCTCCACAACACTAGCTTATGGATCTCTCTCCACTGAAGACTCTTATCCCCACTTAGAATACTTGTCCTCACTACCTTGAATGATGGATCTCTATCCACTAGATACTCTATCCTCTCTACTATGTCATCTCTAAAGCTCTATCTCAATTTTGTACTAAACACAGTCCAGTCGGTCTAGCACAACTCTACTCAACTCTTGCACTAAACATAGTCCAGTAAGTATAGCACAAGTGTGCTCAATAAGCTCACTCAAATCTACACTAAAAATAGTCCATTCGGTCTAGCACAAATCTGTTCAACTCTTGCACTAAACACAATCCATTCGGTCTAGCACAAGTCCACTCAAATATGCACTAAACATAGTCCAATCGATCTAGCACAAATATGCTCAATAGGTCCACTCAAAACCTACTCAAATATACTCAATAGGTCCACTCAGAACATTTCTAAGTCTGCTCAATAGGTCTACACAGAACCTGCTCAAATATGCTCAACAGGTCCACATAGAACCTATCCAAATTTGCTCAACAAGTCCACACAGAACTTGCCCAAATATGCTCAAAATGTCCACACAGAACCTGCATAACTCTGCTCAACAAGCTCACACAAAACTTTTCCAATCTCATAGAAACATAAATAGAAATGTTAGAGACTCAATAAGTTATATTATTAAAAGCTCAATCACTTTCTCAAATTAATCTCATAGAAGCATAAAGAGAATTATTAGAGACTCAATATGTTCTATTCTCAAAACTTAATCACTTTCTCAACTCAATCTCATAGAAGCATAAAGAGAATTGTTAGAGGCTCAATATATTCTATTCTCAAAACTCAATCTCAACTCAAATCGGAATATAGAATAGTTTGTTTTATGGAACTTGATCAATTACTTCATACATCCACTTGACTAGGATCAATCAACTCTACTCAACCAATCACTTCAAGAAACAACTCTTGCTCACAAACCCTAGTCCAAGCATGTATCATCCAACTTAAAATATTTTCAACAATTCTCAAAACAAATCTCACATAACAATGATACCCATGATCTTTTCAAATCCTAGTTCAAGTTATTTGCATAACAACTTACTTCAACAACCATGCTCATCAAACAATGTTTTAATCACAACTCTCAATTTTAGAAAACCTTAAAGCATTAAATAAAACACTTCACTCAACCAATTATCTTAACAACGATGCTAATAAAACAAGGTTTTAATCTCAACTCTCAAATCAGAAAACCTTGAAGCAATAACTCAACCACTTTCAAAAAGTAAACCCTAATCAAGTCCTTTTCACTCCAAACTTAATTTTTAATAAAGCCAATCAATCAAATCAACCAAGAAGTAATTTGCCTATAACTTTTGTTTGACAAGTAGTTGGTCTCACAAATATGCCACACTCACAATTACTTCTTTTCCAGTCTCAATAAGTGTTAGAGGATAATTTTCTTCAACAAAACATATCACAAATATAATATCAAAATTACACCTTATCACTCCAACTTAAATAATAATAAATATCCTCACAATAGTCACAAAAACCCTTAATTCAAAATAACATACTACCCACAAAGTCTTAACCTTTCAATATTCCTCAATAGTAATGTTAAGAATTTAAATATAAAATATAATTCTCCTTATAACTCCTAAAGATAATTCTCAACTACCACAATTTTATTACAAAGCAACCTTTCCAAATTTCAACCACTAAACAACCTTATACCTCCGACTTAGGCATTTAATTAAAATTAAAATCAAAATATTACCTTTGCCTTTGGAGAGTTTCTAACTCTCAATGTAGCCCACTCTAACATCTCAACCATGGAACCAACAACCACATGAGCTACATGCTCAATGGAGATAGGTGAAGCACCATGTGCTTCAAAAAATTTATCCCCTCCCTATTTTTTAAAATGTGCACTTCATGATTAGCACTTTCAACACACTTTCCAAGTGCTTCCACCGAAACTCGAATGTTGTTCTCCTTGTACAAAAAATGTAAGCCACAACCCTCTTTCCACTAGGCCAAGGTGCCTAGTTGGCTTCCAACTATTTTATATTATCCCTTTTGTTTCTTTCACTGGAAATTCAAACTTAAAATTTGCACATCCATTTCACGAGCTCTACATTAATTAATTTGTATGCTATATTTTAAATTGAGCAAGGATAATCGTAATGTCCTTTGGGCATAAGTTTAAATATTAATCTTCCTCCTTTGCTTTAGAATGTTGATGTTTCAAAATACAATTAACCCACATGTCATCGACGAGGATAAACCTTTGTAACATGCTTTGAATATTTAAATTCTAACAGCCATCTTTGGGTGTAGTAAAATATTATTATTAATATTTTACTCTAGGCTCTTTTTCACCAACCACTTTACTTAATATTATAATAACTCAATTATAATATTATATCCTTTCATAAAGTACCTTTAATATTTATTTATAAAATTTAAATTCACACTGAATTTAAATAATTTATAAAATAAATATTATAACACCTTTTTAACTTATGTCTTTTGCACTGTTTCACTTGATCTTTGGCCTTCTTCCTAGATATCAAATAACCATTTTTATCCCCTTTATTTCCTACTAAAATCTTTGGTATTAATGATGACTTCATCTGGTGACATCAATGACAACTTTAACTTAGGGACTCAAAATGTCCAACAAATACAAAGCATACGAGGATGTTTATCTCTTTTAAAGATTCTTTGTGAGCTCTAAAATGGTTTAGTGCATTTTGGTTCGTTGAGTACATAAAATATATCTCATCATGTTTGCATTTTTATTGATGATATTATTGTATAGTTTAAGGGATTTCACCTGTATACTCATAGCTCGATAACCAATAATAAAATTTTGGTCACATAAACCCACCAAATTATGGAGATGAAGCCCATAATTGATCAGGGAGCACAGGTACTACCAACCCTCACCCAAAACACCGTGCACAATGATACACCCCTCCGAAGAGGAGTGCATGCTATTTTGCATGGATAGGATAGATCTTGGATCAGACTTGGCCACAAAAAGGTGCCAATAGTACAATTTCAAATGAGCCAACCGAGTGGTAATGATGTCCACCATTGGTATTGATCAACGAGTTGGATGTGAGAGCCCAATGCCACTGATGTTTAAATGATACGTGGTATGTGGGGGTTTTTTATAATTTTACATAAAATAAAATGCATCATAGAGCATCCATGATTCTTCCTACATTCCTAGGAAATTGACGTTTAATTTTAGAAATGATGCAAATATTACATGTTATTTCTAGAAATTACAATGCAAAATTACATGAAAAATTGGCCTTTAGATAGGTCTCAAGCATGCAAAAACTAACATAGAGTCTAAGATCTAGCCATTGTTCTATACAAAAGGTAGGAAACTCGACTTCTAGATAAAAATGCAACCCAAAAACTCAGCCGTTGTTGACAACAATAGCTAATAGAGCTAGCTACTATTATTAGTCGCGGATGATAGCAAACAATAATTTTTTTATTTTTTTCCCTTTTAAATTTTTTATAGGTGATTTAATTAGCCTACTGATAGGAAAAACATAGAAAACAAGAAATATAGAAGAATGACACTTACTTGGAATCCCTAACTCAATGAAGAGATAGGCTGCCTACTGTATTTTCTCTACTTTTTGCTAGTCACTGCTGGTATCCATGACTAATATGTTCACCATTGTTGTTAACCATGGCTGGGATTGTGTGTCATAGCTTTCAAATGTAGCTAAGACCTACAACACAAAATAGAGAAAAATCAGTGAAATACAATAAAATTTGTGGTGTTTTCACTGTGATCACCATTGTAGAAGGCTATGGAGACCACACATATACAACTATTGCAACATAAAGAAGGAAAAGCATGTAATCTAAGTAATCATTTGACAAAAATGAAATAACAAATGAAGCTCTCTTTTATTAATCAAATGAATCACTTATTACAAATTCATCCCTCTTAGGGATACCAAAGTTTGATACAGAGTTACAATATGTAAATAACCTCAAAATGGGGGAATATGTGCTTCACAATTGTCTTCATATCTCCATCAAATCTGCTTAAGGGTTTACATGGATGCCTCCTTCTTCATTTGTAAAGAGGAATTCAATGTTGAGAGTGCCTTGAAGCTTCAAAGAACCTGTAATATATGTACAATAAATAACAAAGCACATTAAATGCATATGAAGCCTCTCATGATGAGGCTATTGGCAAGAAATGCAATAAATAAGGCTAAACTTGAAAGAAGCATAAAGATATGCAAAGATGCTTATAAAATGGCTAAATCAGTGCAAAGCATGCCTTTAAAAATATATATCTAGCTAATCTAACATGTTATATGTAGTAAAAGTATGAATAAATCTAATCTATGAATTATGAAAATATGAAAAAAATTAAGGTAAAGCTACCTCTAAAATTATGAATTAATCATGAAAATGTCTACTAGAATGTTAATCAATGCTATATTAAACTACTTGCATAACTGGAACTAGAAATATATGACTAAAAATATAGAAAACATGGATCAAACCCTCACTATGGGTTCTCATAGTAGTCGACTCTGTTAGCCATGAGCGATAACCATAGCTAGCCTTGTGGGCCACTGCTAACAATAGTGGCCAT
This sequence comes from Wollemia nobilis, assembly GCA_028583015.1. Lineage (NCBI taxonomy): Eukaryota > Viridiplantae > Streptophyta > Pinopsida > Araucariales > Araucariaceae > Wollemia > Wollemia nobilis. Next base: position 2,234,226 of record JAQPPZ010016965.1, read on the forward strand.
GTGCTAAACTTTCTCTTGAAATTAGGGGTAAAATGTTGTAATCACAATGACACTGAGAGGGGGGGGTGAATCAGTGTGTTCTTTAAAATTTCTAAAACATATGATTTTAAAACCAACAGTAGTTTAAAGCAGATAAAAGAGATACTAAATGCATCAAGAAAGCATCACACATAACACAACATTTTAACGAGGTTCACCAATGTGGCTACTCCTCAAAAAGACTGCTTGGACTACCATCCAAATCCAGTCAATGCAAAGCTACAACTTTACATAATCCTTTACCAAGCACCAACTGGAAGGAGCACCAACCCCTTAACTTTATCTCGCTTCAACAGAATGGAGCACCAACTCCTATTTTACCAAGCACCTACCGGAAAGAGGCACCAACCCCTTAATCCAAGCAACAACTTGGAAGACAATAATAAAAATTACGAAATAAAACTTTCACCTCAATTTTCACGGTCTCGCTATTTTTTTGCATTCTCGTCGCTTCGCGCAAAATGAGTCGCACTATTCCACCTCTTCTCTCGTACTTCTTTGCACTCTCTGCCGCATTCGGATGATCAATCACTTCGTAAACTGTGCACTCGTCACTTCAGACTTAGAACACAACTTCTCGCACATCGCGCTCTTATCTTCGCACAAGTCACTCTACTCGCTCTTCGCACATTATCTCATCGCAACGCACACCTTACCGCAACTCCGAAGAACTATCACTTCGCTCTCATTCCGAATCGAAACGACTTGCTCTCTGCTCAACACGAACTTCACTTTCACAAACACTATGCTCGCATTTGCACTTTATCTTAACACCCCATATTTCAAACTCGAAGAAGCCCTCCTTTTATAGAAGAAATTTTAGGAACAAACCCTAGAAGAACGTCGACTGAGAAACCCTAGAATTTGTCAGCTACGAAACCCTAAGAATGTCGGCTGCAAAACCCTAGAAATTGTCGACTGCCAAACCCTAAAATCCGTCGGCCCAGATTTAACTTTGTCGGCCTCAAACTCTTCTACCACCTTCGTCACTTTCCTGTAGCTTATTGCCGCGAAATAGTAACACGTCGGCCCTTTTAATTTAATTTAATATTTTAATTTAAATTTTAAATAAAATAAAATTTAAACTAAATATTTAAAATTAAATATCTTCATCACCGGGCATCTTTTTCAATGAAACGAAGAGCCAACTTGGGTTTTAAGAAAAACCCATTTCAAATCTGTTATCCATGGTTTTAAATAAAACTTTTTATTTTGACTGCCTTGGTTTTCACAAAAACCTTTAAAATTTAAACTAAATATTTAAAATTAAATATCTTCATCACCGGGCATCTTTTTCAACGAAACGAAGAGCCAACTTGGGTTTTAAGAAAAACCCATTTCAAATCTGTTATCCATGATTTTAAATAAAACTTTTTATTTTGACTGCCTTGGTTTTCACAAAAAACCTTTTCGCTTCTTGACATCTCAAGTTCGAAGACTTCTTCTTCTCATTCTGAATTATGTTTTCTATTTTGTGCATCTATCATTTAAGGACTCATGATCCGACTAACTTTTGAACTTTATCCTCTCGCATCCGAGTGACTTCCGAACTGCCTGTCCATTGCATCATTAGATCTAACCGATCGTATTGACAACAATGACAATCCTCCTGCAACACCTTGCTCAACACCGAACTCCTATCCATTGTACTTTGGCTGCACCTTGTTGTTCAATAAACTCTTGTCCATTGCATCAATAAATCTATCTGACTGTGTTGACAACAATGACAATACTGTTTGTTGCACTTTGCTCAACAATCTCCCCCTTTGGAATTGTTGGCAACACATGTGCAATTTTCTTGTAAATCTTCTCCCCCTTTGACAATAATACCAAAGGGCCGTTGCAGACTCCCCCTGAGTCTATGCACAATATTCTTAGACACAAATTATTACAATTAGCAAATATTCCAAGCATGAACAAGAAGAAAAACAAATACACAAATGCTCCCCCTGAGTCCAAGACCACTTCATTTCACCGATTGACAACATCATGATAAGCATAATAGGCATCAATAAAATCAACAATGTGAATAGCAACAATAACCAATGAATGACACCATCACCGTCAACTTCACCAATATAACATGTGTAAGAACATGACTGAACCACTGTCTTCTGTGCAACTACCCTCTGTTGCTTTGCAAACTCAAACTTGTCCACCGTTAGTGAAGGCATACAATAATCTTATATAGCCAACTTTTTGTTCTGCAATGCCAGCAACATCTGCATACAACTTCACCATGCATCTTGGATATATTCTCAACAAGCTTGAACCCAATGACAGTTGTTTGTCTCTCTCTATAGTGAGAATCCAGCAGGCTACCTCAATCCACTTTCAACTCGTGCAAGTACCAAACACTGTACCACAAGCACAACCAACATCTTTTCTCAACCAATTAGGGCTTTAGCAACAATGCTTATAGACAAGGTTTAACCAACATCATTCAACTCAAGATTAACCTTGAAGCATTCAACCAATCACTACATGAAAAGGAAACTAGTAGACATCCTTTTCCTTCCAAAGGTATTTGAACAAGACAACCACCAACATAAATCACCAAGGCAAAGAATAACTTGCTCAAATCAAACTCAATGGAGTAAGCCCAAATCATGTATCAAGAAAAGCATTAACTTGATCAAAACAACCACTATGAAAGCAACTCAACTATTCATCACCAGGCTGGAAATCATCTCGTCGCTCATTAAAAAACTTTTTCTTCAATCTTCCCATTCAACATGCTGATTTCACTTTTGTCAACAGAATTGACAAGTGACTCACATCCTGTACCAATTTTTGTCCAAAGACTGCAATTTTATTGCCAACTCTTACTTTCAACTATGCATGTCGGAAGAAGACATTTTGTCAAACACTTTATGGCCAACCGTAGTGCACCTTACTCAGCCTCAAGCTTCTTATCCTTGGACTGGCATTAAATCAATAGTTAAAACAAAACTGTCTGTGAATTAAATATATTCACCAAGGTGTCATGAAAGATCTGGCAATCTTCACATCAAAGAGTAAAAACAAATACATGCTGCTCGAAACACAAATACACAACTAGGGCAAGCATTCTTTCATTGAGCAAATTATCTGGACTATTATGATTCGTAATTTTGAACAAGTGGTATTAAGAATCATCAACAAGTACAACAGATGACATATCTCAAAACTACCAATGGTGACAGATCTCAAATTAAACACCACACTTCACGGCATTTCCACAAACCACTATATAAACTGAAAAACACACTTTAACAACTATACAACATTAACCCGATTGCTTACCTTTCATCCTCAGATACCTAGACAAATACATAGGAGCATTAAAATAAAACTTTAATATTGCTCCTCCCGAGGATGTGCCACCCGGAGTTGCTTAGAGCAATGGCAGAGTAGCCTCCTTCAGTCCAAGGAGACACAATTTCCTTTCTTCTCGTCTTTCTCCGGACTTTCCTGAACTTGGGCTTGGGTTTTTCAACAACATCCCTATTTTGCTCCTCGTTCGTGAACTTGAACATTTCTCTTGTGGGGTTGTCTCTTGTGCATTCTTGATGGATGATTATTTTCTTTTCTTTTATGCACATGATATGTTCCTTGTCGGTGTTGTCCTCTTTGTGTCTCATGAAATCTAGGGTTTTGCCTTAGATTAGATATAGAAGTGCTTGGACAGAACCTTGCTATGTGCCCTTGACCGTTGCATTTAAAACATTGCACATGTTTTATTCCCCGTTTGTATTGCATTCTATGTGTATGATGAAATCTATGGTATTGCCTTAGATTGGATACGGAAGTGCTTGAACAAAACCTTGCTATGTGCCCATGGCCATTACATTTAAAACATTGCACAGGGTGTTCAAAAAAAATAGAAGTATTTTTATCAAGATAACTCTTTGATCTATTGTTCACTCCACAATAAATTGCCTTGTGACCAAAGTGGTTGCATTTAGAACAATAGCCATAAAAAGCATTATTATTAAAAGAGTGAGAGTGAGAGAACCTCTTTTGTCGTGGTTGCTTTGTCTGTAGATCTTCTTTGATATTTTCTTCCTTTTGAGGATTCAGCTTCAGACTTTTCTTGTTTCAATCCTTCAACCGAGGACTTCTTCTTCTCTGCATATTTGGAGGATGAAGGTTGTTCAGCTTCATATCCAAGACCAAACTTAGCTGTGGAGCTTCTTTGTTGATTTATCATTGTATCTAGCAACTCTGTGCTCTTCTCAAATTTGAGATTTATATTGGCCTCTTTTAGTTGTTTCTTCAATGAAACAATCTCTTCTTCTTGTTGGCAACATATAGTCTCTTTCTCATTGATCTGAGACCTAAGAATATCTTCAATCCTTTTGTTCTGTTCTACTTGCAGCTTTAGATCAACAATAACCTTTTTATATTCCTCTTCACTTGTGCTGTATACATCATTCTTATTATCCAGCTGTGTCTTCAAGGCTTCTTCTGATTTCTTGGCCTTTTGAACTTGTAGGAAGAGATCTTCAATCTCATCCCCATATTCTTCCAATTTCTTGGACAGTATTTTGTTCTTTTTCTTTTCTATACTCCACTCTTCAAGTGCAGATATCAACTCTCCTTCAAAATCTACTTCAGCCTCAAGATTTTCATCACAGACTTCAGGATTCACTTCTTCTACCTTTTTCGGTTCAAATTTCTCTTCTACAAGAACTGAAACTGACTGGGATGCCTTTTTGGATGAGGATCTATTCTTCTTAGCCATTGTGTACTAATCCAAGATCAACCCTGACCGATTTAGCCAAAATTGGGAACCCGGCTCGATACCAATTGTTGTAATCACAATGACACCGAGAGGGGGGTGAATCCAGTGTGTTCTTTAAAATTTCTAAAACATATGATTTTAAAACCAGCAGTAGTTTAAAGCAGATAAAAGAGATACTAAATGCATCAAGAAAGCATCACACATAACACAACATTTTAACGAGGTTCACCAATGTGGCTACTCCTCAAAAAGACTGCTTGGACTACCATCCAAATCCAGTCAATGCAAAGCTACAACTTTACATAATCCTTTACCAAGACCAACCGGAAGGAGCACCAACCCCTTAACTTTATCTCGCTTCAACGGAATGGAGCACCAACTCCTATTTTACCAAGCACCTACTGGAAAGAGGCACCAACCCCTTAATCCAAGCAACAACTTGGAAGACAATAATAAAAATTACAGAATAAAACTTTCACCTCAATTTTCATGGTCTCGCTATTTTTCTCGCATTCTGCTGCTTTTGTGCAAAATGAGTCGCACTATTCCACCTCTTCTCTGTACTTCTTTGCACTCTCTGCTGCATTCAGATGATCAATCACTTCTGTAAACTGCGCACTGTCACTTCAGACTTAGAACACAACTTCTGCACATCGCGCTCTTATCTTCGCACAAGTCACTCTACTCGCTCTTCGCACATTATCTCATCGCAACGCACACCTTACTGCAACTCCGAAGAACTATCACTTCGCTCTCATTCTGAATCGAAACGACTTGCTCTCTGCTCAACACGAACTTCACTTTCACAAACACTATGCTCGCATTTGCACTTTATCTTAACACCCCATATTTCAAACTCGAAGAAGCCCTCCTTTTATAGAAGAAATTTTAGGAACAAACCCTAGAAGAACGTCGACTGAGAAACCCTAGAATTTGTCAGCTGCCAAACCCTAAAATCCGTCGGCTGTAACCCTAAGAATGTCGGCTGCAAAACCCTAGAAATTGTCGGTTGCCAAACCCTAAAATCCGTCGGCCCAGATTTAACTTTGTCGGCCTCAAACTCTTCTACCACCTTCGTCACCTTCCTGTAGCTTATTGCCGCGAAATAGTAACACGTCGGCCCTTTTAATTTAATTTAATATTTTAATTTAAATTTTAAATAAAATAAAATTTAAACTAAATATTTAAAATTAAATATCTTCATCACCGGGGCATCTTTTTCAACGAAACGAAGAGCCAACTTGGGTTTTAAGAAAAACCCATTTCAAATCTGTTATCCATGGTTTTAAATAAAACTTTTTATTTTGACTGCCTTGGTTTTCACAAAAAACCTTTAAAATTTAAACTAAATATTTAAAATTAAATATCTTCATCACCGGGGCATCTTTTTCAACGAAACGAAGAGCCAACTTGGGTTTTAAGAAAAACCCATTTCAAATCTGTTATCCATGGTTTTAAATAAAACTTTTTATTTTGACTGCCTTGGTTTTCACAAAAAACCTTTTCGCTTCTTGACATCTCAGGTTCTGAAGACTTCTTCTTCTCATTCTGAATTATGTTTTCTGTTTCTGTGCATCTATCATTTAAGGACTCATGATCTGACTAACTTTTGAACTTTATCCTCTGCATCTGAGTGACTTCTGAACTTCCTGTCCATTGCATCATTAGATCTAACTGACTGTATTGACAACAATGACAATCCTCCTGCAACACCTTGCTCAACACTGAACTCCTATCCATTGTACTTTGGCTGCACCTTGCTGTTCAATAAACTCTTGTCCATTGCATCAATAAATCTGTCTGACTGTGTTGACAACAATGACAATACTGTTTGCTGCACTTTGCTCAACATAAAATCCATCAAATCCTTCAAAGAATTGATGGTCAAGGGTCACCTCGGTGTTTTGAAATAGATTGGTGATGTAATTCATTGGAATTTTCAATGGATGTGTGTAAATTGGAAAGCTTGCTCCTCAAGCTCTTATGATCTCCATTGCTTCAAACGCAGGTATGAATCTCCAAATGGATAGCATGTAGACACTCATAATGGGTTACAAGTGGATCTCCAATTTGGTAGGGCTTCATTGCATTCAAATTTGGATCTCCTCTAGACCTCTCTCCAAATTTTAAGGGATTCTTATAGCCTTTCTAACTCCTCATCCTAGCTTCCTTGAGAAGACAATATCAAGAATTGATAGGCTGGGGCAATTGGGAGGAAGCATCTAGAAGCTTCCTCACCAAAAACCACCCAATATCAGTTGCACATAGCCATTACAACTAATTTTGACTCATATCAAGAGGTCAAGATAGTTACAGGGCTAGCCATGGCTCCTAAATGCAACTAGGACCCTAACCACGGGTGTCAACCATGGCTGAGATCTTAGTTGTGGATGTCATTTGTGGCTAAGGCTGAATAGGCCTAGGATGCCTAAAATGAGTGGTGAGAACCACTTCTTATCCTTGGAAGGGTCCAAGGTCATTCATATGGTCTATAAAGATGCCCATATGAGTAGTCTCCCAAATATGACATGTTTTAGGTGTCTACACCTTGAACCTCACAAGAATATCTTAACAATTGATAAAATAAGATTAGAGAATGAATAAGGCTATGACTACTCTTATATTAGCATAAATACAATAAATACATTCTATCCTAAACATGATAATTCCTTATATTTATCATCTCACACTAATAACATTATGATACATGGTACTCAATTAGTCACTAATAGTACCAAGGTAGATAATTTTGAATCACTTATTTCCTTTAGATATTATTGATGCCTTAAGATCACCCAATATAGATTTAACAACTTTTAGTTCAACTAATATCAAAATTATAGGGGTGCTTCCCATACCCCTATAATTAAAAAATGAGTCTCATATACCCATTAAGAAAATAAATGACATAAATATCAAAACTCAAAGTCACCCTAAAATATTGAAAATAGGAAAGGCATTGAATCTTGAAGAGTTTGAGTCATATACAAACCTCTTAACCAAATTTTGTGATGTATTTGAATTTTCCTATGTGGACATACCAAGAATATATCCCTCTCTCATTGTGAATCATCTAGATGTGCATCCAAATATGAAACCTATAAAACAAAAACTAAGAAAATGCACCTAAAAGTAGCATTAATTGTTAAATAGGAACTTCAAAAACTTCTTGAAGTGAAGTTCATAAAAAATAATTGATTACTATGATTGGATAGCTAACATAGTTTCAAAAAGGAAGAAACCATTTGTGTTTGTATGAATTTCATAGACATTAACAAGGCTTGAACAAAATATGACTTTCCTCTTTCTACTATCAATATGATTGTCGACTTCTCTACCAAGTCCAAGATGTTGTCTCTTATGGATGAATATTTGGGATATCACCAAAGAAGGATAACACCTGAGGGTCAATCCAAAATATATCTCATAACCCTTTGGGGAACCTATTTCTAGCAAGTTATACCTTTTGGCTTAAAAAATGTTGGAGCAACTTACCAATTCTCTATGACATACATCTTCCATGACATGATACATAATAGAAGCCTATATCGACGATATTATTGGTCATTCCTAAAAATAAGAAGATTATATTCTTTATCTAAGATAGTTTTTTTATAACTAAAGACAATATAAATTTTGTGTCAAACCCTCCAAATGTGTATTTGGATTTACATAATGAAATTGTTAGGATTTATTATTTGCCTTTGAAACTTTATGAGCTAAATAAAATCAAATAAGTGATTTTTATTTTCAATTAGAAATAAGAAGATATAACTTTAATCAAGTACAAAACCAAAAACTTGTAGAATATTTCTCATTTATTGATCATCTATAATATTTCTTGATCAATTGTCAATTTTTAGATATAGATTTTCATGTTATAAAAATTATAGGTAGGATTAATTTCCTTAATAAGTTTAGTAGATCCACAAAATCTATATAATTTTGTAGCAGTTTTCACAACTCTTTTCTTGATCTTCGAATAGTCTCCAGCCAATTTGTTCCCTAATACCAAACTCATAAATAATCCTATAATTATGCAATATTATCCCTCTAATATTTTTAATTTATAAAGAGAAAACCTAAATTATTACTCTCATTCTTTCCAAAAAAAACTGTTTGATTTTATCAAATTTAGATGCCATACCTACTAGCAATATTGAAAGTGATATTATATACTTAGAGATATATAGATTGTAATTTAGTCTCTATGCTTTTTAGCCTTCAATCCATTTTTAAAAACTTATCTTTCCAACCCACCAAACAAGATGTAATTCTATCCAGAATTATGTCCCAAAGCTCCTTCTTCTTCCCTTTATTCGACAAAGAGTACCAAGATATGTTGATGGTAATTTGTGAACTTTAAACCCTAAAATATCTTTAATATCATATTGTAAATATAATGTAAAATTAATAAACTATATCATGAATTTTGTAGTATTAACTATTTATCCAATAAAAATATCATATCATGATAGTATTGAGTTGAATTCCATGGCCTTGCTAATTGATGGATCATCATAAACAAAATTATCATTCATGAATTAAAAATGATACTTGAAGGGAATATTGGTTGTAACATGAATACTTTTACCTTTAAGAAATATATCCATATACATCAACAAGAAAAATGAATAGATAAGGAGGTAGTGCATCATCTTGATAGAGTCCACATGGTGATTCAAAATATTCAACATAGGTCCTTGTGGGGATAGTGCAATGGTAAAGGTATTGAGATATCCTAGCAGAGTCCCAAATTTTATTTATAGGGAGGGTGGCCTCCAATGTACCCCCAACTGATGATTTGGTTGTTACTATAAGTTTCCAACAAAAATGTATTCAACATAAAATTCATTTATTAAAATAGAATATTTTGGGGTGCTATAACAATATTTAATCCATTCAAAACTATTAGGAATGTTTTATAAAATTATTTTATCATGTACTATTATTTGTAGGGTTATTTTAATATTTATTTCATGAAACAATCTCCTCCTTAGTAGTATCAATATTCTACTTTGTAACCCTAAAGCATGTGTTAAATAGGCTCTTGCCTCAATGAATGAATAAGCCAATTTTCCATCATTGGTATCATAGTAGGTTATTTCTTGCTTGAATTCTGAGGGGATAATTTCCTATTTTTAAATGTTCCCCTTCCCCTATATTGAGGTGCTAAATATAATATTGAAGGGCACCTTGAGGGTGTCCATTTCCAGGCTAGTGGACCCATCAATGCGCATCCATGCTACCAGGATGTGCATACCCTTACACCTCCAAAATATATTTTTGGGCATATTGCATTTTGAGTTGCTCAAGAAAAATATTTTGATTCTCTTAGAGATGCATTCATGATAGAAAGAGGATAATTTAATAGGATATAGAGTAAATTTACCATGCATGAATTAGGTAATGCACCTAGATACCATGGTGGTAGAAGGTTTGAGACATCGAATGCTTTTCACCATTGTCATTATCATATTGACCATGTGCTTCAATTATATGCCAAGTATTTCATGCCACACTACTAGTGTGGCATGTGAATAATACTCATCCTCTACTCATAAAGGTCTTTAACACATTCACCACTCTCCTTTGCACCAAAGTGCCAAATATTTGTACAAAAAAATGAATTAAATGTGATAGGATATGATGAGGAACAATATGTACAAATTTTGGGGTACAATATTTGTTGTCTTTATTTATTTTTTTCTTGATTTATTTTACTTAGTGAAAAAGGGAGGAATTTCATTGCCACTTATATGTAAAATTTCTATCTATATCATCATCTTAATCTAAGATCTATGTGGTGTTTTTTGATGCTAACAATTTGATAAATAGAGTGTATGTCTTCTAATTTGATCAAAATCCAGGGCTTCTACTAATTAGAGATGGAGGTAGCCTTGAATTCTAATAATAAATAAGGCTTGTACTAAGCTCTTACATTAAACACCTCTAAGAGGTTGGCATCTCTCTACTGCTAGGCTAGAAAAACTATTGACGTCCTCACTAGAAACTTTTAATCCTAAAATTGCCTTGTTGTATGTGGGGTCCAAGTAGGAATTTGGTTGTTTTATTGTTGGAAACAACCAAGCCTTCCAAATTTAAAACTAGGACCTCTTTAGAGGAAATTTTTTGGAAATATATTAGCACTGGTGATATTAGAGTCATAAGGATATTTTTCTAGTGCAATATTTTGGCCCTAGTGGATGGAGGTTAGAATTTTATTCAATAGTCCAACCTATTGAGTGATTTCAATGAGGAAGAGATCTCATGGGTAGAGGAGGATATAATCTACCTTATGGTTGTTGACACTACCCATAATGTGGAGGTGGAAGTCATAAATGGAGAGGTATATGAAGTCAAATCCAAATTTAAGGTCATGACTATCACCTTGGATGATGACTACGAAGAGAATGGATAAAAATTGGCCACCATAAAAAATATATCAAGACTTTATATTTTATTTTGGAGAGACTACTAAGAAATTTTTGCACTCAATCCACCATCGAGCTTAGAGCTATGAGATATTTTTTTTATTTCTAGGCAGGAAGCCCATTTACATAGACATCAGTTGCATAAGAGCATGTGTCAAAGGAATTAAAAATACAACCTTTTTCCCTAAAATATATCCTCATAAAACTTTTAGGATATCTATAATGATTGTGAAGTCTCAATTACCAGGATGGAGCACAAGCCACTAATCCACTAGAAGAACTGCATGAAAAATAACTACCATTCTATATGGCCATTGATTTTATTATTGTATTCACTATTTTTGAATGCAATGAGGGATAATGGGCATAGCACTATTTTAATTATCCCACATGTAGTGTGGGAGGACTTATTAAATTTCTTATAAATTATTTTATTCTTGTAATGGAATACAAGTAAAAAGGATCCAAGCCATATAAAAGTTTTAAACTTACTAGAAAATTTTGTAGAATATTCCCTAAAAACATGGTTGGAGAAGAACCATTCCAACATTTTATTTTGCTTGACATGCCACTATTTTATAATAATTCAATGCATCAATCCATTCCCAAGTATAGGCATATATATACTCATTGAAAAAAACTTTTCAAAGTTGATATAATGGAAGTAAAAGTTTCTATTTTTAAAATAGTCTACTATAACTAGTGGTACTCCAAAGTTACTACTGCTAACTTCCAACTGCTATGATCCCCATTTCAATCTTGAGATTTTATATTTTTGATGCTCTCTTCAGTAAACTTATATAGAAATGTTGTACTTTAAAAAATTTGTGGAACTTATATTATGGAGTGAATTCTTGATAGTACCCTACCTAAAACTCCTAAGCACAATATAAATGTGAATAACATAAGCTTATACTGAGAGTGGGGGGAAGTGAACAGTATAGCACCCAATTTTTACTTTATTTCTAAACCAACATCAATTAGTGTCCTTAATTGCAATAACCAAATATAGCAGTGTGTATTAATGACATAGATAACAATAGTAAACAAGAGCACAAATCACCACACACAATTGAGACACAAGATTTAATGTGGTTCCCCCAATGTGGGGTAGTCCATAAGATAATATCCTTATAATATTTCACAAAGAAATAGGGATACTTATCCTAATACAAATTATTACTTTGATCTACTCAAAGCTAGGCTATCCACTAATTTGCAAAGGTAGGAAATCCAATGATCTTCTCAACAATGCAATCCACTGATCTACTTAGTTAGGCAATACACTGATCTACTTAGCTAGGTACTCCACTGATCTACTCATCTAGGAAATCCACTAATCTACTCAGCTAGGTAATATTGATCTACTCAAGTAGGCTATCCACTAATATGCTTCAATAATATCACCAAGAACCTGATCAAAATATGGTTAGCAAGCTCACCAAGAACTTGCTCAAAATCTGCTCCAAAAAGCTCACCAAGAACTTGCTCAAATCTGCTCCAACAAGATCACCAAGAACTTGTTCAATTTTTCTTAGCAAGCTCACCAAGAAATTTCTCAAAATCTACTCCAGCAAACTCACCAAGAACTTTCTCAAATATACTCCAACAAGCTCACCAAGAACTTTCTCAAATCTTCTTAGCAAGCTCACCAAGAACTTGCTCAAAATCTGCTCCAACAAGCTCACTAAGAACTTGCTCAAATATGCTCCAACAAGCTCACCAAGAACTTGCTCAATTTTTCTTAGAAATATCACAAATAACTTGCTCAAATATATCCCAAATTTGTCCATAAATATATCCCAAAAGCCTTCTCAAAGGCTTAATCAATCATACACAAAAGCTACCTCAAATCTGTCCAAAAATCTGTCTCAAAAGCCTTCTCAAAGGATCAATCAATCATGCATAAAATCTCCCATAAATCTATCCAAAAATATTTTCCGAAATCCTTCTCAAAGGCTCAATCAATCATGCTCAAGTAGCACTCAAATCTCATCCACAAATCTATGAAGGCAAGGCTCAATGATGAAATAAAAAATGAATGGCAATGCACTCTTCAATGGATGACAACAATGATCCACAATGATCTCAACTCAAATCAATCTCAACTCAACTCAAATCAAATCAATCTCAACTCAGCTTAATCTTATAGAAGCATAAAGAGAATTTTTAGAGACTCAATATGTTCTATTTAGAAACTCAATTTCTTTCTCAACTCAAACTCAACTTAAATCATAATATAGAAGTTTGTTTCATGGAATTTGAACAACCACTTCACACAATCACTTGAATAGGCTCAATCAACTCAACTCAACCAATCACCTTAAGGAACAACTTTTTCTAAAAAACCCTAGTTCAAGCATGAATCAATTAACTCAAAAAATTTCCAACAATACTCAACAATAACTCTCACATAACAATGATACTCATGTTCTCCTCTAACTCAAGTTCAAGTTCTTTGTACAAGAAATGGGTTTCAACAACAATGCTTATAAAACAAGGTTTAATCACAACTCTCAAACCAAAAAACCTTGAAGCATTCAACCAACCACTTTCAAAAAGGAAACCACAATCAATCCTTTTCTCTCCAATGATATTTCAGAAATCAACCACCATAAACAAAGTCAATGGAGAATATTGCTCATACCTTTTTGATGCCTTATTAGTTTTCCACTAAATCTACCACACTCAACAAAATTTCTTTTTCAAATTTCAATAGGGGTTAGAGATATTTATTAATAACACAACAACAATATACAAATAATAGCTTATTACTCCTACTCAATAAAATACACCATGTTCCCTCATGAAAGAATTAATCCCTTTTGAAAAAGAACAAAGCAACCTTCACTTTTGAACCCCTTTACAAAATAAAAAATATCTCTTTACACACACCTTATTTCTCCCTCTAATAAAGTTAATCAAATAGCCCTTGAAATAAGCTTTCCAATGATATATAATATGATATACTTCCAAAAGTAAAATCACCAGAAATATCTCTTTTTATTAAAGTGCATCACAACCCTTATTTCTCCTAGGGCAACTTTAGAAAAATAAATATTAGAAAAAAATATTAACTTGCATTTGTCCTTGATGGGATTCGATCTCTCAATGCCTCCTTGCTCAACTGCGGCCAAGTTACTGCATGATCTATAGGCTCGTTTGGGAGGGAAAGGCACCACGTGCTTCAAAACACTCCCTCTCATGCAGACCAAAAATGCTTCACACACTCTTTCTTCCAACGCCTTGTAATGCAGCCAATGGGATTCAAAACCTTGATGTTCGTTCTACCACTTACCTTAGCCAAAAGCCAATTTCCATTGCACCACACTACCCAAGATGACTAGGGTTTCACACGTCATCCGATTTATTCTTCGCTTCCATCACTTAACCCTCTTTTGCATGAGCTCTTTTCACTTTCCAATCATATTAATTCACAAGTGCAAGCTAAGGATTAATAAAACTTAGGCATCCTTTTATATAGCTTTCTCCCTCATATTTGACGATGTCGGTAGATTACTTTTATTTTTAATTTTAAATAATTTAAAATTTAAACTAAATATTTAAAATTAAATATCTCCATCATCGGGGCACATTTTTCGATGAAACGAAAATCCAACTTGGGTTTTAAGAAAAACCTATTTCAAATATGCCATCCATAGTTTTAAATAAAACCTTTTATTTTGCTTGCCTTGGTTTTCACAAAAAAACTTGTATATATTAATGCTCTCCAAAATATCATAAATGATTATTTATGGAGTGCTTTTGCCATCAAAACTCAAAGTGATCCATGCGACATCAATGACAACATAAAATAACTCAAATTGCCAATAAAATTAACCTCACAAGCAGTGACCTACTCTATTACACGTAGTGGTTGTAACAAATAGTTATCCATGCAATTCAATAGAATGAAAAGGTTACAATAAAGACACATGTAGTTAATCCATACATACTTTAATTTTTTTTTATAAAAGTGTAATATTAGGAGAGTCAGACACCTTTATAATACAAGACATGAGTTCAACCTAAGAGGGAAATAAATACTCATAGGACACATGAGACAATAGAATGGACCTTATAAGCAATAATCTACTCTATTATACCTAGCAGTTGTAGTGACTAGTTATCTATACGTTTTGGTAGTTGAAGAAGTAAATTCAGGTCAATCCCAAAGGATACTTAGGTAAGGTTTGGTAGTGAAGGTTACAAAAAGGACACTCATAGTTGAGGAAGTAAAGTCAAGCCAATCCCACTATTGCTTAATTACTAAGTGTGCATGAAATATTTATACCTAAAGGCTAACCTAATAGTAGACTTAGATGTATTCCTAGAGATAATAGACCTACAGGTAGATCCAGTGGGAATAGACCTAGAGGTAGATCTATTAGGAACAAGCCTAGACGTTGATCCAAAAGTAGACTCAAAGTATTTTACCTAAGAAATATCTAGAGTAGCTAGAGCCAAAGACAAATCTAGAGCTAATATCTATAGCTAAGATCCTAGAGCCAAAGCTAGATCTAGATTATCTCTTGGCTCTTGGATCTAGATCTAAATCTAGCTCTTATATCTAGATCTAGCTTTAGCTCTAGTATATTAGCTCTAGCTTTGGTAGCTATGGATTTTTCTTAGGTAAACACCTCTAGGTATACCTTTGGATTAGCCTCTAGGTTTGTCTTTGGGCCTATTGCCTTTGGTTCTGGCTATTGGCTCTTGAATCTTGATGAGTGTCATTAATGCTCTCACTTTAATTCATTTATCAAAACTAGGGTGGCATCCTAAGGTTGTATGTGATAGAGGTCTTTGGAATTATAGCTTAGATATTAGGGCTCTAGACTATCCTAAGAAAACTAAAAATCATAATGTCATTAAAAAATAAAGAAAATACACTAAATTGCACACTTTTACCAAAAGAAACTCTATATAATTGTGGAACTAAACTATCTAAAATTGAAAAGATTTATGCTAATCTCGACTACAATAAAATAATAGAAAAACATAAATGAAATACTGTAATTGAAACTAATTTAACAAAATGGAAAGTTTTAAAAATAAATGAAATTAAAATTATGAAATGAAATAGGAAAAAATAGGACTGAAAACAAGGAAAAAAAAAAGCTAAAAAACATGAAAATAATAGAATTCAAGAATAGGGGAGAAAAAAAAATTAACTACAAAAATTAAATAACAAGCCTTGTAGGAAAATAGTTGTTTTTTTTTTATAAGTTAACAAAATTTATATTAATATGGGCATTTGAAAGGTGCCCTAATGCCTTGATACATCAACAAGAGAAAAGGATGCACTATCCTCAAAAAACATCAATGCATCCATGAAAACCTAAAAATGTAAAGGAAAACATAAGCAAGCCAAAAGTCAGAGGTAAAACCAGAAAAGGCCCTGATAGGACAGAAACCTAAGACCACAGGAAAAAATAGCCAACTAGGCAATTATAGTATCCTTGATGTCATCCTTCTTGACATCCTTCTTAACATCCTTAGGTCTATGTCCTTGACATCATCATCTTTGACCTCAGGTTTGGCTTCGGTGGCGGTCTTTGTTGGAGTAGCCTCTGCGAAGTTGTCATAGAAGAACAAGAGGTTCAGAGCATTCCTATGCTCTTTCAATTGAGTAATTGCCACCATTATTGTTGTCATAGCATTCTCCATATGAACAATCATAGTAGTGGTGGTCTTGATTACGTATTCTTGGAGAATCTTCTTCGTAGGATCATCTGGTTCATCCTCGGCCACACCCTACATCTTTCCTTGGTTTTGAACATCCTTGTTCTTGAGGCATTGAGAACTTCTCATTGGAGTAGCCTCATATTTACCCTTATTTTTTGTTGATAGCTCAGCATCCTGGTGGCCTTCATCCATCTTCTTCCTCTTGGAACCATGAACCCTAGAGATAGGAGTGGAGGACGTATCCTCCTCCATGGTCTCAACCTGTTGATCCTGTGGAAGCACATTTCCTTTAGGAAATTTCTCCAGAAGATGAGCATACACGACTTTGAATAGCCCCTGGTGAGAGGGCCAAGCTTCCTCCTTCTTTGAGTGGGTCACATTAATGGAGTAATCCATGGACAAGTACAAAAATTCTAGAATGTTCAACTATTTGACCTCCCTAAAATGGTTCACGAATGCAATGTGGAAGCTTCTGAGTTGGGAACCTGGGTCATCCACAGTGATGTACTCCATAACTGGTTTCATCACCTCTTTCCAAGGAGTGGGTAAGTCTTCACGAACCATCCCCATTTGACAATATTTCTCATAGGTGACTTTGGCTCGAATTGGTTGAGTTCAATATCCCAATTATGCTTATCCCTACGCACTGTTCTTCCCACCGATGGTTGTATTGTTATCTCAATGAGGATATTAATATCCACCTAGAACTCCACACCATGGATGATGATGATGCCCTTCTCCCATGTAGATGCAAAATCTAGGTTGATATCCCAATCCCAACCAAAAAATCACTTTAGGAATGGCATAAATCCTCTTGCACTCAGGATAGCTTCCACCATCGGTTCAATTTCAAGAAATTTTGGCTCCATGAAGCTCATGATGACTAGGAAATGGAGCAAAGAAATAGGGATAATAGAGTGCTCACTAGGTCGAGGGATACAAAAAAGAAGAGTTGAAGAATCCATCCGTAGGGTGGGTTTTGTAAACATTGGACAAGTTTAGAAATTTTTGGAAGCATCTATTCCTCCTCCTCACGAAGATGCACATCCTAGGGAAAAGCAAATCCACCAAATCATGGAGAACATAGCAGCATTCCTTAGAAAACTTAGGGTTCCAATAGCTACTATCCCCATGGAATTAGAAAGGTGTGCCACACCTTGTAACTCTTGGCCAATCGGGTGATAAAACTTAACAGTACTTCTAGAATTGCAAAGATGAACGGATGCAAAAGGCTTTGGAAAATGACAAAAAGTAGAAAAGAACAAGAAAATGGAAAGGAAGAGACATGAGAAATGACCAAGGAAGAGAAAAGGTGATGGTCCAGATGAAAATATAGCACATGGATAGAGGGCACTTTGCGAGAAAGAATCAGGAAGGAGCACTCTAGAGAGATTGTGGAAAAATTGATATAATTAGGAACATTGGGACTAAAACCAAAATATCTGATAGGAATAATTAGAATGGGGTGTAGCTGCCAAAAAATCCTACTCATGCCAAAGGTCCCAAGAAATGAGTACCTCAAAAATCTGAATCTCATCATGGAAATGATAGGGTTGCTGAGGAAGATCTTTGCAGGATACGAAGCATTTGAAATATTGAGATCTAGGGAGAACAACCTTTTCATTCCAATGAAATTGAAAAATGATTGTTATGCATTTTGAATATTTTGAACTTTTTTTGACCTTGCAATTTCTTCAACTTCACGAGGAAGGGTGTCAGTCCATGTCATCATTCTCAGGGGTAGAAACTTCGATGTTAGCCAACTTGTCTACTACACCATTAGCTTCCCTGAAGACATGTTGGATAATGACCTCATGTTGGTAAAGGATTAGGCTTCGAGCTTCTTCAATTAGGTTTTTCACCTTCCATGCCGGAGTTTTGGAGCTTTTTAAATAATTGACCACATTCAAGGAGTCCCCTTCAATAATGACTTTCCCTGGAAATTGCTTAATTAATAGTAGACCCCTCCATAGGGCCTTAGCTTTAGCTATGTGGTTAGATTGTTCTCCCAAACATTCAGCAAAGGCAAAAATGGAATTTCCATTGTGGTCCCTTAGAATTCCCCTAGCCCTGGCTCTGCCTAGATTTCCTTTTGCTGCCCCATAAAAATTAAGCTTGACCCAATCTTGGGGAGGAGGCATCCATTTGATGTTATTTCTAGAGATTTGGGTATTACTTGGGTTGGGATTCTCTAGAGAAACATGTAAATACTGGAGTAAGGAAGCTTCAAACCTAGGGATGGGATGAGGATCACTTGGGGACGAGAGTGCATTTTCTTTAGCAAAAAAGATAATTTTTTTGGTGATGGAATCAAGATCCTTGGCCAAGATGGAAAAAACATGTTTGTTCCTTTCAAGCCAAATTTTCCAGAGATAATGATGAAGGTAAAATTTCCAAATTCCTTTGAGACAAGGATTGCTGAAAGGATTGGGCCATTGAGAGAACAAGTCAACTATCGATGGAGGTTTGGCCCAACTAATTTGAAACTTTTGAAAAAGCTTGTTCAGAATGGAGCTAGAAAAAGGACAAGAAAGGAAGATGTGGCTTGTAGACTCCCAATTAGAAAGACATAAGAAACACCTATTAGGGAGAGGAATTCCACGCTTGATAAGATTTTCTATAGTGAGGATCCTATCTTGAATAGCCAACCAAGAAAAGAAGGATACTTTTGGAGTCAGGTGCTTGATCCAAACTAATTTGAAGGGGATAAGAACTTCTTCAAGGGCTAGGATGAGTTGATAGGCTGATTTGATAGTGAATTCCCCTATGTCAGAAGGTTCCCAAATAGGTTGGTCATTGGTGATCCTTGATGGTAAAATGAAAGCAGAGAGTAGAGCTTCCAAGGAAGTGATTTCTGCTGATAGTTTGGGACATTGAATCCTTTTCCATGTGCGTGAGTCATTGGATACTGTTAAGAAATCAGCAACTCGATAGCTAAACAAAGGATCAGTGAATTCCTTTAAAGCTCTGAAACTAGGGATTGCTAAAAGTGGTTGGTTTCCTATCCACTTGTCTTCCCAAAAATTGATTGTTTTTCCATCTCCTACCTACCATCTTAGGCCCTTTCTCAGGAGTTGTTTCATTAGGCTGATGGATTTCCAAAAGGCTGACCCAACAGAAGGTGCCCAATCACATAAAAATTTAGATCTCTGCAAGTATTTCCTCTTAACAAGAGTGACCCATTCCACTTGATCCCCTGACACTAATCTCCAAGCTTGTTTTACCAGTAGTACCAAGTTTAAAATATTGATTCTTCTAAGGCCGATTCCTCCCTGATCCTTCGGTCTACAAACTTTGTCCCATGCAACCAAGTGGAATCTATTTTTGTTCTTAGTACCAGTCCATAGGAAATGTTTTTGAATTTTCTCTATCTTGTGGTAAACCTTAATTGGAGCCTTGAAGACCAAAAGGAAATAAATAGGGATGCTCTACAAACAAGCCATGGTTAGGACTACTTTTCCTACCTGAGATAGGAGATTGCCCTTCCAACCTGTGAGTTTTTTTTGGAATATTTCAATTACATTGTTCCACAATTCTTCAAAAGCATTTCCAATGAACAAGGGCAATCCCAAATAGGTAGTTGGTAAGGTGGAGATAGCACATCCCAATATATTTGCAATTTTGAGTTGTCGCCTATGAGGAGTGTTGAGGAAATATAACTTACTTTTCTAGAAATTCACTTTCTGTCCAGCCACTTCTTCATAGAGAAGGAGTAAATGCTTGATAACTTTAGCTTCAACAATAGAAGCAAAGGTGGACAAGAGAGTGTCATCAATGAATTGTTGATGAGTGATAGGATTAGATTGAGAGGTCACTTTAATTCCAAAAATTAGTCTTGATCTTCTAGCTGCATGGATGGATCTTCCCAATGCCTCAATAGTAATGATGAATAGAAGGGGGGATAAGGGATCCCCTTGCCTTAGGCCTCTGCTACTAGGAAAGTATCCAGCAGGTGAGCCATTGATTAAGATAGAGAACCAAGTAGATGAAATGCATCCTTTAATCATCTTGACCCAATCCTGGTGAAATCCAAATTTGGTTAAGACAACCAATAAAAAGTCCCAATTCAACCTGTCATAAGCTTTGTTCATGTCAAGATTTAGAAGAAAAGCAACCTTTTTGGTTTGAGAAGTAGAGTGCAGGGCTTCATGAATAGAAATAATCCCATCTATAATAGACCTTCCTCAAACTGAGCTTCCTTGATAGTGATCAATTATCATAGGAATGACATCTTGCATCCTATTAGTTAAAGCTTTGGTAAGGATTTTGTAAACTACTTTACAAAAGCTCACAGGTCTGAAGTCATTAAAGGATCTAGAATTTGGTCTCTTAGGAATAATAGCAATGAACATGGAATTAAATTTACGAGGTATGGTCTTGGAAGACTAAAATTATTTTATAGCTTCACACACATCAAGACCCACAAAATCCCAAAAAGCCTAAAAAAACCTTGGAGGAAACCCATCAGGGCCAGGAGCCTTGTCAGGTTTCATGGAAAAGAGGGCTTGCTTGATTTCATCATCTGTAATATTGGTAGTTAACTTGAATTTGATGTCCTCTAAGATGGAAAGGGGTATATGTTGGAGCAAAAATTCTTTAGCATCATCAGAGGTAGAATCTGAATTTGGGTTTTTGAGAAACTACATGAAATGTGAAATGCCTTCAAACCTGATTTCCTTGATGTCAGATGTAACACTTCCATCCTGTCTGAGTAACTCCTTAATTCTATTGTTGCTCCTATTCCTTAGGGTAGAAATGTGGAAAATTTTTGTGTTGGAATCTCCTTCCTTGAGCTAGATTGCTCAAGATTTCTACCTCCAGAAGGTTTCCTCACATTTTAGGATATTATGATACTCAGATAGGAGAATCCTTTCTTCATTCCTCAACTCAACACCATAATTTTGACCAGTCATAATATCATTCTCAATTGTTTCCAGGTGATTTTTGATTGCCTGTTTATTCTCGAATAGGTTCCCAAAGATGTCTCTGTTCCAAATCTTAAGATTTTCTTTGAGCACTTTTAGTTTTTGCCCCAATCTGAATGAGGGTGATCCATGAATATTTGTCTACCACCACTAAATAATTCTATCCCTGAAGTCAGGATGTTGCATCCACATGGCTTCAAATCTGAAAGGAGTTCTAAAGGTCTGAGGGTTATTTATTTCCAAGAGAAGTGGACTATGATCTAAACCAATTTTGAGAAGAGATTGGAGATTGGCATCCCCCCACTTTGTAGTGGCTTCCTGAGAAAAGAGTACTCTATCAAGTTTAACCTGAATTAGTTGATTACCACTCCTTCTATTGGTCCATGTAAATTGATTGCCTTTCAAGTTAACATCCATCAAGTTATTAGAGTTGATGAAATCCTAAAATTCTTCCATGCTTTTTGTTATTATTCCAGAGCCACCTCTCTTATCCGAAGGATAAAGTGGAGTGTTAAAGTCTCCAGCAAGAATCCAAGGAAAATTTATGATAGCTTTTCTAAAATTTGTTAAATTTTCCCATAGCCTGGATCTTCCAGGGATAGAATTAGGGGCATATACATTGGTGAGTATCCATGGGAAGTTTTTATCTTTATCAAAAAATAGGATGCTAGCTGACACATCATTAGAGTGTATTAATATGCCTTCCAGCTTCTCTAGATTCCAAATGCACATGAGACCTCCTGAAGCACCCCTTGCACTACAAGAAATGGTTTCCCCATTTTTCCATAACTTTTTACCTAAAGCATCAGCTGAAGAGTCTCCTATTTTAGTTTCTTGCATCAAAAAAATTGTGGGATTGACTTCTTTTCTTAATGACTTGGCTAGCCTTTGCTTTTCCAGGCCATTAAGTCCTCTCACATTCTAAGAGAGGATTTTCATTTAGATGATTTGAGATTCCTTTTGCCCCCCTTTCCTTGAGGTTGGGGAGGTTTGATACATTTGGAGTCATCCTTGCTCTGACTTAACCCTATGGAGAATAGGGTTTTTTGGATTCCACTCGCTATTTCTTCTGCTAGTCCCTATTTCCAATGATCATTGGTTGAAGTTCTATGCCCTTCTTCTTATCTCCTCCATAATAAATAGGATATTTCTTGTAGCTTCTAGTTTATTTTGGACTAAAATTTTGTGAATTAATTCTTTGAACCACCGGACTTGAAGAACCAGGGATAGTTTCTGGGATTGAAACTTCTTCAATTTGAGTCCATTTGCAAGGATCATCTAAGCTTTCTGGGAAAGACTCAAGAGGTGGGCTTGAGGGTCCTGAGCATTGGGGACCTCTCTGAGGTTGAGGAGAAGAGTGAGGAAACCCAATATTGTCAATGGGATCAGAGGATCTATTAGCTTCAGGCCTCTTCTTCTCATTGGAGATAGAAGAGGGTTTGTGAGCTGGTTCAGGACTGTGAGGAACTTTCATATTTTTGTTATCACATGAAGGTAATTCAAAAAGTACTTGGTACTTGTTTGGGAGAGCAAAGAAAGAACTTACCTCTTCCTTGTGCATTTCTTGATTCACTATAGATATCTATTTACCCTTATCAACAGCTTGAGGAGAAGCTTGAGGCTCTTTTGTAGCACCTTCCTGAGGATGTTCATTCCTATTGTTGTTTGGATTCTGGTTTTTGATTGGTCTAAAGACCACTCCCTTTGATGCGGGATGCTTCCTTCTTTCATTCCTAATGAAAGGGGCTTTGCTTTTTGGGATCTCAGGTTCGGCCTGCACCTTCAAGGAAGGGCATTGAGATCTGAGGTGCCCCTGAGTATGACATTCCACACAAAATATTGGCTTATTTTTGTATTCCACCACTTGCTTCCGGTAGTAGGACTCATATTCTAGTTCAACGAAAGTAGGGAGCTCAGAGTCCAAGTTTGCATTGACACAAATTCGAGTAGTTGTCATCCTTGACCTAGCCAAAGTGGCATGATCGATGGCCACCAAATCACCAATGATTTTAGCAATACCTTTGAGGATATCCTCATGCCAAAAATTCCAAGGAAGGTTCGATAAGTGAACCCAGATAGGAGCATAGTTAATACTCTAGGTTTTAGGGTCAAAATCAGGAGACCATCACCTCAAGAACAAGCTTCGCCTTCCCAAAAACCAAGGCCCCCCTGTAAGAATCTGGCTAGCATCATCATGATTGCTAAGCCTAATACCAAAAAACCCCTAGAAAGGCCAAATATTTCCATGCTACCAGTGACCTTCCATTTAGAGTGAGCCCACCTCCTGATGGTTTCAAGATCAGGCCTACCTCCGATGAGCTTTCCAACTAATGAAAAAGTTTCCATTGAAAGATAGTTGGAGATGATATTTGTAGGGACCTTGATTTTTTCCCAATGGGTTCCAAGGAAAAGGAGGATTCCCTGGGACTATTAATTCCTCCACTAAGGACTTTGGTGAAGGAGGGATTTTTAGTAGTGGGCCCCTCGACCAGAGGGGTCCCATATTTGGTTCCCTTGTCGGGAGGTTCATCTCCCCAAAATTGAGTGACCTTTTTGAAGGCCTTTTCTAAATTAATCTGACCATCCTCAGGTTCCTCGAAAGGGACTCCATCCTTACCACCCTTGTGACCATCCTCCTACTCTCTGGAATTTTGAATTTGATCCTTATCGCCTTTAAAGATTTGAATTCCTATGCTCCCACATGAAGTGTCTGCAACCTCCTAGAAAATAGCTGAATTTAATCTATAGAAAAAACATGAATAAAATAAAAAACAAATAAACTTAACACTATGCTGCTAAAAATGAAATATAGAAAAACAATAATTATAAAACCTACAACTACTACTAATATACCTCCCACCAATACAAAGAGTGATCCCTTGCTCTAAGGTTTAGTATAAGGTAGAACATTTCAACAAAATATAAGCTAACCTGCAAGGTCAATAAAAACATGCAAGAAACTTGAAACAATCAAGTCTAAAACTATTGCACTTTATTGCATAATTCTAGATTTTGTACACACTTCTACTTTCTAACTAATTCTCTACTAAATTTGTCCAATGGGCTTACAACAATATTTGTAATTATATTTTCTAACTTATTGTGCTATGAACGAGGGTTAAACTAGGAAATAGTCTCTCTCATTAATTACATAGGCCTGCTATCAAATCTATCCAATCATATTTAGGACAACAGGTCAAATTGGATGAGTTTCCCCATTTTCACACCTTCATTAATTATTGACCACCTTGAAATAGATCTATAAAATATCCATGTGGAATATAGAACCTCCAACTCATCATTTCTAGCCTACAATTTCCTATAACTGTATTATGTTTTTAGCATAGTTTAACTATAGTGCTTTGGAACATGTGGTAGGTTTTTTACTTTATGTAAAATATTTATTTGATAGTTTATTGGTTAGTCTTATATCTAAGGATATGATTCCTCTTTATTTTCCATGTGTTAAGAAGGCTATTTGATCACTTATTTAAGTGTGCTATCCTTGTTTACCCAAAACCTATAGTTTGTTACCCAAATGAGGCAAAATATTTCTTGTAGTTTTTGTTGCATGCTTGTAGTGATCTGATGCCTATGCAAAATACATAATTTGGTTCTAGATAACTATGGTAACACAAGACATAAGTGAAAGATAATCTAAACACATTAAATCAATATATTTTAGATCTATGACATGATCCATCAATTTTGATGTATTTATTCTAACTTTATTATATTATTATGCTAAAATCATGCAATTTAATCTAAAAAGTGCACAAAAATTAGATAAGACAACAATTAAAACATTTCCTATAATTTATCACATCAGCATTAATATTAACACAAATACTAATCAATCTACTTAGAAAATAGTATAGGATTAAATAAATGTAGGCAAAAATGTGTTAAATGTTCTTGAAATAATGAGAAATTTTATTGTCTCATCACTCCTTTCTACATATTCTAATGCATTTCCTCATGCATTTTTTCTAGCCATGAAAACATTCAAATCCAACTCCCTATATAAACTATCCCATAAATTGTTGGCTGATGAATAGTAACCTTTGTTTCTTTGTATTTTCTCTAACCAAATTTGGAATTGCTGATATGACTATGGGTTAGTATGAAAGTAATATGGAATAGGGGTGAGTATAGTGGGTGGCCAAAAATGTAAGCCTATCCACTCATGCCTTAGTCCCATGATCACTTCAATTAGTGTTGTTGTTCTTTTGCAAGACCATACTAGGTTGGTAGGTGAGACATGTTTCCTTGATTTTTCTAGTTTCAATTAAAGCAAAATGTGTGCTTGCTAAGGCCTTTGGATTAGGTTGATCATACCTCAAAAAAATTCTAGGCCCTATATCCCTAATATTGTATTGTAGTAGCTCCTATTGCCATATTAACTGGTTTCTCAAAGTGGAAGTGAAGGTCTTGAGCTAAAAATAACCAATATAAATGTTGCAAAAATTGGACATCATCATATAGTGCAAACTTGTGCATATAAAACTAACACAACAAATTTTTTCTTTGTTTTGGAATTTATAGGAATGTTTCAATGAAAATTTAACCAAAAGATAAATCGTAGGAAATCTTAGAATAAATCCTCATTATCTTCCACCTAATATATCATTCTCTCAAGAATAAACTATAAATGCAGGAAGGTCCCATGCATTCTACTACTTGCTCTTTAATGTGGCATAAGTCTCTGATTTTTGCTTTTAGAGCTATAAATTATTCAATTTTCCTTCTATTTTGTTTCTCCAAGGAACGTAGTGTTGCAATATGTTCTTCCAAAAAATAGCAATGAGTCATCCATATTGCTACTAATGCATTATGGCTCTCCAATGTAATCAGGCCTTATGGGATCACAACAACTAGCTATGGGGCAAGTAATTTTGAGAGTTCATTTCATACTTTTCCCTTGTATTTTGTCCACTGTTTAAGGTCTCTTGAATAACTTGTTTCTCTACCATTTCTATTTCCATTTTAGGTTGATATAACTCAATTTTCCAACCTGATATTATATATGCTACGGATTCCTGCTCTAGAGCTCTCCTATTTTCTCCTTGTTCAAAATATCCTTTCTATCTCTACGTTGGTGTGTTTTCAAGCATAGTTTGTGCTTGAACCTACTCTAAAGCATCCTCTACTCATATAAAGCTTTCCCAAATTTCCATAAGATCATTTCTTGCCCATCATACAAACACCTCTTCTAAACACTCTTGTCCTCTTTCTTCTATAGAAGTGGTATCCATAACAAGATTAGGTGGAACTAGTTCCTAATATTTAATAATAGTTACATTCATGGTAGAGATAATTGGATTTGATCCCTATTCACTAAATTCCTAAAATAGGGCAGCAAATTTGAGTAGAATATCTGCTACTTCCTCAGTAGGAATAGATTTAGGAGGTGCATTTTCTTTTAATTTATCCCTAAGTTCATATAAATCTTGTAAAATCTAACAAATATACTTATCTTTTTTCTCCTTATTAGCTTCCTCTAGCCATTTTTGTTTCATATTGATGATGACTCTGGCAACTTTCACATGTGATGAGTCTTCAAGTTCTTCTAAATCATCCTCTTATTTTTTTGGAGCATCAAATTTAATTGAGTATGTGGGAAGTGGATTTGAAATAGGTATCTCTAGTGGAGAATCTGCTTGTAATGGCTCCCCTATTTTTGTAAGAATACCAAAATCCTACTTATCCTCATATTTTGCAATTATCAAATTCCTCCTTCACTTTTGGGGCTCAAGAGGTGTTGGCTTCTTTAATTGAGCATTTGCATTTTGCTTTTGCCTTAAACTCATTCCAAGAGGAGGTGGCTCTGATGGAGTCGACTACTCATAATGGTCTTATAGTGCCTCTTCATCTCTTGTACTAGATATGGTTTCAAATGACCTAACCACTATTTAAGCTATTTTTTTTTATTTTTTATGTTGTTTCGTTGCCTCTTTTTATGTACAAAATTTATTTAGTGCTTACTTTTATTGCCTTCTTCTATTGGTGGCAGACCTTGTTTAGATTTATTTGATCTGTTGTTCTTCATTTTTGGTAATTTAAGGGTGAATTTTCTTTTTTATTGGTTCTAGATGATACTCCTCTTCCTATTCATTGGATTCTTCTAAAACCTCCATAGAATACCTTGAAATTGATGCTTCCTCAATTGAAGAAGTTTTTGCCTAAGTAGAGTCTTCTTATTAGGTGTTTGAAATTGAGGGCTCATCCTAAGAAGATAATTCTATATCCCCACATTTGAAAATAGCTCTTCTCTTTCTTTTTTTGTTATATAGGTGCCTCTTCAGATTTTATTTTTTGTTATCTTCTAGTTTCTTCCCAAGAGATGCATGTCTCTTGGATGAAGAATGATTCTCTATAGTATGTGTTTGTTTGGTCATAAGTTTTTTTTGTGCCCTACTTCTAGATTTCTTTGGAATAGTAGAGGTCACCTGCACTCCTAGATGCTTCCCTTTTTTTATTTAAGAGGTTCTAAACACAAATACCTCTACCAAAGGTTCTAAAAAACTTTTTGTTTTTAGCGAAAAACCCCTTATGGGGCTGCCTTGGTCTGATAGACCACGATCAGGGGGTTCTACACCATCAAAGTCACTCGGTAATCATGCATGACCCTGATCGCACCAAGATTATCAATTGGATTTTGGGTACCCAATTCAACTTTTTGGTAGGGTGGAGATTCGAACCTGGGACCTCCCTTGGAGGATTGCCCTCTCCTCTTTAACTAACCTACAACACTTGGGTGGTTCTAAAAAATTTTAAATGAACATGCATTTCCCCTAAAATGGTACTTGCATAGCAATTTAATTAGACCATTATTTATGATAGGACCTTACATCTCTCAAAAAAATTTTAACATCTGATGTAGAGGATTGTGTAGGTATAGGGGTAGATTGATCTTGAGATCTATTTTCTCAGCACCACATATTAGATGAATTAATATCTTAAGTGATGTACAAATAACACAACAAACTAACCCTCATAGTCCAAATACCTTATCACCTAAATGGAAAGTTTATCCTAGGGTTTCTACATACTAGTTCATTTTACACTCATGTAGAGACAATTTTGAATATGCATTTGTGGTTCAGGGTATCCTTATTCATTAAATTTATTTACTATTGTAGGAAGGGTAGCCCTAAGTGCTTTAGTTAATTCTACCCCTTCAAAAATAATTTTACTAATTACACTAATAATTTTAGGAGTTACTTGGATGTTCATGTCGATGATTCTCACCTAGTTTTTTTAGAGGTTCTGCACAAATTGTTTCACTAGTCCCTCCACATGTTTGTCAAATTTATACAAAATTTCATCCATCATACTTTCTATAAGACCATAACTAATTTAGGGTGTCATTGTAACTCATTAATTTCACTTAGCTTAGCCTTCTATTTTTGTCCCTCCATATTGTTTTCCTCCATGTTCTGGGTTCTATGTTGAGCTTTGCAATTTTACTTTGCAAATTTTTGTTTTCTTCTCTGCTATGAAATGAATATGGAAGCTCTCATATATAGATTTGGTGCATGTAAATTTATTATTATTGCATAATCATTCTCAAAGAGCACCACATGCTTTGAAATATGGAAAATTTAGTTCAAAAACACATGCAATATTTGCATAATATCCATGAATTCAATAGGACATGTGGTAAGCTATGATTTAATCAGGACATGTTTTAAATTTATAACGATGGTATTTTGTACCCGCAGTTGGTCAATTTCCACATGCATCGTTAATATGCAAATTTTCCATGCACATTGATCTAGATAGTTAAAATTTTTGGACAATGATCTTGATTTTGCCACTTCAACATAGGTTCCAATATGCCTTTGGTAATTATTGCACCGTCATCCTCTTTTTTTCTGCCACATATGCTTTATAGTCATGTGGTCATGTATTTTTAGAGGCATGATCTTGGTGCACACTTTCCAACGATGATATGATCAAGAATAGATGCACTTTGGATTATTGTGTTTTGAAAAGTTTTGGTGTGGGTTGAATGTCCACCATCTGTCATGAGTGTCGAAATGTTTTTTATGTATGAACATTTGGCACCTTTCACACATGAATATATGTTTGAATTTGGTGTAATTTTGATAGGACCCTTTTCACATATAACAACCATTATATTGGAGAATCTAGAGGAACTTTTCTCTTTATTTCCAAGTCTTTTAGAAGTGAATCCCTCATAAAAAAAAGGTATTTCAGAGCATATTTTTGGGATACTAGTAGGGTATTTGGTTTACCACTTTTATATACATAAGTATGCCAAGCAATTAATCCTTATTTATGTAATATTAAAGCTAATTAATAGTAATATTGAAGAAAATATGTACCTGACTATTGAAGAGATTTCATGCACATTTTGGATTTATTTTTTATTGCATACTTAAGATTTTTGAAATTTAAAAAGTACATATATGGATTAATTAGAATCTTACAAATGCTAGAAACTTCTACAAGGCAAACAAGCCAAAAACTGGTTTTCATGTAAGCCTTAACTCAATAGTGCTTCAAAGAGGTTTTCACTATTTAATTATTCATATTTTTTTAGATTCAAAGATATGATCATTTGGAACTGTAGAAGAGGAATCCTCTTCTATCACATATAAGTATGATTATGAAAATACTAAGAAAATTCCACCTTTGTTAGTGGTTTATGGTACAACTATAAATGATGTCCATTTACCACCAATTTTCTCCTTGAATCATCAATAGGAGAAAGTCAAATAGCTCCGTTATCAAACACTTTAATTTGATATGGTTTTAGCCACTAAGTTTGTAAGTTTCCAAGAAAATTAGCATAGCAAGAATCAAACATCAATGCTTAATCACTTGGTTCATACTTGTTGCTCCAAATGTGACTATCATGCCACATTTTTTTGTTATTGTTGAATAATATCTATTTGGTAAAGTGCCTCTAAGAGATGTTCATCAAATGCATTCAATTGCAAAATTCTCTCTTATTGTACCCACGACAACTCAATGCTCACTTTCTAAGATGCACAAAGTGTTAGTAATTCAAATTTAATTATAAAAATAACTTTATTTCCATAGACCAATTTGTAAGGTGTAAATCCTATAGTGGATTTCAATATAGTATTGTATGTCTAAATGGCCTCTAGTAACTTGTTAATCCAATATTTTCTTTGAGAAGACATTATTTTTGTTAGAATATTCTCTAATTCTCTATTTGTGACTTCTACTTGACCATTTTCTTGGGGGTGATATGGTGATGACTTCTTATGTTTAATTTCATACAATTTAGTAAATGCTTCTATAACCTTAGATGTAAATTGGGGCCCATGATCTGTAACAATAGATCATAGAGTATCAAATATTTAAAAATTCTAGGTAAATAGAAAATAAGCTATCTTCTCTTCTCGAGCATGTTTAAAAGAACATACTTTGGCCCACTTGGTCACATAATTAACACACAAAAATATGTTGCTTTCCTTGAGAAGGTGGGTCGATGGGTCCAATAAATTCCAACCACATATTTCAAATTATTCTAAAACCATTTGAGGTTTTAGAGGTATTTCATTTGTTTTGGTTGGATGACCCATTCATTGACATGAATAATAATGTCATACATACTTATTTACATCTTGATAGAGTGATGGCCAATAGTAACCTACTCCCAAAATTTTTTAGATGGTGCATTTTACTGAATAGTATCCTCCTATTGGTTCATCATGACATGCACAAATAATATCATACACCTCATATTGTCAAATACATCGATGTAAAACATAATAAGGTCCACATTTGAATAATAGACCATTGATCCACTAGAATGATGAGATTTATTTCACTAATCATCATTTTTACCTAGGAGTGAAATGAGAGGGAACATTTTCTATTGCTAGATAGTTGGCAATATCAACAAACCATGGTGATTGTATTGAGATTGCAAATAATATTTCATCAATAAAAGAATCCTCTACTGGTTCATCCTCACCTATGATGTTTAGTCTTGATAAGAAGTTAGCTACTACATTAGCTTTTCTAGGTTTATCGACTATAGTAATGTCAAACTCTTGTAGTAGTAGCAACCATCGTATTATTCATCCACTAACCAATGGTTTATTCATGAGGTATTTAATTGTAGCATGATCAATATGAATAAATACTTGATATTCCATAATGCAATGATAAAATTTATTTAATGTAGATAATACTGCTATTTTTTTAGTAGTAGTATAATTCTTTTTAGTTCCTATCAATTTTTTATTGATGTAATAGATAACATAATTCTTTCAATTTTGTACTTGGCTCAAAGCTACCCCAATTGTAATGTTAGATGCATCGATTTGGATGTGAAATGAAAGTTTTCAATATAGACCTCGTAACATAGGGGGAGTAGTCAATTTTTATTTTAATGTGTCAAATTCAATTTGATATTTTTTATCCAGTTAATTTTAGAGTCTTTAGCAAGAAAGATAAACATGGGGCTCACAATTGTAATAAATTTATTTATGAAAACCATTGTGACCCAAGAAAATCCTAACATTTATTTGAGTTTTAAAAGAAGATAAGTTTTTGATGATCTCTATCTTCTTAGCATCTACTTACATTCCTCTATATGAGATATGATGTATGATAACAATGAATTCATCCATAATCATAAAATATTTCTTAGGGTTTAGGTCCATATTGTAAGTTTTATAGTGGGTTAAAACTTTTTCAATATTTTCTAGAGTTTCATCAAAATTTTTGCCACACACTATGAAATCATCCATGTATATTTCAACACAATCATTGGTCAAGTTAGATAAAATAGCAAGAACAAATCGTTGGAAATTTGTTGGGGTATTGCAGAGTTTGAAAGGTAAAAATTTATAAGAAAAATTTCCCCATGGGCAAGTGAAAGATATTTTCTCTTGATATTTAGGAGAAACCTAAATTTGATTATATCCAATAAATCCATCAAGAAAGCAAAAATATTTTTTTCCAATGAGTGTGTCTAACACTTGATCTATGAATTGTAATGGAAAATGGTCTTTATGGTCTTTGTGTGTAGGTTTATTTAGTTCTCTATAATTGACACACACTAACAATTTTCTATTTTTCTTTGGAACAATAACCAATGGATAAATCTATCAACTATCAGAAATATGGTAGATGAATCCTACTTCTAACAATTTTTCAATTTCATATTTAATAATATCACGTAGAGCAGGATTCAATATTCTTTGTGGTTATCTTATAGGTTTAACATCCTCTATATAAATATTGTGAGTGCATATATCTAGATAAAATCCTATCATATCTTTATATTTTCATGCAAAAGGAGTAGGATGTTGGCTCTATACATCAAATAATTTTACCTCTTGGTCATTAGTCAACCAACTATTGATATTTAAAAACTTTTTAGGTTGTATTTTGATTTGTTTTGTACTAGGATGTATTGAATTGATTCCTTAAAAATTACTTATTAAATGAGTTGAGAGGGCAATGGTTTGGAAAAAAGAATGGAAAATTCAAGTATATTTATCAAAATCTATTCTCAAAGGAATTAAATTTGATTTAGGGCAATGGAAATATGAGATAAGGCCATGATGACATCCATGTGGTAAATTAAAGGAGTTTTCTTGTATTGAAATGGATGGGAAATATTCAAGTTCTTATTTTTCATCATTCCATAGTAATCGACTAACAATAACTGGTTCATATTCAGGTCTTGAATCATTCAATTTTTTGATCAGAACAATATCTTATTCAAAAATAACCCTTTCATATGGATCCAAATATTCTTCATGATGCTTTACAACTATGGTAGCCAAAATTAAAATGCTCTCTTTGTTTTCCTCATCTGATTCAAGAAACCATAAGTTATGAAAAAAATTTATAGAAGGTTATGCAGGAGGATATAGAGATAATTTCTTTGATTCAATCCCATTAGAGATGGTCATATCTCATAACCTAAAATTGATGAAAGAAACTACCATAGTGAGCCAAGGCCTTCCTAGAATTATTGGGTAACCATGTATAGTAGTTTAAGGTTGTAATACAAAATTCTTGACTAGATATTCCCATGCTAAAACCATCACAATAATATTTTCTATGATTCCTTTTGGTTTAGCAACCAATATATCAACCATTTCTATTAGATTTTGATAAAATATATTAAAGTAAATGCAACCACAAGATTTAAAATGAGCAAGCAATATTAACTATATAATAATGGCAATATAATATGCAAGAAAAATATATGAGAAACTTTTGCAATAACTCAAAAAATAGCCATTAATGAAAATCTCATGAAAATAGTACAGTGTAATATAATGGAAGTCTTAAACACTCCAAAAATTCTTGCATGATCTACATTGTATCTACCTTCTTTTCTCATCACTATGCACTAATATTCTATATGATTCTCTCTTGCATTCTCTCCTTGCATTCTCTTTATCAAAGGCTTATATATAGGGAGATATGTCCCTTGGACTTTTATATACCTAACCTATGACTCATATACATGTGGACTACATGCACATTTACATCATTGCACATTCTAACACTGTGCATTTATTATAGTGCATGAAGTAACTACTCAAACCTTAATCTAAGATAAAATTATAATCTAAATATGTACCCAAGGTGGTACATTGGCATGTACCATATAATGTAATATATTCCAACACCCCCCTATATTACATTATTTGGGTATTGAAGACTTTAGTCTTCAATATGGTCTTCATATTTTGAATGTTCTTTAGCTTGATCAGGTTCTTTGTATTGACTTCAATTTACCTTGCACTATATGCCTCCTTTGTTAGGTTCTTCTTCTTCTTCTTCTTATTTATCTTTATTATTAGATTCAATCATTGTGCTTTCATGAGCTATCATGCTATCATCATATTCTTTCGAAAAATATTCTCTTTTCCTTTGTCCTTCTCATCATAATTCTTCTTTAGTACATAATATTATGAACAATAACTTAATACATCATGATAGGATCTTGAGTTAGAAGAATTTGAAGTATCAATATTGTAAGAGGATTAAAATATCTTCTCTAGGAAGGATTCATTAATTTTTATTTTCTCTTTAAGTGATTCACTCAATTTTTTTTTCTCTACTTTCTCTTCATTGTAATATTTAAATGTAAGTAATGCCATATATAATATGCTACCAATATCTAAAGGAATTTTAATATAATACTTTTTATTATCAATTATTTCAGTGATTCTAGCATATAGATAATATTCCAGAGTTTTAAAGTTTTCTTCTAAGGCTTCACTATAGATCACTTTTGAAGTAAGATCTAAGTTTCCTTTAGACTTTGTAAGTAAATTCTTGATTCCAATTTTTATGATATTTTCCCTTTCCTTTCTAATGATGTTTTCCATATCTTTATTTATTGTATTATTTGAAGTAGACATATTTTTTCTCCTTAGTATTGTATATTCAGAGTATCTTTCAAAACCTTTGAAGTTGTCTACCTTATGACTCCCTAGTTTTGTATATGATCAAATACTACCTTTCAATTCTTCAACATTTTGAGGTATGTTTTATAATTTCTTATTTGTAATATTTCAAATTTCTAGATAGTATTCCTTTTAGTATTTGATAATATCCTTTAAATTCTTGAGTTTTGTGGAATACCTTGTCTCTACTAAATGTTTTGAATATGTCTTGATAGTAGGCTTAGCTTTCTTTAGATTTTCCTTTGAGTTGAATCCCTAATGTTCAACTTCTATTTTTCACCTTATTTCTCCTATTAATGAATAAATAGAAAGCTAAATATAATTTAATGCACCTTCAAGTTTTGATAAGATTCTATAGTTGAATTCCTTTTGTCTCTTCAATTTGTATAAGAGACTAGTATCAACAATAATTTTCTAACTTTCAAGAAATTCTATGTTTTGCTTCATATATCCTTCAATTATCAATGATTATGGTTTCTAAATTTCAATATATTTAATTTGGTGTTCAACTTCTTATATCTCCATAATTTAAAAATTTAGAAAATGATAATAATAATTGCAAAAATAATGCTTCAATTTCAAGGTAGAAAACCTTATATATCCTAGTTTAATTAATTGTAAATATTTTGATAATTGAAACTAAAATAATGTAATTTGAAATATCTTTTAAAGATATAATCTCTTTGCTCTAATTTATTTCTAAACCATCAATTATTAATTTAAGGTTTTAATTTCCTTATATCTCCATGTAATAGTTAGCTAAAATTAACCTTAGAAATAATGTACCTTATATATTCTTGCACTTGATGGAAATCAAATATTAATTCAATGTAAATATACCTCTCTTTGATGTGATGTGCTACGTGATGATTGGTTTATTCCTTGACTACACTTTAGAAGCTTTTGAATGTTGTATTCTCCTTAGTATTCAAGGTATGATACTATGAATTAATTTTACTACATTCTATGGCACACTCTAGACTAGCATCTTCTCCCTTCAATGCTCTTTGACCTATGGAAGATTGATATGCATGCTCTTATTAGGAAGATCTATTAATGCTTCTCTATATCCTTTGGAATGCATGCCACATGGCATTTGCATTGCCCTTGAATGTACATCTCCTTGTTAGGTAGTGCAGGGACGTTATAGTCTTTAGAATATGTTGATTTAGGTGGCACATATGTTATCTCTCCTTATGGATGTTGAAGCAATGATTTTTTTGTTCTTTTGTTGCTTGAATGGAGAATTAATTTAGACTTGAATGCTCTTTTCCTTGTGCAAGTGTTATATTTTTGAGGCATTACTAAGAATTTTTAGGTGCTCTTCTCCTTTGTGCCAAATGACACAAGAGTATTTTGTTTGATGTGGACAATGGAGGCTCCTTCCATTGCATGTAACCAAGAACTCAATGTCCCTTATCTCCTTAATGCTCTTTCCAAATTGTTGCAAGAATTTTTGCTTCTTTTATAATAAAAACATGCTTTATCCAATGTATGGTGTCTACTCTCCAATGAATATGGCTCCTCTCCAATAAATGTGGTTCCTCCTATGGTGTTTCAATGCTCTCTTCTAGGTGTATATTCATCCAAGGTTCTCTTCTATTACACCTGGGTAACACTCCTTGATACTTGTATCTTTTTTAAATTATTCTCCTTGTATTATTCTTTTCTTTCCTTGCAACTTGTACCTTAGTTGCTTTATGATATCCTTGTTGTTGGTGCTATGCTATCCTTAGTCTCATTTCTTGTTGCAGGCTTCTTTTATACTATGAGCACTGCCTTCGTGGGACTATGGTATCGTATTTGGTGTCCTTAGACATCTTAAATAAGATGATTTTGATCCCTTAGTTGGACCTTTTCCCTTTGCTTCATAGGTTCTTTCTTAGACTGGATAATACTATCGCTTGATGACTGTAACTAAAGTTTCTATAAACTAAGATAAAATACCTTAGTTGCACCTAGATTTTAAGACTTTATTAGTCTCTTTAAGTAGCTTTCTTCCTTGTATTTAGTAAGGAAACACCTTATCCATTACTTGGTGGTTGTAGTTCTCCTTTGGTAGCTTCTCCTCACCAAGACTTGATGAAACTTTACCCATGTTTAATGGTGGATTCAATATTGCCTTCTCCTCCTTTGCAACTTTATCTTAAGTTTCCTTGCTTGGTTTACTTTCTAATGATGATTCCAAGATTTTTAATAATGCAAATACTATGCATTTTGGATGGCTATGCTTTGCACTATTGTATATCAAATATATGCTTGAGAATAATATCTTCTTTGCTTTTTATAGATAGTAGGAAGTTGATATTATTATTTTCCTTTAAAAAATATCTAACTCCTCTTTCTTATTTGTAGGTTTTACACCTTGTAAAAAAAAATATCTTCTACACTTCCTTGAAGACTTAAACTAGAAACTTTCCTTTTGCAACTTTAAACCTTGAATTCGGTGCTTAAAAAAACTTAATAATAAGATTAATATAAGTTTTTAATTAATTAAAATTTTGCACTAATGTTGCATACATTTTTGGTCTTCATTCGGTGATATATTTATTGGTGATTTGGATCACCTAATTTCTGCTCCAAGTTTGATAAATTTGTATCTTCAATTTGTATTACTTTTGCTGCTTTAAACTATTCTATTTTGTAGTTGTTATTGTTATTCAAAACAACTCCTTAACTCTCCCAATTTTCATATTTGTAACTACTTTAACTTGCTGCTCAAAACTATGGTTTTGTGGCTTCAAATCTCCTCCAAGTAGCCTTCTTGAATTTTGAAAATTTACAACTATTAATGCTACCAAAATTCTGCCTTCTAATTGTCCTTGAACTCTAAAATTTTTAGGTTCTCACGCAGCCTATTTCTCCTCCGATATGCTATCCTTAAATTTCTTTAATATAGTGGCCTCTTCTAGATCCTTTCTCCTCCAATATCCTTGTTGAGTTCTGAATTCAATCTTGGCCTATTGTTGGCCTTCTCAAAAATTTGAATGTCTTGAGATATTTGGAAATCCTTTCTAGAATTTGGCAAAATTATTGCCAAATATTTCTTTCTTTTGGTTTTTTTATTGGATGGTAATAATTTGATCCAAATTATTCTCTATCAGAAACTTCTCTTCACTATCAATATTATCACTTGAGTTCTCCTCAAATATATTGCAATGGCCTTCTTAAAATTCTCCAATGAGGTTTTCCTAGCCTTATCCTTATTTCTCCTTTTTGCATTTCTTGAGACCTCTTCTCTTGAGTCTTCAATTTCTGTATCTTTTGAAATATTCAATAGGAATTTTCTAGATCTCTATATTAAATCTTCAATCTTTCAAATCTGGAAGTTCTTCAATGATACCTTTCTCTTGGGTCTTCTCCTTCTACAGTTGCTTTCTTATTTCTTAAATTTGAATTCTTCAATATTTAGATTTATATGAGGACCTCCTTCTTGGTTCTCCTCAATATTCAATCTACAATGGGACCTTCTTTCTTGGACCTCCTCCTTGATATGTAGTCTTAAATATGACTTCTTTGGACTCTTTCTCTCTTCTCATTCTTTTACTTGGAATCTTTAATCTACAAATCTTGCAATAAGATCTTTTTCTTAGGCCTCCAAATCTTCAATATTCAACTTGTTGCTTCAAGTACTGGATTTATTCTAAAGAAGATATTATTCCTAGATCTTGTAGGAATCTTCTCAACTTTATTTGAATCTCCTCTTTTCTGCAACAAAGTATTAGAAAATGATAATAGTAATTTCTTTAAATCTAAAGAAAATAAACTTCACTAGTTGATTTGTCAATCTAGTGGAATCAATGCTGAGTTGTAGTCTTCACAAGTTTTCTTGTAAATTTATGGAAAGACTCTAGCCAAATTCAATTTCATAAATTTTGAAAATTATATTTCCTATATCATCTCAATTTCTCTTATGTCTCTTTCTATTTCCTATCAATCTACCTTGTGCTCTAATACCACTGTTAGTTTTTGATGATATAAATTAAAGTAAATGCAACCACAATGTCTAAAATAAGAAAGCAATATTAACTATATTATATTGATAATATAATATGTAGGAAAAACATATGAGAAACTTTTACAACTCAAAAAATAGCCATTAATGAAAAGCTCACAAAAATAGTACAATGTAATATAATGGAGGTATTAAATGCTCCAAAAATTCTTGCATAATCTACATTTTCTCTACCTTATCTTATCATAACTATGCTCAATTATTCTATATACTTATCTCTTAAATTCTATTTATAAAAGGCCTATATATAGGGAGATATGTCCCTTGGCATTTTATCTACCCATGACTCTTCATCTACCTAACCTATGACTCATGTATATGTGGACTACATGCACATTTACATCATTGCACATTCTAACACTTGTGAATTTATTACATTGCATGAAGTAACTACTCAAACCTTAATCTAAGACAAACTCCTAATATAAATATGTATCCAAGGTGGTACATTGGCATGTACTAAATAATGTAATATATTCCAATAATTTCCAATATTGTATTCATAGGATTTAGGTTCTTTAATTGTAACTTTTACATTGTTTCCTTCATCATAACATTAATAGATATCCCTAGGTAAATCAGAACATTAGATATCTAAATTTATCCTATGATTATTATGACTACTGGACTTCATGGATCACCATACTTAAGTGGCATACATTTTCCTGCAAGTAGGTTTGCTAATTTTCTATCCACTTATATGGTTTTAGGATATGATTTCTTATTTCTTCCTTGTTTCTTAATACACATTTCCTAAATAGTCTTGTTAATCATTGGTACATCTTTAATATATTGCAACAAAGGAATCATAATATTTAAATATTTTAATTTCTTTACCAAATATGATTTTGAAGATGTTTTTGTATCTTCAATCATTTAGGATATGACACTTTTTTTGATGAATAAGGCAAATAGGCTTGAGAGAAGTTTTTATTTTTAAGATCTCATTGTTGTAGTTTTGGTGTAGATGGATATTCTTGTTTATTCTCATCAACTTTTATTTTTACAATAATATGTGGAGTGGGTTTAGGAAGCATTTTTATAAATGCAATTGAATGTTGTCACAGTCAATGACATTTAACATGGCTCTCTCTTCCAATTCAACTATATAGATAGGGGTTGCCTATCTAGTATTATTAGGATTAGTCATAGGTTGAGCCAGAAGTGGAGGTTGCTTTACTTGTTGTTTTTGTCATCCTTAAGGGTAATTTTAATTAGGATTAGACAACAAAACTTAAGGTTGAATTTGATATTGATGTTTCCCTTGGTACGATTGATGTTGTTATATCCTTTGTTGTCCTTGCATTTGTGGGTGTAGCTACAGTAGGTTTTTTTGATGCCATTATTGATTCATCCATCCAGGTTGAGACCATTATTGAGATGATGCCAATGGTATTTAACCCCAAGGTTGTTGAGGTGGTTTTGAAGTAGACCATGGCATAGAAAAAGGATTATTTCTCTAATTTATGATAAATAGAGGATCATTTTTATATGGGTATTGAGAAAAAATATCCTCTTGTATTTGTACTACAAATTTGATTTCTTCCATAGGTTGAGACTATTTTTCCAAGATTTTTTTTAGTTCTGATAACAAATGACATTGGTCTATAGGATGTCCTTTTTTACAAATTCCACATATATCAAATATGGAAGTTTTTTTCAAAGGACATTCATGAAGATTTTGCTTCTTTCTACATCTTGGACAATAGATAGCTAACGATTCAATGGATTTATTCTTTGTGTTCATTTCATCTAATGTCATGTTAATATGCACTAGAATATTAGTTTTGAGGTTTACAAAATATTTCATTAATTCTTTCAAGTCATTTTTGTTGTTACTTGTTTTGCATCTTCCATGTCTTGTACAAGAATAATTCTTACAAATTTTAATGATTTCTTAAAATTCAATCTTATTAATGTCTCCTTTTTGCATAAGATCCAATAAATATTTTGATTCATCTTGTAATCTTCTTAAGAATATTGTTTTTCTAATTTTTGGTTCAACACCTCCACATCTCTTATGAAAAAGGCAAATATATCCATATAATCTTCTAAAGTTTCATCTTCCTCTTATTTCATCCTGAAAAATTCATCCTTTATATTGTTTACTTGAGAATATTCTTGGTATTTCTTTAAAAAAACTTTTTCTATTTCATCCCAGGTTTATATTGAATTAGGTGCTAAGCTCATGAACCATCATAGGACAAAGTATTTTATTATGGAAGGAAATAATTTGAGTTTTTTATTGTCATTCGTATAGTCATAAGTTTAATTACAATCTTAAACTCAAATAGAAACTAATTAGGATCATCAGATGAAACTCCCTTAAAATTTGGTAATACATATGGTGAAATTATTTTCATGGGAGATTTTTTATTATGATTTAGCCGAATAGTATATTGAAAATTTTTGGTAGTTGCACTAGTTTCATCAGGATGGAGAACATTGTTGTCTCTCTCCTCATTATCTTGTAAGTCTGCCATTATGTGTTCCTAACAATAAGTGTAGATCCTATTGAATTTCTTTTATTGTATAGATTTTGTAATGACCCAAAAAGAAAGAAACAAAACACATAGAAAGAGAAAGATTTTTTTTGACTAAAGAGAGGGATTCATAAACCCTTATCCAAACTTAGACTGACTTAATGTTTAACAAACCCTAAGTTTCTCAAGAACTATACCACATAAGATCCCTCTCACCCAAGTTCCTTCTACCTAGGAATATATCATGATATGCACATAAGTCCATCCATATCATCAATCTTGATGAGCTAGAATAACCACATTCAACCATTAGAAGGTGTACATACATCTCCATATTCCACACAAGCCATTATATGTGGGTATGCTACATGTACTGTGAGTTAAGATATCAATATTATCCTTTGAAAAGCTATATTAACTCTGGTATGATATTCTAAACCTAGTTACCAATCTCCCTAAGGGGATCTCAAGCCCTTAGGTCATCCTCTAAGTTCACATAGAACTTACTATTATTTTGCAACAATTATTAAAACAAGAATAAGGAATAGATCTAGATACTAAATCTAACAAAACATGAATCATTGAAAAAGCAAAGGATTACTAAAACATAAAACAATAAATGAAGGATAAACATGCAATAGAAATGATTTAAATACAACTACATTATATATATACATATATAATGGCATACAAGGTGTATCAATAATATTTTTCATTATTGCCTATGTATGTATGGTAAACCCCATACTTAAAACAATACATTACATCAATTTAATCGAGGAAAAATTCCTATAAATCTAATCTATTTGCATAAATAAGCAAGATGTAAGGTAGAGAGTAAACTTGTGCATCGGTCCATTTCATGACTTTGGTCCTCCCACTCTCCCAGAAATCAAGTGAGGATAGTAGGGGATCAAGACCCTCATATTTTAGGATAGACATGCTTCTAAATGCATTTGTTCAATTTATTTCCAAATTGTAACTATACAAATAACCCAAGCAATTCAACTTACCAATGCATAGTTGATAAAGTATAAAACTACTCTTTCTATTTCCCCTCTCATCTTCTCATGAGATCTATTCAACCATGCATCAAACCACATGCTCTACTTGCAATAAATGGTCTAACCATTATTTAACAATCAAATTTCCATACGTTTAATTGTTAAACCATCTAGGTTCTCATTTATTATTCAATTAAAGCCAACTACTTTAATATTCAAATAAACATGTTTCTTCATTTCATAAATTAAAGTCCCATATTCTTAATTTACAAAAAAAATCATATTTACATTCATTATCCAATTAAATCCAACTACTTTAATCTTGAATAAACCTTTTTTTTCATTTCATAAATTAAAGTCCCATACCCTTAATTTACAAAACAAACCATACTCACATTCATTATCCAATTAAAGCCAACTACTTTAATCTTCAAATAAACATTTTTCTTCATTCATAAATTTAAGTCCCATACCCATAATTTCCAAAACAAACCATATTCACATTCATTATCCAATTAAAGGCAACTACTTTAATATTCAAATAAACCTTTTTCTTCATTTCATAAATTAAAGTCCCATACCCTTAATTTACAAAACAAACCATATTCACATTCATTAAACTAAATTCCAGAATTTTAGCTAATGAAATAACATTAAAGATTCTTTCCTTTCATTACCCTACAATACACCATTTTAGCTAATGAAACACATTAAAAATTCTTTTCTTTCATTACCCTAATATACACAATTTTTTCTAATGAAACACATTACAAATTCCTTTTCTTTCATTACCCTAAAATACACCATTTTAGATAATGAAATACATTAAAAATTCATTTTCTTTAATTACACTAAAATACACCATTTTAGCTAATGAAACACATTAAATATTATTTTTCTTTAATTACCCTAAAATACATCATTTTAGATAATGAAACACATTAATCAAAACCCCTATATTACACCATTTTAGCCAATGAAACACATTATTTTTCTTTCATTACCCTAAAATACACCATTTTAGCTAATGAAACACATTAAAGATTCATTTTATTTCATTACCCTAAAATACACCATTTTAGATAATGAAACACATTAAAGATTCATTTTATTTCATTACCCTAAAATATACCATTTTCGATAATGAAACACATTAAAGATTCTTTTTCTTTAATTACCCTAAAATACACCATTTTAGATAATGAAACACATTAAAGATTTTTTTTCTTTCATTACCCTAAAATACACCATTTTAGAAAATGAAACGCATTAAAAATTCCTTTTCTTTCATTACCCTCAAATACAACATTTCAGATAATGAAACACATTAAATATTCCTTTTCTTTCATTACCCTAAAATACACCATTTTAGATAATGAAACACATTAAAGATTAATTTTCGTTCTTAACCCTAAAATACATCATTTTAGCTAATGAAACACATTAAATATTCTTTTTCTTTCATTACCCTAAAATACACCATTTTAGCTAGTGAAACACATTAAATATTCTTTTTCTTTCATTACCCTAAAATACATTATTTTAGCTAATGAAACACATTAAATATTCTTTTTCTTTCATTACCCTACAATACACCATTTTAGCTAATGAAACACATTAAAAATTCTTTTTCTTTCATTACCCTAAAATACACAATGTTTTCTAATGAAACACATTACAAATTCCTTTTCTTTCATTACCCTAAAATACACCATTTTAGATAATGAAATACATTAAAAATTCATTTTCTTTAATTACACTAAAATACAACATTT
Organism: Wollemia nobilis; assembly: GCA_028583015.1. Lineage (NCBI taxonomy): Eukaryota > Viridiplantae > Streptophyta > Pinopsida > Araucariales > Araucariaceae > Wollemia > Wollemia nobilis. Next base: position 2,278,754 of record JAQPPZ010016965.1, read on the forward strand.
TAGCTAATGAAACACATTAAATATTATTTTTCTTTAATTACCCTAAAATACATCATTTTAGATAATGAAACACATTAATCAAAACCCCTATATTACACCATTTTAGCCAATGAAACACATTATTTTTCTTTCGTTACCCTAAAATACACCATTTTAGCTAATGAAACACATTAAAGATTCATTTTATTTCATTACCCTAAAATACACCATTTTAGATAATGAAACACATTAAAGATTCATTTTATTTCATTACTCTAAAATACACCATTTTCGATAATGAAACACATTAAAGATTATTTTTCTTTCATTACCCTAAAATACACAATTTTAGATAATGAAACACATTAAAGATTTTTTTTCTTTCATTACCCTAAAATACACCATTTTAGAAAATGAAACGCATTAAAAATTCCATTTCTTTCATTACCCTCAAATACAACATTTCAGATAATGAAACACATTAAATATTCCTTTTTTTTCATTACCCTAAAATACACCATTTTAGATAATGAAACACATTAAAGATTAATTTTCGTTCTTAACCCTAAAATACACCATTTTAGCTAATGAAACACATTAAATATTCTTTTTCTTTCATTACCCTAAAATACACCATTTTAACTAATGAAACATATTAAATATTCTTTTTCTTTCATTACCCTAAAATACACTATTTTAGCTAATGAAACACATTAAATATTCTTTTTCTTTCATTACCCTACAATAAACCATTTTAGCTTATGAAACACATTAAAAATTCTTTTCTTTCATTACCCTAAAATACACAATTTTTTCTAATGAAACACATTACAAATTCCTTTTCTTTCATTACCCTAAATTACACCGTTTTAGATAATGAAATACATTAAAAATTCATTTTCTTTAATTACACTAAAATACACCATTTTAGCTAATGAAACACATTAAAGATTATTTTTCTTTTATTACCCTAAAATACACCATTTTAGCTAATGAAACACATTAAATATTATTTTTCTTTAATTACCCTAAAATACATCATTTTAGATAATGAAACACATTAATCAAAACCCCTATATTACACCATTTTAGCCAATGAAACACATTATTTTTCTTTCATTACCCTAAAATACACCATTTTAGCTAATGAAACACATTAAAGATTCATTTTATTTCATTACCCTAAAATACACCATTTTAGATAATGAAACACATTAAATATTCATTTTATTTCATTACCCTAAAATACACCATTTTCGATAATGAAACACATTAAAGATTCTTTTTCTTTCATTACCCTAAAATACACCATTTTAGATAATGAAAAACATTAAAAAAAAAAATTCTTTCATTACCCTAAAATACACCATTTTAGAAAATGAAACGCATTAAAAATTCCTTTTCTTTCATTACCCTCAAATACAACATTTCAGATAATGAAACACATTAAATATTCCTTTTCTTTCATTACCCTAAAATACACCATTTAAGATAATGAAACACATTAAAGATTAATTTTTGTTCTTAACCCTAAAATACACCATTTTAGCTAATGAAACACATTAAATATTCTTTTTCTTTCATTACCCTAAAATACACCATTTTAGCAAATGAAAAACATTAAATATTCTTTTTCTTTCATTACCCTACAATACACTATTTTAGCTAATGAAACACATTAAATATTCTTTTTCTTTCATTACCCTACAATACACCATTTTAGCTAATGAAACACATTAAAATTTCTTTTCTTTCATTACCCTAAAATACACAATTTTTTCTAATGAAACACATTACAAATTCCTTTTCTTTCATTACCCTAAAATACACCATTTTAGATAATGAAATACATTAAAATTTCATTTTCTTTAATTACACTAAAATACACCATTTTAGCTGATGAAACACATTAAAGATTATTTTTCTTTCATTACCCTAAAATACACCATTTTAGCTAATGAAACACATTAAATATTATTTTTCTTTAATTACCCTAAAATACATCATTTTAGATAATGAAACACATTAATCAAAACCCCTATATTACACCATTTTAGCCAATGAAACACATTATTTTTATTTCATTACCCTAAAATACACCATTTTAGCTAATTAAACACATTAAAGATTCATTTTATTTCATTACCCTAAAATACATCATTTTAGATAATGAAACACATTAAAGATTCATTTTATTTCATTACCCTAAAATACACCATTTTCGATAATGAAATACATTAAAGATTCTTTTTCTTTCATTACCCTAAAATACACCATTTTAGATAATGAAACACATTAAAGATTTTTTTCTTTCATTACCCTAAAATACACCATTTTAGAAAATGAAACGCATTAAAATTCCTTTTCTTTCATTACCCTCAAATACAACATTTCGAATAATGAAACACATTAAATATTCCTTTTCTTTCATTACCCTAAAATACACCATTTTAGATAGTGAAACACATTAAAGATTAATTTTTGTTCTTAACCCTAAAATACACCATTTTAGCTAATGAAACACATTAAATATTATTTTTCTTTCATTACCCTAAAATACACCATTTTAGCTAATGAAACACATTAAATATTCTTTTTCTTTCATTACCCTAAAATACACTATTTTAGATAATGAAACACATTAAATATTCTTTTTCTTTCATTACCCTACAATACACCATTTTAGCTAATGAAACACATTAAAGGTTATTTTCTTTCATTACCCTAAACTACACAATTTTTTCTAATGAAACACATTACAAATTCCTTTTCTTTCATTACCCTAAAATACACCATTTTAGATAATGAAATACATTAAAAATTCATTTTCTTTAATTACACTAAAATACACCATTTTAGCTAATGAAACACATTAAAGATTATTTTTCTTTCATTACCCTAAAATACACCATTTTAGCTAATGAAACACATTAAATATTATTTTTCTTTAATTACCTTAAAATACATCATTTTAGATAATGAAACACATTAATCAAAACCCCTATATTACATCATTTTACCCAATGAAACACATTATTTTTCTTTCATTACCCTAAAATACACCATTTTAGCTAATGAAATACATTAAAGATTCATTTTATTTCATTACCCTAAAATACACCATTTTAGATAATGAAACACATTAAAGATTCATTTTATTTCATTACCCTAAAATATACCATTTTCGATAATGAAACACATTAAAGATTCTTTTTCTTTCATTACCCTAAAATACACCATTTTAGATAATGAAACACATTAAAGATTTTTTTTTTTTCATTACCCTAAAATACACAATTTTAGCTAATGAAAGACATTAAATATTCTTTTTCTTTCATTACCCTACAATACAACATTTTAGCTAATGAAACACATTAAAAATTCTTTTCTTTCATTACCCTAAAATACACAATTTTTTCTAATGAAACACATTACAAATTCCTTTTCTTTCATTACCCTAAAATACACCATTTTAGATAATGAAATACATTAAAATTTCATTTTCTTTAATTACACTAAAATACACCATTTTAGCTAATGAAACACATTAAATATTATTTTTCTTTAATTACCCTAAAATACATCATTTTAGATAATGAAACACATTAATCAAAACCACTATATTACACCATTTTAGCCAATGAAACACATTATTTTTCTTTCATTACCCTAAAATACACCATTTTAGCTAATGAAACACATTAAAGATTCATTTTATTTCATTACCCTAAAATACACCATTTTAGATAATGAAACATATTAAAGATTCATTTTATTTCATTACCCTAAAATACACCATTTTTGATAATGAAACACATTAAAGATTCTTTTTCTTTCATTACCCTAAAATACACCATTTGAGATAATGAAACACATTAAAGATTTTTTTTCTTTCATTACCCTAAAATACACCATTTTAGAAAATGAAACGCATTAAAAATTCCTTTTCTTTCATTACCATCAAATACAACATTTCAGATAATGAAACACATTAAATATTTCTTTTCTTTCATTACCCTAAAATACACCATTTTAGATAATGAAACACATTAAAGATTAATTTTCATTCTTAACCCTAAAATACACCATTTTAGCTAATGAAACACATTAAATATTCCTTTTCTTTCATTACTCTAAAATACACCATTTTAGATAATGAAACACATTAAAGATTAATTTTCGTTCTTAACACTAAAATACACCATTTTAGCTAATGAAACACATTAAATATTCTTTTTCTTTCATTACCCTAAAATACACTATTTTAGCTAATGAAACACATTAAATATTCTTTTTCTTTCATTACCCTACAATACACCATTTTAGCTAATGAAACATATTAAAAATTCTTTTCTTTCATTACCCTAAAATACACAATTTTTTCTAATGAAACACATTACAAATTCTTTTTCTTTCATTACCCTAAAATAGACCATTTTAGATAATGAAATACATTAAAAATTCATTTTCTTTAATTACACTAAAATACACCATTTTAGCTAATGAAACACATTAAATATTATTTTTCTTTCATTACCCTAAAATACACCATTTTAGCTAATGAAACACATTAAATATTATTTTTCTTTCATTACCCTAAAATACACCATTTTAGCTAATGAAACACATTAAATATTCTTTTTCTTTCATTACCCTAAAATACACTATTTTAGATAATGAAAAACATTAAATATTCTTTTTCTTTCATTACCCTACAATACACCATTTTAGCTAATGAAACACATTAAAATTTCTTTTCTTTCATTACCCTAAACTACACAATTTTTTCTAATGAAACATATTACAAATTCCTTTTCTTTCATTACCCTAAAATACACCATTTTAGATAATGAAATACATTAAAAATTCATTTTCTTTAATTACACTAAAATACACCATTTTAGCTAATGAAACACATTAAAGATTATTTTTCTTTCATTACCCTAAAATACACCATTTTAGCTAATGAAACACATTAAATATTATTTTTCTTTAATTACCTTAAAATACATCATTTTAGATAATGAAACACATTAAATATTTTTTTTCTTTCATTACCCTAAAATACACCATTTTAGATAATGAAACACATTAAAAATTCATTTTATTTCATTACCCTAAAATACACTATTTTAGATAATGAAACACATTAAAAATTCTTTTTCTTTCATTACCCTAAAATACACCATTTTAGATAATGAAACACATTAAAGAATTCTTTTCTTTCATTACCCTAAAATACACCATTTTTAGCTAATGAAACACTATTAAAAATTCTTTCCTTTCATTAATCTAAAATATGCCACTTTAGCTAATGAAACTATATTAAAAATTTTTCTTTCATTACCTAAAATACACCATTAAAGAAAAAAAAATTATTTTCTTTAATTACACTAAAATACACCATTTTAGCTAATGAAACACATTAAATATTATTTTTCTTTAATTACCCTAAAATACATCATTTTAGATAATGAAACACATTAATCAAAACCCCTATATTACACCATTTTAGCCAATGAAACACATTATTTTTCTTTCATTACCCTAAAATACACCATTTTAGCTAATGAAACACATTAAAGATTCATTTTATTTCATTACCCTAAAATACACCATTTTAGATAATGAAACACATTAAAGATTCATTTTATTTCATTACCCTAAAATATACCATTTTCGATAATGAAACACATTAAAGATTCTTTTTCTTTAATTACCCTAAAATACACCATTTTAGATAATGAAACACATTAAAGATTTTTTTCTTTCATTACCCTAAAATACACCATTTTAGATAATAAAACACATTAAAAATTCCTTTTCTTTCATTACCCTAAAATACACCATTTCGGATAATGAAACACATTAAAATTTCCTTTTCTTTCATTACCCTAAAATACACCATTTTAGATAATGAAACACATTAAAGATTAATTTTCGTTCTTAACCCTAAAATACACCATTTTAGCTAATGAAACACATTAAATATTCTTTTTCTTTCATTACCCTAAAATACACCATTTTAGCTAATGAAACACATTAAATATTCTTTTTCTTTCATTACCCTAAAATACATTATTTTAGCTAATGAAACACATTAAATATTCTTTTTCTTTCATTACCCTACAATACACCATTTTAGCTAATGAAACACATTAAAAATTCTTTTCTTTCATTACCCTAAAATACACAATTTTTTCTAATGAAACACATTACAAATTCCTTTTCTTTCATTACCCTAAAATACACCATTTTAGATAATGAAATACATTAAAAATTCATTTTCTTTAATTACACTAAAATACAAAAACACCATTTTAGCTAATGAAACACATTAAATATTATTTTTCTTTAATTACCCTAAAATACATCATTTTAGATAATGAAACACATTAATCAAAACCCCTATATTACATCATTTTAGCCAATGAAACACATTATTTTTCTTTCATTACCCTAAAATACACCATTTTAGCTAATGAAACACATTAAAGATTCATTTTATTTCATTACCCTAAAATACACCATTTTAGATAATGAAACACATTAAAGATTCATTTTATTTCATTACCCTAAAATACACCATTTTCGATAATGAAACACATTAAAGATTATTTTTCTTTCATTACCCTAAAATACACCATTTTAGATAATGAAACACATTAAAGATTTTTTTCTTTCATTACCCTAAAATACACCATTTTAGATAATGAAACGCATTAAAAATTCCATTTCTTTCATTACCCTCAAATACAACATTTCAGATAATGAAACACATTAAATATTCCTTTTCTTTCATTACCCTAAAATACACCATTTTAGATAATGAAACACATTAAAGATTAATTTTCGTTCTTAACCCTAAAATACATCATTTTAGCTAATGAAACACATTAAATATTCTTTTTCTTTCATTACCCTAAAATACACCATTTTAGCTAATGAAACATATTAAATATTCTTTTTCTTTCATTAATCTAAAATACACCATTTTAGCTAATGAAACTATAATAAATATTCTTTCCTTTCATTAACCTAAAATTGGCCATTTTAGCTAATGAAACACATTAAAAATTCTTTTCTTTCATTACCCTAAAATACACAATTTTTTCTAATGAAAAACATTACAAATTCCTTTTCTTTCATTACCCTAAATTACACCATTTTAGATAATGAAATACATTAAAAATTCATTTTCTTTAATTACACTAAAATACACCATTTTAGCTAATGAAACACATTAAATATTATTTTTCTTTAATTACCCTAAAATACATCATTTTAGATAATGAAACACATTAATCAAAACCCCTATATTACATCATTTTAGCCAATGAAACACATTATTTTTCTTTCATTACCCTAAAATACACCATTTTAGCTAATGAAACACATTAAAGATTCATTTTATTTCATTACCCTAAAATACACCATTTTAGATAATGAAACACATTAAAGATTCATTTTCTTTCATTACCCTAAAATACACCATTTTAGATAATGAAACACATTAAAAATTCTTTTTCTTTCATTACCCTAAAATACACCATTTTAGATAATGAAACACATTAAAATCTAATTCTTTCATTACCCTAAAATACACCATTTTAGATAATGAAACGCATTAAAAATTCCATTTCTTTCATTACCCTCAAATACAACATTTAGATAATGAAACACAATAAAAATTCCTTTTCTTTCATTACCCTAAAATACACCATTTTAGATAATGAAACACATTAAAAACTTCTTTTCTTTACCCTAAAATACACCATTTTAGATAATGAAACACATTAAAAATTCCTTTTCTTTCATTACCCTAAAATACACAATTTTTTCTAATGAAACACATTACAAATTCCTTTTCTTTCATTACCCTAAAATACACCATTTTAGATAATGAAATACATTAAAAATTCATTTTCTTTAATTACACTAAAATACACCATTTTAGCTAATGAAACACATTAAAGATTATTTTTCTTTCATTACCCTAAAATACACCATTTTAGCTAATGAAACACATTAAATATTATTTTTCTTTAATTACCCTAAAATACATCATTTTAGATAATGAAACACATTAATCAAAACCCCTATATTACACCATTTTAGCCAATGAAACACATTATTTTTCTTTCATTACCCTAAAATACACCATTTTAGCTAATGAAACACATTAAAGATTCATTTTATTTCATTACCCTAAAATACACCATTTTAGATAATGAAACACATTAAAGATTCATTTTATTTCATTACCCTAAAATACACCATTTTAGATAATGAAACACATTAAAAATTCCTTTTCTTTAATTACCCTAAAATACACCATTTTAGATAATGAAACACATTAAAATTTCATTTTCTTCCATTACCCTAAAATACACCATTTTAGATAATGAAACATTAAAAATTCCTTTTCTTTCATTACCCTAAAATACACCATTTTAGATAATGAAACACATTAAAAATTCCTTTTCTTTCATTACTCTAAAATACACCATTTTAGATAATGAAACACATTAAAGATTATTTTTCGTTCTAAACCCTAAAATACACCATTTTAGATAATGAAACATTAAATAAAATCTTTTCTTTCATTACCCTAAAATACACCATTTTAGATAATGAAACATTAAATAAAATCTTTTCTTTCATTACCCTAAAATACACTATTTTAGATAATGAAACACATTAAACATTCTTTTTCTTTCATTACCCTAACAATACACCATTTTAGCTAATGAAACACATTAAAATTTCTTTTCTTTCATTACCCTAAAATACACTATTTTAGCTAATGAAAGACATTAAATATTCTTTTTCTTTCATTACCCTACAATACACCATTTTAGCTAATGAAACACATTAAAATTTCTTTTCTTTCATTACCCTAAACTACACAATTTTTTCTAATGAAACACATTAAAAATTCCTTTTCTTTCATTACCCTAAAATACACCATTTTAGATAATGAAATACATTAAAAATTCATTTTCTTTAATTACACTAAAATACACCATTTTAGCTAATGAAACACATTAAAGATTATTTTTCTTTCATTACCCTAAAATACACCATTTTAGCTAATGAAACACATTAAATATTATTTTTCTTTAATTACCTTAAAATACATCATTTTAGATAATGAAACACATTAATCAAAACCCCTATATTACATCATTTTACCCAATGAAACACATTATTTTTCTTTCATTACCCTAAAATACACCATTTTAGCTAATGAAACACATTAAAGATTCATTTTATTTCATTACCCTAAAATACACCATTTTAGATAATGAAACACATTAAAGATTCATTTTATTTCATTACCCTAAAATATACCATTTTCGATAATGAAACACATTAAAGATTCTTTTTCTTTAATTACCCTAAAATACACCATTTTAGATAATGAAACACATTAAAGATTTTTTTTTTTTCATTACCCTAATATACACCATTTTAGAAAATGAAACGCATTAAAAATTCATTTTCTTTCATTACCCTCAAATACAACATTTCAGATAATGAAACACATTAAATATTCCTTTTCTTTCATTACTCTAAAATACACAATTTTAGATAATGAAACACATTAAATATTCTTTTTCGTTCTTAAAGCTAAAATACACCATTTTAGCTAATGAAATACATTAAATATTCTTTTTCTTTCATTACCCTAAAATACACCATTTTAGCTAATGAAACACATTAAAAATTCTTTTTCTTTCATTATCCTAAAATACACTATTTTAGCTAATGAAAGACATTAAATATTGTTTTTCTTTCATTACCCTACAATACACCATTTTAGCTAATGAAACACATTAAAAATTCTTTTCTTTCATTACCCTAAAATACACAATTTTTTCTAATGAAAAACATTACAAATTCCTTTTCTTTCATTACCCTAAAATACACAATTTTAGATAATGAAATACATTAAAAATTCATTTTCTTTAATTACACTAAAATACACCATTTTAGCTAATGAAACACATTAAATATTATTTTTCTTTAATTACCCTAAAATACATCATTTTAGATAATGAAACACATTAATCAAAACCACTATATTACACCATTTTAGCCAATGAAACACATTATTTTTCTTTCATTACCCTAAAATACACCATTTTAGCTAATGAAACACATTAAAGATTCATTTTATTTCATTACCCTAAAATACACCATTTTAGATAATGAAACATATTAAAGATTCATTTTATTTCATTACCCTAAAATACACCATTTTCGATAATGAAACACATTAAAGATTCTTTTTCTTTCATTACCCTAAAATACACCATTTTAGATAATGAAACACATTAAAGATTTTTTTTCTTTCATTACCCTAAAATACACCATTTTAGAAAATGAAACGCATTAAAAATTCCTTTTCTTTCATTACCCTCAAATACAACATTTCAGATAATGAAACACATTAAATATTCCTTTTCTTTCATTACCCTAAAATACACCATTTTAGATAATGAAACACATTAAAGATTAATTTTCGTTCTTAACCCTAAAATACACCATTTTAGCTAATGAAACACATTAAATATTCTTTTTCTTTCATTACCCTAAAATACACCATTTTAGCTAATGAAACACATTAAATATTCTTTTTCTTTCATTACCCTAAAATACATTATTTTAGCTAATGAAACACATTAAATATTCTTTTTCTTTCATTACCCTACAATACACCATTTTAGCTAATGAAACACATTAAAAATTCTTTTCTTTCATTACCCTAAAATACACAATTTTTTCTAATGAAACACATTACAAATTCCTTTTCTTTCATTACCCTAAAATACACCATTTTAGATAATGAAATACATTAAAAATTCATTTTCTTTAATTACACTAAAATACACCATTTTAGCTAATGAAACACATTAAATATTATTTTTCTTTAATTACCCTAAAATACATCATTTTAGATAATGAAACACATTAATCAAAACCCCTATATTACACCATTTTAGCCAATGAAACACATTATTTTTCTTTCATTACCCTAAAATACACCATTTTAGCTAATGAAACACATTAAAGATTCATTTTATTTCATTACCCTAAAATCACCATTTTAGATAATGAAACACATTAAAGATTTTTCGCCACCGACAAAAGACTTTCATACCCTAAAATACACCATTTTAGATAATGAAACACATTAAAGATTCATTTTATTTCATTACTCTAAAATACACCATTTTCGATAATGAAACACATTAAAGATTATTTTTCTTTCATTACCCTAAAATACACAATTTTAGATAATGAAACACATTAAAGATTTTTTTTCTTTCATTACCCTAAAATACACCATTTTAGAAAATGAAACGCATTAAAAATTCCATTTCTTTCATTACCCTCAAATACAACATTTCAGATAATGAAACACATTAAATATTCCTTTTTTTTCATTACCCTAAAATACACCATTTTAGATAATGAAACACATTAAAGATTAATTTTCGTTCTTAACCCTAAAATACACCATTTTAGCTAATGAAACACATTAAATATTCTTTTTCTTTCATTACCCTAAAATACACCATTTTAACTAATGAAACATATTAAATATTCTTTTTCTTTCATTACCCTAAAATACACTATTTTAGCTAATGAAACACATTAAATATTCTTTTTCTTTCATTACCCTACAATAAACCATTTTAGCTTATGAAACACATTAAAAATTCTTTTCTTTCATTACCCTAAAATACACAATTTTTTCTAATGAAACACATTACAAATTCCTTTTCTTTCATTACCCTAAATTACACCGTTTTAGATAATGAAATACATTAAAAATTCATTTTCTTTAATTACACTAAAATACACCATTTTAGCTAATGAAACACATTAAAGATTATTTTTCTTTTATTACCCTAAAATACACCATTTTAGCTAATGAAACACATTAAATATTATTTTTCTTTAATTACCCTAAAATACATCATTTTAGATAATGAAACACATTAATCAAAACCCCTATATTACACCATTTTAGCCAATGAAACACATTATTTTTCTTTCATTACCCTAAAATACACCATTTTAGCTAATGAAACACATTAAAGATTCATTTTATTTCATTACCCTAAAATACACCATTTTAGATAATGAAACACATTAAATATTCATTTTATTTCATTACCCTAAAATACACCATTTTCGATAATGAAACACATTAAAGATTCTTTTTCTTTCATTACCCTAAAATACACCATTTTAGATAATGAAAAACATTAAAAAAAAAAATTCTTTCATTACCCTAAAATACACCATTTTAGAAAATGAAACGCATTAAAAATTCCTTTTCTTTCATTACCCTCAAATACAACATTTCAGATAATGAAACACATTAAATATTCCTTTTCTTTCATTACCCTAAAATACACCATTTAAGATAATGAAACACATTAAAGATTAATTTTTGTTCTTAACCCTAAAATACACCATTTTAGCTAATGAAACACATTAAATATTCTTTTTCTTTCATTACCCTAAAATACACCATTTTAGCAAATGAAAAACATTAAATATTCTTTTTCTTTCATTACCCTACAATACACTATTTTAGCTAATGAAACACATTAAATATTCTTTTTCTTTCATTACCCTACAATACACCATTTTAGCTAATGAAACACATTAAAATTTCTTTTCTTTCATTACCCTAAAATACACAATTTTTTCTAATGAAACACATTACAAATTCCTTTTCTTTCATTACCCTAAAATACACCATTTTAGATAATGAAATACATTAAAATTTCATTTTCTTTAATTACACTAAAATACACCATTTTAGCTGATGAAACACATTAAAGATTATTTTTCTTTCATTACCCTAAAATACACCATTTTAGCTAATGAAACACATTAAATATTATTTTTCTTTAATTACCCTAAAATACATCATTTTAGATAATGAAACACATTAATCAAAACCCCTATATTACACCATTTTAGCCAATGAAACACATTATTTTTCTTTCATTACCCTAAAATACACCATTTTAGCTAATTAAACACATTAAAGATTCATTTTATTTCATTACCCTAAAATACATCATTTTAGATAATGAAACACATTAAAGATTCATTTTATTTCATTACCCTAAAATACACCATTTTCGATAATGAAATACATTAAAGATTCTTTTTCTTTCATTACCCTAAAATACACCATTTTAGATAATGAAACACATTAAAGATTTTTTTTCTTTCATTACCCTAAAATACACCATTTTAGAAAATGAAACGCATTAAAAATTCCTTTTCTTTCATTACCCTCAAATACAACATTTCAGATAATGAAACACATTAAATATTCCTTTTCTTTCATTACCCTAAAATACACCATTTTAGATAGTGAAACACATTAAAGATTAATTTTTGTTCTTAACCCTAAAATACACCATTTTAGCTAATGAAACACATTAAATATTATTTTTCTTTCATTACCCTAAAATACACCATTTTAGCTAATGAAACACATTAAATATTCTTTTTCTTTCATTACCCTAAAATACACTATTTTAGATAATGAAACACATTAAATATTCTTTTTCTTTCATTACCCTACAATACACCATTTTAGCTAATGAAACACATTAAATTTTTTTTTCTTTCATTACCCTAAACTACACAATTTTTTCTAATGAAACACATTACAAATTCCTTTTCTTTCATTACCCTAAAATACACCATTTTAGATAATGAAATACATTAAAAATTCATTTTCTTTAATTACACTAAAATACACCATTTTAGCTAATGAAACACATTAAAGATTATTTTTCTTTCATTACCCTAAAATACACCATTTTAGCTAATGAAACACATTAAATATTATTTTTCTTTAATTACCTTAAAATACATCATTTTAGATAATGAAACACATTAATCAAAACCCCTATATTACATCATTTTACCCAATGAAACACATTATTTTTCTTTCATTACCCTAAAATACACCATTTTAGCTAATGAAATACATTAAAGATTCATTTTATTTCATTACCCTAAAATACACCATTTTAGATAATGAAACACATTAAAGATTCATTTTATTTCATTACCCTAAAATATACCATTTTCGATAATGAAACACATTAAAGATTCTTTTTCTTTCATTACCCTAAAATACACCATTTTAGATAATGAAACACATTAAAGATTTTTTTTTTTTCATTACCCTAAAATACACAATTTTAGCTAATGAAAGACATTAAATATTCTTTTTCTTTCATTACCCTACAATACAACATTTTAGCTAATGAAACACATTAAAAATTCTTTTCTTTCATTACCCTAAAATACACAATTTTTTCTAATGAAACACATTACAAATTCCTTTTCTTTCATTACCCTAAAATACACCATTTTAGATAATGAAATACATTAAAATTTCATTTTCTTTAATTACACTAAAATACACCATTTTAGCTAATGAAACACATTAAATATTATTTTTCTTTAATTACCCTAAAATACATCATTTTAGATAATGAAACACATTAATCAAAACCACTATATTACACCATTTTAGCCAATGAAACACATTATTTTTCTTTCATTACCCTAAAATACACCATTTTAGCTAATGAAACACATTAAAGATTCATTTTATTTCATTACCCTAAAATACACCATTTTAGATAATGAAACATATTAAAGATTCATTTTATTTCATTACCCTAAAATACACCATTTTCGATAATGAAACACATTAAAGATTCTTTTTCTTTCATTACCCTAAAATACACCATTTGAGATAATGAAACACATTAAAGATTTTTTTTCTTTCATTACCCTAAAATACACCATTTTAGAAAATGAAACGCATTAAAAATTCCTTTTCTTTCATTACCCTCAAATACAACATTTCAGATAATGAAACACATTAAATATTTCTTTTCTTTCATTACCCTAAAATACACCATTTTAGATAATGAAACACATTAAAGATTAATTTTCATTCTTAACCCTAAAATACACCATTTTAGCTAATGAAACACATTAAATATTCCTTTTCTTTCATTACTCTAAAATACACCATTTTAGATAATGAAACACATTAAAGATTAATTTTCGTTCTTAACACTAAAATACACCATTTTAGCTAATGAAACACATTAAATATTCTTTTTCTTTCATTACCCTAAAATACACTATTTTAGCTAATGAAACACATTAAATATTCTTTTTCTTTCATTACCCTACAATACACCATTTTAGCTAATGAAACATATTAAAAATTCTTTTCTTTCATTACCCTAAAATACACAATTTTTTCTAATGAAACACATTACAAATTCTTTTTCTTTCATTACCCTAAAATACACCATTTTAGATAATGAAATACATTAAAAATTCATTTTCTTTAATTACACTAAAATACACCATTTTAGCTAATGAAACACATTAAATATTATTTTTCTTTCATTACCCTAAAATACACCATTTTAGCTAATGAAACACATTAAATATTATTTTTCTTTCATTACCCTAAAATACACCATTTTAGCTAATGAAACACATTAAATATTCTTTTTCTTTCATTACCCTAAAATACACTATTTTAGATAATGAAAAACATTAAATATTCTTTTTCTTTCATTACCCTACAATACACCATTTTAGCTAATGAAACACATTAAAATTTCTTTTCTTTCATTACCCTAAACTACACAATTTTTTCTAATGAAACATATTACAAATTCCTTTTCTTTCATTACCCTAAAATACACCATTTTAGATAATGAAATACATTAAAAATTCATTTTCTTTAATTACACTAAAATACACCATTTTAGCTAATGAAACACATTAAAGATTATTTTTCTTTCATTACCCTAAAATACACCATTTTAGCTAATGAAACACATTAAATATTATTTTTCTTTAATTACCTTAAAATACACCATTTTAGCTAATGAAACACATTAAATATTATTTTTCTTTCATTACCCTAAAATACACCATTTTAGCTAATGAAACACATTAAATATTCTTTTTCTTTCATTACCCTAAAATACACTATTTTAGGTAATGAAACACATTAAATATTCTTTTTCTTTCATTACCCTACAATACACCATTTTAGGTAATGAAACACATTAAAATTTCTTTTCTTTCATTACCCTAAACTACACAATTTTTTCTAATGAAACACATTAAAAATTCCTTTTCTTTCATTACCCTAAAATACACCATTTTAGATAATGAAATACATTAAAAATTCTTTTTCTTTAATTACATTAAAATACACCATTTTAGCTAATGAAACACATTAAAGATTATTTTTCTTTCATTACCCTAAAATACACCATTTTAGCTAATGAAACACATTAAATATTATTTTTCTTTAATTACCCTAAAATACATCATTTTAGATAATGAAACACATTAATCAAAACCCCTATATTACACCATTTTAGCCAATGAAACACATTATTTTTCTTTCATTACCCTAAAATACACCATTTTAGCTAATGAAACACATTAAAGATTCATTTTATTTCATTACCCTAAAATACACCATTTTAGATAATGAAACACATTAAAGATTCATTTTATTTCATTACCCTAAAATACACCATTTTCGATAATGAAATACATTAAAGATTCTTTTTCTTTCATTACCCTAAAATACACCATTTGAGATAATGAAACACATTAAAGATTTTTTTTCTTTCATTACCCTAAAATACACCATTTTAGAAAATGAAACGCATTAAAAATTCCTTTTCTTTCATTACCCTCAAATACAACATTTCAGATAATGAAACACATTAAATATTCCTTTTCTTTCATTACCCTAAAATACACCATTTTAGATAGTGAAACACATTAAAGATTAATTTTTGTTCTTAACCCTAAAATACACCATTTTAGCTAATGAAACACATTAAATATTATTTTTCTTTCATTACCCTAAAATACACCATTTTAGCTAATGAAACACATTAAATATTCTTTTTCTTTCATTACCCTAAAATACACTATTTTAGGTAATGAAACACATTAAATATTCTTTTTCTTTCATTACCCTACAATACACCATTTTAGCTAATGAAACACATTAAATTTTCTTTTCTTTCATTACCCTAAACTACACAATTTTTTCTAATGAAACACATTAAAAATTCCTTTTCTTTCATTACCCTAAAATACACCATTTTAGATAATGAAATACATTAAAAATTCTTTTTCTTTAATTACATTAAAATACACCATTTTAGCTAATGAAACACATTAAAGATTATTTTTCTTTCATTACCCTAAAATACACCATTTTAGCTAATGAAACACATTAAATATTATTTTTCTTTAATTACCTTAAAATAAATCATTTTAGATAATGAAACACATTAATCAAAACCCCTATATTACATCATTTTACCCAATGAAACACATTATTTTTCTTTCATTACCCTAAAATACACCATTTTAGCTAATGAAACACATTAAAGATTCATTTTATTTCATTACCCTAAAATACACCATTTTAGATAATGAAACACATTAAAGATTCATTTTATTTCATTACCCTAAAATATACCATTTTCGATAATGAAACACATTAAAGATTATTTTTCTTTAATTACCCTAAAATACACCATTTTAGATAATGAAACACATTAAAGATTTTTTTTTTTTCATTACCCTAAAATACACCATTTTAGAAAATGAAACGCATTAAAAATTCCTTTTCTTTCATTACCCTCAAATACAACATTTCAGATAATGAAACACATTAAATATTCCTTTTCTTTCATTACTCTAAAATACACCATTTTAGATAATGAAACACATTAAATATTCTTTTTCGTTCTTAAAGCTAAAATACACCATTTTAGCTAATGAAATACATTAAATATTCTTTTTCTTTCATTACCCTAAAATACACCATTTTAGCTAATGAAACACATTAAAAATTCTTTTTCTTTCATTATCCTAAAATACACTATTTTAGCTAATGAAAGACATTAAATATTGTTTTTCTTTCATTACCCTACAATACACCATTTTAGCTAATGAAACACATTAAAAATTCTTTTCTTTCATTACCCTAAAATACACAATTTTTTCTAATGAAACACATTACAAATTCCTTTTCTTTCATTACCCTAAAATACACCATTTTAGATAATGAAATACATTAAAAATTCATTTTCTTTAATTACACTAAAATACACCATTTTAGCTAATGAAACACATTAAATATTATTTTTCTTTAATTACCCTAAAATACATCATTTTAGATAATGAAACACATTAATCAAAACCCCTATATTACATCATTTTACCCAATGAAACACATTATTTTTCTTTCATTACCCTAAAATACACCATTTTAGCTAATGAAACACATTAAAGATTCATTTTATTTCATTACCCTAAAATACACCATTTTAGATAATGAAACACATTAAAGATTCATTTTATTTCATTACCCTAAAATATACCATTTTCGATAATGAAACACATTAAAGATTCTTTTTCTTTAATTACCCTAAAATACACCATTTTAGATAATGAAACACATTAAAGATTCTTTTTCTTTCATTACCCTAAAATACACCATTTTAGAAAATGAAACGCATTAAAAATTCCTTTTCTTTCATTACCCTCAAATACAACATTTCAGATAATGAAACACATTAAATATTCCTTTTCTTTCATTACTCTAAAATACACCATTTTAGATAATGAAACACATTAAAGATTATTTTTTGTTCTTAACCCTAAAATACACCATTTTAGATAATGAAACACATTAAAATTTCTTTTCTTTCATTACCCTAAACTACACAATTTTTTCTAATGAAACACATTAAAAATTCCTTTTCTTTCATTACCCTAAAATACACCATTTTAGATAATGAAATACATTAAAAATTCTTTTTCTTTAATTACATTAAAATACACCATTTTAGCTAATGAAACACATTAAAGATTATTTTTCTTTCATTACCCTAAAATACACCATTTTAGCTAATGAAACACATTAAATATTATTTTTCTTTAATTACCTTAAAATAAATCATTTTAGATAATGAAACACATTAATCAAAACCCCTATATTACATCATTTTACCCAATGAAACACATTATTTTTCTTTCATTACCCTAAAATACACCATTTTAGCTAATGAAACACATTAAAGATTCATTTTATTTCATTACCCTAAAATACACCATTTTAGATAATGAAACACATTAAAGATTCATTTTATTTCATTACCCTAAAATATACCATTTTCGATAATGAAACACATTAAAGATTATTTTTCTTTAATTACCCTAAAATACACCATTTTAGATAATGAAACACATTAAAGATTTTTTTTTTTTCATTACCCTAAAATACACCATTTTAGAAAATGAAACACATTAAAAATTCCTTTTCTTTCATTACCCTCAAATACAACATTTCAGATAATGAAACACATTAAATATTCCTTTTCTTTCATTACTCTAAAATACACCATTTTAGATAATGAAACACATTAAATATTCTTTTTCGTTCTTAAAGCTAAAATACACCATTTTTGATAATGAAATACATTAAATATTCTTTTTCTTTCATTACCCTAAAATACACCATTTTAGCTAATGAAAAACATTAAAAATTCTTTTTCTTTCATTATCCTAAAATACACTATTTTAGCTAATGAAAGACATTAAATATTCTTTTTCTTTCATTACCCTACAATACACAATTTTAGCTAATGAAAAACATTAAAAATTCTTTTCTTTCATTACCCTAAAATACACAATTTTTTCTAATGAAACACATTACAAATTCCTTTTCTTTCATTACCCTAAAATACACCATTTTTGATAATGAAATACATTAAAAAATCATTTTCTTTAATTACACTAAAATACACCATTTTAGCTAATGAAACACATTAAATATTATTTTTCTTTAATTACCCTAAAATACATCATTTTAGATAATGAAACACATTAATCAAAACCACTATATTACACCATTTTAGCCAATGAAACACATTATTTTTCTTTCATTACCCTAAAATACACCATTTTAGCTAATGAAACACATTAAAGATTCATTTTATTTCATTAGCCTAAAATACACCATTTTAGATAATGAAACATATTAAAGATTCATTTTATTTCATTACCCTAAAATACACCATTTTCGATAATGAAACACATTAAAGATTCTTTTTCTTTCATTACCCTAAAATACACCATTTTAGATAATGAAACACATTAAAGATTCTTTTTTCTTTCATTACCCTAAAATACACCATTTTAGAAAATGAAACGCATTAAAAATTCCTTTTCTTTCATTACCCTCAAATACAACATTTCAGATAATGAAACACATTAAATATTCCTTTTCTTTCATTACTCTAAAATACACCATTTTAGATAATGAAACACATTAAATATTCTTTTTCGTTCTTAAAGCTAAAATACACCATTTTAGCTAATGAGATACATTAAATATTCTTTTTCTTTCATTACCCTAAAATACACCATTTTAGCTAATGAAACACATTAAAAATTCTTTTTCTTTCATTATCCTAAAATACACTATTTTAGCTAATGAAAGACATTAAATATTCTTTTTCTTTCATTACCCTACAATACACCATTTTAGCTAATGAAACACATTAAAAATTCTTTTCTTTCATTACCCTAAAATACACAATTTTTTCTAATGAAACACATTACAAATTCATTTTCTTTCATTACCCTAAAATACACCATTTTAGATAATGAAATACATTAAAAATTCATTTTCTTTAATTACACTAAAATACACCATTTTAGCTAATGAAACACATTAAATATTATTTTTCTTTAATTACCCTAAAATACATCATTTTAGATAATGAAACACATTAATCAAAACCACTATATTACACCATTTTAGCCAAAGAAACACATTATTTTTCTTTCATTACCCTAAAATACACCATTTTAGCTAATGAAACACATTAAAGATTCATTTTATTTCATTACCCTAAAATACACCATTTTAGATAATGAAACATATTAAAGATTCATTTTATTTCATTACCCTAAAATACACCATTTTCGATAATGAAACACATTAAAGATTCTTTTTCTTTCATTACCCTAAAATACACCATTTTAGATAATGAAACACATTAAAGATTTTTTTTCTTTCATTACCCTAAAATACACCATTTTAGAAAATGAAACGCATTAAAAATTCCTTTTCTTTCATTACCCTCGAATACAACATTTCATATAATGAAACACATTAAACATTCCTTTTCTTTCATTACCCTAAAATACACCATTTTAGATAATGAAACACATTAAAGATTAATTTTCATTCTTAACCCTAAAATACACCATTTTAGCTAATGAAACACATTAAATATTCCTTTTCTTTCATTACTCTAAAATACACCATTTTAGCTAATGAAACACATTAAAGATTATTTTTCTTTCATTACCCTAAAATACACCATTTTAGCTAATGAAACACATTAAATATTATTTTTCTTTAATTACCCTAAAATACATCATTTTAGATAATGAAACACATTAATCAAAACCCCTATATTACACCATTTTAGCCAATGAAACACATTATTTTTCTTTCATTACCCTAAAATACACCATTTTAGCTAATGAAACACATTAAAGATTCATTTTAATTCATTACCCTAAAATACATCATTTTAGATAATGAAACACATTAAAGATTCATTTTATTTCATTACCCTAAAATACACCATTTTCGATAATGAAATACATTAAAGATTCTTTTTCTTTCATTACCCTAAAATACACCATTTTAGATAATGAAACACATTAAAGATTTTTTTTCTTTCATTACCCTAAAATACACCATTTTAGATAATGAAACACATTAAAAATTCCTTTTCTTTCATTACCCTCAAATACAACATTTCAGATAATGAAACACATTAAATATTCCTTTTCTTTCATTACCCTACAATACACCATTTTAGCTAATGAAACACATTAAAATTTATTTTCATTCATTACCCTAAAATACACAATTTTTTCTAAGAAAACACATTACAAATTCCTTTTCTTTCATTACCCTAAAATACATCCTTTTAGATAATGAGATACATAAAAATTTCTTTTTCTTTAATTACAGTAAAATACACCATTTTAGCTAATGAAACACATTAAAGATTATTTTTCTTTCATTACCCTAAAATACACCATTTTAGCTAATGAAACACATTAAATATTATTTTTCTTTAATTACCCTAAAATACATCATTTTAGATAATGAAACACATTAATCAAAACCCCTATATTACACCATTTTAGCCAATTAAACACATTATTTTTCTTTCATTACCCTAAAATACACCATTTTAGCTAATGAAACACATTAAAGATTCATTTTATTTCATTACCCTAAAATACACCATTTTAGATAATGAAACACATTAAAGATTTATTTTATTTCATTACCCTAAAATACACCATTTTCGATAATGAAACACATTAAAGATTCTTTTTCTTTCATTACCCTAAAATACACCATTTTAGATAATTTTTCTTTCATTACCCTAAAATACACCATTTTAGATAATTTTTCTTTCATTACCCTAAAATACATCATTTTAGAAAATGAAACGCATTAAAAATTCCTTTTCTTTCATTACCCTCAAATACAACATTTCAGATAATGAAACACATTAAATATTCCTTTTCTTTCATTACCCTAAAATACACCATTTTAGATAATGAAACACATTAAAGATTAATTTTCGTTCTTAACCCTAAAATACACAATTTTAGCTAAAGAAACACATTAAATATTCTTTTTCTTTGATTACCCTAAAATACACCATTTTAGCTAATGAAACACATTAAATATTTTTTTTCTTTCATTACCCTAAAATAAACTATTTTAGCTAATGAAACACATTAAATATTATTTTTATTTCATTACCCTACAATACACCATTTTAGCTAATGAAACACATTAAAAATTCTTTTCTTTCATTACCCTAAAATACACAATTTTTTCTAATGAAACACATTACAAATTCCTTTTCTTTCATTACCCTAAAATACACCATTTTAGCTAATGAAACACATTAAAGATTATTTTTCTTTCACTACCCTAAAATACTCCATTGTAGACAATGAAACACATTAAAGATTATTTTTCTTTCATTACTCTAAAATACACCATTTTAGCTAATGAAACACATTAAATATATATTTTTTTTAAATTACCCTAAAATACATCATTTTAGATAATGAAACACATTAATGAAAACCCTTATATTACACCATTTCAGCCAATGAAACACATTATTTTTCTTCATTACCCTAAAATACACCATTTTAGATAATGAAACACATTAAAGATTCATTTTATTTCATTACCCTAAAATACACCATTTTAGCTAATGAAACACATTAAATATTATTTTTCTTTAATTACCCTAAAATACATCATTTTAGATAATGAAACACATTAATCAAAACCCCTATATTACACCATTTTAGCCAATGAAACACATTATTTTTCTTTCATTACCCTAAAATACACCATTTTAGCTAATGAAACACATTAAAGATTCATTTTATTTCATTACCCTAAAATACATCATTTTAGATAATGAAACACATTAAAGATTCATTTTATTTCATTACCCTAAAATACACCATTTTCGATAATGAAATACATTAAAGATTCTTTTTCTTTCATTACCCTAAAATACACCATTTTAGATAATGAAACACATTAAAGATTTTTTTTCTTTCATTACCCTAAAATACACCATTTTAGAAAATGAAACGCATTAAAAATTCCTTTTCTTTCATTACCCTCAAATACAACATTTCAGATAATGAAACACATTAAATATTCCTTTTCTTTCATTACCCTACAATACACCATTTTAGCTAATGAAACACATTAAAATTTATTTTCTTTCATTACCCTAAAATACACAATTTTTTCTAAGAAAACACATTACAAATTCCTTTTCTTTCATTACCCTAAAATACATCCTTTTAGATAATGAGATACATAAAAATTTCTTTTTCTTTAATTACAGTAAAATACACCATTTTAGCTAATGAAACACATTAAAGATTATTTTTCTTTCATTACCCTAAAATACACCATTTTAGCTAATGAAACACATTAAATATTATTTTTCTTTAATTACCCTAAAATACATCATTTTAGATAATGAAACACATTAATCAAAACCCCTATATTACTCCATTTTAGCCAATTAAACACATTATTTTTCTTTCATTACCCTAAAATACACCATTTTAGCTAATGAAACACATTAAAGATTCATTTTATTTCATTACCCTAAAATACACCATTTTAGATAATGAAACACATTAAAGATTTATTTTATTTCATTACCCTAAAATACACCATTTTCGATAATGAAACACATTAAAGATTCTTTTTCTTTCATTACCCTAAAATACACCATTTTAGATAATTTTTCTTTCATTACCCTAAAATACACCATTTTAGATAATTTTTCTTTCATTACCCTAAAATACACCATTTTAGAAAATGAAACGCATTAAAAATTCCTTTTCTTTCATTACCCTCAAATACAACATTTCAGATAATGAAACACATTAAATATTCCTTTTCTTTCATTACCCTAAAATACACCATTTTAGATAATGAAACACATTAAAGATTAATTTTCGTTCTTAACCCTAAAATACACAATTTTAGCTAAAGAAACACATTAAATATTCTTTTTCTTTGATTACCCTAAAATACACCATTTTAGCTAATGAAACACATTAAATATTTTTTTTCTTTCATTACCCTAAAATAAACTATTTTAGCTAATGAAACACATTAAATATTATTTTTATTTCATTACCCTACAATACACCATTTTAGCTAATGAAACACATTAAAAATTCTTTTCTTTCATTACCCTAAAATACACAATTTTTTCTAATGAAACACATTACAAATTCCTTTTCTTTCATTACCCTAAAATACACCATTTTAGCTAATGAAACACATTAAAGATTATTTTTCTTTCACTACCCTAAAATACTCCATTGTAGACAATGAAACACATTAAAGATTATTTTTCTTTCATTACTCTAAAATACACCATTTTAGCTAATGAAACACATTAAATATATATTTTTTTTAAATTACCCTAAAATACATCATTTTAGATAATGAAACACATTAATGAAAACCCTTATATTACACCATTTCAGCCAATGAAACACATTATTTTTCTTCATTACCCTAAAATACACCATTTTAGATAATGAAACACATTAAAGATTCATTTTATTTCATTACCCTAAAATACACCATTTTAGATAATGAAACACATTAAAGATTCATTTTATTTCATTACCCTAAAATACACCATTTTAGATAATGAAACACATTAAAATTTTTTTTTTTTCATTACCCTAAAATACACCATTTTAGATAATGAAACACATTAAATATTTTTTTCTTTCATTACCCTAAAATACACCATTTTAGATAATGAAACGCATTAAAAATTCCTTTTCTTTCATTACCCTCAAATACAACATTTCAGATAATGAAACACATTAAATATTCCTTTTCTTTCATTACCCTAAAATACACCATTTTAGATAATGAAACACATTAAAGATTAATTTTCATTCTTAACCCTAAAATACACCATTTTAGCTAATGAAACACATTAAATATTCTCTTTCTTTCATTACCCTAAAATACACCATTTTAACTAATGAAACATATTAAATATTTTTTTTCTTCATTACCCTAAAATACACTATTTTAGCTAATGAAACACATTAAATATTCTTTTTCTTTCATTACCCTACAATAAACCATTTTAGCTTATGAAACACATTAAAAATTCTTTTCTTTCATTACCCTAAAATACACAATTTTTTCTAATGAAACACATTACAAATTCCTTTTCTTTCATCACCCTAAATTACACCGTTTTAGATAATGAAATACATTAAAAATTCATTTTCTTTAATTACACTAAAATACACCATTTTAGCTAATGAAACACATTAAAGATTATTTTTCTTTTATTACCCTAAAATACACCATTTTAGCTAATGAAACACATTAAATATTATTTTTCTTTAATTACCCTAAAATACATCATTTTAGATAATGAAACACATTAATCAAAACCCCTATATTACATCATTTTAGCCAATGAAACACATTATTTTTCTTTCATTACCCTAAAATACACCATTTTAGCTAATGAAACACATTAAAGATTCATTTTATTTCATTACCCTAAAATACACCATTTTAGATAATGAAACACATTAAATATTCATTTTATTTCATTACCCTAAAATACACCATTTTCGATAATGAAACACATTAAAGATTCTTTTTCTTTCATTACCTTAAAATACACCATTTTAGATAATGAAAAACATTTAAAAAAAAAATTCTTTCATTACCCTAAAATACACCATTTTAGAAAATGAAACGCATTAAAAATTCCTTTTCTTTCATTACCCTCAAATACAACATTTCAGATAATGAAACACATTAAATATTCCTTTTCTTTCATTACCCTAAAATACACCATTTAAGATAATGAAACACATTAAAGATTAATTTTTGTTCTTAACCCTAAAATACACCATTTTAGCTAATGAAACACATTAAATATTGTTTTTCTTTCATTACCCTAAAATACACCATTTTAGCAAATGAAAAACATTAAATATTCTTTTTCTTTCATTACCCTACAATACACTATTTTAGCTAATGAAACACTTTAAATATTCTTTTTCTTTCATTACCCTACAATACACCATTTTAGCTAATGAAACACATTAAAATTTCTTTTCTTTCATTACCCTAAAATACACAATTTTTTCTAATGAAACACATTACAAATTCCTTTTCTTTCATTACCCTAAAATACACCATTTTAGATAATGAAATACATTAAAATTTCATTTTCTTTAATTACACTAAAATACACCATTTTAGCTGATGAAACACATTAAAGATTATTTTTCTTTCATTACCCTAAAATACACCATTTTAGCTAATGAAACACATTAAATATTATTTTTCTTTAATTACCTTAAAATACATCATTTTAGATAATGAAACACATTAATCAAAACCCCTATATTACACCATTTTAGCCAATGAAACACATTATTTTTCTTTCATTACCCTAAAATACACCATTTTAGCTAATTAAACACATTAAAGATTCATTTTATTTCATTACCCTAAAATACATCATTTTAGATAATGAAACACATTAAAGATTCATTTTATTTCATTACCCTAAAATACACTATTTTCGATAATGAAATACATTAAAGATTCTTTTTCTTTCATTACCCTAAAATACACCATTTTAAATAATGAAACACATTAAAGATTTTTTTTCTTTCATTACCCTAAAATACACCATTTTAGAAAATGAAACGCATTAAAAATTCCTTTTCTTTCATTACCCTCAAATACAACATTTCAGATAATGAAACACATTAAATATTCCTTTTCTTTCATTACCCTAAAATACACCATTTTAGATAGTGAAACACATTAAAGATTAATTTTTGTTCTTAACCCTAAAATACACCATTTTAGCTCATGAAACACATTAAATATTATTTTTCTTTCATTACCCTAAAATACACCATTTTAGCTAATGAAACACATTAAATATTCTTTTTCTTTCATTACCCTAAAATACACTATTTTAGATAATGAAACACATTAAATATTCTTTTTCTTTCATTACCCTACAATACACCATTTTAGCTAATGAAACACATTAAATTTTTTTTTCTTTCATTACCCTAAACTACACAATTTTTTCTAATGAAACACATTACAAATTCCTTTTCTTTCATTACCCTAAAATACACCATTTTAGATAATGAAATACATTAAAAATTCATTTTCTTTAATTACACTAAAATACACCATTTTAGCTAATGAAACACATTAAAGATTATTTTTCTTTCATTACCCTAAAATACACCATTTTGGCTAATGAAACACATTAAATATTATTTTTCTTTAATTACCTTAAAATACATCATTTTAGATAATGAAACACATTAATCAAAACCCCTATATTACATCATTTTACCCAATGAAACACATTATTTTTCTTTCATTACCCTAAAATACACCATTTTAGCTAATGAAATACATTAAAGATTCATTTTATTTCATTACCCTAAAATACACCATTTTAGATAATGAAACACATTAAAGATTCATTTTATTTAATTACACTAAAATACACCATTTTAGCTAATGAAACACATTAAATATTATTTTTCTTTAATTACCCTAAAATACATCAAAACCCCTATATTACATCATTTTACCCAATGAAACACATTATTTTTCTTTCATTATCCTAAAATACACTATTTTAGCTAATGAAAGACATTAAATATTCTTTTTCTTTCATTACCCTACAATACAACATTTTAGCTAATGAAACACATTAAAAATTCTTTTCTTTCATTACCCTAAAATACACAATTTTTTCTAATGAAACACATTACAAATTCCTTTTCTTTCATTACCCTAAAATACACCATTTTAGATAATGAAATACATTAAAAATTCATTTTCTTTAATTACACTAAAATACACCATTTTAGCTAATGAAACACATTAAATATTATTTTTCTTTAATTACCCTAAAATACATCATTTTAGATAATGAAACACATTAATCAAAACCACTATATTACACCATTTTAGCCAATGAAACACATTATTTTTCTTTCATTACCCTAAAATACACCATTTTAGCTAATGAAACACATTAAAGATTCATTTTATTTCATTACCCTAAAATACACCATTTTAGATAATGAAACATATTAAAGATTCATTTTATTTCATTACCCTAAAATACACCATTTTCGATAATGAAACACATTAAAGATTCTTTTTCTTTCATTACCCTAAAATACACCATTTTAGATAATGAAACACATTAAAGATTTTTTTTCTTTAATTACCCTAAAATACACCATTTTAGAAAATGAAACACATTAATCAATTCCTTTTCTTTCATTACCCTCAAATACAACATTTCAGATAATGAAACACATTAAAGATTAATTTTCGTTCTTAACGCTAAAATACACCATTTTAGCTAATGAAACACATTAAATATTATTTTTCTTTCATTACCCTAAAATACACCATTTTAGCTAATGAAACACATTAAATATTCTTTTTCTTTCATTACCCTAAAATACACTATTTTAGCTAATGAAACACATTAAATATTCTTTTTCTTTCATTACCCTACAATACACCATTTTAGCTAATGAAACATATTAAAAATTCTTTTCTTTCATTACCCTAAAATACACAATTTTTTCTAATGAAACACATTACAAATTCTTTTTCTTTCATTACCCTAAAATACACCATTTTAGATAATGAAATACATTAAAAATTCATTTTCTTTAATTACACTAAAATACACCATTTTAGCTAATGAAACACATTAAATATTATTTTTCTTTCATTACCCTAAAATACACCATTTTAGCTAATGAAACACATTAAATATTATTTTTCTTTCATTACCCTAAAATACACCATTTTAGCTAATGAAACACATTAAATATTCTTTTTCTTTCATTACCATAAAATACACTATTTTAGATAATGAAAAACATTAAATATTCTTTTTCTTTCATTACCCTACAATACACCATTTTAGCTAATGAAACACATTAAAATTTCTTTTCTTTCATTACCCTAAACTACACAATTTTTTCTAATGAAACACATTACAAATTCCTTTTCTTTCATTACCCTAAAATACACCATTTTAGATAATGAAATACATTAAAAATTCATTTTCTTTAATTACACTAAAATACACCATTTTAGCTAATGAAACACATTAAAGATTATTTTTCTTTCATTACCCTAAAATACACCATTTTAGCTAATGAAAAACATTAAATATTATTTTTCTTTAATTACCTTAAAATACGTCATTTTAGATAATGAAACACATTAATCAAAACCCCTATATTACATCATTTTACCCAATGAAACACATTATTTTTCTTTCATTACCCTAAAATACACCATTTTAGCTAATGAAACACATTAAAGATTCATTTTATTTCATTACCATAAAATACACCATTTTAGATAATGAAACACATTAAAGATTCATTTTATTTCATTACCCTAAAATATACCATTTTCGATAATGAAACACATTAAAGATTCTTTTTTTTTAATTACCCTAAAATACACCATTTTAGATAATGAAACACATTAATGATTTTTTTTTTTTCATTACCCTGATATACACCATTTTAGATAATGAAACATATTAAAGATTCATTTTATTTCATTACCCTAAAATACAACATTTTCGATAATGAAACACATTAAAGATTCTTTTTCTTTCATTACCCTAAAATACACCATTTTAGATAATGAAACACATTAAAGATTCTTTTTTCTTTCGTTACCCTAAAATACACCATTTTAGAAAATGAAACACATTAAATATTATTTTTCTTTAATTACCTTAAAATACATCATTTTAGATAATGAAACACATTAATCAAAACCCCTATATTACATCATTTTACCCAATGAAACACATTATTTTTCTTTCATTACCCTAAAATACACCATTTTAGCTAATGAAACACATTAAAGATTCATTTTATTTCATTACCCTAAAATACACCATTTTAGATAATGAAACACATTAAAGATTCATTTTATTTCATTACCCTAAAATATACCATTTTCGATAATGAAACACATTAAAGATTCTTTTTCTTTAATTACCCTAAAATACACCATTTTAGATAATGAAACACATTAAAGATTAATTTTCGTTCTTAACCCTAAAATACACCATTTTAGCTAATGAAACACATTAAATATTCTTTTTCTTTCATTACCCTAAAATACACCATTTTAACTAATGAAACATATTAAATATTCTTTTTCTTTCATTACCCTAAAATACACTATTTTAGCTAATGAAACACATTAAATATTCTTTTTCTTTCATTACCCTACAATAAACCATTTTAGCTTATGAAACACATTAAAAATTCTTTTCTTTCATTACCCTAAAATACACAATTTTTTCTAATGAGACACATTACAAATTCCTTTTCTTTCATTACCCTAAATTACACCGTTTTAGATAATGAAATACATTAAAAATTCATTTTCTTTAATTACACTAAAATACACCATTTTAGCTAATGAAACACATTAAAGATTATTTTTCTTTCATTACCCTAAAATACACCATTTTAGCTAATGAAACACATTTAATATTATTTTTCTTTAATTACCGTAAAATACATCATTTTAGATAATGAAACACATTAATCAAAACCCCTATATTACACCATTTTAGCCAATGAAACACATTATTTTTCTTTCATTACCCTAAAATACACCATTTTAGCTAATGAAACACATTAAAGATTCATTTTATTTCATTACCCTAAAATACACCATTTTAGATAATGAAACACATTAAAGATTCATTTTATTTCATTACCCTAAAATACACCATTTTCGATAATGAAACACATTAAAGATTCTTTTTCTATCATTACCCTAAAATACACCATTTTAGATAATGAAAAACATTAAAAAAAAAAATTCTTTCATTACCCTAAAATACACCATTTTAGAAAATGAAACGCATTAAAAATTCCTTTTCTTTCATTACCCTCAAATACAACATTTCAGATAATGAAACACATTAAATATTCCTTTTCTTTCATTACCCTAAAATACACCATTTAAGATAATGAAACACATTAAAGATTAATTTTTGTTCTTAACCCTAAAATACACCATTTTATCTAATGAAACACATTAAATATTATTTTTCTTTCATTACCCTAAAATACACCATTTTAGCTAATGAAACACATTAAATATTCTTTTTCTTTCATTGCCCTACAATACACTATTTTAGGTAATGAAACACATTAAATATTCTTTTTCTTTCATTACCCTACAATACACCATTTTAGCTAATGAAACACATTAAAATTTCTTTTCTTTCATTACCCTAAAATACACAATTTTTTCTAAAGAAACACATTACAAATTCCTTTTCTTTCATTACCCTAAAATACACCATTTTAGATAATGAAATACATTAAAATTTCATTTTCTTTAATTACACTAAAATACACCATTTTAGCTAATGAAACACATTAAAGATTTTTTTTCTTTCATTACCCTAAAATACACCATTTTAGCTAATGAAACACATTAAATATTATTTTTCTTTAATTACCTTAAAATACATATTTTAGATAATGAAACACATTAATCAAAACCCCTATATTACATCATTTTACCCAATGAAACACATTATTTTTCTTTCATTACGCTAAAATACACCATTTTAGCTAATGAAACACATTAAAGATTCATTTTATTTCATTACCCTAAAATACACCATTTTAGATAATGAAACACATTAAAGATTCATTTTATTTCATTACCCTAAAATATACCATTTTCGATAATGAAACACATTAAAGATTCTTTTTCTTTAATTACCCTAAAATACACCATTTTAGATAATGAAACACATTAAAGATTTTTTTTTTTTCATTACCCTAAAATACACCATTTTAGAAAATGAAACGCATTAAAAATTCCTTTTCTTTCATTACCCTCAAATACAACATTTCAGATAATGAAACACATTAAATATTCCTTTTCTTTCATTACTCTAAAATACACCATTTTAGATAATGAAACACATTAAATATTCTTTTTCGTTCTTAAAGCTAAAATACACCATTTTAGCTAATGAAATACATTAAATATTCTTTTTCTTTCATTACCCTAAAATACACCATTTTAGCTAATGAAACACATTAAAAATTCTTTTTCTTTCATTATCCTAAAATACACTATTTTAGCTAATGAAAGACATTAAATATTCTTTTTCTTTCATTACCCTACAATACACCATTTTAGCTAATGAAACACATTAAAAATTATTTTCTTTCATTACCCTAAAATACACAATTTTTTCTAATGAAACACATTACAAATTCCTTTTCTTTCATTACCCTAAAATACACCATTTTAGATAATGAAATACATTAAAAATCCATTTTCTTTAATTACACTAAAATACACCATTTTAGCTAATGAAACACATTAAATATTATTTTTCTTTAATTACCCTAAAATACATCATTTTAGATAATGAAACACATTAATCAAAACCACTATATTACACCATTTTAGCCAATGAAACACATTATTTTTCTTTCATTACCCTAAAATACACCATTTTAGCTAATGAAACACATTAAAGATTCATTTTATTTCATTACCCTAAAATACACCATTTTAGATAATGAAACATATTAAAGATTCATTTTATTTCATTACCCTAAAATACACCATTTTCGATAATGAAACACATTAAAGATTCTTTTTCTTTCATTACCCTAAAATACACCATTTTAGATAATGAAACACATTAAAGATTCTTTTTTCTTTCATTACCCTAAAATACACCATTTTAGAAAATGAAACGCATTAAAAATTCCTTTTCTTTCATTACCCTCAAATACAACATTTCAGATAATGAAACACATTAAATATTCCTTTTCTTTCATTACTCAAAAATACACCATTTTAGATAATGAAACACATTAAATATTCTTTTTCGTTCTTAAAGCTAAAATACATCATTTTACCCAATGAAACACATTATTTTTCTTTCATTATCCTAAAATACACTATTTTAGCTAATGAAAGACATTAAATATTCTTTTTCTTTCATTACCCTACAATACAACATTTTAGCTAATGAAACACATTAAAAATTATTTTCTTTCATTACCCTAAAATACACAATTTTTTCTAATGAAACACATTACAAATTCCTTTTCTTTCATTACCCTAAAATACACCATTTTAGATAATGAAATACATTAAAAATTCATTTTCTTTAATTACACTAAAATACACCATTTTAGCTAATGAAACACATTAAATATTATTTTTCTTTAATTACCCTAAAATACATCATTTTAGATAATGAAACACATTAATCAAAACCACTATATTACACCATTTTAGCCAATGAAACACATTATTTTTCTTTCATTACCCTAAAATACACCATTTTAGCTAATGAAACACATTAAAGATTCATTTTATTTCATTACCCTAAAATACACCATTTTAGATAATGAAACATATTAAAGATTCATTTTATTTCATTACCCTAAAATACACCATTTTCGATAATGAAACACATTAAAGATTCTTTTTCTTTCATTACCCTAAAATACACCATTTTAGATAATGAAACACATTAAAGATTCTTTTTTCTTTCATTACCCTAAAATACACCATTTTAGAAAATGAAACGCATTAAAAATTCCTTTTCTTTCATTACCCTCAAATACAACATTTCAGATAATGAAACACATTAAATATTCCTTTTCTTTCATTACTCAAAAATACACCATTTTAGATAATGAAACACATTAAATATTCTTTTTCGTTCTTAAAGCTAAAATACATCATTTTACCCAATGAAACACATTATTTTTCTTTCATTATCCTAAAATACACTATTTTAGCTAATGAAAGACATTAAATATTCTTTTTCTTTCATTACCCTACAATACAACATTTTAGCTAATGAAACACATTAAAAATTATTTTCTTTCATTACCCTAAAATACACAATTTTTTCTAATGAAACACATTACAAATTCCTTTTCTTTCATTACCCTAAAATACACCATTTTAGATAATGAAATACATTAAAAATTCATTTTCTTTAATTACACTAAAATACACCATTTTAGCTAATGAAACACATTAAATATTATTTTTCTTTAATTACCCTAAAATACATCATTTTAGATAATGAAACACATTAATCAAAACCACTATATTACACCATTTTAGCCAATGAAACACATTATTTTTCTTTCATTACCCTAAAATACACCATTTTAGCTAATGAAACACATTAAAGATTCATTTTATTTCATTACCCTAAAATACACCATTTTAGATAATGAAACATATTAAAGATTCATTTTATTTCATTACCCTAAAATACACCATTTTCGATAATGAAACACATTAAAGATTCTTTTTCTTTCATTACCCTAAAATACACCATTTTAGATAATGAAACACATTAAAGATTTTTTTCTTTCATTACCCTAAAATACACCATTTTAGATAATGAAACGCATTAAAAATTCCTTTTCTTTCATTACCCTCAAATACAACATTTCAGATAATGAAACACATTAAACATTCCTTTTCTTTCATTACCCTAAAATACACCATTTTAGATAATGAAACACATTAAAGATTAATTTTCATTCTTAACCCTAAAATACACCATTTTAGCTAATGAAACACATTAAATATTCCTTTTCTTTCATTACTCTAAAATACACCATTTTAGATAATGAAACACATTAAAGATTAATTTTCGTTCTTAACGCTAAAATACACCATTTTAGCTAATGAAACACATTAAATATTCTTTTTCTTTCATTACCCTAAAATACACCATTTTAGCTAATGAAACACATTAAATATTCTTTTTCTTTCATTACCCTAAAATACACTATTTTAGCTAATGAAACACATTAAATATTCTTTTTCTTTCATTACCCTACAATACACAATTTTAGCTAATGAAAAACATTAAAAATTCTTTTCTTTCATTACCCTAAAATACACAATTTTTTCTAATGAAACACATTACAAATTCTTTTTCTTTCATTACCCTAAAATACACCATTTTAGATAATGAAATACATTAAAAATTCATTTTCTTTAATTACACTAAAATACACCATTTTAGCTAATGAAACACATTAAAGATTATTTTTCTTTCATTACCATAAAATACACCATTTTAGCTAATGAAACACATTAAATATTATTTTTCTTTAATTACCCTAAAATACATCATTTTAGATAATGAAACACATTAATCAAAACCCCTATATTACACCATTTTAGCCAATGAAACACATTATTTTTCTTTCATTACCCTAAAATACACCATTTTAGCTAATGAAACACATTAAAGATTCATTTTATTTCATTACCCTAAAATACATCATTTTAGATAATGAAACACATTAAAGATTCATTTTATTTCATTACCCTAAAATACACCATTTTCGATAATGAAATACATTAAAGATTCTTTTTCTTTCATTACCCTAAAATACACCATTTTAGATAATGAAACACATTAAAGATTTTTTTTCTTTCATTACCCTAAAATACACCATTTTAGAAAATGAAACGCATTAAAAATTCCTTTTCTTTCATTACCCTCAAATACAACATTTCAGATAATGAAACACATTAAATATTCCTTTTCTTTCATTACCCTAAAATACACCATTTTAGATAGTGAAACACATTAAAGATTAATTTTTGTTCTTAACCCTAAAATACACCATTTTAGCTAATGAAACACATTAAATATTCTTTTTCTTTCATTACCCTAAAATACACCATTTTAGCTAATGAAACACATTAAATATTCTTTTTCTTTCATTACCCTAAAATACACTATTTTAGGTAATGAAACACATTAAATATTCTTTTTCTTTCATTACCCTACAATACACCATTTTAGCTAATGAAACACATTAAAATTTCTTTTCTTTCATTACCCTAAAATACACAATTTTTTCTAATAAAACACATTACAAATTCCTTTTCTTTCATTACCCTAAAATACATCCTTTTAGATAATGAGATACATAAAAATTTCTTTTTCTTTAATTACAGTAAAATACACCATTTTAGCTAATGAAACACATTAAAGATTATTTTTCTTTCATTACCCTAAAATACACCATTTTAGCTAATGAAACACATTAAATATTATTTTTCTTTAATTACCCTAAAATACATCATTTTA
Organism: Wollemia nobilis; assembly: GCA_028583015.1. NCBI lineage: Eukaryota > Viridiplantae > Streptophyta > Pinopsida > Araucariales > Araucariaceae > Wollemia > Wollemia nobilis. Next base: position 2,315,758 of record JAQPPZ010016965.1, read on the forward strand.
GATAATGAAACACATTAATCAAAACCCCTATATTACACCATTTTAGCCAATTAAACACATTATTTTTCTTTCATTACCCTAAAATACACCATTTTAGCTAATGAAACACATTAAAGATTCATTTTATTTCATTACCCTAAAATACACCATTTTAGATAATGAAACACATTAAAGATTTATTTTATTTCATTACCCTAAAATACACCATTTTCGATAATGAAACACATTAAAGATTATTTTTCTTTCATTACCCTAAAATACACCATTTTAGATAATGAAACACATTAAAGATTTTTTTTCTTTCATTACCCTAAAATACACCATTTTAGAAAATGAAACGCATTAAAAATTCCTTTTCTTTCATTACCCTCAAATACAACATTTCAGATAATGAAACACATTAAATATTCCTTTTCTTTCATTACCCTAAAATACACCATTTTAGATAATGAAACACATTAAAGATTAATTTTCGTTCTTAACCCTAAAATACACCATTTTAGCTAATGAAACACATTAAATATTCTTTTTCTTTCATTACCCTAAAATACACCATTTTAGCTAATGAAACACATTAAATATTCTTTTTCTTTCATTACCCTAAAATACACTATTTTAGCTAATGAAACACATTAAATATTATTTTTATTTCATTACCCTACAATACACCATTTTAGCTAATGAAACACATTAAAAATTCTTTTCTTTCATTACCCTAAAATACACAATTTTTTCTAATGAAACACATTACAAATTCCTTTTCTTTCATTACCCTAAAATACACCATTTTAGCTAATGAAACACATTAAAGATTATTTTTCTTTCATTACCCTAAAATACTCCATTGTAGACAATGAAACACATTAAAGATTATTTTTCTTTCATTACTCTAAAATACACCATTTTAGCTAATGAAACACATTAAATATATATTTTTTTTAAATTACCCTAAAATACATCATTTTAGATAATGAAACACATTAATGAAAACCCTTATATTACACCATTTCAGCCAATGAAACACATTATTTTTCTTCATTACCCTAAAATACACCATTTTAGATAATGAAACACATTAAAGATTCATTTTATTTCGTTACCCTAAAATACACCATTTTAGATAATGAAACACATTAAAGATTCATTTTATTTCATTACCCTAAAATACACCATTTTCGATAATGAAACACATTAAAGATTTTTTTTCTTTCATTACCCTAAAATACACCATTTTAGATAATGAAACACATTAAATATTTTTTTTCTTTCATTACCCTGAAATACACCATTTTAGAAAATGAAACGCATTAAAAATTCCTTTTCTTTCATTACCCTCAAATACAACATTTCAGATAATGAAACACATTAAATATTCCTTTTCTTTCATTACCCTAAAATACACCATTTTAGATAATGAAACACATTAAAGATTAATTTTCATTCTTAACCCTAAAATACACCATTTTAGCTAATGAAACACATTAAATATTATTTTTCTTTCATTACCCTAAAATACACCATTTTAGCTAATGAAACACATTAAATATTCTTTTTCTTTCATTACCCTAAAATACACTATTTTAGCTAATGAAACACATTAAATATTCTTTTTCTTTCATTACCCTACAATACACCATTTTAGCTAATGAAACACATTAAAAATTCTTTTCTTTCATTACCCTAAAATACACAATTTTTTCTAATGAAACACATTACAAATTCCTTTTCTTTCATTACCCTAAAATACACCATTTTAGATAATGAAATACATTAAAAATTCATTTTCTTTAATTACACTAAAATACACCATTTTAGCTAATGAAACACATTAAAAATTATTTTTCTTTCATTACCCTAAAATACACCATTTTAGCTAATGAAACACATTAAAGATTGTTTTTCTTTCATTACCCTAAAATACACCATTTTAGCTAATGAAACACATTAAATATTATTTTTCTTTAATTACCCTAAAATACATCATTTTAGATAATGAAATACATTAATCAAAACCCCTATATTACACCATTTTAGCCAATGAAACACATTATTTTTCTTTCATTACCCTAAAATACACCATTTTAGCTAATGAAACACATTAAAGATTCATTTTATTTCATTATCCTAAAATACACCATTTTAGATAATGAAACACATTAAAGATTCATTTTATTTCATTACCCTAAAATACACCATTTTAGATAATGAAACACATTAAAGATTCTTTTTCTTTCATTACCCTAAAATACACCATTTTAAATAATGAAACACATTAAAGATTTTTTTTCTTTCATTACCCTAAAATACACCATTTTAGAAAATGAAACGCATTAAAAATTCATTTTCTTTCATTACCCTCAAATACAACATTTCGAATAATGAAACACATTAAATATTCATTTTCTTTCATTACCCTAAAATACACCATTTTAGATAATGAAACACATTAAAGATTAATTTTCGTTCTTAACCCTAAAATACACCATTTTAGCTAATGAAACACATTAAATATTCTTTTTCTTTCATTACCCTAAAATACACCATTTTAGCTAATGAAACACATTAAATATTCTTTTTCTTTCATTACCCTAAAATACACTATTTTAGCTAATGAAACACATTAAATATTATTTTTATTTCATTACCCTACAATACACCATTTTAGCTAATGAAACACATTAAAAATTCTTTTCTTTCATTACCCTAAAATACATAATTTTTTCTAATGAAACACATTACAAATTCCTTTTCTTTCATTACCCTAAAATACACCATTTTAGATAATGAAATACATTTAAAATTCATAATCCAAAACATACCCCAAAATTGGGGACCCACATTTTTTGCATGTGTTCCAAGAATACTGAAGTGGCCCATAGGCTAATGATCAAGAAAGAAAAAGTGTCGCGATATCGTGACATGTTGCACCTTCATGGCCAAAATAGAAAAAGTGTCGTGATATCGTGACATGTTGCACCATCGCAGCCAAAGGAGAAAAAGTGTCACGATATCGCGACATGTTGCACCATCGCAGCCAAAGGAGAAAAAGTGTCACGATATCATGACATGTTGCACCGTCACGACCAAATTAGAAAAGGTGTCGTGATATCACGACATGTTGCACCGTCGCTGCCAATATAGAAAAGGTGTCGCGATATCGCGACATGCTGCACCGTTGCAGCCAAAATAGAAAAGGTGTCGTGATATCAGACATGTTGCTTGGTCATGGTCAGAGGAGAAAAATTATCGTGACATGTTGCATTTTTGCGATTCAAAGCAAAGAGAAAGAGCTACAAAGAAAAAGTGTCACGAAATGTCACATTTTTGCGATCGTATAGGAAAAAGTGTCACGATATCGTTGCATGTTGTGTTTTCATGATTCAAAGCAAAGAGAGGCAAAAGAGAAAAAGTGTCACGATATCGTGACATGTTGCATTTTCATGATTCAAAGCATAGAGAGAAGGCAAAAGAGAAAAAGTGTCATGATATCGCGACATGTTACATTTTTGTGGCTACAAGCAACAAAAGAGAGCAAGGAGGCAAAAATGTTACGATATTGCGACATGTTGTATTGTCACAACCAAAGGAGGAAAAAGTGTCACGATATTGTGACATGTTGCATGGTTGCTGTCAAAAGATAAAAAGTGTCGCTATATCATGACATGTTATATTTTTGAGGTGAAGGGCCATAAAAAGGAAACCAGAGCACATGCACGTACAGGGAAGGTGAAACAAATAGTCAGGGAAGGTGAAGCGAACAACCATCAGAAAACAAAATGAACCGTCATGGAAGGAGAAAGAATTTTTCAAAAGTTTAAATACGCCATTCAAAGAGGCCAGAAGTGGTCAAAAACTGCCATGAGCAGAGTTACAGATTTGAGGGCAATAGGGCCATTCTGGACCTGTTCTAGTTGTTTTCTTCCATTGATTGGTTTGGGAAAACCAGCAACTTCTGTTATTGTAAAATGACAAATTTTTAATACAATTTTTTTTAGAAAGTTGCATCTTGTGGACAAGAAAGAAGGAGTCATTTTCTGCATGCAATATTGAATGTCTATTTTCCCCTTTTTAGATTTTAGGCTTGTAAATGGATTTTATGCAAGTTTTCTTGGTTGCTTCATGCAAATGTTTAAATCTAAAAACCTCATTTAAAACCCTAGGAGCCAACACTTAGCTTATCCGGATTGTGTTTGTTTTGTAGGTCAAATAGGTTAGGTTGCATGCATGAAAACCTCATATCTTTGGTTTTGTCAAAATAGGATAGCATCATACTGAATGCATTTTCATTTTTTTGCATTTTATTTCAAGAAATTTTAACTTTATTGTAATATTCAGACACTAAAATAAACATTTAAAAAAACTTCAAAATACAAAAATAATTTAACCATTGCGTAGGTTATACTTCATACTTCCAATACGCAATTTGAAATTTCATTTTCGGAGTTGCTTAGTATTTTTTTTTAATTCCTCGAAGTTGCCGTTTTGTTACAGATTGTTAAAAAAATCTGAAAATGAAAATTTCCATTTTAAGGTCAAACTTTATTTTTTTCAGCTTTTTTTTGCACTCATGAGCCTATGATGACATTCCCTTCATGAAAATTCCAATTTCATTGAAGGAGAGATGTTTTATGGCATTTTCATAAATTTCCATTTCTTAAGAACTACATCATGGTCATATGAAGACCAACTCACATTTGCTCTGTTTTGGTTCAATGAACAATCACTAAAGTTTCATGTGTAAAATAAACCAACATTGCCCTTTGTTTACAGTTACTTGCAATCACTAAGGTGTTCCAAGCATTTAAAGTGAATTTCTTCAGTCAAAGATTACTAATACACATATGCAAATGCTAATTTAGTAGAGACCTTGGAGAAGTTGTTTGTTTAACTTATTTGCAAGAGGGGATTTGGGAACTCAAATCCTAAAGGAGAGTATACTTTCACAACTATGTGAAAATACCACTCAACACTACCTAGCGAAGGAGGTTTGCGAGTGAACTAGGAGGCACAATTTGTTACAAAACCAAACCATATGAGTGATTCCCACACCAAATTTGATGAAAATACCCCTTAGAGTGTTTTGCATCCATTTTCTAGTGGAATTGGTGGTAAAATTTAGGCAAAAATGGTGGGCGTCCCACCCCTAGGCGCCCCCCAATTTGTGACAGTCCTATTCGTCCCACCCTATGATGAATAGAAATATGTGCATTATTTTGTTACTATTTTTAATTAGTTATTTTCTACATGCTATTACTATGCTGCAGTTCAAATTTTAGGTCTTTCTGAGCTATATTGGCCGAGATATTGCATTTTTAGTGTTTTGTAGGGTCTCTTGCAGGTATCCGACGGTCATTTGAGAGAACACCCAAACTGTGACTGATATTGCAAATATGATCAAATGGGTTTTCTTATAATATCATTTTATGTATTCTGTCCAATTTTCATGCATTTTGGATATGCGTAGGGTCAGAAATTGCTTGCTTTGGGTTTTGTAGGTTGCGAACGGTCATTCAGGTTTTGAAGCCCCATCGGATGCAATTTTGGTGCAATTTCTGGTGATATCTTCCCAAAACCTTATGTTTTACATCTCTCTGCAATTTCATGTCATTTGGAGTTGATTTGATATGTTTTCTCATTATTAGCCATTTTGCCCCTATGGGGATTGCATGCTTTTTATCACACGCACTCGCTATTTGACGTTTCTGGTTTCCTTGTGTGTAGGTGCAGGTCATTACAATGCATTGGGAAGGAGCATAAGACATCTGGATCAAAGACACAAGTGGTGGCAACCTTGGCCCGCCCACCTCGATTGTGGGTACGAGGAAAGACATTGGATGTGCACCCAAATTTCTTGAAGGATTTTGATCCTTGGGCACCCGAGTTGTAAACATTTGTATCACCCATTTTGAGCCCTCAAGGGGATGCATTGTAACCTAGAATTTTATCAGTTTTATTAATAAGAAATCTATTTGATTTGCATCATTTCTTGTTATTTGCTATCTTTTCCATCTTTACTTGCATGCTTCCGTTTGACGCTCATAAGCGATAGGGCATAGATACACATATTTTTTATCTTCATTTGGTGCACCATTTTTCCCTAATTTAGTGGTGATCATGGTGGGACCTAGTCCCTTTTGCTTTAGGTGAATTTTTGAACTCATTCTTCATATTTTTATGTTGCAGGTGCTATTCATTCTGGGCTGAAACGAACCCTGACCTGCTATTCATGCCACCCTGGGATGAACGCGAGTTCATCCCACCCTGGGATGAATACAGACCTGCTATTCATCCCACCCTAGAGTGAATAGAAACTAGAGGGTTTTTAGAGCAGAATTCTAAAAATAGCAAGTTTTGGCAGTGATGAGGTAGGTCCCTGAGTCTTCCATCTCTATTTTGTATTTATAGAAACTGTTTATTTTTTGCATTACCTAGTTTTTCTCGCATATTTTGCTTGTTTAGAAAGGTTAGAAGTTAGTTTCATTTTCTTAAATACAAAATAACAAAAACATATAAAAGGAGAAAAATCAAAACAAAATCAAAGTAGGAATGCATCTCTATGGTTTGCTTGCTTGTAGCCTACCCAATGGGTAGGCTAACATTTAGGGTTTTGCATTTCTAGATACATTTGTGAGTTCCTTTTATACTAAATTTCTGAAAGTAAAATGCACCTTATGCATGCATCTAGTGAAGGATCATCGAGTGCTTCCTTGTTTGCTTTCTTTTAAGTTAAAAAGAACCACACACACTTGCACGTATCACAATAACATTGGTAAGGTTGGATTTCATCACCAACCTCCAATTCAGACCGGTGACGTTGGATTTCACCTCCTTCCACCAGCTTGCCCTCTAGATACCTTAGATAGAATAGGGCACTCTCTCAATATGGAATAGGTCACTAATGCTCAAACTGCCTCCCACTATTGGAAACATTGTTTCAGAGTGGAAGAGCTAGGCGAACCCCCCACTAGGTTTTAAGCGGTGTACCCTAGACTCTTTTGAGAAATCATGTTTGGCACTAGTGTTCCTAGTCACCACTTTGGTTGAGTTCCCTCATTCTAATTCCAAAACAAGAACAAGAAAGCAAGAGCAAAACAACACATCTGAAACACATAAAATAGTTTAGGGATTCACATCTAAAACTTAAAAGAGATAATCATCTATCTTATTGAGTGTTTCCTTTCTTGTTTGTTGTTTCATTAAAAATTTGTAAAGGAGATAATCATCCAAGGTTTGATAGAGAGGCACGATGGTATACACCCATAGCCAAGCCCAATCATGGGTGAAAGCTATGGAGAGTGGGTTAGGAGACATGAGTCATCTCCGCTTTAGCCCTAGGGACTTGGTTATACCTCCCTGGTGAGCCTCCACTCCACCTAGCCCCAAGATAGTAGGGCACGAGCCACACCTCCGAGGGGACCCTCTATGGGACACTCCGAGGGATGATGGACATTACTTGGGAGAGTGTTCTCGATATGTAGATGCATCACAGGTCTTCCTTGATGAAAGGCAACAATGCACTGAGGTGCTAATAGATAGAGTGGTGCCATGCATCCATGTACCCATCAGGGCTGACACGCCTATTCATAGGCAAGAGCATGACTTCACACACTGGGTAGAGCAAGTCGATACGACTTTGCCTACATGTCACCTTGATAAGATACAATAGCTTAGGCAACCTGATGGGTATGACACTCATCACTCAGGGTGAGCCAATTCTACCCTACCCTTCCTCATCCAAGAAGGAAGGCATGAGGAAATCCTAGATTTTCCTCAGGAGTAGTATTCTATGCATGCCCGATGTGCCTCTATGCCTACTGAGTATAATGAGCAGATGTTCCAGCCCAAACCTCAAGTCAATGTGATGAACCTCGAAAGAGGCAAGCACCCGATAGATATCATAGATTATCTTGAATGAGGTCAGCCCCAAGGTGAGGCCCCTAGACCCCCTAGGCCTCGCATGATGGAACAAATCAAGCAAGTAGTTGCAAAGTATGCAGAATGCCAAGCTCAGTTCAAGCAGCTTCGATAGGACAAAGAACAACTAGACCACTTGCATCAACTTGAGAAAGAGAGGATTGAATGATAGACCAACGAGCTATTCCAACAGACTCTATGGGAGAGGGTCCCTACCCCTAAGACCCATAGGTAGGAAGTCCCCTCGAGGCAACCCACACTCATTCGAGATAGGTCTCCTAGACCTTATCCAACATTGCCTCCATGACCTCCTAGGCCAGATCGAGACTTACCTCATAGGCCAGATATAGGGCACCCATGGGTGGATACCCCTCTTTATAGACCGGCTCGAGAGATGCCCTATGGGGCCTACAATGAGCATGAGCCAGAAGTAGAGTATTTGGAGATGCCTTATCAAGGTAGGGGGTGACAGGCCACCACCCCACAATAGGTTGGAGGATCCTAGACCTCCACCATAGGATGTGAGCAAGAATGAGGAGATCAAGTCCTCAGACCCATACAAAGAGCTGCTAGAGCACCTAGAGTCGGTAGAGCACAAGACCTATGGGTCTGGATCTCAAAAGCCCACTATGCGCTAGCTACATAGTCAGCCCATCCATCCTTCAGTGCTTGCACCTCCCTATCCAGAGCAATTCAAGTTGCCTTAGTTGGCTATGTTTAAGGGAGAAGAGGATGCACAGGAGCATGTCACCAGATTTTTGGGCTAGTGCTTCGACATTCATGATGATGATGCTTTGCTTTTGTGGATGTTTGTGACTACCCTTTTAGGCCCCACCTCAGAGTGGTTTTACCAGCTCCCTAAGCATAGCATCCACACTTTGGATCAACTTGTAGATGCATTCCTAGAATGCTTCACCTTCAATACCAAGAGGAAGGTGACACTGGCCGACGTAGTTAGGTTAAAACAATATGATGATGAGTCAATAACAAATTATGGTAATAGATGGTGAACCTTGCTCGCCAAACTACCTTATCTCCTCCCCATGTCGGAGCTGACTCAGATGTTCTCCAAGAGCTTCCTGAAGCCAATCTCCTTATTGTTGCAGCTACAATAGTATCCGACTCTTGAAGATGCCCTAGCATAGGCTAGGACCATCGAAGAAATCAAGATTCAAGAGGGGGAAATTGTGAAACCTCAGAAGGAGTGGAGCAAGAACAATAAGAGCACCCCAATATAGTCTAAGCCAACAATAGTGAATCAGGTTGCCATTAGCATCCCGAGGGCAGCGCAAGCTGTGCCACCTCAAAAGCCCAATTATCAAGCCACACCCTAGGACTATGCTAAGGACAATCAGAATAGTCAAGGGCAGAATCAATAACACCACCCCAAGCGGTAGTTCACACCCCTTGTAGAGTCCATGGACTCATTGTTTGAGTACCTCTTAGCGGTAAATTTGATCAATCTACCTGAGAGTCGACCTATCGACCCGAATGCACCCAGGCCCAAAGGGTACAGAGAAGACCTATATTGCAAATTTCATAGGCAAAATGGGCATGATGTGAACATGTGCTACAAGTTTAAAAACTTGGTACAAGACATGATCGATAGGAAGGTCCTTTAGGTAGACAACCCTATCATACCAAACAACCAATAGATGGAGGTCTTTAAAGATCCCCTACCTGCCCATGTAGAGCAGGCCAAGCCAGTGCCCTAGGTGAATGAGGTTCACCATGCCCCTCCTCAGCAGGGGTATGTCGGCATGATCAACATTATCATGAGGAATAGGTGGTACCCAAGTCTAGCCACACCACCTATGGCTCAGAGTGATGTCCCTTCGACATCACAATAGCCACCGCCTCCTCTATCGAGCCTTCCACCTAGGCCCATGGCCACCATTAAGAGTAAGCTCACTCAGAGCTTAAGAACAACATCTACCTGACTCTCCATCTATGAGTTGATTCAACAATCACAACCTCATAAAGAGGCTTTGATGGAGATCCTTAAGGCCATAGAGCTTCCACCCCAAGAGTCTAACTCCTTCAACAATTTTGTGGGGCATGTAAGATAGTGCACTGAACCGGTAATCACCTTCCGAGAGGATGAGCTTAAACCGGTTCCAAATGATATGGTGGACCCTCCCTTGCACATCGTCGCATGTGTAAATAGGACACCATACAAGAGAGTGTTGATAGACATTGGGTCTTCTAGAAATATCATCACCATGATAGCTCTCAAGCACTTGAAGCTCCTAGCATCCCATATTGTCACATCTACATACACCCTCCGAGCATTTAATGATGCCATATGCTCAATAGTTGGTACGATTGTCCTATCGATTCAGGTAGGAGAAAAGACCATCTCGATGCTATGCCACATACTAGAGGGTGAGATGGCATACAATATCCTATTAGGTAGACCATGGATTAGGGACATGAAGTGCATCCCTTCCATTGCTCACCAATGCCTCAAGTACACTCATGAAGGGCAAGTTCATGTCATCCCTATGGACCTAGAGCCCTACAAGTATTGTAACATGGTGCAACAGCTCCCCGAGTCAACCTTGCCATCAACACACCTAGATTTCCAACCGAATAAATCTAGCCAAGGTTTGACCCCCTCATCATCGCATGACATACCTTCCTCATCATCGACACCTCCTTCGATGCCCATCGGGCTAATGGATCCTTTGTTGAGGAACCTAGGGAAGAAGCCTATTGATGAGGTCCAACCGACCATATCCACCATCTCCATAGAGGAGATACCTAGCCCAGATGATGAAGAGCTACCATAGGAGATAGATGATGAATCAGATCAGGTCTCACTCTCATCACTCTTCTATCCGTAGCCTCAAGTGATAGTGCACTTGGCTTCCACCGGATTAGGAGAATACATGGTTAGGAATGTCACAGCTACCCCTACTATAGAGTCGATGCAAGACATGGGTCGACCCCATCTTCCCATAGGCACTATTGTGCCCCTAGGCATCCCCCCTAATCAAATGAATTTCATCTATGGGGGACTTGACTATGACATCGAACCCTACCAACAATAGGAGGAGGATGAGGAGCCCTTCGTAGAAGACATCAACTACTTGTCTAACCCTGACTTCACCCTGAAGTACCTTGACCTTTGCAATTGGCATGGTTATGGGTTAGGCTTGTATGAGCAAGGCATGCGGGTTCCATTTCAACCCCAGTACCAGATGCCATATGATAAATCGAGATTGGGACATAATCACCCCTTGCCCCTGGATGTTCTCATAGATGGTCTGGAGTACCTGTGCCTCAACTATAGAGATGAGTTGGCCCGAGATCCCTTTGCCAACCCTAATCGTGTCTACTCATTGGGGGACTATTTCCCTATGCCCTTGGGAGATGATGAACCACCTCACGATGGTATCCAATCCTACGAGAGAGGTGAAGGTTCATGCACTCTTCCCCATGATAGTGAGGAAGAAGATCCAGGGTCCCCTTATGAGTGGATGTCAGATGATGAGTCAGACTATGGAGTCGCACCGATTGAATCTGATAGTTCTGATGGAGAATACATGTAGGTCATCCCTTGGGATGATGATGATGAATACTATCTATGCATGTTCCCATTACAAGATCCCATTTGGAGATAACTTCTACCTCATGAAGAGCAAGTTCACCCATAGCCACACCGACCACCGCCTGTCATTCCACCACCTCCACAGCCACCTCCTCAGGTCATGCTACATCCGAAGGTCCATGGTCACCACCAACCACCTAGGGGAAATCATCCATCCATAAATATGATTTCCATAGATCTTTCAAGCCCCTACAAGATCTGAATAACCCATTAAAGCCATTGCACCTCGACTTGGGGGTAATCAAATTTGATCGAGGAGATTCACCCCCATCACCTTTTGAGTATTGGCCTTGCGATGAGATGCTACAACCATTTTGCTTCTCCCTAGGGCTAGCTCATGATGTCTTCCATGTTGAAGAGGAACCCGAGGTTCCCATTGATGATCTAAATCCAGCAGATGACATCCATTTGATCCCTACCCCCCACCAGCTGGAGGAGGGGTCGCATATGTCAATCGAGCCTACGATTGACAAAGATATCGGCTCAGATCCAGAGAATCCATAGTGTATCAAGTTGGGGGAAAGTCTATCCCCCAAAGAGCAAGCCGATTACATAGCCCTTCTCACCAGGAAGAAGGAAGCTTTTGCATGGTCCTATAAAGACATGTCGGGACTGGATCCAAATCTAGTCACCCACAATCTGATGCTTGACCCCAAGGCCAAGCCTATCAAGCAAAAGCTAAGAAATATGCATCCAACGATGGCCTTGATGGTCAAATATGAGCTACAGAAGTTGTTGGATGCCCAATTTGTTATTTCTATAGACTATCCACCATGGTTGTCCAACATGGTTCCCATCAAGAAGCTTGATGGGAGGATTCACATTTGCACTAATTTTTGAGACCTAAACAAAGCGAGTCCTAAGGATGATTTCCCTTTTCCAAGCATCGATGCCCTGGTAGATGCCACAGTGGGCCATAAAATGTTATCCCTTATGGATGGTTTCTCTAGGTACAATCAGATTCATATCAATCTAGAGGACCAACTCAAAATGGTGTTCACAATGCCCTAGGGGACATTTTGCTATAAGGTCATGCCTTTTGGCCTTAAAAATATTGGTGCCACCTACCAACGTGCCATGACATACATCTTCCATGACTACATGCATAAGATTTTGGAAGATTACATGGATGACTTGCTGGCTAAATCTTTATTATGCCATGAACATCTTGATGTTTTGAGCAAAGTTCTAGATCGCCTCATCGAGCACAATGTGAGACTGAACCCCAAGAAGTGCGTCTTCGACATCACATCTAGAAAGCTCTTGGGATTTATCATCTCTAAGAGAGGCATTGAAGTGGACCCCAATAAGGTCAAGGCCATCCTCGAGATGCCTCCTCCAACCATGATCAAGCAGCTCCAAAGTCTATAGGGCAAGATCGCATCCATCAAATGCTTTATAGCACAATTGTCGGACAAGTGTCGCCCCATGAACAAGTTGTTGCACAAGGGGGTCACATTCCATTGGGATGATGAGTGTCAAGAGGCCTTTGATGCAATAAAACAATACCTAGCTTCACCGCCAATGTTGGCACCACCTAGACCAGGAGTGTCATTCCGCTTATACATCTCAGCCACTGAGATTGCACTGGGTGCCATGTTAGCCCAGAACAATGAATTTCATAAGGAGCAGGCTACTTACTATCTCAACCGCACCTTGGTCAGCTATGAGATCAAGTACGCATACATTGAGAAATTATGCCTAGTGATGGTTTTCACCACCAAGAAGCTATGACATTACATGCTTAGCAACACCACGTATGTTGTATCTAAAGAGAATCCATTGCGCTACATGATGAGCCACACTTATCATAGTAGTCACACGATAAAATGGATCATGTTGTTGATGGAGTTCGACCTAGAATTTGTTGGACAAAAATCAATTAAGGGTCAGGTCATCATCGATCAACTCGTAGAGGCTCCTCTCCAGGATGATCAACCTCTTAGTATGGAGCTTCCCGATGAGGGGGTCTTCCAAATATCAGAATCGCTAGATTCTGACGAGCCTGAGACGTAGGCAGATATGACCCTATTTTTTGATGGCTCCAAATGCGAGCAAGGGGGTGGCATGGGAATCATGTTTTTCACACCGCATGGGGCTCCCATACCCCTATCATTTAAACTCAATTTCCCATGCACCAACAATAATTCCGAGTATGAAGCCTTGCTCATAGGCCTTCAGATGGCTATCACCATGAAAATAACAAAGCTTAACATTTTTGGTGACTCTTTGCTCATTGTTAACCAGGTCAAAGGGATCTACCAGTGCAAATGCCCAATTCTGCAAGCCTACAAAGCCCTTGTGGATAAGTTCCTAGAAAAATTTGAATGGTATAACATCGAGGCACTCCCTCGATCATCTAATCATTTTGTGGATACAATGGCCTCCCTAGGGTCCTTGATCCCACAAGACCCTATGGATCAGATGACTACCATTCAGGTCAAAATGCTCTCATAGTCTATGGTTGAGTATGAGAATGCTCAAGTCATGCTAGAAGTCCACTTGATTCAAATTGAACCTCATCAAGAGAGATTCTCGCACATTCATGAATGCTTGAACTAGGCTGATTGGGGGACTTTGTTCCCTCAAGCCCCTTTTGATAGCAGTGCAATGCTATTCTTACATGTTCTCTCCCAATCAGCTTTTTCTTGAGATGAACTTCAAGAGGGACAGGTCGTTCATGCGCTCGAGGCTTCCTCACAATAGGACTGGTCCACACAAATCAGGGAATACCTAAAGCTTGGTAACCTCCCTCCTAGGTTGTCGCACACCGCTAAAAGAACATTCAGATGGAAGGTGACAAAATATGTCTTGCTAGGAGATATTATATATCGTTGAAGCTATGAAGGGATCCTCCTTCGCTGCTTAGAGCATCAAGAATCAGCTTGGGCAATCGCCCAAGCACACGATGGTACATGTGGTGGCCATTTTAGTGGCATGGCCATCGCTAAGTGCATTCTTCGCATGGGCTATTATTGGCCAACTTTAGAGTGATATTGTTGTGCATACGTGAGGAAGTGCATGAAGTGTCAGCACCATGCTAATTTGACACACGTGCCTTCTCAGGCCTTGCAACCGATTCAATCGGTGTGGCCATTTTCATAATGGGGATTGGATTTAATCAAGAAAATCTCCCCCGCATCCTTGGGCTACCACACATTTATTATAATGGCTACCGAGTATTTCACTAAATGGGTGGAAGCAATTCCCCTTACCACTACGATGGGACCCCGCATAGCGGAGTTCCTATTACATAATATCATTTGTCATTTTGGTATTCCATCCAAGATCATTTTGGATAATGGGACATCATTTAAGAACAAATATGTGCATGCTTTGACAACAAAGTATAATATCCAACATAATTTTTTGACACCCTACTATCCACAAGCAAATGGGCAAGCAGAGGCTTCCAACAAAACATTGATTGCCATTCTCAAGAAAACTGTCAGAGAGAATCACATAGATTGGCATACACAAATACCCCTTGCTCTATGGGCCTACCGCACTAGTATTCGGACACCCACTAGGGCTACTCCATTTTTGCTAGTGTATGGCACCGAGGCGGTCATGCCTCTAGAGCTCGAAATCCCATCACTGTGCATATCCATGCAAGAGTTCATCGATGATGACACTGCATGATAGGCTCACCTAGATCAGCTTACATTGCTTGATGAACATCGTATTAATGCTCTCGAGCACCTACGCATTTATCAAGAGTGACTTAAGAGAGCCTACAATATGAAAGTCCACCTAAGGGACTTTCAGGTTGGTGATCTCATTCTGAAGGAAAACCAACAAAATTCTAATTTGCCACCCCATATAAGGGACAAGTTCATGGTAAACTGGTTAGGTCCCTATGTCATTACTAGTCAGATAGGACCCAAAACTTATCACCTAGCCTCCCTTGAAGGTGTCGAGGATCCTGAACCCTTGAACATACTTCATTTATGGCCATTCCATGCCTAAGGCATGATGGTCAACCTAAAATGCTCCTAGGAGTCTAGAACCATCTAGGTCACCCCAAAAAGCTCCAAGGTTGTCCTACCCATCCCCTTGGTCAACCTAAAATGCTCCTAGGCGGTCTAGAACCATCTAGGTCACCCCAAAATGCTCCAAGGGTGCCTACATCCCTCTTGGTCAACCTAAAATGCTCCTAGGTAGTCTAGAACCATCTAGGTCACCCCAAAATGCTCCAAGGGTGCCTACATCCCACTTGGTCAACCTAAAATGCTCCTAGGTGGCCTATGACCATCTAGGTCACCCAAAAAGCCCCAAAGGCATCCATAAGCCCTTTGGTCACCCCAAATGCCCCAATGGCCCCCAATAAGCCCGTTGGTCACATGTACATACATATATATCACTCAAAAATAAAAAATCATCAAAATATCAAAAATACAAAAACATTGCATCACATTGCATCTTCAAAAACATCATCAAAATATCAAAAATACAAAAATATTGCATCACATCACATTGCATCCCATTGCATTCTATCATCGCTTGCATTTAGGCATACTCACCATTTGCACTTTACATTTTAGAGTTGCTCATACATGTCTAGCACCATGATGGTACACTACTCATCATTCAAAATCAATGTTGTGAAAGTAATCATAGTTCAATGTTTCACTTATCATTTTCACCCACATTTTCCATATTCCATATTTGTGTCCACTCCCTTCACCTAGTCATTTGTTCTAGAATGTCATTAGGGTTTTTGGTCACTCAACCATCTCTAGTTTTCTTTTCAGATCTTGTAGAAAGCTATCTTGATTTTTAGGAGGTAGAGTCTTGCTTAGATTATGCCTTGTGTACATCAGATCCCAAACACATTTTAACATTAATAAATCCAAGTTTTGCACAAAGAAAGATGAAATCCATGAAGTGGTCTAGGTTACCTTAAGTGAAAAGGTCATCCTGCTCATCCCCCTATGCGAATGGTTCAAGAATGCTGAGAGTTGGCAAAAGGACAAGCTCTTCCCTACCCAATTCCCCAAAATAAATAGTGGTTTTCACCACTATCAAAAATCCCAATTCCCACAAATCCCCAAAAGTTCAAATATCAAAATCCTCAAAAAGCAAAAATCAAAAGCAAAATAAACAGTGGTTTTCACCACTAATCCCAAATCCCTTGCTCAAAGAAAACAAAATTCAAAATAAATAATGATTTTCATCACTACATATGAGCAAGTATCCCAATAAAATTGAAGAAAATAAGGGAGTTGAACTTGAATCCCTGGAACTCTCAGCATTTGGAAAACCATCAGGTGATCCTCATTACAAGTTTGGTGGATAGCCTACTTGTCAATGGTGGTAGCCTCCCGCATGATGATATGTCTATCACATTAGCTTTTGCGTGTGTGCAGACCAATGTTTGCATGTGGATGAGCTAGCTTTTGGTAACCTAGATTGCCTAGTGGTCTAGTCCTACTAAGTACAGAACCTAGGATCATGACATTCATAGGGTGATCCTCATTCCAGGTTTGGTGGATAGCCTATCTGGAAATGGTGGTATCTTTATGCATTTCACAGGAATGAACTCACTTGCACACATAGGGATATGAAGTACCTTGGTCATCCTAGAAGATTCATACCTTGTCAAAAAGTCTTGCATAGTCAGTATACAACCTTTGATCAAGTTAGCTAGAGTGTTTGAGTCTCATAAAAACCTCATCTACATTCTCTAACATCTCATGTCAATTATTCCATTTCTACCACATTGCAATAATACATTTCCACATTTCCATTACACAAAAACAATACAAAAACAAAAAGGAACAAAAAAGAGTGTTAATGTGTTTTGTACAGTCTATAGTGTTCACATAGTATGTCAAATCATTAGCCATAGTTCATTTTTATCAATCAATCAAATATCACATCTCACTGTGCATCCATGCATATAGATAGTTGCAAATCAAATCAAAATCAAAATACACATGCATACATGATATCTACCTATCATCATTCCATTGCATCCATATGCATAACATACTAAGCATTTAACACATAATCATAAATCCATACACACATTGCATTCATACAATAAAGCAATAAATGAAACACATGATGACCATAATAAAATCTCATATATATATGGGGTAAAACATGTACATCAGAGTTTCCAAAATGCCCGTAGGCTACAATAAAGTGGGTCCTCAGACCTCACAATGCTAAACATCCAAAAAACCCAAAAATAATCCCATGAGTCTCCATCACCATGATCACGTAGGATCGGTGCTACGACTCACACTACCACCAGTAGTCCAGGTCCGCTGAGACCCCCCATGCCTACTACCACCAGCCCTATCCTCCCTCTACCTAGTAGAGGAGTGCACCATCTCACTCTACCGAGATCGGTGTGATCTACTACTCTCCCCATCATCCGAAAGCCACCCCCAAGGTGCACCACCTCCATCTCCAACCGATCCACATATGCCTACCTCCATTATCCCCACACCTGATAGGTATCCACCACTGACTACAATCGTAATACCTCTACCCATAGCTTCTCTATCTCCTCAATGTTAGATCCCTCCTACCTTAGACCCTGAGCTCTCAACTACACCCATAGGGAGGATATCTCAGCCTAGTCCTCCCATGTATATACCTATAAGAGATCTCTCTCCTACCTAACCCTAGCCAACTCAACCTATAACTCTGCATATCGATCACCCTATGCACCCTATGGTACCTATACCCCAGGATCCTCTACACCCATGTCATCACCCTGATCTCCCAAATCTAGGAGATCTCCCTACTCACCACCCTCTACCTGGTCCTCCTCTAGAGCATCCGACATCATCTCATCTACCACCCTAGCTACCTCACCCCCTAGGGCCCCTACACCTCACCACTGGTGCATCACCCACCATGAGTCATACTCCTCTATAGTCTCTACATCATCCACATCAGGAACAGCTACTACAAGATCCGACTCCTCACCCACCTCCTCCATAGTAGGCCATAACAATGTCCTCTCATCCCCATGGTATCGGTACACCACTAGCTCCCTAAGAAACCCCTACCATAGCCCAAACTACCGCATGACATGACCAAATGGGAAGTACTCCCACTCGGTCCCATGTCGTGCAATCAATCATCTACCCCATCTCACCTATCGGAGCTGCTCCCCAACATCTACCTAGACCAGATAATCCATGTATGGTTTCCATAACACCTACCCTAGTTCCAAGTGAGAGAAGATATCGACGTAGTGATCCACATCACCCACAAACCACTAACTCTACCCTCTCTCCTACATCATCTACCATAGGATGCCATATCCTATCTCCCTATCCACTAGCTACACCGGGTCATCCAAGGTAAGCCCTATGGTCACCCCACAACTATGTGCTGCCACCCCCAACACTATAATAAGAAGCTATAGCCTAAGCCCTTTCACTTATGATAGTGGATCTCATACAACTCATCATAGAGCTATGCCAGCAAGGTAGTCCCCCATGCCATCACCAATGGCTCCTCCTTGGTGCACCCCGCCAGGGCGTACACCAGCTCTAACAGGTTCCAAGGGAACCTAGCTCCTGATGAGTCAGGGAGGAGCATATTGGAGATGAGAGTCATCAATAGTGCATGCCTCACCTCCAACACCCCCTCCTCATGCCAATACCCCACCAATATACCTCCATTATGGCAGTCCATCTCCACCACCTCCGCATCTTCCCCAAAGTACCTCATCAACACTACACCCCTCTAGTCATGGTGCGATGACCGGATAGGTCACCCCTCTATCAAAATCCTTAAAATCTGATAGACATCCTCCAACATCACCATCATCTCCCCCATTGATAGATGGAAGGTGTTGGTGCATGGGTCCCATAAACTAATCAAAGTCATCAGATAAGCCCGATCGCCTACCACAGGCTCCAACCGAGTAACTTGCTTGAGCCCCAGGGCATCAAGCCACTCCTAATCAGCCTCAGTCAAGGCATCCCACATGGTCCCGAAGAGCTTCAAATTTTGATACCGACTCTTCACCACCTAACAAAATAACAAAAACAAATAAAAACATCAAAAACACAAACAAAAAAAATAAATAAATAGGTAGTACAATATTCAATAAACGAGGTCATTTGAGTTAGTATTTTACCCATCTTACACCGGCCCCTTCACTGGATGCCTCTACCTACTGACTCATGATGATAGCGGGATGATTTTGATAGTGCTTCACTATGCAAAATCACTCTCCTCCTCCTCACCTCTCAAATCACAAAAGAAAACATGCAATAATGAGCCCAAAACCTGCATTTGGGGTTTATATAGGCCTACAATAGTCCTATTCATCCTAGGGTGGGATGAACGCACTTTTGGCCATTCATCCCACCCTAGGATGAATACCAAATTTGTATTCATTCCACCCTAGGATGAATACAAGATTCATAGGTCAAAACAACTTCAAATGCACCAAAAGGGTCCAAAAACCCACAAAAATAGCTCTATTTTTGTCAAAAGTTTTGTATCAATCAAGAGGCAAATAATAGCACTCCTGGATGCTCGAAAATAACCTTAATTCAATCCCTAAGAAGGCCACTATGGCTGGACCACCCATGGGAATGAGGTTTTTCATTCCTTTCCTCCAGGAAGCACCACAAAAAAGGGTTCAAAACCCACCAAAAACATGTCAAATCTGATGGAATTCACTCAGGGTTAATATGGAACACAAATTTCTCATGGATGCATGGACAAGTTACTACTTTACTCCCTAAGAAGGCCATTGTGGCTGGACTACCCCACGGGAATGAAGTTTTCAACTCCTTGCTTCCAGGAAACCCCCATAGCATCATTCAAATCCTTTCAAAACTGTGCCATTTTTCAATGCGTACAACTTAGGGCAACCTCACCAAAAGTCATCTGGGTCAAGTGACTCATCACTTTTCTCATGAGTCATTCCCTCATCGACTCATCGCTTGAGGGGGTAGTCATACTCAGTATCACAATCAACAAGCACACACTCAATCAGGCAAATTGTGTTCGTTCAACGAATCATTGACAGAGACAATCGCGCTCCTGCTTGGGGCAGCAAACAAGCACAAAGCACCAAATTAAAATGCTTGGAATTTAGTAAGCATGTGTAACATCAGGAATCCCCACATCATGACCGAACAACATCCAAGATAAAGCAAGTTCCTTAGCTCATCAAAAGCAAGGATTCAAGAACGCATGCTCTTTCCAGGATTGGGGCATCTAAAGTTGGTTAGGGTATTGAGTAACCTTAATAATTGAACATTTTAGTCATCTATTTTTTCTCAGCATTGTGCTGCACACAATGCATCCCAAAAAGGGGCATCTGTAGACACTAAAATCTGGTCAATCCGATTATGCTACCATAAGCAACGACTTCATGACACACCAAGGCCCCTAGGGCAGCCCTCAGGAGGCATACAATGGTTCTAACCACTTAGTACAAGGTTTTGAAAGGTTCTAGGCCACTTTTGGGACCTTTTGGACACCCTGCTACTATTCGTTCCACCCTAGGATGAATACAAAACCTATTCATCCCACCCTGGGATGAATAGCAGTATTCATCCCAAGGGGAGCGAATAGTAGGTTTGACTAGCAAAAAGTCAAATATGGACAAATGGTGCCTAGAAACGGTTACTTTTCTATTTTCCAATGCCTAGAAAGTTAGAGCACATAACATATTAATGCTCCAGCCCATGAGGGAGGCCAAATTGGGAGATTCTCTTCCCCCTCCAACGCATGTCACCCTGGTGGCCAAGTGGCGCCTCGTGCCTCGCATGCCCTCGCATGCCTTTTGACCCATGAAGCCTCCTTGGGCTATAAAGTGGATGCATTTTCCACACAATGAGAGAGGATATTTTGAGGATAAAGCAATAGAGTGCTGCCAAGATTTCCTTCCACCCTTTTGTGCCCATTTTCCCTCGAAATCTCTACCTAGCGAAGGAGGTTTGCGAGTGAACTAGGAGGCGCAATTTGTTACAAAACTAAACCATCTGAGTGATTTCCACACCAAATTTTATGAAAATACCCCTTAGAGTATTTTGCATCAATTCCCAATGGAATTGGTGGTAAAATTTAGGCAAAAATGGTGGGCGTCCCACCCTCAGGCGCCCCCCAATTTGTGATAGTCCTATTCATCCCACCCTATGATGAATAGAAATATGTGCATTATTTTGTTACTATTTTTAATTATTTATTTTCTACATGCTATTACTATGCTGTAGTTCAAATTTTAGGTCTTTCTGAGCTATATTGGCCGAGATATTGCATTTTTAGTGTTTTGTAGGGTCTCTTGCAGGTATCCGACGGTCATTTGAGAGAACACCCAAACTATGACTGATATTGCAAATATGATCAAATGGGTTTTCTTATAATAGCATTTTATGTATTCTGTCCAATTTTCATGCATTTTGGATATGCGTAGGGTCAAAAATTGCTTGCTTTGGGTTTTGTAGGTTGCGAACGGTCATTCGAGTTTTGAAGCCCCATCGGATGCAATTTTGGTGCAATTTCTGGTGATATCTTCCCAAAACCTTTTTTTTTACATCCCTCTACAATTTCATGTCATTTGGAGTTTATTTGATATGTTTTCTCATTATTAGTCATTTTGCCCCTATGGGGATTGCATGCTTTTTATCACACGCACTCGCTATTTGACGTTTTTGGTTTCCTTGTGTGTAGGTGCAGGTCATTACAGTGCATTGGGAAGGAGCATAAGACATCTGGATCAAAGACACAAGTGGCGACAACCTTGGCCCGCCCACCTCGATTGTGGGTACGAGGAAAGACATTGGATGTGCACCCAAATTTCTTGAAGGATTTCGATCCTTGGGCACCCGAGTTGTAAAAATTTGTATCACCCATTTTGAGCCCTCAAGGGGATGCATTGTAACCTAGAATTTTATCAATTTTATTAATAATAAATCTATTTGCTTTGCATCATTTCTTGTTATTCGTTATCTTTTCCATCTTTACTTGCATGCTTCCGTTTGACGCTCATAAGCGATAGGGCATAGATACACGCATTTTTTATCTTCATTTGGTGCACCTTTAGACACCTAAATTATGTCATTCTTAGGGGAGCTACTCACTTAGACATATTCATAAGACCATAAGACATAATCTTGGACTTTCCAAGCATCAATAGTGGTTATCACCACTCATTTGGGGCCTTTTCAAGCCATCCAAGCATAGCCTCTCAATCCAAGAGTGGACAGATCCTAGCCACTCAATCCTAGAGTGGCCAGAACTTAGCCATTGTAGACGATAGTAGCCAGATCTTAGTCACTATAAATGATAGTCGCTAAATCCTAGAAGTAGTTTTGCTGACAAACAGGCCTAATCACGAGTGAAAGTGGTATTTTGCATACAATAAAGGTGAGTGGGAGTAACTTTGCATTCATTTTCATGACCCATTCACATAGGAGACTTGATTTTGCATTTAAACTTTAGTTAATTGACCTCCAAGCATAAACAAATGATAAAAGATTCTCATGCTAACAAATAGTTCACATAGGAGACTCAAGATTGGCAGTTATATTTAGTTAACTGGCCTCCAAACATAGAAAAGACAAAAAAAATCTCATGCTAACTCACACTACGCATGAGAAATTCATTCCTAGGGCTTGGACATAGACCTAGGGTTTCACACTATAAAAGGTGTAAGCCTAAGAGCACTAGGGATCATCGATATTTTATCCATCAATCTTGGTCATTGAGGAGAGCTTTCGAGACTCAGAGAGTTTCCTTATAGATCATGAGTATAACAAAGCCCTAATGGATTGAAGAGCATAGCAACCATTATTTCAACATTAGATACAATATTTGGTCCATAGCTTTAGAGCAAAGAGGAGGAGGTTTACCTTAGTGGCCAATGTCTTGGACAATGGCCCGTAGGCTTAGCTTAGGCTTTTAGACATTAGATTCATTATTTTTTTTAGCATATCATTAGCATAGCATCATTTCATTCGTTCACATTCATAGCATTAGTATAATTTGCATTTGATTTCATTTGTTATATTCAGTACTAACAACCTCATCCAGGGAGGCATTCTCGGATATCTAAGCATGTGTTGTTGTTTCATTGCTTATAGGGCCATAGGTTCATCGGATAGAATCTACAACATATGAGAGCAAAAGGGATCCCTCTAGGAAACAAACCTAGAGAAGGAGGCATCTGTAAGCCCTCATACATTTCCATGTGTGGAATCGGGAAGCCTTTATAAGCGCACCACCTCTTCATGAAAGGGGCACTCTTTTCCTATTTGTAACCTTATTGTATTGAAATGGGTATCCCTAAGAGGGACCGACATGTAACCAAGTTTCAATACGAATAAAGAGATCCATATTTTTTATTTTCGTGTTATATGCTTTTTCCTTGTCTTCCATTTTATCTTGGGTTTTTAATAACATTACAAGTAGATTTAAAGAGCGGTGCATGCATCCTGGGGTCACTACATATGGCAATCATGTTGGGACCTTCATTGATTTTTTAAATTTTTTTCTAGAATACTAACTTAATTTTATGTGTAGTTCTAGCTACTCTGAGATACAACAACCATAAACTAGCCTCTCTAAGCTACAGTGGCCAATAGAGCTTTAGCCGCTCTAAGCTACAACGACCAAGAACCATCCGTTCTAGTCAACAGTAGCCAGAACTGGAGTGTAGTAGAGGTCAAAACACTGACCCTCTAAGCTGGATCAAAGGTTGGTATAGCTTATCTGATATTTTACAATTTTCTATCTACTTTTGTGTGTCTAAAATAGAGAACTTAAAGCACATTTATGTTTGGAAATTGAAAGAATAAACGGAGAAATAATTAAGCATTTCGCATATCTTAGATCTTCTTTTAAATTTTCCATTAGGATTTGCTAGGAATAATGGATTATGCACAAAAATTTTACCCTAGAATCCAACATGCTAGACATTATATGTTGTTTTATTTCTTTGAGGCCCTACTAGAGGCCATAGCTATATGAAATAAAGTGTGCTCATACAAATCATAGTAGTTCATGCATCTTTCTGAATATTGAAACATATTTTTGCACTTAGGCATATAGGAAATATTCATTGTTGCTATATGATGCACTTTGTGTTATGCAAGAAAAAATTGAACACCACACACGCATGTTTCATTTAAACATTAGGGAGTTGGATTTCATCACCAACCTTTGATTCAATCCAGTAATGTTGTAATTCATATCCTTCCACTAGTTTACCCCCTAGAGCTTCCTAGAAATAGATTGGGAAACTTATTTATAGTGATATTAAGTTACTTGTGCTCAAAATATCTCCCACCATTGGAACAATCATTGGTTCAGAGTGGAAGAGCTAGGCAAACCCCCCACTGGGTCTTTAGCGGTGTACCCTAGCTTATTTTGAGAAAATCATGTTTGGCACATGTGTACTTGATTGTCACTATGGATGAGTCTTCTCATTCTTAATCCAATAACAAGAGTAAGAAATTGAAAGAACAACACATCAAAACACATCAAACAGTTTAGGGCACACTTAAATCGGTAATCAAGATAAAAATTTGTTTGGTATTGTGTGGCTATTCCTAAATTGCAAAGATCAATTCATAGAAAACATGGTCAAAACAAGAAGTAAGCACCCTCGGTATTATACCGAGGGTGAGATAGAAGCAACTCATACCCATAGGCAGAGTTTTAGTAACATTAAACGACCTACCCATAATACTATGAGACATAGCTCTGTGAGCCTAATGGGTGATAACTCAACCCTTGGGGGATTTCCTCGAGAAACCCCAGGCAAGGAACCACATCATGGAACAAAGTCACATAAATAAAAAGAGGCTTCATAGCCATCCTCATCAAGGAGACATGAGGAGACCTCAAGGGCCTCCTCTAAACACATAGAAACATCTCAAAGACATGAGGAAGCTTCAAGGGCTTCCTCATCACATGGACATAAAGAAGGTTCTAAAACTTATTCTTCACATAGGGATGACGAGATTTCTACATCTCCATATATATGGAGAAAACATGTTATGACAAAGCCCTCTTCATCAAGAAGGCAAACAAGAATTGCAACACCTCAAGACTCACAAGAAACATATGAAACAGGTTTGCCAACTGAAGGGCAGGAAACTAGAGCTACATCTAGTCATGGGAATTATATAGAAGAAATCCTTCACACAAAAGGAAATATTCTCATAGACTATGATCTCATAGGAGTGAATGGCACCCCACGGGACCAACCATGGAAAATAAGACAACTAGATAGGTTGGATCGGTTTCCTACATGACCAACTCAAAGAACTATAGCTATTGAGAACTCTACATCTGGAAGCTCATGAATTGTGACTTCTAAACACATATCTTAGTCTGGGTTTACCTCAAAATGATCCTGTAGTAGATGCATGGAGTCTAATCGTAGGGATACTCAATAGTACACTGAACAAGTCACATTATCTAGTAATAGTACAGATATAACATAAACCTCCTCGAGGAATCTACGAGTCAAGACAACAAGAACAGATTCAAATAAACATGAGTCTTTTGTAACAACACAAACTGGCTGAACGCAATGGTTAGATGCATTACATAAGGAGTGAGATCTAGTGGAAGCTCTCGAACAGGATAAACAAAGATAAAGACTCTTGTGCAAACATGAGCAATGTTTGAGAGAGTAGGCTGAGTGGCTAGCTCTTAACAATTTATAGAAAAATGGTGGTGACCACCAAATAACTAGATGCACCGACTCAGCTAAGGAGAGGCACACTAGACAAGTTATCGCACAATGAAATCCCCCACCAAATCATGAACAAAATCCAACTAATGGGGGAAGGGCAAACACAACAAACCTGGATCACAATCCTGAGTCCCCTCATAGGAGGGAGGAAAATAGAACAAATAAAATGGATAGAGAGTTGTCTCCATTGCCACTATGGATAGGCTTACAAGAGGAGGAAATATGTGCATCAAAGGTATTTAAAGAGCTTTCTGAAAAGATGAAAACCTTTGAGAAATAATAGGCAATTGGGAACTTGCCAACATTAAGAAAAATACACAACCAACCATTGTGCCCATCAATTCCTAGCCCTCCATATCCTAAGAACTTTGAGATGCCTAGGTTAGAAAATTTTAAGGGTGAAGAGGATGCACAAGAGCATGTCACTAATTTTATCAATGCTTGTTTTCATCTTGAAGACAATGACGCTCTCATGCTAAGAACATTCATAATGACATTTTTAGGTGCTACCACTCAATGGTTCAACCAACTACCTAAGCATAGCATAACCAACTTTGAACAACTAGTAAATGCATTCTTAAAGCATTTCTCCTTTGGTGCTAAGAAGGTAAACCTTTCAGACCTAGCCAACTTGAAACAATATGATGATGAGCCAGTAATGGATTATGGGAATAGATGGAGAAAAATCATGGCAAAATTATCATTCTTTGTTCCCACAAAAGAGATCATTTGCATGTTCACCAAAATTTTCTCTAAACACATCTCCCTATTACTACAACTTTAGCAATATCCTTCATTTGAGGAATATTTAGCACAGGCTAAGCTCATCAAAGAAATAAAATTAGATGAGGGAACCATTAAACTCTAAAACAAAAAGGAGTGGAAAAAGAATGGTAAGAATGACAAGTACAAGTAGAAGCAGGCCAACCCTGTTCCAGTCAATCAAGTCATATTGGCTACACCCAAGGATGGGGATGCACAACAACCCTAGAACTATCAAGCACATCCTACACCAACCAATTACGACAAAAATAACAATTGGAGAAGAAACTGAGAATGCAAGTCACCTTGTTATTTCACACCTCTGAAAAAATTGATGCAATCAATATTTAATCAGTTAAGCGAGGCCAGGAGGATCAGATTTCTTGATATATCTCTTATAGATCCCAACCATCCTAAGCCAAAATGATATAGGGAAGATCAATTTTACCCTTATCATAGGATACCAAGGCATGACATTGAGGCTTGCATTGGTTTTAAGCATCAAGTGCAAAACATGATTGAGGCGGGAGAACTCAAAGTTGACAACCCACTAGCTCTCGATAATAGAGACATGGGCATATATAGAAATCCACTGCCCAATCATGAGGCCCCTAGAGAGCAAGGGGCCCAAGTCAATCAGGTTTGATTTGATATACTTACCACGGATGCATTGGGATGGTTGAAATTGTTAACATAACAACAAGGAATAGGAAGTATGGTCAACCGCAACTACTTGCAACTCCCATGAACATCCCAGCCGCACCTAGGCAAAGGCAAGACAACCTTCCAGGTCCACCAATGTGACCTATGGTGACTATTCGGAGTATATTGGAGCAAAAACTATAGATGAATCCAGCTAAGTTATCCATCTATGAGCTCATAAAATAGTCCCTAAAGCATAGGGATACTCTAATGGATATTTTAAGGACAATTGAGCTCCAACCGCAAGACATGAATGCATTCACTCACTTTGTAGGACAAATACAAGAATTTCAGGAACCTATAATTTGATTCTCTGACCATGATATTAATACAATTCTATCATCAAATGAAAGTATCTTCAAAATATGGAATTTCTAAGTGACTTAGTTCCAATCAGAGGTTTTGATTTTTGGAAAACAATTCTTAATTGTAAGGAAATCATAAAAAAATGTTTAAGATGGGTTTTAGGCAATGGTGAGAGGATAAATTGCTGGAATGACAAGTGGGCTAAGGACGAACCACTGATGCAATATCCTAACTTAGCTCAAATTAGAGATATCACAAAAGAACTCATTGGAAAAAAAGTCTCCGATTATATGGTTGAGGACAGAGGTAGAATGAAGTGGAAACAAATAAGAATTTAGGGATTTCAAGTGAAATAAAATGATCTTTGTAATATTCTCGGGCAACATTTTATCCCCATGAGACCCAAGGAAGATCAAGTGACCTAGGCTCCTACGAAAAATGGGTAGTTCACTGTTAAATCATCTTACAAGCTTCTGCTTGATGACGAGGATTTTGTCCTCCAAAAGGACTTAGTTTGGATAAAAAATTTAAATCCAAAAATTATTGTCTTTTCATGGCTGGTTATCCAAGGAAGAATTCTAACCATTGATAATATGATGCATAAAGGTATTTGTATCACTAATCATTGTTATCTATGCAGGGCTAATTGGGAGACCATTTATTACATTTTCCTTGAGTGCCCTTTTTCCTTGACTATCATAAGTGGGGTTTTTCATGCCTTCAATATTTCATGGGTTAAACTAGCCACTGTACTTGATTTTTTCATCCAGTGGAATTACCCCTTTTCAATACAAAGACTTAGATACATGTGGAAAATTTGTCTCAATCACTATCTTTGGAAGGTGTGGTTAGAAAGGAACCATAGATTCTTTAATGAGTCTATCCATGATCATCAAACTATCATTGCCAGGATCCTATCCTTTTCCAATGAGAATGTGAACCTTATCCCTTTTGATAGTTGTAAACCTCATCTGTAGGAGACCATGATTGCTCAATATTTAAGCTTAACCTTGTTAGATGAGTCTGTGCCTAGGGTAGTCAACCCCAGAGCCAATTTTAAGTGGTCTCTACCTCCTATGGGATGGTTTAAGATTAATTTTTATGGAGCAGCTAAGGACAATCCTGGTAGACCAGGTGCTAGTGGCATTGTGTGAGATCATAATGGGAATATAATTCTTGCATTTTTCAAATATTTGGGAACAAGGAAAAATAATGAAGCTGAAGATAGAGCTATGTGGAGAGGCCTTCAAATGACTCAAGACTTAGAAGGCAATTTGATCATAGAAGGAGACTCTATGCATGTTATAAATCTCCTCAATAATTGTAAAACACCTCCTTGGAGGATTAAAACAATTGTTGAAGAGGCTAGGATCCTTTTCCAGGGAAGGTAGGACAAAAAATCCCAACATGTCTTTCGGGAAGCTAACAAAATTGCTAATAAGCTGGCCAATTTGGGTGTCAATGGTGACAAAATTTTCAAATGGGAACACGGTGTCTCGAGTGAAGTAGAGGATCTTATTCAACCAGAATACCAAGAATGATACTCAAATTTACAAAAAGGGAAGGCACTATAAGTTCGAAGGCTAGGAGTATTCCCATCTCTTTTTTTAATTGTACTCACAATAAAAATTATCTGAGCTATCAGTATTCGTGGATGCTTCTTGGAAATACCACAAAGACTAATGGGGACAGTCACATGTTAGATAACATGGCTCCTAGTCATCTTAGTAATTTGAGGTTGGTTGATAATCATGGGGAAGGAAAGAAATGGCAATATAAGACTTCAAACCAAAGCCATGTGGACCACCAGATAGCCACCGCCATAAATCTAGCTAGCAGGTTCACTTCTCCAAGGTTGATTGGCCAAGATAGTATGTGGTACCAAAACATGTCATAGATAGAAGAAAGTAATTACCAAAGAATTATTAAGAGTAACTATCAATACAAAGCTTGTGGGATTTTTTTTAGTACTCTGCTATGTGTGTCTACAACTTTTTGTTTCTCCATTGTCTCAAGGAAGGGATCCATGTCTGTTTATTTTTTGTAATTATGATGCATGTGTGTTTTCTTGGGGTATACCCAAAATGTTGTATGGGAAGTTTATTTTTGATAACAGGCTATGTGCCTTACCGGATGTAATGGCTTTGGTAGCATGTATATTTTACATATATAGGATCCTTAGTAAGGATATGTTCATCAAAAACCTTGGGCTGATTTTTGTAAAAGTTTTTGGGTCAACCTGTAAAACCCGGTATTAATGCTATAGTATCTTATCTACCAAAAAAAAATATAGTTCCTGCTACCTTACCATACCCTCTGCTAAACATTGTAGTGGCAATCAATAACTTACCTTTCAAGAGGGTCTTGGTTGATGTAGGTTCATTGATAAACATAATTACAACAACTGCAATAGAGCACCTCAAGATCCCCAAGTCTAATATCATTCCAGGAGCTTACACATTGAGATATTTTAATGATGCTTTATGCAATACTAAGGGAATGATAGTCCTACCCATCAATGTGGGGTACAATACCATCCCTATGATGTGTCATATCTTGGAAGAATCTATGCAGTACAACATCCTCTTAGGGTGTCCTTGGATAAGGGCCATGAAGTGTGTGCCTTCGATCTTGTACCAGTGGGTCAAGTACATGCACAAGAACAAATTCTATGTGGTTCTAGTCGATGAAGAGCCTTTTAAATACATCAATTAGGTGGACATTCTGGGAGAATTTTTAATCCCTTCTACCCACCTGTACGTAGTGCCTTTATCCCCAACCACACAAGTGGATAACAAAGACAAAGGGTTAAGAAAAGACCCATGCACTTCAACACCTCCTGGTGCACTCAAAGTAGTCAATGCTTCTAAAGTACTATCAACATCAAAACCAAAAGACAATCAAAAGCTAAAGGCACCCCTAGTCAAGGAAGAAAGGACCAAGGAAGTGCCAACTGTAGCAATTGCTAAAATGCCAAGTCCTATGGAAGAAGAAGATATTCAAGATCAATATGAAGATAGTTATTATCACCCTGCTTCACCAGTGTCATCTGTAGGGTCATCCATATCGTATGCATCAATACACTTTGCAAGCATAGGCATAGGGGAGTACCTTATGTAGAACATCACCTTTACACCTATCATTGAATCTGCACAAGACATGGAAAGGCCAAAGGACTTGAGGCCACTAGTGGGAACAATGGTTCCACTTGGAATCCTTCCCAACCAAACCAATTTTGTCTATGCTGACCTGGACTATGCTTATAAGTCTTTAGATATAGAAGAGGATAGTTATGAATTATTCATGTTCAATGTTCATTACCTTTATAACCCTGAGTTTTCTTTAAGCTACTTTGATCATTACCACTAGCATGGCTATGGCCTTGGCATATATAAGCAGGGGCACAAGTAGCCATACGAGCCACAATATCAACTTCCCTTTGACATATTTAGCTTAGGCTATTATATCAGAGGTTGATATGACTCTCTTGTAGTGGCATTGGAAATATTAAGCGTAGGGTTAGGAGAAGACATTGATTTCATTCCTTATCACCCCCTAAGAATAAGAAATTTGAGAAATAGACAAGTGACCACGGTAAACATACCACCACTAGAAATTTATCATCCAAACATCTCAATTTATTCCATCACAATAGGGTACAACTCATGGGATGAGGAGAATGGATATGAAGCAAGTGATGATGAGGCACAACTTGGATTAGCCTACCAAGGGCCTCGCTATTTATAAAGATTCACATGGTCCATCCATGATGAGAGTGGGTATATATTAGAATAAAGTGACTATGAATAAGAAGACTCAATAGAAAGAGCCTACTTAGGCCTAAGCCATCCACCCCTAACTTTGGGGCAAGAGACAAATACAAATGGATTCTTCATAAATGACAAAGAATATGAAGAAGAAACAGATATGGCCTTCTTAGGACCAATACATGAACCCCTTGTCTTAGGGCTACATACAAATGCTAACAGTTTCTAGATAAGTGATGATGACTTCAAGAATGAGACAGATATGGCTTATCTTGGACCTCACCACTTGCAAGTCAACGAGCTAGTAGGGAAAGAGGCGGCACTCCATGCCATAGACCCTCAAGTATGATTTTTGGGGAGACCTATTGACCTAGCTGTCATTCACCGGATGGTCAATCCCCCTTTGCCTACATTTAGAAAGCGATTAGATCCCAATGATCCTATTATCCGCCCTACTCATGGGCCAGATCCAAAAATTCCTATTCCTCCAGAACCTCATCATGAGCATGGAAGGGAAACCACTAAGATAAGATTACACCCATGTGGTCCTAGAGATTTCATCCCATCCATCAACATGATCTCCATTGATTTGCCCACTCCACTTCATAATCTAACAGATCCTACCAAATAATTGCATCTTGATGTAGATGCTATTGATTGGGATCATGCTAATTCACCCATAGAGCCTGAAGACCTCTTCCCAAATGAAGAGATGTTACAACCATTCCATTTTGCATCAGGTTGTGCGTATGACGTCTTTCATGTTGGTTTGGAACCTGAGTCTGTAGGTCCTGTAAATCCTGTCGATGACATTTATTTGATACCCATGCCTCACTAGCTAGATGATGGGTCACATATGACTATAGAAGCAACTTTCAAGGTGGACATCAGCGATGATCCTACCCAACCAAGAAAAGTCAAATTCAGAGAAATTCTATCTCCAGAGGAACAAGCCATCCTAATTCCTCTCCTAAAAGAGAAGCCAAATATTTTTTCTTGGACTTACAAAGATATTCCAAGGATAGATCCAAAGTTAGTCATTCACAACCTTTCATTGGATCCCATGAAGAAGCCAGTCAAGAAAAATCTAAGGAAAATGCATCCAACCATTGCTTTGATGGTGAAGAACGAATTGCAAAAAATATTGGATGCAGTATTCATAGTTCCTATAGACTACCCTGAGTGGGTGTCGAACATGGTACCCATGGGGAACCCCAATGGAAGATTCTGTATCTACATAGAATTCAAATATTTAAATAAGGCAACACCAAAGGATTCATTCATGTTGCTAAACATAAACGCTCTTGTAGATGCAACTAAATGTCATGAGATGTTCTCCCTAATGGACGGTTTTTTTGGATACAACCAGATCTAGATTAAGCCCTAAGATCAACATAAAACTCCTTTCATTACTCCATGGGAACATTCTATTACAAAGTGATGCCATTCGGTCTCAAAAATCCTGGTGCCACATATCAGTAGGCCATGACATACATATTCCATGACTATATGCATAAGATCTTAGAGGATTATATGGATGAATTACTATCCAAATCCCTATTATGGCAAGAGAATGTTGAAGTCCTTAGACAAGTTTTTGATTGCCTCATGGAGCACAATGTCTGATTGAATCCTAAGAAGTGTGTATTTGGCATAACTTCTAGCAAGATTTTTAGATTCATCGTATCTAAGAGAGGTATTGAAGTTGATCCTGCAAAGGTAAAGTCTATACTAGAAATAGCCACCCCTACCAACATTAGGGAGTTGTAGAGCCTACAAGGCAATATAGCATCCATGAAAATATAAATCATACAATTATCAAACAAATACTGACCTATGAATCGGTTGCTCTGCAAGGAGATCCCCTTTCATTGGGATGAAGAATACCATAAAGCTTTTGCAAATATCAAAACTTATCTAGAAACACCACCAGTATTGGCTCCACCAAGGCCAAACATACCATTTTTACTATATATATCAGCTACTAATTTTACTAGAAACACCACCAGTATTGGCTCCAAAAGAATGCACAAGACAAAGAGAAATACATATATTACATTAGTCGCACCTTGGTGAGTTAAGCTAGGATATGCGTATGTCAAAAAGTTGTGTTTAGCAGTAGTCTTTGCTACTCTAAAGTTACGACACTACATGTTGAGCCATACGACCTACATCATATAAAAATAAAATCCTTTGCAGTACATGATGATCAAGACATATCATAATACACGTACCAAAAAGCGGATCATGCTATTAACATAATTCAATATAGAGTTAATAATCCAAAAGTCCTTCAAGGGACAAGTCATAGGAGATCAATTAGTAGAGGTGCCTCATAAGGATAACAAACATCTCACCATAGAATTGCCTAATGATGTGGCCTTTGCATTATCGGATCCCCCAAAACTCGAAGAACCTAATAAAGAAAGATACATGTCATTGTTTATTTATGGTTCAAAGTGTGAACAAGGGGGTAGAGTAGGGATTGTCTTTATCACACCACAGGGCACTCCATTTCCATTATCATTCAAACTAGACTTTCTATGCACAAACAATAATACATAATATGAAGCATTGATCCTCAGACTCCAAATAGCCATATCAATGGGTATGAAAATACTGAATATCTTTGGTGACTCCTTGTTCATAGTAAACCAGGTCAAAGGACTATTCCAATGTGGGAGCCCACTCCTGAAGACTTACAAGGAACTTGTTGACACCTACCTAGCCCAACTGGAA
This sequence comes from Wollemia nobilis, assembly GCA_028583015.1. NCBI lineage: Eukaryota > Viridiplantae > Streptophyta > Pinopsida > Araucariales > Araucariaceae > Wollemia > Wollemia nobilis. The sequence goes on from JAQPPZ010016965.1 coordinate 2,350,256, forward strand.
TGGTACAACATCGAGGAAATCCCTCGTACGTCAAATAGATTTGCAAACACCTAGACTCTTTGGGATCCTTAATCCCTCAAACTTTGTCTATTGATTTTATAACCATTCATGTGAAAGTTCTTTCACACTCAAAAATATACCATGACGCTTTTGAGAATCAAGAATCAGTCAACATGATCAACATCGAGCCAAATCAGGATTGGTCCTTCACAACCAGAGATTTCTTACAAATGGTAAATTGGGGATATTTGATCTCCCAAGAACCTATGGAGTGTGTTACAACTATACACCATAGAGTTGTTCCTCAATCCGTGTTCACCAACTCATAAATACAGGAAGAGCAAGTTGTATTTTCTATAGAAGTCATGGCTTATTAGGATTGGCTTTCTCAATTGTGGGACTTCCTGAAGCTTGGAATAGTACCTCAAGGTTTATCACATACTAAAAGGTGAACGTTAAAATAGAAATAAATAAGATACATCTTGCTAGGAGAAATCCACTACAAACAAGGATATGATGGAGTATTAATCCATTGTATTGAGCCCCAAGAAGCATCCTAGGCAATTTCATAAGCTCACGACGGTACATGTAGAGGGCATTTTAGTGGCATGGCCATAATTAAGTGCATCTTGAGAATGGGTTACTATTGGCCCACCATGGAAAGGGATTGTTGTGAGTATGTCAATAAAGTAAGTGCCAACATCATGCAAATCTAACGCACTTGCCATCATAAGCCTTACAACCCATCCATGCAGCATGGCCATTCTCATAGTGGGGACTAGAATTGATTGGGAAGATCTCACCCCCATCCTTAGGTCAACACACATTCATTATAATGGCCACATAATACTTCACTAAATGGGTAGAAGCAATCCCCTTAACATCAACAATTGGACCAAGGATTGTGGAGTTTATACTCCACAATATCATAAGTCATTTTGGGGTCCCTTCTAAGATAATATCGAATAATGGGCCATATTTCAAGAACAAAAATATGTGTGCTTTAATGAAAAAATACCATATTCAGCATATTTTTTCAACGCCTTATTATCCACAAGAAAATGGGAAAGCAGAAGCCTCGAACAAGATAATAGTCTCCATCTTGAGAAAGACAGTGCAAGACAATCACAAGGATTGGCACATGCAGTTACCTCTTGCACTATGTGCATACAAGACTAGTATATAGACACCCACTGGGGAAACACCGTTTTCACTAGTATATGGCATGGAGGCCATCATGCCACTAGAGTTGGAAATTTTGACTCTACACATAGCATTAAAGGACTTCATAGATTATGATGTTGTGCGGTAAGACCACCTTGATCAGTTGATGCTTCTTGATAAACATCGAGTCAATGCTTTAGAGCATCTTCATGTTTACCAAAATCTCATTGCATGAGCTTACAATAGTAAAGTCCACCGAAGGTAATTTAAGGTTGGAGATCTAGTGCTCAAAGCAAATGAGTAGAATTTGAATTTACCACCACACTTGCAAGATAAGTTCATGGTAAATTGGATAGGCCCATACATGATTTTAAAGAGAGTTGGGCTGGGAACATATTGCCTTATATCATTAGATGGTGTTGAAGATCCTGAACCTCTCAATTTTTTTCACCCAAAAGCATTTCACACATAAAACATAAAAACATCCAAATATGTCAAAACACAAAACAAATCATAAAAACATAAAATTTCAAAATACAATCAAAGGCTCCAAGGGTAATTTTGTTTTTGGTAATTAAGGTACAAATTCATTACAACCAAGTTTTACAGGTTGACCCAAAACCTATTACAAAATCAGCACAAAGCTTAAACAGAACAAGACCTCAATAGGGACAGTCTATCCTTAGCCCCCTACTGGGGCCACATAGCCAACAAAGAGCAACATGCTTACAAAATATTACACACACCTTAGAACACAGGCAGTCGACAATTTCACCTCCTAACACTTTCTCTTCTCTTTTGGTCGCAAAACTGTGACATGTTGTGATATCGTGACACTTTTCCTTCCTCCTCTTTCTTTTCTCTTTTGGTCATGAAAAAGTGACATGTCGTGAGATCAAAAACAATTCAAAGGGTAATTCATCCCGCTTGGTCAAAAGCAATTCAAAATGCTCCAAGAGTATTTAAATCACTTGGTCAAATCCAATCAATTCAAAATGCTCCAAGGGTAATTCAAACCGCTTGGTCAAACATCAATTCAAAGGCTCCAAGGGTAATTCAAGTCACTTGGTCAAAATCAATTCAAAATTCTCTAAGGGTATACAAACCGCTTGGTCAAATTCAATCAAAATGCTCCAAGGTTACTTCATGCTACTTGGGTATTACATCTCATATCTTGCATCCACATCATTGCATTGCATTTTCATATCCACTACTATTGCATATGCCATGAGAGCTTTAAAACAACTTTGATTAGTAGAAGGTAAGGTCTAGCCATGATAAAGCCTTGGATATTCAAGATCTCGTCACTAATTTAAACACTAAAATCCTAGCTGGTAGAAGGAAAATATGAAAGCTACAAAGTGGTCTAGGTTACCTTAAGCGAAAAGGATTTTCCTTTCTTATCCCCTTGTGCAACCGGTTTAAAGGTGCTAAGAATTGGCAAGAGAACAAGCTTTACCCTATCCAAATATCTTCCTTACATCAAAATAAGAAAAATCCCAAAGCAAATTACATATTCAAAATGACAAGCATACAATACAAATTTCAAAGCAATAATCCGATACACAAATCATAAATTCAAAGAAACATAGCTAAAAAAAAATCAATAAAAAATAAACAATGATTTTCATCACTACATATGAGCAAAATAAATAGTGATTATCATCACTACAAAAATCCTCGCTCAAAGAAAAAATCAATCAAAATAAATAGTGATTTTCATCACTACATATGAGAAAAAAGCCAAAAAGAAGCCAAAAAAGGAATAAAGCTTGAATCCCTGGAATTCTCAATGTTGTACAAAACTGGAAGGAGAAATCCTTATGCATGATGATATGTCTACCACAATTGCTTCATGCATTTGTGTAGACCAATGTTTGAATGTGGATGAGCTAGCTTAGGTAACCCAATATTGCCTAGTGGTATAGTCCAACTAAGTCCAACATAAGGATGAGATGAACACTTGAGGATCCCTTATCTTAGCAATGGCCTAAAAGAATCCCGCCTAACATCGAAGGAAATGCTTGTGTTCTACCTCAAAATATACAATCACTTGCACACACAGAGATTATGAAAAACCAGGTCCATGGTAAAACCTCACTTTTCAAAATTCTAAGTGATCAGTAGACAACTTTTGATAGGGTAACTAGAGTGTTTTAATCTCTAGAAAGCCCCAAAAATTCTTACATAGCAACAAATCATAACATTGTTCACACCATCACTTTCTTTATAAGATTCTATAAATTAGGGGGTATCAACATAGTAGGACAAATACCGTATATATATTATAAATAGTATATAGATGGCCACTGACTACTTTATATATTTTAATTTACAAAAACTTATTAAGAAAATACATTACACACCATTACATATCATAAATGAATACTTAATAAATTCTTATGATAAGAGTGATTATTTAAATTCATGATTATTTTTTTACTTTATGTGGTATCACCCATTAAGATTGTCAATGTCATATGCATTTTGTGTTTTAAGTGATTAGAGCATCCATGTTCATTTATACCATCCCATCACATAAGTTAGATGCATACAACTAAAGCAAAGTCAAAACATGCATTTAGCAATAATATCACATCCACAAAAAAAATTCATTAATCGTTCATCATAACATCATAAAGCACATCATAAAACATATAGGCAATATCCATTTTCATACAATCATGAGTTCACCATTTATCAAAATCAAAATACATCGCATCATATCATAAAATCATATAAGCATCTACACATCCATCTGTAGCACCCTAAAATTGGCACAGTTAAACCTTAGTAAAAGATAAAAATTCAAATTTTAACCTCAAACTCTGCCCGTTAACCGCCTGTTACCCGCTTTCCCCATTTTCTGTGCCATTTTTAGGATTTTTTTTACCGTTGGACAATATGGTCGCAAATTAGAAGAAATCACCCCAGATCTGATGAATTCATCTAGAACAGAACGTCCAGACGATTTCGTCCCAAAACCAAAATTTCATAATTAGCTTTTGTTCCAAAAGATTCTCTAACCTGAGCAGAAAGTGTGTCTACGTAGTTAGAGTCTCCCCTGTTGGAGATCTTCCAAATTGGTATGATCTCCAACCTCCTAACCTCTCCCTAATCCTATATAAACTAGGATTTTCTCAGTTTATCCCCCTGAAACCCATTTGAACATCTTGGTTGACTGATTTCCCTACAAATTTAGCTCCTTGTACATTAGAACATCCTCGTACTATCATTTGTATTTGGTATTTCATGTTTTCTTACAGGAACTTTACTGTTTTTTAGTTGAAGTAAGATCAGATCGTCACAAGCGATTCTAGACTATTTTGGATGATCCTGTCGAGAAGCGTAGACGATATTGTATGATTGGAGGTGATCCTGACTGTAGTCCAGATTGGGGGCAATCAGAGCCTAGATTTTGCATTTCCTTAGCCTTTTTTATGCATTTTCCTATTATATTTCTACACTATCTTAAATTATTATATTTATGCATCTTGGAGTTCACCTCATCTAATATAAATGCATGATAAGATCAAAATAAATTGTGAAGTTGATGCATTTCCTCTTTAATTGCTATTTTGATCTGTCATTTAGGCATGTTTGTTGTTATTGCTATCATTTTCCTTTGCTTCTACAGTTGCATATTTGGTATTTTGTATCTATTTTTGTGATTGCAGGCTTCTAACAAATTTGTCTCACGAATTCGTCAGATTTCAGATGATTTCATCTGATCTCAGATGACCAACTATGATTTGAGATGATCCTATGAAATATCATATGATTACGTATGAGTTAAGGCAATCTGGACTGTTACAAAACTTAGAATCTTCATCAGACATCCAAAATCAGGTATGTTATATTCTAGCTAGCATATTCTCTATGGTTAGCATTCATTCCTATTTTCTGTATTCATCTAAATTAGCATTGGCATACAGAATAGTTTAGATTCATCTTGGCCAAACCTAGGAGTTGAATGATTAAAGTGCAAAATGAACACATCAAACCCATTATCAACCTAGGCATGGAAAATGCCACTCAAAATTTTCCTAGTGAACCCACCATCCATCAAAAATTCACCCTTATACCCCTCCCTCAAGAGGCAAGACCTTCAAAGGGCCTCTCACTCCGAGGTATTGTCTCATCCTTCTCACATCCCCATTTCAGACGCAGATCCTATAGCCTGATGTTAAGGATGCAAAAAATTTGGAGCAATACATTTTGGTAAACCTAACATGAAAACTAAAAACATTTTGAAAACAATCCAAAAAAATAAAATAAAAACATAAATGCATTTAGAATCAAAGATTGCATATCATATTTAGATGGTAGATTATAATAAAAGATGAGTTGTCACCATTAATGTTCAGAATCAATTAGCAGCCATAGAAATTAATTCTTTGATTAGAGTATCTTCGACATATAGAGTTCCACCTTTATGGGATGAACTTAATAGGATATTGAATCTCATTTCATCTAGAGCAACCGAACTTAGGCAAATCAAGAGGTTTGTCCTAGATAGAATCCTGGATCCCGATCAAGTGACTTTGTATCATGAGATTCAGAGAGATTGCCATAGGTGGTTAGCAGATAAAAGAGCCCTTGTGTCTTCTGAATTGTATACCTTTGAGGAATAACTCGATAATGCAGTTGTATTACATAAATTTTTGTCTAGTATAGAGGAAAAAGAGGTCATTCTTACGGATAGACAAATATGGAATAGAGTTCCTAGAGCTGTGTTATATCGAGAGTATTGCCATGAGATTTATTTTTATAAGACAGAGTCTGAAACAGATAATATCACTATAGCACACTTTATCAAGTTCTTGAAAAACCATTTCCAATTTGAAGAGGAGCATTTCATGACTCCTGATGAACTTGATCCTATCAATGACATTTATAAACTATTTATAGAAAACTAAGCTATTCCTTTATTATTGTTATTTCTTGCATTTAGTGTGTTGTTTATTGTCTTTATAAGCATAAAAAAACAAAAATAAGATAAAACAAAAACAAAAAAAAATCATAACAAAAATCAAAACATTTTATTTTAAGCATTATAGTAGGTATATAATTAAAATATATACCTCCCAAATCTGTTGCAAATATATTAATATATATTTGCTAAAATCTAAATTTAGACATAATGACTAGACTCAGGAATGGAAAACAAACTAAAGTAGAAGAATATTTGTTAAGAAAATCAAAAAATAACCTAGATGTCCTTCCTAAAGATCCAATTCAAGAAGAAGGAACCTTCGACCAACAAGAAGAAGAATTTGTTGTAGGAAATTAACAAAAAGAAAATGATAGAGAGGAAGGATCCTCATCCCCTAAAATATCTCCGGAAGGAGCTGTTACTTTTGAGAACATGGAACATTTTTGGAAGTTCCTCAATACTAATATTGGCACTCTTAATAGAGTAGTCCATATGGACAAAGATAAAATTAGTGACACTCAAGAAACCCTAGAAGACATATATCACACACACACTAATCCCTTGTCCTTTGTTGATCAAGAGAGTGATTAAGCTGGACCATCCAATTTGGATATGGCTGCTATAATTCAAAACACGCAACAACAAGTTACCCAACCACCTAGAGTGCCTATTACTAATCCTAGGGTTATTCCCACACAAAAGAAACCTTCATTCACTGCTCTATTTCACCAAGCAATTGATCAATATACCTCAAATCAACAAAAGCCTAAAACAAAACCAAATAACAATTTCCAACAATCTGGGATACAACATAATGATACAACAAATCTTCTTCATAATACTCTTCCTGCCAACCATTTGCATAACAACAATATGGCATCTAATCCTTACATCACGTCATCCTACGCTCACAAATCCCATACTCATGTACCATCGAACCAATATGGTGGACAAATTGGTAATCTGGAAGCCATGGTGAAATAGTTAGTCTCCCGCATGGACCAGATAGATCCCTACCATCCCTCGTATAATTATCGAGAGATGTGTAGTCAGCCTCTAGATCCTATAGTTGTAGCACAACCATATCCCAAACACTTTCCTATGACTGTCCTACCTATATACAAAGGAACTAAATATCCCATAGAGCATCTTTGTATGTTTAGGATAGCATGTCATGATATATCACATGATGACTTGTTATTACTAAAAATGTTCTCAAAAATTTTAGGAGGGATGGCATTGGAGTGGTATTATCAACTACCCACTCATTCTTTGAGAAATTTCGAAGAAACCGCCAAATATTTTGTGCATCAATTTAGTGCCTAATTTGAAAGGCATGTAACCATTAAATATTTGTACAACCTAAAACAAGACAAAGATGAGTGTTTTGCTGACTTCTTAGCTCGATGGAGGCAGTTGATAGGAAAATTACACTTTGTGTTACCTTATCAGGAAATGTTGGATATTTTTATCAATAATTTACAAGAACAAATATCCTATGAATTATCAACTGCTACCTTGGCCACCTTCGATCAAGCTCTAGATTTAGCTCGAAGGGTGGAAGATTATCTCATTAGGAGAGGTCAGCTCAAAAAGAAAGATGATGAGAAAACATCTAGAGATCAATATAAAAATAAACAAGTTGTGGGTTATGGAGTCACTGATAGCAGAAACATTATCAATGTTAATACTGCAAAAACAATAGAGAAGTTTATACTAAAACCTCCTGATAAACCACCTCAAGAATTTACTAGGTTAAATCAACCTTTATCAACCATTCTCCCACAACTATTAGCACAAGGTTTGATTCAATTACCAAATATCCGAGAACCTAATCCAACTATACCCGGATACAGAGCTGATTTACATTGTGACTTCCATAGAGGACCTAGACATGCTACCAACTCTTGTAAAATATTAAAACATAAAATACAAGACCTGATTGATAACAATGATATGGAGGTGCAAGCCTTTCAACCTAAAAAAAATCCTTCTAATAATGCTCAAAAGAACATCCCCCAAAATTAGAATTAGAATGCCAATCAATCATTGGACATAAGTCAACATCCTTTACCAAAGCATGGTAAAGAGGTGGCTAATCAAATTGAGCATCATAATGTTCCCCCTCCTACCCAATATGTAGGAACTATTAGTGGACAATTACATGTTCACAATCTGCAAGTCTTTGACACAAATTTATCCATGGTTATGACCAAACCTCTACATAATATTCGGACACGATCTTAGTGATACTGAATATGAGACTAGAAGTGACATGGAAATCACCTCAAATCAATCGAATAGTTTTGAAGATGAATCAGATGTTGTTCAACCCATCACAAGTTCTATGGTTCTAGAAGAACCATTTCCTAGAAGAGTCACTACTAGACCATATTATTACCAAATACTTTCTAATGAACAAGTCATAAACACCAGACCAAGACCTATTCATCATCTGCAAAATAATATTGTAGGTACCATCAGATCCATTACCAGAAAACTGGCTCAAAACTCTCAACATGATCAAACTCAGAACGATGGATCAGCTCCATTTGTTTTGAAAAATCCCAATAAAGGGAATTATGTGCCGAATGTTCAACCTAAACCTCCTTATAATATTAATGAACAATTATCAAATACTACAGCTAAAATTTCCTTTTTGGATCTCTTAAGATCTTCTCCTACCCATAGGGATGAATTAATTCTCACATTAAGACAAATGATGGTACCATAAAATATTCAACCTGAAGCCATGTCCAATACTATCATAACTCGAGAAGTCGATTGTATTGACTTCTGGGATAGAGATATACCACAACATAGTCTACATAAGGATAACCCCTTATATATTACTGCCCTAATTGGGGATGTAGCAGTTAAACGAGTCTTGATTGATAATGGTTCATATTTAAACATATGCACTTTTAACTTCTACCAAATATTTGGGTTTAGAAGTGACAAAATGAAAATAATTGATATGATTATAAAAGCCTTCAATGACGAAACACAAGAAACATGTGGAATTATTACTATCCCCTTGCAAGTTGGTCCTAGAACCTTAGACACAATCGTGTTTATTTTACATTGCCCTGCATCGTACAATATACTTTTGGGTCACCCTTGGATCAACGCGATGCGAGCTGTTCCCTCCAATTTACATCAGTGTGTTAAATTCAAATTTAAAAATCAGTTGGTTACCATTCATGGTGATCCTAGACCCTTTGATATGTGTGCTTTGGCAGAACCTATTAGAGTTCAATTTTGCCCTGCTCTATCATCCACACATCCTAATTCTCATCATCCACCCAAGCGTGTGAAACACACACCCATAACATAATCTACTCTTTCAACTACACCTCTACATATAGCTCAACCATCTTCTGAACAAACCACATTAGGACCCTGAAAATATCCTAAAACTACAATCAATGCTTCTTGTTTTACTCCTATGACTTCCATACCTATAGACTCACCCATTGATATCTCTATAACATCTACATCCACTACAAGCATCCTTTCCACATCCGACGATGTAGGAAATGTTCCTTCTACCTCTTATGCTCTTACTAATGAGCTCTTACCCGATTTATCTAAAATTCTTATATCAAAAGAAACAAACACTGCCATGCAAGCTTCCCTTATTTTAAATAAACTCCCATCCTCTCCTCATACCTTGGATCTCCCATAGCCTATGGGAAGTATCTACCAATTTGGGAGTTGTGCTTTTATTTATAAGCGATATGATTGGGTAAGAATACCTAGAAACATCAAGACACATTGTGATGGATATGCTAGATGCTATTTTGCTAATGAGTATATTAAAGCTAAGCCTATAATGCTTAAATTGGGATATAAAGGGAAAGGTTTGGGACCTTTCCGGAATGGTATGAAAGAACCTTTTGAGGTAGAACCATGGCCTGCCCGATGTGGTGTGGGCCTATTTCCTAATAAAGGTCAGCCCTTCCCATTTGAGGATGATGACCATCTTGTATGTTACCAAGATTATTTGGATAAATGAGATGTCTTGCATTTAATGAATGAGCCTCTTACATGAAATATGCTATCCATAGCTTACCCTGAGATGATTTTTGAATACGACGAAGAGTTGGAGGGGGATATCTTTCATGATGTCTCCATTGAGGAATTGTTACATAACGGATTTTATTTCGATGGCTCTATACCTAGTATAGCCCAACTTGAGGCCACGACTCCTCAAGATGAATTATCCAATCTAACCTTAGAATAATTACAAGAATTAGGCATTTCACCCACCCCAACTAATTTTGAGAGAGATCTACATATGGAAGTAGAAAACATCATAAAAATTAACATTGGAACCAAAGACAACCCTCACATAATCAACATTGGATCAGAATTGAGTCAAGAAAAACAAGATAAATACATTGCATTTCTTAAAGAATATGAAGACGTCTTTGCTTGGACATATGAAGATATGCCAGGATTAGACCCTTCTGGAGCTATGCATCACCTAGGAGTCCATCCGAATGCTAAACCTGTTAAATAGAAACTTAGAAAAATGCATCCCAAAGTGGCCTTACTAGTCAAAGGAGAATTAGAAAAACTCTTAAATGTTATTTTTATACAAGCCATTGATTATGCTGAATGGATCTCAAATGTAGTTCCAGTAACTAAGAAAGAAGCCACTAAAGTTAGGGTTTGCACAAACTTCATAGATATTAATGTTGCATGCCCTAAAGATGATTTTCCTCTTCCCAACATGGATCAGATCATTGAATTTACTATTGGAAGTGGAATGATATCCCTAATGGATGGATTTTTTGGTTATAATTAGATCAGGATAGCTCCCGAAGATCAGGCTAAAACAACCTTTATTACCTCTTGGGGAACCTTTTGTTGGAAAGTGATGCCATTCGGTTTAAAGAATGCAGGTGCAACCTATCAACGAGCCATGACTTATATCTTTCATGATATGATGCATGATATTCTACATGATTATGTAGATGATATTATAGCTCATTCCATCAAATAAGATGATCATTTAAATGACTTGAGAAAAGTATTTGATCGGTTAAGGGAATATCTTATCCGATTAAATCCAGCCAAATGTATATTCGAAGTTAAGTCCGATAAATTATTGGGGGTTATAGTTTCTTTACGTGGCATTGAAATTGACCCTCTCAAGATCATGGCTATCACAGATATGCCCGCACCCACAAATATATTGGAATTACGAAGTTTACAAGGTAAGCTTCAAGCTATTCGTCGCTTCATCGACAAGTTGGCAGACAAAACCGGACCCTTTCTTAAGCTTCTTAAGAAGATGTCTCTTTTCATTGGGACAACGAATGTCAGGAAGCATTTGAACTCCTTAAGCAATATCTCCTTAAACCATCGATGATTTCCCCACCTAAATCTGATCGTCCATTTATTTTATACATTTCTGCTTTTGATTTTGCCTTAGGAGCTATGTTAGCTTAGCTTGACGATGAGAAGAAAGAACGTGCTAATTATTGCATTGGTAGGACCTTAATCAATTATGAAACTCTCTATACCATATTAGAGAAGTTATGTCTAGCAGTCATATTTTCTACATAGAAACTATGATATTATATGCTCAGTCAGAAAATATATGTTATTGCCAAATTCGATCCTTTGCGATATCTTATGAGTCGACCGTACTTATCTGGTCGCACAACAAAGTGGGTTCTTGCGCTAAGAAAATTTGAACTCATGTTTATAGGACAAAAGTCTATTAAAGGTCAAATCATAGTAGATAAATTAGCTATTGCACCCTTGGAGTCTACCCATCCCCTCATCATTGAGTTTCTTGATGAATGCCTTAAACTCGAGGAAGACCATCCAAAGCAATGGTCCCTATACTTTGACGGAGCCCAATGTATGAGTGGGGCTGGTGCAGGTATTATTTTAATATCTCTATAGAAACATCTTATACCTTTGTCCTTCAAACTAACATTTGCTTGCACCAATAACACTGCTGAATATGAAGCTCTTATCCTTGGATTACGAGCTGCCTTGGCACTAAAAATTAAAAATTTATCAGTTTTTGATGATTCTCAACTTGTCATAAATCAAATCAATGATGTTTATCAGACCAGAGATGATAAATTACATCTATATAAAGCATATTTTTTACAATTATTATCCTTGTTTGATCAAGTTACCTTGGAAGCTATTCCTCAAACTAGTAATCGTGTAGTTGATGCTATGGCTGTAGCTGCATCTCTTTTGCCCTTGGAGTTAGATGAAGAATATGCTACCATCATTATTCATCGACTCTAGGAAACCGCTTCAATAAAATCATTCTTAGAACCTTTGGATGTGTTTTTAATCAATGAAACTATTCCTAAACATTGGTACACTGATATCTTTAATTTTCTTCAAAATGGGACCTTCCTTGATGGTTGTACTAGCAACCAGCATAGGTTATTACATAGACGAGCAGGTCGCTTCGTGATTATTGGTAATACCTTGTATAGGAGATATTTTGAAGGCATCTTACTGAGATGTTTGAATCTAGAAGAATCTAGATCAGCTTTGAATGAAGCCCACAATGGATCTTGTGGGGGACATTTTAGTGGTAGCACCATTGCTAAGAAGCTCCTTAGGATAGGATATTTTTGGCCTACCATGGAGAATGATGCACATAATTATGTGCGACATTGCGACAAGTGCCAAAAACACGCTGACCTTGTCCATGCGCCTACACAAGCACTGTAGGTTATTTCATCTCCTTGGCCCTTTTCAAAATGGGGCTTATACATCATTGGAAAAATCAACCCTGTGTCATCTAATGGACACAAATTCATCATAACTGCCACTGAGTATTTCACGAAGTGGTTTGAAGCTATGCCATTAGCTTCTTGCACTGGAACCCAAGTTTCCAAGTTTATTTTTAATCAAATTATTTGTAGGTTTGGAATTCCTACAAATCTCATTTCAGATAATGGAACTTGTTTTAAAAATAAATATGTTAAGAAATTATGTCAAAAATATAAAATTCAACATCGTTGGTCCACTCCCTATTATCCTCAGGGTAATGGCCAAGCAGAAGCATCTAATAAAACATTAATCAAAATCCTCAAAATATTGATCAATAAATCTGGCCGATATTGGCACATCCAATTATATCATCCTTTGTGGGCTTATCGAACTAGCGTTCGTACCCCCACAGGCACTTCACCTTTTGTTTTGGTTTATGGTGCTGAAGCCATTTTTTCCTTTGAATTAGAAGTTCCTTCTATAGCTCTACTACTTCAAGATACTAAAGTAGGAGATGAATATCGTGTTGGTAGATTTAGTCAGCTAGAAATTCTAGATGAAAAGTGCATCAATACTTTGGAGCATCTTCGTCCCTACCAAAACAAGATTAAATGAGCATACCTCAAGAAAGTTCATCAACGATCCTTTGAGATCGGTGACCTTGTCTTAAAAGAAAATAAAAAAAATACTAATGCAACTAAAGACCTTAAAGGTAATTTTGAGTCCAACTGGCTCGGACCATATGTCATCACTACTAAATTTGGATCAGGAACATATCAATTAGCTACCTTAGATGGTAAAGATCTTAAAGAACCTATGAAAATTATGCTTCTTAAGTGTTATTATGCATAACATTGGGTCATTTCATCATTTTTATATATTGTATTTTTGCATATTATTTCATTTTTGCCATTTCTATCAAAATCTTTTTCAAAAACAGTAATAGTATTTCTTCTTGCAATTCATCAATCAAAATCAAAATATAAAAATATAAAAACCATAAAAATATTCAAACACATATTTTATTTTCATACTTGTCAATTCTTGAAGTATTGGAGTTATATTTTCAATTATTTTGGATAAATTAGCATTTATTTGGAATCCCGCACTTTCACATTCACATGAATAAATATCTTGATTTTATTTTGTATGATTATTAATCTCTCTTATATCAAAGTCCACAGTTAAATTAAATATAGTTTTGAGCATAGAGAACCGATCTTGTTATTTACTTGAACCAAATATATATTTTCACATTAAAATAATTTCATTGCAAATTCAATATGATGTGAAGTAGAACTAAGATAAAACATAGAAAAATTCATGCAAATTTCATTAACAGAGGTTTCCAATTCAAAAAATACAACCGTTCTCTTCAAATGGCCAAAAAAAGTCCCTTTTTCAATGTATGCATTCCCCTTATCACAGAACCGACCCCCTTCGGACATAATTACACATAATGCGGGATTCCTTGTAACCGCCCGCATGAGTGTTCTATCACCACATGCATGTTGTGGCCAGGTATCTTCCATCATCTTGGCATGGGATGGCGGAGTGCCCTGTAGCTGCCTGTCCATCCACTCATAGAGTCATCATTCATACGAATGTGCCATAGCCATTTGTAATTTGCTACCATGTGCCCTTCTGCAATGGCCTCTGTAACTACCTAGTGCTCTATGGCCACCTATAATTTGATGCCACGTGCCCTTTTGCAATGGCCTCTGCAATCGTCGACTGGTCTAGAGTCATGAGCGTTTTGTCACGATATCGTGACGTGTTTGCTTCCTTACGCCCTCTCTCCTCTTCGGTCGTGATATCATGACATTTTGGCATTCAGCCTCTATTTTCTCCTTCGGGCCATGAAACCGTGACATGTCATGATTTCGAGACCATTTTACCCCTTGGTGCCTTTGCCCCAAAAGTGTCACGATTTCACAACCACTTTGCACCCTGTCACCTTGCTTCCGAAAGTTTCACAATTTTGTGACCACTTTGCGCCTTCGAGTCCAGCTTTCGAAAGTGTCATGATTTCGTGACCACTTTGCGCCTTCGAGCCCAACTTCCGAAAGTGTCACGATTTCGTGACCACTTTGCACCTTCGAGTCTTGCCTCCGGAAGTGTCACGATTTTGTGACCACTTTGTGCCTTAGAGCTTTGCCTCCGAAGGTGTCGTGATTTCATGACCATTTTGCGCCTTGGCTCCATTGCTTCGAAAATGTCATGATTTCATGACCATTTTGTGCCTTGGCCTCTTTGCTTTGAAAATGTCATGATTTCACGACCATTTGGCGCCCAGGCTGCTTTGCTTCGAAAATGTCACGATTTCGTGACCATTTTGCGTCTAGGCTGCTTTGCTTCAAAAATGTCACGATTTCGTGACCATTTTACGTCCAGGCTGCTTTGCTTCAAAAATGTCATGATTTCGTGACCATTTTGCACCTTGGCCCCTTTTCTCAAAAAGCGTCGTGATATCACGACAGTTTGACCCTTTGGCACCCTTTCTCAAAAAAGTGTCACGATATCGCGATAGCTTTGGCACTTAAAGAAAAAAAATATTTTTGGGTGATGCAAGATTCCTTTTCCACCTCCGGATGCTCCTGCATCAGACACCCGGGGTGAATTGAGAAGTGACCTTCACTTCTGATCTGTCTGAGGTAGACCCAGGTGGTCAACCTCTGCCTTCAACAACCAAGTCGCATCTTCGATGGGCCTACCCTTCCACTTGATCAAAAACTCATAATAACATCTGTTTCGAGTACTTCAGCCCTCACGCATATCAAGGACTTCTTCTATCTCATCTGCGACTGGAGTAACAGCGGGAATGCTCCACAAATTCGGGCTTGGTGTTGCACTGCTATCTCCTTCATGAAACTCAACCAAATCCAAAATGTTAAAAACCGGTGAGATGTTAAGTTCACTTGGCAACTCCACCTCATATGCATTACCCGAATCCCGTTTCCCAATGATCCTGCATGGCCCAAATTTCTTCATCTTCAGCTTGTTATAGGTCTTGGCAGGAAACCTATCTTTTCTTAGATGGACCATGATGAAATCTCCTACTTCAAACTCCTTATCCTAACGCTTCTGGTCTACCCTAGCTTTATACTGAGTATTCATCTTAGCAATGTGCCTTGTCACCTCCTCATGCACTCCCTTCAGGTGTTCAGCAAAGTCTTCTACCTCAACACTGCATTTTTCTCTTGTATCTATTCTTCTCAACTTTGAAGCATTTCTTGGGCTGCTCCCATAGATTATCTGGAATGGCGATTTATTGGTACTCCTATTGACTGAGCTGTTATAAGCGAATTCTACCTATGGCAAAACTAGATCCCATCCCTTGGGCTTGTCTTCGACCAAGCATCTCAGTAGATTGCCTAAACTCCTATTCACCACCTTTTTTTGGCCATCTGTTTGGGGGTGGTATGCAAAACTAAAGTTTAAATCCATCTTCAGTTTCTTCCATAGGGTTCTCCAGAAATACCCTACAAACTTGGTATCCCTGTCTAACACAATGCTCCTTGGTAGCCCATGAAGGCGTACCACTTCCTTGAAGAATAAACCAACCACATGGACCGCATCGCTAGTCTTCTGGCAGGGAATAAAATGAGCCATTTTTGAAAACCTATCCACTACCACAAATATGGAGTCATGTCCCCTCTGTGTCCTGGGTAAACCAAGAATAAAATCCATGCTAATATCCTCCCATGGCATTTCAGGTATAGGTAGTGGTTGATATAAACCAGTAGGTTGCCTCACACCTTTTGCCATCTGGCATATCCTACAACTTTGCACAAATTTTGCCACATCTTGTTGCAATTACGGCCAGTAGTAGTTTTCACTAACAAGTGAGATGGTCTTGTATCGACCAAAGTGTCCAGCTAAACCTCCACTGTGCTTTTCCTTGATGAGATTCTCCCTCATTGAGCTCCTCGAAATGCATAATTGGTTCCCCCTGAATAGCATTCCATCTTGAATAAAAAAATTTAACCACTTAGTCTTGTCCAATGTAATAGGCGCAGTGCAGGCTTTCCAAGCTTCTACGAAGTTAGGGTCTACAGGGTATAAACCCTTGAGCTCAGCAAACCCTACAACCTCCACCTTCATCTCCATCAATAAACATTGCCTCCTACTCAAGGAATCCGCAACTCTGTTGGACCTTCCGCTCCGATGCTTCAGCACAAAGGTATAGCTCTGCAAGAACTCAACCCATTTCAGGTGCCTCTGATTCAATTTCCCTTGACTGTTAATATACTACAGTGCCTGATGATCAGTATAAAGGACAAACTCCTTTGGCAACAAATAATGCCTCCATTTCTTCAGAGCCTAAACTATGGCATATAACTCCTGATCATATACCGAATACTTCCTTCTGGCATCATTGAGCTTCTCACTAAAATAAGCAACAGGCTTACCCTCTTGGCTCAATACGGCCCCTATGGCACTACCACTCGCATCACAGTCTACCTGAAACACCTTGTTAAAATCTAGAAGTGCTAAGATAGGTTGCTCCGTGACCTTCTTCTTCAACATAGCAAAGCTTTTGTCTGCTCCAACTATCCACTTGAATTCCTTCTTGTTCCCCCTCATTGTCTCCGTAAGGGATGCACAAATACTGTTGAAGTTTCTAATGAACTCTCTATAGAAACTTGCTAGACCATGAAACGATCTCACCTCAGTCATGCTTCTTATAGTAGGCCATTCTATGATAGCCCTCACCTTTTCGGGGTCCATTTTGAGACCATATGCTGAGATAACAAATCCCAGGTATACTAGCTCCCTCTTCACAAAGTTACACTTTTTTAGATTTATTAGCAGCTGCTCCTCCCGTAGTTTCTCAAAAAACCCTCTTGATGTGCATCAGGTGTTCCTCCAGGGTTTTGTTAAAAATCAAGATATCATCCAAGTACACGATAACAAATTTGCCTAGAAATTCCTTCAGGACTTCATTCATTAACCGCATGAAAGTACTCGGTGCATTGGTTAGCCCAAATGGCATGACCAACCACTCATACAGCCCCTCTCTAGTTTTAAAGGCTATCTTCCACTCATCCCCTTCTCTAATGCGGATCTGATGGTAACCGCTTTTCAGGTCAATCTTCGTGAAGTACTCAGCTCCACTCAAGCAGTCCATGATATCATCCATCCTAGGCAATGGGAATTTGTATTTGATAGTGATCTTGTTAATTTATTGAGAGTCTATGCACATTCTCCATTCCCCATCCTTCTTGGGTGCTAGCACTGCAGGTACTAAACATGGACTAAGACTCTCCCTAATCAATCCCTTCTTTAGCAAATCTTGAACCTATCGGTTTAACTCAGTTTCTACAGGCATCATTCTATGTGCAACCTTATTTTGCAAGCTTGATCCAGGCACCAAATCGATGTGGTGACTGATCTTCCTAACAGGTGGTAAACCTTCAAGAAAATTATCAGAAATGATATCTGGAAACTCCTCCAACAGTCCCATGACTTCCATTGGAGTTTCCTTGCATTCTTCTTCCCTGACCCTAGGGATTATTGCATAGCACATATGATTTGGCTTCAAGCCATCCAAAAATCTTCTTCCATCAACTAGATAGACTCGTGCACTGCTGCATACCTTCTCATCCACCTCCTTCAGGGGTTTCAACTTATGTCGAACTCCATTTTTTGACAAGGAATATGTATTAGCTTGACCATCATGTACAACACTTCGATCAAACTGCCATGGTCTCCCTAGTAGCAAGTGACATGCATCCATAGGCAAGATGTCACATAAGACCTCATCTTAGTAAGTTCCAATGTTGAACTTCACCAGGAATTACTCACTGACTAGCACCCGATGGTCCTTTTACAACCATGCAATCCGATAAGGGTGCGGATGTTTTCTCCTCTTCAGTTGCAGCTTGGAAACCATTTCCTCAGAAACCAAGTTGTCAGTGCTTCCATTATCGATGATGATGTTATAGACCTTGCCTACACACTTGCATCTTGTTTGAAATAGGTTGTTCCTCTGGTTTTCCTTCTTTTCTTCATCCAAAAAGACTCTTCTGATGATCATCGCTTCCCCTCGTTCTACCTCCTTAGAGTGCTCAGATTCTACACCTTCATCTGCTATAGCAGCTCGGGCCTGACCCTCAGGTCTTCAATTTGGCCTTTCTTGATGCTACGAGCAATTGTATGCCCAATGCTCTTCTTCTCCATAGTTGAAGCAGGTTCCTTGAAAGACACCTCTTCCAAACCCTCGCCCAGGCCTACCTCTTCCCCTCGGGTAGTTGTTATTCTGATTGTGTGGGTGTTGGGTATTCTCCTCTTTCTCCTCTTTCTATTTCTAGCTACTGCTTGTTTCACCAGTCTTCCCCAAATCTCTGTATCTTCCTCCATTGGTTCTTCCACCAGCTCTTCCACCCCTGTCCTTTCCTCTCTGCTTACCATCAAATCTCCTATTCAGTTTCTCTTCCACTTTTAATGCAAACTGGTATGCATCCTCCACCATGCTCATCCTAACCAGCCCTAGTTCTTCTTGAATGCTGGTTCACAATCCATTGATGTATCATGCAACTTTCTCCTTATTCACCTCAGAATGGCCGGTTCTAATCGAGATCTGATAGAACTCCTCCGTGTACTCCTTGATAGATTTACTTGCCTATCTAAGACTCTGCATCTTTCTCAACAAATCCAACTCATAATCTGTAGGGATGAATTGCCTTTTCAACTTCTCTACCATCCTATCCCACCTAGTGATCTTTTCCTTTCCCCTCTTGTTCCTTTCTAGCTGTACTCCTTTCCACCAGATGCTAGCATGTCCTTTCAGCTTTGTTTTCGTGAACCTGATCCGATTTGGGTCTGAGATCTCTTCATACTCGAAATACTCCTCCATGTCGTTGATCCAATCTATCAACTCCTCGGGGTTGAGATTCCCAAAATAAGTAGAGACATTGAACTTCGGCTTCTTCTCGATCTGGGATATGGCCCTATATAGCCTAGCCTATGCTAGATCCAATGCTTCTTCCTCATTAGATGGACCCTCTTCTTCATCTTCACTAGGTTCCTCCCTTCTTGGCTCAACTCCTCTTCTGATCTCCTCCTGTAGGGATTCAACTTGCCTCTGCAAGGCTCTAAGATTGACCTCTACTTTCCTGTTCCTCACACCACCATGGTTCCTACGTGGGGGCATCCTGTTCGCTTCCTCACACCCACAACCACAATCCTGGCGCAAACTGCCTCACTTGTTGGTGATCGGTTTGTGCACTCAAAACCTTATAGCTCTGATACCACTTGAAGCAGAACTAAGATAACACAGAAAAATTCATGCAAATTTCATTAACAAAGGTTTCCAATTTGTAAAATATAGCCGTTCTCTTCAAATGGCCAAAAAGTCCCTTTTTCAATGTATGCATTCCTCTTATCACAGACCCGACCCCCTTCGGACATCATTACATAGAATGTGGGATTCCCTGTAACCACCCGCATGAGTGTTCTATCGCCGCATGCATGTTGTGGCTAGGTATCTTCCATCATCATGGCATGGGATGGCGGAGTGCCCTGCAGTCGCCTGTCCATCCACCCGCCAAGTCATCATTCATAGGAATGCAACATAGCCATCTGTAATCTTCTACCATGTGCCCTTTTGCAATGGCCTCTATAACTTCCTAGTGCTCTATGGCCACCTGTAATTTGATGCCACATGCCCTTCTGCAATGGCCTCTGTAATCGTCGGCTGGTCTGGAGTCGTGAGCATTTTGTCATGATATCGCAACGTGTTTGCTTCCTTACGCCCTCTCTCCTCTTCGGTCGTGATATCACGACGTTTTGGCGTTCGGCCTCTATTTTCTCCTTCGGGCTGCAAAACCGTGACATGTCACAATTTCATGACCATTTTACCCCTTGGTGCCTTTGCCCCAAAAGTGTCACGATTTCATGACCACTTTGCACCCTGTCACCTTGCTTCCGAAAGTGTCACGATTTCGTGACCACTTTGCACCTTTGAGTCTAGCTTCCGAAAGTGTCATGATTTTGTGACCACTTTGCGCCTTCGAGCCCATATTTTGAAAGTGTCACGATTTTGTGACCACTTTGTGCCTTCGAGTCTTGCCTCCGAAAGTGTCATGATTTCGCGACCACTTTGCGCCTTAGAGCTTTGCCTCCGAAGGTGTTACGATTTTGCAACCATTTTGCGCCTCGGCTCCATTGCTTCGAAAATGTCATGATTTCAGGACCATTTTGTGCCTTGGCCTCTTTGCTTTGAAAATGTCATGATTTTGTGACCATTTGGCGCCCAGGCTGCTTTGCTTCGAAAATGTCACGATTTCATGACCATTTTGCGTCTAGGCTGCTTTGCTTCGAAAATGTCACGATTTCGTGACCATTTTGCGTCCAGGCTGCTTTGCTTCAAAAATGTCATGATTTCGTGACCATTTTGCGCCTTGGCCCCTTTTCTCAAAAAGCGTCGCGATATAGCGACAGTTTGACCCTTTGGCGCCCTTTCTCAAAAAAGTGTCACGATATCGCGACAACTTTGGCACTTAAAGAAAAAAAATATTTTTGGGTGATGCAAGATTTCTTTTCCACCTTCGGATGCTCCTGCATCATGATGCTACATAGTAAAAGTGGTTTCTTGAGTGAAAAGTCTCCCCTGCTATCCTATCATGCACATGGTCTAGAATATTTGAGAATTGACAAAAGGACAAGCTCACCCCTACCCAGAATAAAAACCCCTTGCTCTACAGCTAATCTGAGCAAGTATCCCTAGCATAGGAAGAAAATAAAAAGTCAAAAAACAAAAGAGAAAAAGAAAAATGTTATTTTGTATCATCATGACAATATTTCAGCATTATCTCAAATATCACGCAAAAATACAAAAAAAATACAAAAAAAAAAGCAAACAAGATAAAAACAAAAGCAAAATGCAATAAAATCCTTTCCCTACCCCTTGAAAAGAAAATAAGGGTGAATGAGCTTGAATCCTTGGAATTCTCAATTATTCGAAAACTATGAGGTAAGCCCCATAATAGGTGGTTTGTACCCAACCCGCTTGGCCTTGGGTAATCCCTAGCATGGTGATATGTCTGTCACATTAGTGACCTTCTTTTGTACAGAACTATGTCGACTTATGGATTAGCTAGCTCTTGATAACCTAACTTACACAGTAGTCTGGCACGGTTACATGCATACAAATCATGGTCAACGAACATTCATTTGGTTAATTCAAATTACTTGTATCAAATTATCTTACTCAAAATTGGTGAATGAACAATACAATTGCACACACATTTGTATTTGAGATATTCTCTATCATTATGATAAATCAAGATTGACAATGAACTCACATATGCACATGAGGGTTCCTTACAAATCTACATTTGTCTTTGAGATAATTTAAAATATTTCTACAACTCTTTTGGAATAAATTTTATTCTTATTTCAGAACATCTGTTTAGTATAAACACAATTACATACCTTGTTTTCAAAAATCCAAAATTATTTTAAAAAACCTATTACAAAATATAGCAAATAAATTCATGTTCATATAATTATTTTCTATTTATCAAAAATAAAAAATCAATCATGCAATAAAACCAAAATATCAATTTCTTCTTTGGATTTCGTGATGATGGTATAAGTCTATACTTATAATTCTATGCCTAGCGCAAACCATTGTTCTAATTTTATTTTCCATTTATTTTAAAACAAATTCATAAAAACATATGACTTGAATCATTATGTTACACAATTGTGCTTTAAAATGAACGAACACTTATTCTATTTCATGTTATTATGTCAACATTCAATCTTGCAACCATGGTATAATTTCTAAGGAATTGTTCAAAATTTTATCACACTTAGGAATTTATGCCTAGCAAATATCACTTTTAAATATATTTCATGCATAATTTATTTTTATGAAAATCTGCAATCATCATCATCATCATCACAACACAAAGTCTTAAGACAGTCTCTTAAGCATTCTTTTACTTTTAGCAATATTTCTATACTAATATTAGCTTGACGACCAAGTGAGCGATGACTCCATGAAATGGTCTACAATAAAGACAATGTCCTTTGAAATTATTATTAGATGTTCCTTTTATTTTTCATCAAATCACACCAAAATAACCAATTTTTTACATCAGATTATTTCATTTAAATTTTACAGCATGACATCAAATTATAATAGTTCCAAATGACATAATTACATGAATCATCAATCAACAAACAAACAATTCAAACATTGAAGCATCATAAAAACATATGGACAAGTTATATCACAAAAAGATCATATATATATATATATAAAATATTTGTACATCATATCACAATTGGTTTGGTATGCCATAATCTATATCCTGGCATACTCAATCCTCTCAAAAATATATATACAATCCATCTATAGCAGCTATCCTTGAGAAGCCCTCGAGTTCTCTGCCTCGTCTCCTCTCCCACCCTAAGTTGAAGTAGGAGGCTTCATAGGAGTCTTCCCTATGTCATGGGTCCTCGACATCGATCATGATGATGTCCTTGATGACCCCATCCTGATCAGATCTACAATGTCAGCTGGTAGCTATAATCTCTGGATCTTTGGAACCATCTGGTAGTATTCTCCCTAGTAGAACACAGTCTGAGCCATAGACCGGACCAAATCTTGCATACTCGCTCCTCTACCCCGAGCTCTGAGCCGTGTAGCCTCATCCTGCAGTGTCTGCACCTAACCCTGGAGGTGGGCAACCTTAGCCCAAAGAGCCATCGTCTTGCTGATCTCTGCTACCTCGACACCCTTGCCCTTATCAGGTGATGGTGGTCTCTCCCCCTACTGAGAAGGTAGTCCCTCCTCCCTCATCCTTGGCTGTTGCGGTCTCTGGGGAGCCCAAGCCATCCTCTGGTGTCTCTCCTACAGAGACCATTGCTGCTCTCTCCTATCATGCCCTCGTGCTACCTCAATCATAGCCTGGCATCGCCTCCCCATCCGGTGCACCACAAAATGTACTAGACCCTGTGCCCTCATCATCCAAGGAGGGTGGATGTCTGTGTACCAGGCATTGTATCCATCAGTCACCCCAACATCATCACCATCCACTAGCTAGATGGGGGCATCATCCATGTCCTAGCTCTAGAATCACTACATATCTGGAGCCCCACTTAGTGTAGTACTATCCCGAATAGTCTGGGAGTACTCATAATCCCTAAGAGAAGGGATCCCTTGCTGAAGAACGAACTACCATAGTACTCGATCGTAGCGATGGAGCTCTACCTCTCCCCGCTCCATCCTCAACCAATAGACTCACCTGATGTGAGCTAGCTCCTGCCCATCCTCTGCCCACCCAAGGTGCTCTCACCATGGCCTCTAGGTGATCTGGTCAGGGATGAGGTCGTCCAACAACCTTCATGACATCGATAGATCTATCCACCACTATGACCCCCTCTGTCGCCACCACTAGAAAACTTGGGGCCTCTCCCAATCAACCCCTATTAATGGGAGCCCTATCGGCCTCCACACTGCGATGTGCTCCTAGCACCAAACCTGTAGCAATGATGTCAAGACCAGACATCGACCTCCCTTGTATATGACCCCATGCAGGATCCTATACAAGCGACATAGTACAAAGCTGCCCCATGCAAACCTATACCCGTGGTATCTCATATCACAAACTATATCTAAGAGGACCCATGGTAATCTGCACCCACTATGGTGGCACAATAGTAAGCCACCTACCACCCCTACCAAAACTTGAGTCAGCCTTGATGCCCCAGGCATCTACCTTAGAGACTCGATGTTCACCCCACCCTTCTCTAGGGTGAATCTCGGGTCTTCTATCAATCTCATCATAGTCTAGCCCTGATTGTCCATAGGTGTCATCAGCCATCCTTGTATTGGGATCCTCATGATCCTCCATACGTCCTCTAGAGTGGGAGCCATCTTCCCTATCGATAGCCAGAAATAGGATGACCCTGGATACCACCTCTCCACTAGGGTTGTTAGTAGCCCCATGTCCGTATGTACTTGTGGCATCTCTGCCACATGCCATAGCCTGACCTATGCTAGTTGGTCACGGTCTACCTGGTTGAGAGTGGCCAAGTCATCTCTCAGCCCATCGTATTTCCATTCTTGGATCTTTAGTAATCCTTTCTGCAAAACAAACAATAAAACAACAAAATTTAATAATAAACCAATCATTGCAATCAAATTAAACACATTTTAATCAAGCTTAAAGATGATATCGTCCACCATTGGATGATATCATCCCAAATTTGGAAACATCGTCCTTCTTTAGGATGAAATCATCTTTGATTTTGCAACTTGGAGATTGCCCCTTTTTGGACGAGATCGCCCCTAGTTCACCGATTTCGCCCTCGGATGAAATCGATGATTTAGGGACGATTTCGATGAAATAGGGACGATTTCATCCCGATGTCGTCGACGGCCTAAAAATGGCCACGATGCCCCAAACAATCAAAATTTAAATCAAAAAATTGCACAAAGTAAATTCAAACCTAATCTACTAGGATTAGATCCTTACTCGTAGCCCGCATCGGACCTCTGTCGCTTTGTGTGCTATCTCCACCATTTTTCTCTCTTTAGAGCTCTAGAACAGTAAAAATGAATATTAAAAAATGAATTAGGGTTTTCCCTATTTTTCTTAATTTTATTCAAAACCAACAACATTTTAATTTTTCTTTTTCGCATTTTTTCCTCAAATGTTCGATTTGGGTAAAAACACGGAGGGGGCACCATAGTCAGCAGTCGTACGATTCAACCTAGAATCATTGTCTAAAAAATTGAGTACATTTTTGTTTTCTTGTAAAATGGGAAAAACTCGTCTTTAATGCATTTTCTTTGGAAAATTCGCTAAAGAGGGGGCAAAATGTAGCACCCTAAAATTGGCATAGTTAAACCTTAGTAAAAGATAAAAATTCAAATTTTAACCTCTAACTGCCCATTAACCGCCTGTTACCCACTTTCCCCATTTTTCATGCCATTTTTAGGATTTGTTTTGACCGTTGGATGATATCATCACAGATTAGATGAAATCACCCCAGATCTGACGAATTCATCTGGAACAGAATGTCCAGACGATTTCATCCCAAAATTAAATTTTCATAATTAGCTTATGTTCCAACAACTTCTCTAACCTGGACAGAAAGTGTGTCTACCAAGTTAGAGTCTCCCCCATTGGAGATCTCCAAAATTGGGATGATCTCCAACCTCCTAACCTCTCCCTAATCCTATATAAACTAGGATTTTCTCAGTTTATCCCCTTTAACCCCCTTTGAACCTCTTGGTTGACTGATTTCCCTACAAATTTAGCTCCTTGTGCAATAGAACATCCTCATACTATCATTTGTATTCGGTATTTCATGTTTTCTTGCAAGAAATTTAATGTTTTTTAGTTGAAGTAAAATCGGATCATCGCAAGCGATTTCAGACTATTTTGGATGATCCTGTCGAGGAGCATAGATGATCTTATATGATTGGAGGTGATCCTAACTGTAGTCTAGATTGGGGGCAATCAGAGCCCAGAGTTTGCATTTCCTTAGTCTTTTTTTTGCATTTTCCTATTATATTTATGCACTATCTTAAATTATTATATTTATGCATCTTGGAGTTCACCTCATCTAATATAAATGCATGATAAGATCAAAATAAATTATGAAGTTGATGCATTTCATCTTTAATTGCTATTTTGATCTATCATTTAGGCATGTTTGCTATTATTGCTATCATTTTACTTTGCTTCTGCAGTTGCATATTTGGTATTTTGTATCTGTTTTTGTGATTGCAGGCTTCTGACAAATTCGTCTCACGAATTCATCAGATTTCAGATGATTTCATCTAATCTCAGATGACTGACCATGATTTGAGATGATCCTATGAAATACTAGATGATTACATATGATTTGAGGCAATATGGACTGTTACAAAACTTAGAATCTTCATCAGACATCTGAAATTAGGTATGTTATATTCTAGCTAGCATATTTTCTATGGTTAGCATTCATTCCTATTTTTTGTATTCATATAAATCAGCATTGGCATATAGAATAGTTTAGATTCATCTTGGCCAAACCTAGGAGTTGAATGATTAAAGTGCAAAATGAACACATCAAACCCATTATCAACCTAGGCATGGAAATTGCCACTCAAAAGTTTCCTGGTGAACCCACCATCTATCAAAAATTCACCCTTATACCCCTCCCCCAAGAGGTGGGACCTTCAAAGGGCCTCTTAGTCCAAGGTATTGTCCCATCCTTCTTGCATCCCCCTTTCGGACATGGATCCTATAGCCTGAGGGTAAGGATGCAAAAAATTTGGAGCGATACACCATCTAAGCATCTTCAATGTCATTTATCATCTAACATATCCATCAAGTCAGCATAATCCCATCATTGCATCATATCATAAAATAAAATAACAACAAAAACATGAGAAATAAATGATACAAACAATAAGTCATAATGCAAATATATCATAAAAGTATGTGTGTCATGTTCAATGGATGTACAAAAATTCTCGTGGGCTACAGTCATATAGGTCAGTTGACCTCAAAAATGGATCAAGGACCAAATAAATCATCAATCAAATACTGGGCCTGAGCCCCCTACATCACCTCATCTAGTGCCACCTCCCCCTGTGGTGATGTCATGAGTTGAATGATGTGAACATGTCAGTCTCTCTGTTCGATTTTGGGTCCTCTGGCTAGGAAAGGTGGAAGGCTGCCCTGATGTGGAGCACCCACTGACCTGTGAACCACCTACACTGGGTGGCTCCTTAGGGACAATCCCATGCCTCCTGAGTTGCATATGAAGAATGGTGATGTGATCCACATGTCCTTGGATCTGCTCCTCATACTCATTAAACAAATATTGAAGTTGTCCCACATATGCTCCTAAACCTGCCATTAGAACCTCCTATGGTGTAGAAGGAGGAACAATAAAATGTATCCTAGCACCGCCACCCCCAATAGTATCTTGTAGATCATGTATCTATGCTATGAGCTGCTCAATAGTAGCATCTCGTCGCTATACTTGGATCTTAGTTGCCTAAATATCAACCTCAATCTCATGTAGCTATGCTCTCAGAGGAGAGTCTCTCTCCTCAGGCTCTAACTCCTCCTCCTCATAAAAATTAGGATCCTCCACTGCCACTTGCTCTACTGGTTGGCCCTATACCTCAGTCCTAGCTTGGAATATATGTCCTATAAAATTTGCACCATCACCCCTGCCATCATCCTCATGCCTTAGGATACTGACACCATGCCACATCTGATAACCCCACCACTAAGTGTATGCCTCTATAACTCCCCTAGCCACTATAGGGTCAATAGTTGGGGCATCATCCTCATCTAAGAGCTCTATAATCTGCCATGGAGGTAGGTCCCCATTTGCTATGAGGTGCTTGTACAAGAACGATACCAGGGCACATCTTGCTACAACCCATAATGATGAAGAACTCAAGAGTAGAAGAAGTACTCCCGAATGGTAACCTTACGACCAATGAGCCATCACTCACGTTGTGTCCTAGAAGTAAAGCTAACTAGATCATCCCAAGAAGGAAACTCATGGTAAGGCTACCATACAACATCTCTCACCAAAATTCTAGTAAAAGCATCAGTGTAATGGGACAACTCCCCTATGAAAGTGCAACTCTTGTGCTCCTTATGCTCTAGATCCCATCTAGCAACATAGCATTGTGTCCAAGTGTCAATCACTATAATGGCCAAGAGTCCCTTAGGGTGATCTACCCTAATATGCTCCCATACCCAAACCTATAGGAGTAAGCTACAGGAAATGGTGACACGTCCTCACCAATGGATGTGGTACAACTCATCATAGCACTGATCTAATAACGATATACCCCATGCATCGATGATAGGCTCCTCACTATCCAATATATCCTGCACCATCGCCAAAAGGTTCCATGGGAACCTCAAACCCGAGTAGTCCAGGATAAGAACATTGTTGATAACCATCAACAATATGACATGCCTCACCGTAAAGACACACTCTCCATGCCAATGATTGATAGACACTCCTATAGACTTGGTGTCCTTGATAGCATCCTCAGAATACCTCCTGAACACTTGAGTGAATACGACCACCTGATAATTAGTGGTCAAAGAAATAATGGCCACCCCATCAAATGGAATTCAAAATATCCTATATACATCCTCTAGCATAATGGTCATCTCGCTAGTTGGGAGGTGGAAGGTATTAGTTTGTAGGTCACAGTGATGGGCCAGGCCACAAGGTAAGCCTGATCTGCCATGATGTAAGGTAGCCTAATGACATACTGTAACCCACAAGATTTGAACCATGCCCAATCTGTGTCATCAAATCTAGGAAGTAGCTCAAGCAGGAGCTTCAGGTCCCAAGCCTGAGCAGTAAGGATCTAAGCAAAGCAAAAAAAAGATGAAATATAACTACAATGCATCTAAAGCATAATTCACAATAAATATGAAAATGGTGCAAAAGAGGATGGGCTATTCTAAATCTAAGCAAAGGGACAGGATTGCACCTAATCAAACAAATCAAAATTAAAAAAAAAATCAAAATATGTCTTAAGAAAATCATAAAAAGGACAAAAATATGGCTAAGAGTTTAGCCGGTCACCTACAGTGGCCAAAACCTGGCCACTAGAGATAGCAGTGGCCAAGACCCAATGGTCAAATTTTTTACCATTGGGGTTCAAACCTGGCCACTCTAAGTGATAGTGACTCATAACCGACTGCTCTAAGTGATAGCAGCCAAGGGGCGACATGGCAAACCCATGAACCCTTGGCCAGAAAAATGCAAAAAAAATCCAAAAAATGCAAAATAACATAAAAAGCACAAAGGGGAAGGAAAAACAAAAAAATAAAAATAAAATTCCCACTCAGGAATCAAAACTAAAATAAGTTAAAAAATGGTTAACATGGCAGCAACAGGTGAACTATAGAAAATTTTAAAAACCCTAGGATAAAGCCACTAGCAAAAAAACAAATTCAAAAATTGGGAACTAACCCACCATAGCAAAAGGTGAGCTAAGCCTAACTACGGAGTTTACTCATTACCAACAAATTTATTAAGGTTCATTTTTCCCATTACTTAGTGAGGTTTAGTTTTACTCAGACAAGAGAAAAGAGGGTCAGGGTTTAGAAAAGAGAAATACCCAAGAAGCTCTGACTCCTCCAACAACTAATGTCTCACCCTATGCATCCATGTCCTCAACGCCAGCAAAATCCAAAGTTGCAATCGTCACTATCACACCAGAGCTTTGAAAAGTGAATATTCAACAGTGAAAAAGAAAGTTCAAACCCTAGAAAATGCAAATTTTATGTTTCTTTAATTATGCCTTGGCCACTACTGATGTCAGTGGCCCAAACTTTGTGGCTGCTCAAGGTGATAATGGCCACAGGTAGGAACTCAGAGGCCGCTGGACCTGATAGCGACCAGATCCACAGATCAAAATAAGGGACTTCCTCCTTGAGGGATCCCACAAAAACAACAAATATACACACTTTGATGGTTTAAGATCATCAGAATGTCCAAAATAACAAAAAAATTACATTAAAGCACAATGTCAGGTAGGCCTTGTATTCAATCATCTACTCTATCAACTTAGCGATTGCAGCGATTCACACTCCATGTATTTTGGTGAGATGATTAGATAACCATAAGGCCACTTGGGGTAAAAACAATGCATTTTGGAATTACGATGCACCACCATTCAACCCTGAAGAATACCAAGATGGTCAGACTGCTCCACGGATGCAGAAGGATCATCCTAATTCCCCTATGACATCAAAAACATTAAGCCAAAGTGATACAATCTAAACATAAATAGTATCACTCATCCTAACTCCCTAAGAAATATATTGATATTTGGACCGCTCCTCGGGATAAGGATGGATGATTATCATAAACAATTAGAATCAAAATTGGATGTGGGATTGCCCATTAAAAACAATAAATGCTAGAAAGGAACCAGATTAGTCTTATTGGTCAAGCAACTTGTCGCTTCATTCATTGTCATTTATTCACCAAATTTATTGTGTGAGAAAGTAGTTCAAAACTTCAGCATAATCATAATTAAAATCAACAAAATATCACGTGATCATAGAAAAATTGTGTTCATCCTATGAATCATTGCATACAACAATCACAAATTTCCCTAGTTTGTTGGGAACGTAAGCAGACATGACATCTTCAATTGTAGCTCTCCTATCGATCAAAATTGTTGTAGCAACTGAAGCTACCCGATTGAGTTTGAGGAATGAGTGCAATTTAACATACCCAAGCCACTGAGCTAAGTCCTCTGAATGTTGAGGCAATGATTCAAGGGATGCACACCATCTTGCATGATTGGGCCATCCGGCATTGATTAGACCATTGATCATCATACACCCTACAAATAGATAAGTCTATGTTTTTTCTCAGCATTGTGTTTTCCACACAGTGTGTCACAAAAAGGGGCATCTGTAGACACCTAAATCATGTCATGCTTAGGGAAGCTGCTCACCTAGACACATTTATAAGACCATAAGACATAATATTGGACTTTCCAAGCATCAACAGTGGTTCTCACCACTTATTTTGGGCCTTTTCAAGCCATCTAAGCCTAGCCGCTCAAGCCAAGAGTGGTCAGATCCTAGCCGCTCAAGACTAGAGTGGCTAGACCTTAGACACTGCAGATGATAGTGACCAGATATTAGTTGCTAAAGACTATGGCTAAACCCTAGAAGCAGTTTTATCGACAAAAAACCCTAATCATGGGTAGAAGTGGCAGTTTGCATGCAATAAAGGTGAGCGGGAGTAACTTTACATTATTTTTCATGACTAGTTCACATAGGAGACTTGAGTTTGCATTTAAAATTTAGTTAACTGACCTCCAAGCATAAACAAAGGAAAAAAGCTTCTCATGCTAACCACCATTTCACATAGGAGACTCAATATTGGTAGTTATATTTTAGTTAACTGGCCTCAAAACATAGAAAAGACAAAAATACTCTCATGTTAACTCACACTACGCATGAGAAATTCATTCCTAGGGCTTGGACATAGACCTAGGGTTTCACACTATAAAAGGTGCAATCCTAAGAGCACCAAGGATCGTCAATCGTTTATCCATCAATTTTGGTCATTGAGGAGAGCTTTCGAGACTCAGAGAGTTCCCTTGGATATCATGAGTACGGTGAAGCCCTGATGGATTGAAGAGCATAGCAACCATTATTTCAACATCAGATACAAACTTTGGTCCATATATTTGGAGCAAATAGGACAAGGTTTACCTTACCAGCCGCTGTATTGGACAATAGTCCATAGGCTTAGCTTAAGGTTTTAGACATTAGATTCATTATTTTGTTTAGCATAGCATTAGCATAGCATCATTTCATTCGTTCGCATTCATAGCATTAGCCTAATTTTCATTTGCTTTCATTCGTTATATTTAGTACTAACAACCTCATCCGGGGAGGCATTCTCAAAAATCTAAGCATGTGTTGTTGTTTCATTGCTTATAGGGCCATAGGTTCATCGGACAAAATCTGCAACATATGAGAGAAAAAGGGATCCCTCTAGGAAACAAACATGGAGAAGGAGGCATCTATAAGCCCTCATATATTTTCATGTGCGGAACCGGGAAGCCTTTATAAGTGCACCACCTCTTCGTGAAAGGGGCACTCTTTGCCTATTTGTAACCTTATTGTATCGAAATGGGTATCCCTAAGAGGGACCGACATGTAACCAAGTTTTAATACGAATAAAGAGATCCATATTTGTTATTTTTGTGTTATATGCTTTTTCCTTGTCTTCCATTTCATCTTGGGTTTTTAATAACATTGCAAGTAGAGTAAAAGAGTTGTACATGCATCCCGGGGTTGCTACAACACCATTTTTTCTACTTCAAAATAATATTCACATTCATTATCGAATTAAATCCAACTACTTTAATCTTCAAATAAACCTATTTATTCATTTTATAAATTAAATTCCCATACCCTTAATTTACAAAACAAATCATATTCACATTCAATATCCAATTAAATCCAACTACTTTAATCTTCAAATAAACCTTTTTCTTCATTTCATAAATCAAAGTTCCATACCCTTAATTTACAAAACAAATCATATTCACATTCATTATCCAATTAAATCCAACTACTTTAATCTTCAAATAAATATTTTTCTTCATTTCATAAATTAAAGTCTCACACCCATAATTTACAAAAAAAATCCATATTCACATTCATTATCCAATTAAAGCCAATTACTTTAATCTTCAAATAAAAAAATTTCTTCATTTCATAAATTAAAGTCCCATATCCTTAATTTACAAAACAAATCATATTCACATTCATTATATTTTTTTTATTATTTGTGGAAAACATCCCAACATTGATGCCACTTTCGGGTAATACCCAAGGAGGCACGGGTATCCAATCCACCAAAATTGCCCAGGGTAAGATCATGGCCTACCACATTTGACATACTCAAGGAGCTAAGAAACACACAAAAAAATATAAAATAAATAATAATAAGAATAAAATAAAATAAATAATAAAAAAACATGCTCCTTGAGTGTGTCAAAAAGATAAAGAACGACCAAGCACACAACAAAATACAAAAAAACATGAATCACATAGAAAAAACACAAGAAAAACATACCAAAACACAAACATGACAAAACAAATAGACCACTACAAAGATATAACCAACAAAAACATGAAAAACACAAACAAACAAAACCTACAAAATAAAGAAATAAAAATTTAAAAAATAACCAACAACAGAAAATAAAAAAACAAAAAAACATAGAAAATACTTACACACAAAAAACACAAAATAACACCCAGGTGTTGTAGGTGAGTTGGAGAGGAGAGGGCAATCCTCCAAGGGAGGTCTCAGGTTCAAATCTCCACCCTACCAAAAAGGTGAATTAGCTATCCAAAATCCAACTGATAATGTTGGTGTTGGCAGGGTCGGGTGCGACTCCCGGGTGATTTTGACGATGTAGAACCCCCTATTCGTGGTCTCTCAGACCAAGGTGGCCCCGAAAGGGTTTTTTCGCTTAAAAAAAAGAACACAAAATAACACAAACATAAATAAACACAAGAACAAGAACAAAAAAAACACAAGAACAAAAATAAAAAATACAAAACAACAAACAACAAATATATATATATATATATATATATATATATATATATATTGAACATAAAAGAGAAGCAAAAATAAAGCAAGAAGAAACTAGGTACCTTCAGAATTGGAGCCATCCAAAGAAATGATAGAAGAAGAGCTTCCCTTATTTGTGAATCCCACCATCTAGGAGGGTGGCCATAACAAATAAGATCACCTTTATCCAAATCCCAATTAGCTAAAGCATCAACACTCTTGTTTTGATTTATGACCACATGATTGTAATCAACTTTCAAAAATCCCCTCTAGATTAATTGAATCTTCTCAATAATTCTTTTTATTATCCAATAAACCTTATGATTCTTAGAAGGATTCTTCAAAATATTAATCATAATTTGAGATTCAAACTCCACTAACACCTTTTCTCATCCAACTTAGTAGCCTCCTGAAGGCCTCTGAGGATACCATACCCATCAACAAGGTTATTGGAAAGAATACCCAAATTCTCAACAAAAATAAAAACTAGGGAGCCATCTGAAAGTCTACCAATTCCTCCCACACTAGATTTGTTAGGGTTCCCTCTAGAGGCTCCATCAGTATTGAATTTACCAAAATACTTAGGAGGAGGTTGCCAATTTATTTTCCTATTTATCTTACAAATACTTACATTCCCTTTAATATGGTTGTCCTTAGAAAATTTAATCTTCAATATTTACATCACTTGATCCCATTTTTGGTGGAATTTTTGGGGGTGATTAAGGATTTGATGGAATGATTCAACTAAGTTGGTTATGGTATTCTACCAAATATAGTGGATATCCTTCCTATCTTTATTAAAAATTCGATTGTTCCTTTCATTCCAGATATTCCAAAGAAGAATGGTAGAACTATCCAAACTAACTGTCTAATAAAATGATCAACGCCCTCTTGTTTAGGCCAATCCATCCTAATATATTCAAAAGTTAAAAAAATGGACCATTGTAAGCCAAGTAAAGTGGCCATTCTCCTCCATAGATCAGAGGCTAAAGTACACTCAATAAAAATATGGTTGAGGTTTTCTACATTCTCTCCACACATTTCACATCTAAAAGGGCCATGCAAACCATGCTTCATAAGTTGCTCACCAGTAAGCACCCTACGATGCAATAAAAGCCAAATAAAAAACCTCACCTTAGGCTAGAGCTTTTGAGTCCACAATTGAAAAAATATGTTAGAATATTGGTTGGGATTATTCTGGCATAAGGTAAAATAACCTTGAGCAACTAAATACTCACCCTTAGTAGTGATGTTCCATCCAAAACAATCTTTTTCACGGGACCAAGAGAGAGACCTCATCTGAAGGATGCCTTGGGTCTCTTGTCTTTACCTTTTTGGGATTTGAATAGGCCAGTGCTCAATAGATATCCAATATCTACCAACCTTTGAATTATCAGTATGGTACCAACAATAATTAGCCACCTTTATCCAGTTAGCTCGATGAAGCTCCTCCATACAAGGCCTCAAATCGGGAAACTGAGTTGTCAAAGGCTTGTGACCATCCCAATAATATATCCAAAAATTTACTTGTTGACCATTATGAATGATCCAAAATAATTTTTTCTTTATCAAATCTTCACCAGTATTAAGAACTGCTAAAATGGGAGAACCATTGGTAGGAAGATGATAGCGAAAAAGGTCTTCAGGACTTTTGTTCTCAGCATATTTAGCAAGGATATTATTGGCCCAAATAGCATTTGGGTTATGCAACATTCTCCAATATAATTTATTAGATAAATATTTGTTGTTATTATTAGAAGACCAAAATCCTAAACCCCCTTGATTCTTAGGAAGACATAAAGTGTCCCATTTCACCAAGGCCCATTTTCTTTTTTCCTTAGTACCACTCCACAGGAATCGATGACTGATTTGATCTAGATATCGAAGAATGGCCTTTGGGATATTTAAAATGGAAGAAACATAAATAGAAATATCTTAAAGGACTAATTTTACCAAGGTGATTCTACCCCCAAAATAAAGCCACCTATTTGTCCATTTTCCAATTTTCTTCTTGACTTTGTCCAACAACCAATTCCAATATATTTTTTTCTGGCTTTGAATATTTATGGGAATACCTAAATAAGTGATCAGAAGGGAGGAATTATTATATCTTAATTTATCCAAGACCATGTATTCCTATATGGAAGAGCAGTGAATGAAAATAACTATATTTATCTTCATTGATCAACTGCCTAGTAGCCTTAGAAAAATAACTAATGATTTGCTTAAAGTTAGAAGATTCCTTAACTATAGCTTTACCTAAAAAATTAGAGTCATCAAAAAATTGAATATGAGAGATAGGTCTAACTCCATGAGCAATGGTAACTCCCTCAAGGATTTTGTTATCCCTCTTCTTGGTTATAGTCCTTCCCAAGCATTTAGCAAGAATGATGAATAAATAATGGGAAAATGGGTCACCTTGCCTAATACCTTTGGAAGTAAGGAATGATTGAGAAGGCATGCCATTGATAAGAAATAAGTAGGAAACTAAACATATACATCCCATAATCCAATCTATCCAATGCTTAGAGAAACCAAATTGCCTCAAAACTTTGATAAGGAAATGCCAATCCACTCTATCATAATCTTTGGATAAATCTAACCGAATGAACATGGAAGGATATTTTTGCATATCCATGGAATGGATGGCTTCCTAATATAGAACTATCTCATCTACTATTTGACACGATTCCACATAACCCCCTTGGCAGGGAAAATAATCGTATGCAAAAAGAGGCTTCAACCTTTCTGCCATGATCTTAGTAATTATTTTTAGGAGAACATTACATAAATAAATAGGTCTAAAAGCTGATATGTGATAAACCTCTTGAGCTTTTGGAACAAGAGTAATATAAGTTTTATTGATAACCTTCAAAATATCTTTGGATTTCCTGGCTTCTTCCACCACCTCTAATAAATCAGCATGTAGGATATCCTAGAACTCTTGGTAGAACTCAATGGGAAAACCATCAAGACCTGGGGTTTTCCATTTTTGCATTTTGAAAACTACATGTTGAAGCTCATTGATAGTAATAGGAGCAGTTAAAATAGATTTCTCCTTAGAAGTGATAATATAAGGGATAGCTTGAAGAATATTTTGTTGAGAAGATGAGTCAAGAGGAGTAGCAACAAAAATATTGGAAAACTAATCAACAACAATAGAGCTCATGCCATACCAATTATAGATGACATCTCCAAAATATGATTTTAGGGAAGAAATAAAGTTGTGAGATCTATGAGCTAGAAGATATTTGTGGAAGAAATTTGTGTTTCGATCTCCTTCTTTGAGCCATTGAATTCTAGATTTTTTCTTCCATAAGAGTTGTAAGCTTAATTTCATCTGCATTTCTATTCTCTATGAGGCCATCTAATCGGATTTTCTTATTAAAGTTTTCAAGTTGAGCAATAACTTCATGTTTTTTTTTATGAACATCCCCAAGATCCTTCTAGTTCCATGTCTTGATTTTGGATTTAATGTATTATAGTCTTTTGGAAAAACATAACATCTTAGTCCCATACCTAGGCTTACATTCCTTAGACCATTGTTGAACACAAGGTATAAAGGAATTGTATCTAAGCCACATTAATTGAAAATGAAAAGAAGAGAAACTCACATTGGTTTTTAAGATTTCCACCATGACTGGCCAGTGATCCGAACCAGCATTGTTAAGAGTTTTCACTTTAGGAATGTGACCTTGGATTAAGAAATTTTTAGAGAGCAAAAACCTATCCAATATATCCATTATACATGCTAAGCCTTGCCTTCTATTAGACCAAGTCATAATGCCATTATCTGGTTGGATATCCACAATATGGAGGTTTAAAATATATTTGCTCATGAGGTCAGTGCTTTTATCCAAATTTCTTTTTCCTCCCATTTTCTCATCCAAAGAGAGGATGGTATTGAAATATCCTCCAATAAATATCCAAGCTTCAGTAAAATGAGATATAATGTGAGTAATATTATTCCACTGACTTCTTTTTTCCTCCAAAGTAGTCAGAGCATAAACAGTAATGCAGAGCATAATTTGGTTGGAATGTCTACTTTGAATAGCTATAGTCAAAATACCAAAATTGCCAACCATATGGTGAATAACTACCTCTTTTGGGTCCCAAAGACAAGAAATGCCACCAGAAGTCCCCTGAGAACTGAGGGAAACCACTTTTCTAGCTGGCCATATTTTACTAGCAATTGAGTCCATATCCTCCATTGACACCTTCGTTTCTTGAAGGAAAAAAAAATGTGGATGATTTATCTGAATCATTCTTCTAATTTCATTTTTTTTGAAAGATTCCCTTTGAGTCCCCTAATATTCCAAGTGATGATCTTCATTAATACCAGTGCTAAAAAGGTTGGGGTGGGCATTACTATTACCTTCCTCTACAATATTTTCACCTTCTTTTACCATATGATATTGATTGGTCTTACGACCTACATTTTGATTAGAATCCATCTTTAGTTTTTTTTTTCTATTTTTGACTTACTCCAATTGAATATGAGATGGCTTCTAACCTTGAAAAATGCCCGTACATAGCCAAAATTTTACTAAAGGGTTTAAAAAAGTCTATATTGGGACCTATATTATTTGAAGTTTTGACGTTTGAAAGATTATTTTTCTTGTGTAAATTTTCTCCTTTTTTTTCCTAATGAAAACCTTTGATTTGTTGGTTTATCTTTGAGTTCTTCCCTTCATATTTAAATTGTGTTTCTAAGATTTCTATTTCTACTATTTCCCCTTCCTCACTTCGGACATCATTTGTGGAAAGGATTTCAAACATATTAGCAGATGAATTTGATTGATTTTTCATAACTATTTTTTCTGAGTGTTCTTCTTAGGCAATTGGAAACCTGTTGAGTTTATATCTTCTTTCTTTTGATCAAGAATTTTATTTGGGAAAGTACTAGCCAAATGACCATATTCATGGAAAATTCTAAAACAAAAAGGAATGTTCTCATAGTCCACTACTTGCCCCCAAGTGTCTTTCCCAAATTGTAATGTGATATTTTGAGGTAGGGGTTTGTCAAAATCCATTAAAACACAAATCCAAGCATAAATAATATGTTCAAAATTTTGAGTACAATCAGCAGTCATCATAAAAGTTCCTGAAGAGTTCCCAATTGAAGAAAAAATAGTTTGATTCCAAAATTCAATAGGGGGGCCACATATTCTAACCCACATGGGATCTATAGAAGGCATCTCTTCTTTGAATTTAAATTTAGTATGCCAGGGTTTCATGAAAAGCCTTGCCCTTCAAAAAAAACCAAGGACCCCCTTAATTTTTTTTTTCTCTATATTCATTATTTTCAAATAAAACAAGAAAATAACCATTTGGATAAATAGAGATTTGTAACTCACCTTTAGTTTTCCATCTTTTTGCAGCC
Source organism: Wollemia nobilis (assembly GCA_028583015.1). Taxonomy (NCBI): domain Eukaryota; kingdom Viridiplantae; phylum Streptophyta; class Pinopsida; order Araucariales; family Araucariaceae; genus Wollemia; species Wollemia nobilis. The sequence goes on from JAQPPZ010016965.1 coordinate 2,389,624, forward strand.
CAGACTTTGAAAGCATGTAGGCTCGGATGAAAACCCATGAACAGACAAATTAGTCATCTTTTGAGTCCCCTAATATTCCAAGTGATGATCTTCATTAATACCAGTGCTAAAAATGTTGGGGTGGGCATTAATATTACCTTCCTCTACAAGCTTTTCACCTTCTTTTACCATATGATATTGATTGGTCTTACGACCTGCATTTTGATTAGAATCAATCTTTAGTTTTTTTTTTCTATTTTTGACTTACTCCAATTGAATCTAAGATGGCTTCTAAACTTGAAGAATGCCCATACATAGCCAAAATTTTACTAAAGGGTTCAACAAAGTCTATATTGGGACCTATATTATTTGAAGTTTTGACGTTTGAAAGATTATTTTTCTTGTGTAAATTTTCTCCTTTTTTTCCTGATGAAAACCTTTGATTTGTTGGTTTATCTTTGAGTTCTTCCCTTCATATTTAAATTGTGTTTCTAAGATTTCTATTTCTACTATTTCCCCTTCCTCACTTCGGACATCATTTGTGGAAAGGATTTCAAACATATTAGCAGATGAATTTGATTGATTTTTCATAACTATTTTTTCTGAGTGTTCTTCTTAGGCAATTGGAAACTTTTTGAGTTTATATCTTCTTTCTTTTGATCAAGAATTTTATTTGGGAAAGTACTAGCCAAATGACCATATTCATGGAAAATTCTACAACAAAAAGGAATGTTCTCATAGTCCACTACTTGCCCCCAAGTGTCTTTCCCAAATTGTAATGTGATATTTTTAGGTAGGGGTTTGTCAAAAACCATTAAAACATAAATCCAAGCATAAATAATATGTTCAAAATTTTGAGTACAATCAGTAGTCATCATAAAAGTTCCTAAAGAGTTCCCAATTGAAGAAAAAATAGTTTGATTCCAAAATTCAATAGGGGGGCCACATATTCTAACCCACATGGGATCTATAGAAGGCATCTCTTCTTTGAATTTAAATTTAGTATGCCAGGGTTTCATGAAAACCCTTGCCCTTCAAAAAAAACCAAGGAACCCCTTAATTTATTTTTCTCTATATTCATTATTTTCAAATAAAAAAATAAAATAACCATTTGGATAAGTAGAGATTTGTAACTCACCTTTAGTTTTCCAGCTTTTTGCAGCCCAGACTTTGAAAGCATGTAGGCTTGGATGAAAACCCATAAACAGACAAATTAGTCCTCTTTTGAGTCCCCTAATATTCCAAGTGATGATATTCATTAATACCAGTGCTAAAAAGGTTGGGGTGGGCATTAATATTACCTTCCTCTACAAGATTTTCACATTCTTTTACCATATGATATTGATTGGTCTTACGACTTGCATTTTGATTAGAATCAATCTTTAGTTTTGTTTTCTATTTTTGACTTACTCCAATTGAATCTGAGATGGCTTCTAACCTTGAAGAATGCCCGTACATAGCCAAAATTTTACTAAAGGGTTCAACAAAGTCTATATTGGGACCTATATTATTTGAAGTTTTGACGTTTGAAAGATTATTTTTCTTGTGTAAATTTTCTCCTTTTTTTTCCTGATGAAAATCTTTGATTTGTTGGTTTATCTTTGAGTTCTTCCCTTCATATTTAAATTGTGTTTCTAAGATTTCTATTTCTACTATTTCCCCTTCCTCACTTGGGACATCATTTGTGGAAAGGATTTCAAACATATTAGCAGATGAATTTGATTGATTTTTCATAACTATTTTTTTTTAGTGTTCTTCTTAGGCAATTGGAAACCTGTTGAGTTTATATCTTCTTTCTTTTGATCAAGAATTTTATTTGGGCAAGTACTAGCCAAATAACCTTATTCATGGAAAATTCTACAACAAAAAGGAATGTTCTCATAGTCCACCACTTGCCCCCAAGTGTCTTTCCCAAATTGTAATGTGATATTTTTAGGTAGGGGTTTGTCAAAATCCATTAAAACACAAATCCAAGCATAAATAATATGTTCAAAATTTTGAGTACAATCAGCAATCATCATAAAAGTTCCTAAAGAGTTCCCAATTTAAGAAAAAATTGTTTGATTCCAAAATTCAATATGGGGGCCATAGATTCTAACCCACATGGGATCTATAGAAGGCATCTCTTCTTTGACTTTAAATTTAGTATGCCAGGGTTTCATGAAAAGCCTTGCCCTTCAAAAAAAACCAAGGACCCCTTAATTTTTTTTCTCTCTATTCATTATTTTCAAATAAAACAAGAAAATAACCATTTGGATAAATAGAGATTTGTAACTCACCTTTAGTTTTCTAGATTTTTGCAGCCTAGACTTTGAAAGCATGTAGGCTCAGATGAAAACCCATGAATAGACAAATTAGTCCTCTTTTTCTAGATCTTCAATGCCAGTTTGAATGTTACCCATATCAAGCTTAACAATAGGAGTTCCATCAGCTGCTTTTGACATCCTGACTCCATTTTCCTAGGATCAATCTTGGGCATTCTTATAGGTTTATGGGAAGCACTAAGATTAAAATTAGCATTGGGCTAAGGTTTTCCACCACAGATGGCATCTTCAAAATTCATTTTTGGGGTTGAGCCTTCAAAATTCTTACCCTTGATAGGGGTTTGCATAGTATATTTATTTTGTGTATGCACCTTTGCACCATATTTACTTGAGATTTGAGCCATTTTTTTATCATTTGCTTGAAACTTGTTTTGTGATCCCTTTAATCCTTGCCCTAGAAATCGTGGAAAGGTATGGTTTTCACTTTTATTTTGTGCAGCAAATTGGAAGCCGTTGTCACTAAAGTTCACAACGTGATATATTGGAAGACAGATTTCTAACCCATCTTGGATCCCTTGAAACATATCCTAATAAAATATTGAATATAAACCACAAAAACATTGGCTGCTAGGGCCTGAAGGCCCTAAAAACCAACCTCTGGATCTGCTTGCACTCAACCTAGAATTTGTTGAAACCCTCGTTGAATTTATCAAAATTATTTGAAACCCTCATCTAATTTGTCAAAATTATTTGAAACCCTTGTGGAATCGTAGAAACCCTCATCGAATCTAGAAATTATTTGAAGCCCTCACAGAATCTTTCCCTTTGATCATTCAAGAACAAATTTTTTATTGATTTGGCATGTGTCGACTGCCACGAGGTTTTATCATTTACAAACACAAGGATTCCTTCAAAACTTGTATTTTAAACAATTAAAAATGGGATGATTGCTTGGAAAAACAAGCATGTTGAAATAAAGTTTACGAGTGGTTATTTATTGCATAAACCCTAAACCTATGGCCTCAACGTATTTGAATACTGGCACAAAAAGCAAGGGCTTTCTTTTTGGCGTTGCTACTGCCCTCGCTGTTTAACGTCGGATTAAAAATTTTATAAACCCCAATTTGACCATTATGAAATATTGAATGGAAAACCAGGCCTATATTTATTGCCACTAGATGAGAACCCTTCACCATCATGGAAATGTAGACCGACAAGACCTGTATTTTACCTAGTTTTTTTGTTTACAGAAATAGGGATTCCTTCAAAGCTTGTATATTATTGCCACTGGATGAGAACCCTTCTATTCACATTCATTATTGAATTAAATCCAACTACTTTAATATTCACATAAACCTTTTTCTTCATTTCATAAACTAAAGTCTCATACCCCTAATTTACAAAACAAACCATATTCACATTCAATAAACTAAAGTCCAAAATTTTAGATAATGAAATAACATTAAAGATTCTTTCCTTTCATTACCCTAAAATCTACCGTTTTAGATAATTAAACACATTAAAAATTCCTTTTCTTTCATTACCCTAAAATACACCATTTTAGATAATGAAACACATTAAAGATTCCTTTTCTTTCATTACCCTAAAATACACCATTTTAGATAATGAAACACATTAAAGATTCCTTTTCTTTCACTACCCTAAAATACACCATTTTAGCTAATGAAACACATTAAAGATTCTTTTTCTTTCATTACCCTAAAATACACCATTTTAGCTAATGAAACACATTAAATATTCCTATTCTTTCATTACCCTAAATTACACCATTTTAGCTAATGAAACACATTAAATATTCATTTTCTATCATTACCCTAAATTACACCATTTTAGCTAATGAAACACATTAAAGATTCATTTTCTATCATTACCCTAAAATACACCATTTTAGCTAATGAAACACATTAAAGATTCCTTTTCTTTCATTACCCTAAAATACACCATTTTAGGTAACGAAACACATTAAAGATTCCTTTTCATTCATTATCCTAAAATACACCATTTTAGATAATGAAACACATTAAAGATTTATTTTCTTTCATTACCCTAAAATACACCTTTTTAGATAATGAAACACATTAAAGATTCATTTTCTTTCATTGCCCTAAAATACACCATTTTAGCTAATGACATGCATTAAAGATTATTTTTCTTTCATTACCCTAAAATACACCATTTTAGATAATGAAACACATTAAAAATTCCTTTTCTTTTATTACCCTAAAATACACCATTTTAGCTAATAAAACACATTCTTTTTCTTTCATTACCCTAAAATACACCATTTTAGCTAATGAAACACATTAAATATTCCTTTTATTTCATTACCTTAAAATACATCATTTTAGCTAATGAAACACATTAAATATTCCTTTTCTTTCATTACCCTAAAATACACCATTTTAGCTAATGAAACACATTAAAGATTCCTTTTTTTTAATTACCCTAAAATACACCATTTTAGATAATGAAACACATTAAAAATTATTTTTCTTTCATTACCCTAAAATACACCATTTTAGATAATGAAACACATTAAAAATTCCTTTTCTTTCATTACTCTAAAATACACCATTTTAGATAATGAAACACATTAAGGATTATTTTTCTTTCATTGCCCTAAAATACACCATTTTAGATAATGAAACATATTAAAAATTTATTTTCTTTCATTACCCTAAAATACACCATTTTAGCTAATTAAACATTAAATATTATTTCCTTTCCAAACATACTCTAAACTCTCTCCTATGCAGTGACTGGCCCGTGATTGGCTCTAGCAAAGAGAGGATAACTTAATATGGAGTAGTTTATAGATAATGGTAAAAATTTATTGAGATGACTTGTATCCCACAATGAACTAGAGTGTATTCAGGGTATTTAGGGGGTCTCCATGGTGTCAATGATAGCTGCAACATCATCAACAATCCTAGAGATGACTCTATACTCTATGCCCAATGATGGTTGTCAAGCAGGGTTAAATCCCACTATGCAATCCTTCACGATTGTGGATGTCAAAAAGGGGGGTTGACTCCAGTGATCACATGAACAGTTCACCATAAGGTACACCTAGGATAAGTTTCATCTATGCTACCATCAATAGATGGTTATTTGGAGCAACAACTACGATGATAGACTAAATTTAGAACTACTGATGTAAATTCTCTATAGGTTACCGATAATGGACTCCAAGGGTAAAATTGTAAGACAAGACATCATACAAAATACATCAATAAAAGAAACTTGTAAATTCTTCCTTTCATTATTTTAATTCACACCCCCTCACAATAGAGTCTCCCGCTCCTTATACTCCCCAAAAATAAAAACCCTAGCCTATGCTTACCCCTTACTATTTTTAGTCACTCTCTATTTTTAGCAACTCATTTTCTATTTTTAGTAACCCTAAAAAAATCGAATGGCATCCAAAATGGAATCATGCATTTGTTATTCAATAATACCCACTACCCCAATATAGCAACCACACTCTAGTTCTACTCTAATAGTTATGATAAATTTTTAATTTCCAAAATTGAAAATTACATTAAAAGCTAATTTTGGGCCTCCTAGAGGTATTTTTTTCTTGCAAACGCAAAGGGCAATTCTTTTTAAGTTCTCCATGCAATTATGCACATTCTAAAAAAATAACGAGGCAAAATGGACACTTGAAGCAAAAGTTATGGCCTAGCAAGGTGCATTATTCTCCTTTAGTTGAAAATGAACTCAACTCCTATGAGTTCTACTAAAGAAATACCTCAAGCTTGTCAATTTCAAGCCTTTTTAGTTCCTCCTTAGAAATCCAAGTGTTATCATCCTGGGATAAACCTTCCTACTGTACCAAGTATTTACTATAGTTGCCATTGCGTGTGGTGATCACTTTCCTATCAAGTACATGTTTAATGCATTCTTTCTTCTTGGGGATTTGCTTCTACCAAGCTATGGTGTTTACCTCTTAAAAAACTACAATATCACCATGAAATTTATGCAAATCAAATACATTGAAAATTGGTGAAATATCGAGGTCAAATAGAAATTCCACCTTACAGACATTATCATTCATTTTTTGTAGAATCCAATAAGGGCCAATTTTATTCATTTTTTATTTATTATATGTCCCCTTAGGAAATCACTCTTTTTTAAGGTGAACCACCACCATGTCCCCAACCTAGAATACTTGGATGTATCTATGCACATCAATGACCTTTTTGTACTTAGTATTACTATTATGCAACTTGTCTATGACCTCTTCTTGCAATTGTTGTATATGTTCAGTAAATGCTTCTACATCATCACTAACATTCTCATGGATTGGTAACTCAACCAAATATAGAACACCCTTGGGGTTCTAGACATAAACAAATTGAAATGGTGATTTACCTATCAAGCAGTTCACTAAGCTATTATATGCAAATTTTGCTTGCAATAGGGCTAAATCCCATTATCGTGGCTTCTCACAAACTATGCACCTCAAAAGGTTGCGCAAGCTCCAATTCATGACATCAGTTTATTCGTCAGTATATGGATGATAAGCAGTACTAAATTGTAGCTTTGTGTTCAATTTTTTCCACAATGTCTACAAAAAATGACTCAAGAACTTAACATCCTAATATGAAGTGATGGTCTTTGTAACTCCATGCAGTCTCACCACTTCATAAAAAAAAATTATTGTAATCTTGGTTGCATCATTTATTTTATGGCAAGTAAGAAAATGAGCCATCTTATAAAACCTATCTACTATAACAAAAATAGAATCTTTACCTCATTGAGTATGAGGTAGCCCTAGCACAAAATCCATGCTCAAGTCAGTCCATGATCCTAGAGGAACTAGTAAGGGCGTATACAACCTTGTATTTTGTACATGGCCTTTAGCCACCTGGCATACTCTACATCTAGACATAAATCAAATTACATCTCTCTTCAATTGTGGCCAATAGTACTTTTCCTCCATAAGAGAAACTATTTTGTCTACACCAAAATGTCCCATAAAATTGCCACTATGCAACTCATGAATGATATTCTCCCGCATGGAATCAATATGTATGCACAACTTTTTCCCCTTAAACATATAGCCATCCTACATAACATACTCAACAAATATTCGAACAACCTCATGTTAGTCTTACAATGGCACTGAGAGGGGGGGTGAATCAGTGCAGCTAATTAAAAACTTAAATCTTCATATCTTAATTCAAAACTAATGAATGCTTAAAACCAGATGCAACAAGTGTAAAAAGATAGCAACACATAACACAAGATTTAACGAGGTTCACCAGATTTGGCTACTCCTCAAAAATAGATTGCTTGGACTCCCATCCAAATCCAGCCTTTACAAAGCATCAACTTCACAATCAGTTTACCAGCACCCACTGAAAGGAGCACCAACCCCTGATTTATTTGCATCAATAGAAAGGAGCACCAAACCTTGATTCCAAGCACCAACTTGGTCTTCTATTTTAAATCTTGATTGACATAAAAATACCTTCTGTATTATAAGACCCTTAATGGTCTATCTTAACTCAAATCAATCTCATGGAAGCATAATGAGAATTGTTAGAGACTCAATATATTCTATTTCTAACTCTCAATATCAACTCCCTATCCACAAAACACACACTCTTTTACAGCTCTACTTACTGCACACTTACATCCCTTTCTTATGGCATACTCTTGCAGCTCTCACAACTCTGTACTTCTTACAGCATTCTTCTAGCTTTGTAACAACCCACAACACTATCCCTCTATATAACAGCACTATTTCCTATTGAGCAACACACTGCTCTATATTCCCGCACAGAGCTCAACGTTCTCTTACAGCACACTTACAACCTACTTTTCTCAGCACATTTATTCTTTTATCAGTGGCACCTTCCCACTTTATGGTGGCACACTTTTCAATTCTGAGTAGCTCTATTTCTTCTACATGCAACTGCCATTTTAAAACAATATATTCATCTTGAAACCCCAAGTCTTCTGTCACTTCCATACTCCCGCATGCAGCCTATTAATAGTCACTCCTGTAAGTAACTCCTTTCTGACATACTATTCTTACACGCAACCTATTAATAGATTTGTCTCTTTAATTTGGATTCTCTATATAGCCACCGCTCGACGAATTTACTCCGTAACGGCCCCCTGTGACTGTAGTAATGACTTCCGTAATGTCAGATTCTTTCTGCCACTGTAGATTCAGTCTGCCTATCACTTTGTAGCATTTATGTAACTACAGTAATGACTTTAGTTTACTCTTACATATTTTGGCTACATGATTTCTCTCTGTAACTCCACCTGTAACGGTTCTTATTTTTGTTGCATGATTTTACTTTGTAATGGCCCCTGTATCTACTGCATGACTTCAGTTAACTCTTCTTAACTTAGCTGCATGATTTTCTTGTGCAACTTCCCTTGTAATTGCAGTTCTTCTTCAGTTAACTTTACTTCATATGGGTTCTCCTTTTAGCTCAAAATCATGCAGAAACAACATGTCGCGATATCACCACATTTCTACCCCTTTGACTTTTCCTTTGCGTTTGATCGCGAAAACATGACATGTCGCGATATCGTGACATTTTCCACCTCCTTGTCCTCTTCTCGGAATGCACCCACAAAAACATGACATGTTGCAAAATCGTGACACTTTTCGCTTCCTTGCATTCTTCTTTGCTTGCACTGGCGAAAACATGACATGTCATGAAATCGTGACACTTTTTGCTGCCATACACTCTTCTCTGCATGCACCAATGAAAACATGACATGTCACGAAATCATGACACTTTTTGCTGCCGTACACTCTTCTTTGCATGCACCAGTGAAAACATGACATGTTGCAAAATCATGACACTTTTCGTTGTCGTACACTCTTCTTTGCATGCACCAGCAAAAATAGAACATGGCACGAAATCATGACACTTTCGCTGACTTGTTCTTTTCTTTGCCTTATGAACATGAAAATAGAACATGTCACGAAATCGCGATGCTTTTGCCTTTAAGCTCTTCCTCCTTGATTTTGTCGTGAAATCGTGACGCTTCTGCTTCCATGCTCTTTCATTTTGCTTCTATCATGAAATCATGACACTTCATCCTTCGGAGTCTTCCTCTCTGTTGTTGTCACGATATCGCAACATTTCTATCTCCATACATTCTCTCTCCTCTCTTAGTCGCGAAAATGCGACATGTCGTGATATCACGACATTTTTCCTCCATAGCACTTTTCTTCTCATCGAGTCATGAAAACCCGACATGTCACGAAATCATGACACTTTTTCTCCTTAGCGCTTCCTCTTGCAAATTGTCATGAAATCATGACACTTTTCTTTGCGAGCTCCTTCTCTCAAACATGTCACGAAATCGTGACACATTTTCATCCGTACTGCCTCTCTTACAGATTATCATGAAATTGTGACACTTTTCTTTGTGAGCTTCTTCTCTCAAACATTTCACAAAATCGTGACACATTTTTTTTCTTGCGCCTTCTCTCCATGAAATCATGACAGTTTTCTTTTCCTATGCCTTCTCTCCAAACATGTCGTGAAATCATGACAGTTTTATTTGCTTGCACCTTCTCTCCGAACATGTCATGAAATTGCAATAGTTTTTCCTGTATGCGCTGCTTCTTCGAACATGTCGCAAAATCACGATAGTTTTCTTACTTGCCTTCTTTGCTTCCAACATGTCACAAAATCGTGATAGTTTTTCTTGCGCTTTCTCTCTCTTCCAACATGTCATGAAATCATGATAGTTTTCCTTGTGCTTTCTCTCTCTTCTAACATGTCGCGATATCATGACAGTTTATTTTCTTTCTTCTTAACATGTCGCGATATCGTGACAGTTTCTTTTCTTTCTTCTTAACTTGTCGCAATATCGTGATAGTTTCTTTTCTTTCTTCTTAACATGTCGTGATATCACGATAGTTTCTCATGCTTGCTCAACATGTCACGATATCGTGAAACTTTTCTTGTCTTTTTCTTTGAGCTTTTGCATATGGGCCACTACGTTCTTCTTGGAGAATCATTATACATGCTCTATATGACCACTGAAATCCTATCCATTGCATCAACCGATCTATTTTCCACTGCATCAACCGATCTCCCTGACTATGTTGACAACAATGAAAATACTT